>CM023486.1:77168900-77768900 GCA_013339685.2 Hyalomma asiaticum | reverse complement strand
GCATTGTCCCTGAACCCAGACTGCATTTTATCGATATAGTGGGAACAGTGGTTAGGATGTTGAGCACTAGGTCATGAGTTCGATTACTGGGTGCGGAAGCCCGCCTGTGGGTGAAATCGAACTAAAAGAAAAACCGAAACTAGAGCTCATCCACTTAAATCTAGGTTCAAATAAGGACTCAAGATGGTCGAAATTAATCCGATACCCTATCGTCACGTGCATCCCTGAAGCCGCTGTTGTGCTTTGTGTGACGTTATTTATTTATTTATTATTTATTTATTTATTTATTTATTTATTTATTTATTTACTTATTTCGAATCCATAAATAGTGCCCTAAGGCATTATAGAAGGGAATGGTAGTTGAAACTTGGTAATTCATATATACGGCCACGATTGTTAGCGCTTACTGAAAGCAACAATAATACAGGACTGCGGATTGATATGCAGAAGCACTTAGAATGTCGACGATGGTGGCGGGGAGGCGGTTGTCTTCTGTGGCTCCATCGGTATGAAAGAATCATAACACAAGTCGGTAATACAGTGGTTAGCACGACCGTACCCACCTGAATAACAAGTTAAAGTGCACCTCCGGGGCTGAATTTTCAAGGCTTCATTTTTTTGAGTGCTTTTGTGTTTTTGGTCAGTAGGTTTCGCTAATTACATGTCCAGATTGCGGATTCGCTGAAGTATTCTCTTACAAAGCTCTTTATCGCAATATGCTGGCACAAATACGGGTCATCATCATCATCATCATATCTTAGGTCCACTGCAGAACGAAGGACTCTCCCATTGATTTCCAATTTGTCCTGTACCAGGCTAGTTGATTCCACTTGATGCCAGCAAACTTCCATCGTCCGAGCTAACCTTTCTGACTGCCGCTGCTACGTTTTCTCTCCCTTGGTACCCGTTCTGTCGTTCTTCACTGTCCATTCGTTTTCTCTCCTCCGCATCACATGTCCTGCCAAGGACCACTAAATAATAATAACGTTTATTCTAGCATGTGACTCTCAATTAATGTATGGATATCAGTGACATCTCAGCCGACGTAGTGACCTAAAGCCCGCCACGATTCGCCTTACTTTGACGTAAACATGGCATTTACGTATAGTTCACACACCGACCATACCTGCGCACCAATGTCTGAGACGTAAAACTTCAGCCGAGGACGACGCAGGGAGAAGTGAAGAGACAGACGCTGCAAGGAGTAACTGTACGCCGGCATCCTGAAAACGTGGAAAGTTTGGGGAAAAAAAAAAAAGATGTAGACGCGAGGTGGGGGGACAGGAACGTCGCAGCGCAGCTCAAGTGAACGGACCGACGTCATATCGCTTTACCCTTTAATTACGCTCTAGGCGCTGATGTAGGAACTATAACGAGCACAGCGGGGGAAAAAAATGTTGACGTAGATTGAGGAGGTGCGGGAACGCGAATTCCTAAAAGCGAGCGTTCGGGGTCAAAGAAAGATGAGCAGTCGGTGTTCATTAGCGAATGACGCCTAGGAGGAATTCTACTCCACGCGCGACCTTCCTTTTGAAATTCATTCTATGCACCGATATTAAATCTCGCGGCCCGATGTGCTCAAAGAAGGAAAATGATCGAGATGAAGAGACTTTTTTTTTTAAATGATAAAGAAGAATATTTTCACATGGTCGTGACGATGAAAAAAGCAGCATGCTCTAACGTGTTGACGTCGAACCGTTCATTGGGCGAGCAAGCCTCACCGATGAAAGCAAGTCGCACAGGGAGACGATAGCGGCGTGAATAGCCTTCGGTCGACGATAAAAAAGAGACTAGCGGTGAAATGGGTCGGCTTTCGTACATTCGCCGCAGCGCGTTCTGGTATTTATCACTGATGTTCTAGAAGGCGCACAAATGTGCGTGTCGGGCATGCAAAGTTTGTAGAACGGTCGACACCATTGCCGAAAAAGCATGCAAGATGAAGGCGGTCTGTGCTGCGCGTCACAACAAAGTGATAACGGCGCCCACCGTGAACAAACCAAAACAAGCGCGCGTGTCACCTACTGTAATAGACTGCAGTAAGTTCGTAGACATTGCGTGCCCTTCCAAGAGCTTGCTGAAGAGCACGTATCAACCTAAATAACCTCAATACGGTAATAATTGTAACAATAAAACCTGGAAACGAATGACGTCTCTCCGATGTGGCTGATTTTTGAAACGCTGCTCCGTAAACTTAGCCTCTGCACCACTTCTTTCTTTCTTTCTTTCTTTCTTTCTTTCTTCTTTCTTTCTTTCTTTCTTTCTTTCTTTCTTTCTTTCTTTCTTTCTTTCTTTCTTTCTTTCTTTCTGTTTTCGAGCAGGCGGTCTATACACCGCCCCCAATCTTTAAAGGTTGTGTACATATTTCTTCAATCGCACAGATACGTCTAGAGAAATTTTTTGATACAGATACAAATACGAGTTCCTGAATAGCCCATCGGCGGAGGGTATCAGAATTCAAACACGGCAGCAACCACGATAGAGATCGGGTGACAAAATTTATTATTTATAAGGGGTAGAAGAAAGGCAGCCCACGGCCCAGGAAGTCTTAAGAGAATCAATGTGTACATATCTGATCTCGGCGCATGCCTGTCGACGGAGGCCCGAACAAATAGTTTTCTCCTTCTCTTTTCGTTATGATTTACACATTCCATAGCACGGATGAAGCGACCAGAATGCTCGTGTTTGCTGCGTAATTTTTGCAGACGATGTTGTGGCCTCGGAAAACAGATCTCAATACAGGCGCGTTTGCCACGTAACGAGATTCAGGGCGGTGCTGCAGCGAATGTGGTTTCTTTTCTATTGTTCTCAGTGGAGGCGCATCGGTTTGCTAAACTCCGCAGGTTTGTTCGTGGGCATGTTCAGGTTCTGGTTATAGAGGTTTGCAAGTACTATAACTGCACAACCCTAGCTTGTGCATACAGCTGTTATCGTATGTCGTGCATTTAATACCGGTAAATTATCTACGCTCTCTGATCTGAGAAATTAGTGAGGTCTTGCGGCGGTGGGCATACTTATATCTGAAAAATCTCTTGCAACTGTCGGTGAGAAAAAAAATTGCAGCCAATATTGATGCTGCACATATCATTAGATGTCTATACTGACCAAAGCCAAAATTACTTACGAATGAAAAGCTTTGTGTATTGAGTCTTTAAGACAGACCTGTCGGGCATGGCTGCCACTAGTAGTCGTACTTTTCTATGTTTATTTTTATTTTTCATGGAAATGTGTATTCCAGAGGCATTCCTCAACCATTGCAGCAAAACGCCAAAATGCCGATAATAGTTCAGGTATTCGAGAAAAATTATGACCTACAAAAAAAAAATCTGCCTTTTTCATGAAAATAAGCATACTATTGCCCCGTAATGGCCGTAAACAGTAAGTTATATCTTTAGAGTTCACAGGAACTAGGTTGAATGGAGCATGGTGACCACTGCTATAAACAATCGTCATTACAACGACTTAGTATAACAACCCAACAACCGTGGGTATCTCATTATCAAGAACCCGGTGTGCGTTTCTTCATGGAATTACCGTTTGCGTTACAAGGGCTTTCGTAGGCTGCTAGAATGTTTGTTTGTTTGTTTGTTTGTTTGTTTGTTTGTTTGTTTGTTTGTTTGTTTGTTTCTGCGTGGACAAGAGATGCTTCCAATCACCAAAAAATAAAAATTGCACTGCTTGTCGCGCAGTTCTCTCTGAAATGACAAAGCTCCTTCCTGAGGCTATCACGGCATATCAAGTTCCATTCCTTACTGAGAGATAAGGTTTTGTTATATCGTGCTTTTTCTAGAAAGTGCACCACTTTGCCATCCACATACTTCATCCTGTATCACTGTGAGCAAGAATTATAGTCACCATGCCTTGGAGTCCACCTTGGGCAAAATCAACCCGGCGGATAACATCTGATAGCAGCGAGCTATATTCTTAACGTCGTAATCAGTTCTTACTTTCATCGCTCTATTCTGAAAGCAGTTTCATGGACAGCAGCTTATTGAAGCTAGACGAATCCAATCATCGTGCTGTGAGAAGGTTACTGCGAGACGGTAAATAGAACGCTCGTAAGCCAGAACACGAGTATTATGAAGATCTCGGGCAGCCGGCCCATAATTGCTGCGCTAACTTAATCTTCCCTGTGGAGGCGTTCGCCCGCCAATATGCGCCAGGGGGTCTTCCAGTGATGAGCGTGTAAGCTTCGGACCATGCGCGTCACGTGACATGAGTCATCCATCGGGGAAAGCCGACAGCGTGTGTATTCAGAGTACGTGGGTCACCGGTGTTAATCATGATTTCAGAGGCCCGGAACAGGCGCCGTAAGTGGCGTGTTCTCGTGTGACGTATGTGCCCGGAAGTTGGTTTAAGCCATGGCGGAAGGAATAAAAATAAAAATAAGAGAAGACTCTGACGCCCGCCGAGACTCTACATCCCAACCATTCTTCGCACAATTGCTGGGGAAGAAAAGACAGGACAATGTCCCAGCGCGGAGTAGGTCCTACTTAGAGAGCCTTTGTGGATTGATTGACCTGTGTGACCGGCCATTGTGTGGCGCGATTAGTTTGATGCGTTTGGATGTTAGCATGAATTCGCTCTTTTTTTTCTCTCTCTCTCTCTCGCTCTAGTGCTTTTCCCGGCTCAGTTCTTTTCCCTTATTTATTTCTTCGATTGCAGCATTCAAACATAAGGAGCTTTGCGCTTTGTGGCCGAGACATCCATCAACTTATAGGAACATTTCTCTTTTTCTGTGGCCTACGTCAGTAACACACCTGAACATTCATTCATTCATTTCCGTAACGCAACGAGAACTTAGGCAGTCTCTACGGCGAAACAGACTTATTGCCAGCGAGAAAGAAAAAAAAAGGAAGGGGGAGGGAGGATGAGGGCGAAAGGGGGTGAGTCACACGGCAATGTTGTGCAGTTTCTCCAGTAGTAAAGTGCTTCCTCTCTTACCCTGCGAGAACCACTGGAATTTCCTCGCCACACACTGAACGCAACTACAACAGGAAGTTCAGAGGCGGCCCAGACCCGAAATAGAACGGGAACACAACGATGCATACAGTAATGGAGAGAAAGAGGGAGAAAGACACACATGGAGAGAGAGGGAAGCACGTAGTGGTGAGCGGGAGAGGAGGATGGGCAACCCTAAGAATCGATGGCTGGCCTTCTGTGGTTCACCTGGCGCCGAGCCGGCGCCAGCCGCATCGACGCCGCCGCTGTCGCTGCGGCTGAGGCGACTGTCGCCGGGGGCCCGAAGCGGGGCCGCTGTCAGGGGCGTGGTCTTTGCTAGGCGCGTGGGACGGGACGGGCCGCGCTCTTCCGACACAACTGCGGCGGGACGCGCGCCGTACGCGGGACGCTTTCCTTTCCTTTAGGGAATTTTAGTTCATTTTCCTTCTATTTCGTTGCCGCTAGAGATCCCTGTCGATGTTTCGCCACTCGTCAACGGTGAGGTCGACCTGGGTGCGACGATTTATTGATTCGCGAGAAGGCAGACAAGACACGGGCGACGGGAAAGGACGTGAAGGAGTGAGAGGGAGAAGTGACGAAAGCTTCAGCTGCGCCGTTTTTTTAAAAGCTGCGCCGTCGGACCGAGGAAGAATATTGAGGGATTATCTCGGAGGCGTACGACGAGGAGAATGTGTCTTAAAAGCTTCAAGAACGCACGTACGTGTGCGTGGGTTGGGGATTAAGCGCGTGTTTCGGGTGGAGAAATTGTCGCACAACTTAAGCCCTCTTTGAGTGGGAGCTGAGGAGATTCCCAATTTCCCGCGTGGGACGTTTAGGAAAAGCAACTTCCGACGGTTCTGTGAAACTTCCGAGGAAGCGTTATTTCGTGTTTTTCGAGCAGTTCTCGAAGTTCCGACTGGAAAATTGCGAGGTTGCTGTTGCTAAGCGCGGCTTTCAGGCTTTTACGAAGAAGAGGTAACAGCTGAGTTTCATTTTAGCAGGGTATGAATTTTTAAAAAAGGTAAGTAGTTTGCCTAAAGCAGTGTTCGGTTTTACACGTTACGCACCCGCCGCCCTGCCGTATTTTTCTTCTTTTTCTTCGTCTGAGTTTAAACTTCGAAGCAGCTAGTATGCCATATATAGCTTAAGTGCATCCTTCGCTCAAGAGTAACCGCTTTATTCCATTTAAGCATGATTTACGACGACGAAGATGAAGTCGTCTTGCTGAAGGCGTTGTATACAGTTCAGGAAGACGTACACGGGGTGATAATAGGTACAGATGATGAAGATGGAGATCAATCCACTTGTTGTACTCACAAAATTTTAAAAAATAACACAGTTATTAGCAAGCACATGCGGTGACTGAAGTATTAACAATGTTAGAAACGCAAAACGTATCCTTCGTTCTTTCTTCTTGATCTTATTCCTTTTTCTTCTTTTTTGTCCTAGCAGGAAATGCCGGTAGAATTTATCTACAGTGCGTCATTTATGCGGGAGGACACGCAGGGCCATGTATACCTTTCTTTAACTTCTACTGCAGAGCGGCTGTCGTGATGATGTTGATTACGACTGAGCTAATCGAGCATGACTGCATCTCCACTTGGCATTGTTCCTTTACTATCCAAATGCGAGACTTTTGACAACCTTTTATCGCTTCACTCGCAAATCCTGGAGCGCATCAAAATCGTATGGGCACTGCGGCAGGAATGCTATCCCTCTTCACCATCGCGCAAACTCGGCACTCCTTTCTAGACTCCTGAGAAGCGAACATATTCACTGGCTTACTACGCCAGAAGCACAAGTTCGACTCCTCATCGGAGCTAGATCCTTGTATCTCTTCTTATGTGGTAGAGGCATCCAGACCAGGCACACCGGAAGGCAGAACAAAGTGGGGTTCGGTGAGGTTAATCTACTAAACCCAGACAACAAGCCGGGCCAAATTACTTACAGGGCAAGCCAGAGAACTGCTTCGCATTAATTCGATGACCACGGACGCTGCCGGCAACGTAATGGTGTAGCAGAAAGGTCAGTGCTCTCAGCGTAATCCGAGCCCATTCCGAAACCAATAAGCTGACACGCTTTAACACTCCTACAAGAAATGACAACTGGGAGTACACTGACTTGATGATTGATTGTAGTTCTGTTAAGGAAATGACGCTAATTTCTGCAGCCCTGTAGGGAGCACAGCTAAGCGTGCGTGGGGGTAGGCGAAAGGGAGTGAAAGAGACAGAAAAGAGAGAAAAACTTTAATGGGGGCTCCGGAAATTTAGACCACCTGTGGTTCTTTAACGTGCACTGTGTACGCGGGCCTCTGGCATTTTCGCCTCCATCGAAAATGCGACCGCACCGCCGCGGCCGGGATCGAACCCGCGTTTTTTGGGTGACAGCCGAGTGTCATAACCACTATACCACCGCAGCGGACACACTGCCTTGTACTCGAGCTGTGGATAGCCAAATGCTTTAAACAGACCAAGTAACCGAGTAGTGTCGATTTTTTGCGTATTAAACTCGATTGCAATGCTTTCTTTGTCTAAGTAAGAGGAGCTAGTGTAGTGCGTTGAGTAAATTTGAAGAATTTAATCAAGGAATTACTACGTGCATTAGATAGTATCAACGTTGACAAACTCTGCCGGACGACTCACTCGTGTGATTCATGTTGCAATGAACAAAAATACACTACGTGAACGCCCACTTTCAAGAAAGAAAGGGAAAACGACGTAGTCAAAGTTATACGAGGGAACACATTACTATAACGGTTAGAGACAAGGCAATGCAATGCAAGTGGGCTAACAACGCCTACTAACTAATATACTAGACGACAACAAGTCTCATAGGGTACGTAAGTTAGTAACGTGCTTATACATGAGTACGTTGCTTGAATTTGCAATAGGGAAAGAAGCGAACACAGGGGTACGTGACTTGAGAATTTCTACTTGAGTAGGTTAATGATCCCAATCATTGCCTGCAGCAAACTGAGATGTCATGTCCCACCCCCAAATAAAACAAGCAAATAAAAACAAAAGATCATCAGCCGAGGAGTAACTCTCCACGCCAATATTCGTAACAAAATCTCCCTCGCGAAAAGACATGTCCGCGACTGAATCAATTTTCTTGCGCGCTCAGCTTGGAGAAAGAAAGACGCATGGCTAAATATAAATGTAACACGAGTGACCCTCTACTGGCCGCGTCAGACTGTGCAAGCAATCTCCAGAGGGCGCGCCAGTTGCGTATTGTGGCGCCAACTGGTGGCCGCTGGGCTAACTCTCTCGGGAGCGGACTTCTGCTTGCTGCCTCTTATTCTGCTCCTTTTCTTTTCCTTCTCCTTCTCCCAATCCTCGCGTGCATCAATTCCATCAGTATGCGAAAAGAAAGCTATAAACAAGACAATGCTCATACAAATGTTCGTGCAAGATACGTCGTATCATCATTCTTTGTTTTTCCTTCCTTGGCAACGTCCCCATTTTCCGTTCGCCTCGCCGTTCTCGGGAGCGAGGTCGCCGCGTCACTGTGTCGGTTTCGGTCAATAGCGTCCGAGACGCTCCACTGAATACGAAGTATCGAGCAAATGTTTTCGTTTGCGCTTCAGTCACTCACGCAACGACAAGAATGGGCAGCCACGGTCTCGACATGAGATCTCCTTCCGCGAGAAATGGAAGTGAGAAAAGACACACAAGATTGATCGAACAGCAGCACCGTTTGTGTTTGTCTGTAGTTCCATGCAGATGCAGTATATCACATCCCCTCACATCCCCTCGCGTCCCCTCGAGGGGCACATCCCCTCGCGTCAATATATATATATATATATATATATATATATATATATATATATATATATATATATATATATATATATATATATATATATATATACGCCAACTGGAGCGAGAATTTGTTCCTGCATTGTGTCGCCTTCGAATGACAGACATGTCCCTAGGGAAACTCGTGCCCTGCATAAAAGCGGTACAGCGTCCAAAGTAAACAACAATTGAAGACTTGGTAAGGAAAGAAGCTTCTCATGATAGAATGTCCTTGCCTTGTTGCTTCTCAAAATGTTTAGTGTCTGAGGCATTAATGAGAACAACAGCGGTTAGCAGCCATTTTTTGCCATAACTTCGTCCATTAAACCACGAAAACTCTCGCCTTAACTATAACGTGTACTGCTTATCAGCTACAAGTCCCGCAATCTTTAATAAAGTAAATGCATTTGCCCTCATTCAACAGACTGTGTTTGTAGCCGTAATCACTCATCTTTGGTTTCCAAGGTCTTTTTTCAACTTTTCAACGCTACAGAATGACTCAGTTGATCCCTCTATAGCGTATTACATTAGGCTGCTGTTGTAGTTGAGAGAGAAATTCTAGAAATAAATACGCATTACAGTACTGCGTTCATTCCCAATAATTAGTTATTGAATGCGGTGTCAGTGTAATCGCGAGTGTTCGGGAATGCGCTCGTTTCGACCTGCAACCACTTCTTGCTCCTGTAAAGCGTGCACCTCCTCAAGATTAATGTTTAGGCGGTGAAGCCTTCTTCGCTCGCCGTTTGAGACATTTGTTTTGGGTAATGAATACTATCAGTCCGACGCCTCCTGATAAGTAAGACTTCGAGCCATGTATAACCACACAGCTAAATATAACTAAGCAAATGCTTATTTTCTACGTATTTCGGCCACTCCCGATTTCCACTACATTTGAATACACGGCATCCTGTTCGGCAGTGCAGTACGACAGTGAATGAGTCACAGCTGCAGATCATCGCTTATGGTGAAAGCCCCGTGTCTCTACGTCTCGAGGTCATGTTGTAACGCACAAAAATCGCGTTATCACATGCAAATGCATACACCATATCAAGTGCGTCGCATACCCGCTTGGAGTAGTTACATTAAAATCATATGCGGCGCATACCAGCATACCCTACTCGCATATGTGGTAAGCACCACAGGTTATTTGACATGAATCTAAAGCAACCACCTATAAAGGGAATGGAGCGGAGAGGGGTGTCTGTTGCATACCTTTACATTATACTGGGTTTGTCAGTGCACGTTAAACCTCAGGCGGTCAAAATTTCCGTAGCCCTCCACTACGGTGTTCCTCTTCTGTCTGTTTCAGTCCCTTTCCCCTTTCCATACGGGCTGCAGAAATTAGCGTCCTTTCCTTGACCGAGCAGCAGCAACAACAACAACAACAACAACAACAACAACAACAATAATAATAATAATAATAATAATAATAATAATAATAATAATAATAATAATAATAATAATAATAATAGCAATAATAATAACCATTTCTTCTCTGCTACTGTCGTTCATTCGAACTGAGCACCAAGTAATAACTCGCGAGAACCGGCTGTTTAGTCTAAACCTTGTATCATTGGTGCAGCGGCCAGGACATGCGTGAGCCACCTGGAACAGGAGACTGTCACGGATAGCACGGGCGTGCGCAACGGCACATGGAAGCGCTACTACTACCACTGCCCCGGAATCTACTTCCCGGAGGACCACACCGAGTGCTGCGGCCCGGAGGCGTCCAAGTGCTGCCCACCGGACAAGTGGTTCTATGAGATCGACAACACGTGAGTGGAGCGGCGATACTATGGTGCGGCAGGGAAGGCTTGCATCGCTGCAGACAGCATATAATTGGTTTCCCTCAATATATTATTTTACCTACAGCTCAGAGCTCGTCTAGAAAGCTAAAGAATATGTGCACTTAGGAATGTGGAAAAGGCTGTTGGCAAAAGAGTTCGAGAAGAAATAACGGATCATTTTGTTTCTCTCCGTGCTCCACAAAGCACCAAAGATATCAATCAATTAATCAATTACCAAGCAATATCTATCTATCTATCTATCTATCTATCTATCTATCTATCTATCTATCTATCTATCTATCTATCTATCTATCTATCTATCTATCTATCTCATATTCATGTTCATGTTTTCATTGCGACAAATAATTGAGCGTAGTGGTCAACGATGCGACATGCGTTCCGCACGATATGTACTGCAGTTAGTGTATGGCAACGTTCCTATACCGATAAGACAGTAGTGAAACATACAGTAATCACAAGGTTTCAAAATGCACATCACGATACTGGTCCCGGGTGTTTACACCATGGCTAGAAATGTTCCGTGTATAAATATTAGGCGTAGAGTTGCCCTTATGACCTACGCATGTTGACATATATGAGATGCGCATATCTCTCTCTTTTTTTTTTTTCACGAGTACAACAGCTCGGCATATATATCGTGTTCGTTACTTTCTCGTTTCAGCTTGGCGACAGCCATCGCAGTGTCGGTGACGTTGACCTGCTTCGCACTCACCATACTGGTGATCGTCTGCTGCTTTTGGTCGCGGTGCCCGCTGTACAATGCCTGCAGAGCTCGTTACAACCACGACATTCCAAATCGTAAGCAAAACTTCCACCACTGATGATGTTGCCGCGTCACATGCACTGTTAGGACGCAATAATATTTAGTTTCGGCGTGCGGCTGACATTACCAGCTTTTGCTGCTTGCCTTTTAGGTAAGTAATATAACGATAAGGAACACAGGTATTTTCGGTTCGACCATACCGAGTTTGTGTCGCATATAAAGGCGTATTATTAGCTCGTAAACTTGTACCGACGCGCACATTACCTTCAGCGGTTAAATGACGTTGTTATGTCAAAAAATCGTGAATATTCCTTGTTACAATCCGATGTTTGCGTGCCTCGTTATATTTCGTAAGCAGTGTACATTCTTGAACGCATATGTAACGGACATCAGTGCAGCGACATAGAGGCTGTAGTGTTTCGCTGTTTAAGCCCAAAGGTGCGGCTTGGATTTTCATACACGACAGCCACACTTCTATGGGCGTGCAATAAAAAAAAAAATACCCGTGTACCTAGATTTATGCGTACTTAACATCAGCTAGTCACAAGTTTAATTCGTAATCTCCACCTTCGTAACCTCCACCCCCCGTAATCATGGCGTCATTTAAAAAAACACAGAATTTGCTTTATTTACAAGAACACAGCAGCCATTGCATGAACTGGAGACAGCGACATGTCTTACCCAAAGTTTCTCACTTGTATTCCTCATTACATTTTAGCGATTATACGGGTCCAATCCACAAAACTTGCCGCGTGTAAGTGTATTTTGCCATCGGCCGGATAGCTGCCTTCTCTAATGAAGTGTCCAGAAGCAGGACTGGCCGAAATTTTCTCTTTCGTATGGTTCTGGAGCAAGGAGTCCGTGCGAATACGGGCCATAATCTTTGGTCAATCCTCTACAGTGTGTATCGCTCATTGAATATACCAACGAACTTTTACTGCGATCGCTTCCATTCTGGTCAGTTATAAACGCATGCAACCGCGCATGTGCGCTTATCTTGAAATCACCATACTTCGATGGAGACTCCCATTTCGTGACTGACCACTACTGAGCCCGATAAACTTGGTATTGTCAAGCATCTAGCGATTGTCACCGGAAAAGTGAGACCAATTTATAGAAGTAACAATATCAACAACTTAAGTGAAGTACGAGCACAAAAAAAAAAAGAATGAAAACAAGAACGCGTCCTCGCTAATTGCCTTCGCTGAGCCTGATGATAGACTTTTCAAGACGAACAAACAAAAGAGCTGAGATCCAGTGTTGGCATCGAAGGTTTACAGAAGCCTTAAAGTTTCGAAATTCCAGATCGCATAGCCGTCGCCCCATTAAATGTTAAAGCCCATGTAAAAAGTAAAAGATCTAGAGCCACCCCTCTTCAAAATTTCCCCTACTCCAAGGCACCGGACGAAGTAAACTATTTCCGCAACAGGGTCCGGCGACAGATCTTTTTCGACCATCGAAGTAGATTCAAACTTTTGAAGGATACTACAGATTCCTGTATTGAAACCGCGGGGCTTCTGATTTTTTTAAGTTGCTGTTAACCGCTATCGGTTTCTACGGCTCTTTTCTTGACGATATATTGGTGGCATATAATTTCCTATAGGCACGTTACTTCTTGTGTAGAGCTTACAAAAGGGCAAAAAATGCTATGCAATATCAGAAATAATGGTTGCCACCGCCACCAGAATCCTGCCTTATGGCTCTGAACTACCATAGCTAAAAGCCATAATATAAATATATAAAAGTAAAGCGATGTACTTATCTGAAGAAAAAAAGTACTGTGTTACTAAATACATAACGTTAAAACGAGTCGTTTGCATTAATAGCATAGGAAACATACACTGCATGCAACAGGTAGTCTCAAAGCAGTGGCGTCTTCCTCTCAAACGTAATTGTTTTCCAACAAAGGTACGTAATTCCTTTCTCTACATGGCGTCGGTCATTCGTAATGGCAAATATTTTTGTACAAGAAAGCTTTCGTGACTGACACCTTCGTCAATTCAGCTGCGGATTTGTTCTTTTCATCTGCGGCTGTTTCCCTGCTGTCACGCTCAACTCTGTTTACCTTTTGTTTTAGTTTTTTCTTTAGTGTATGTGCGTGCACAGTGTATCCTGTACACTGCTAGAAAGTACGACCTAATCATCTTCAAATCTTGCAGACAAAACAGAGGAGCTGGTGATGGAGACGGTGCCAGTGGATTCTCCGGCGAACAAGAAGAAATACGCGCCACTGGCATCGATGAACGGAAGCCCCATTTTGGATACGCATTACAAAGGTGCGCCGTCTTGTTCTTTTTCCTAACAGAGTTCACACGTGAAGCATACGTTTTTCTGGTCAAACTGGACATGGAGCCACAACATTCTCTACATCGTCTACAGGGATCAGAGCAAATCAAAAGAAATAAAGAGAAGCGCAAGTGCTAAGTACAAAAACAAGGGCTGTGAGAACGCTTATAATTTACACTGTGGTATGCAGTTATGCAAAAAAAGCAAAGAGAAGGAGCACACAGTAGCGCAGAGTGCCGCACAATAAAAGAGCACTTCAGCAAGCTCGCTAACCGATTTTTACGACCAATGGAATGTCGGTGTCATGCATTATGGAATCCCTTGACACACAATGCCTCGTAATTAGGGCCAGAGGCTCATAATTTCCCCTTGTACGTTGGTGCTCTTCTAAAAGAAATGAGGGCAGTTTCGAAAAAATGTGGTACTAAAGCTTGTAGCTATTGGACACAAAAGCAGCAATATGTAATTAACAAGGACAAGCTCTCTGTCGCTCGCTCGCTCTTACTAGATCACTCACCTCCCCTAAATTAAACTGTACTAAACTAAACTGAGCTCAACTTAACTGAACTCAATTCAACTAAACTGAGCTCAACTTAACTGAGCTCAACTTAACTCAACTAAACTGAGCTCAACTTAACTCAACTCAGCTGAGCTCCACTCACTCACTCACTCACTCACTCACTCACTCACTCACTCACTCACTCACTCACTCACTCACTCACTCACTCACTCACTCACTTTCTTCTTGCAGGTGCCACGGCAGTGTAATCATCACAAGCAATCGTTCAACTTGAGTTTCGTGATCTACGTGAGCACATGTAAGTACCACTTCAAGCCGTATCCAATGGAAAAAAAGTTGCCGGTGTCAATGTTGCTTTTCTGAATGCAGTCCTTTCGTGTGGAGGAGTTGGCATCCAACGCGGATACCCAGGAGGCGACGTGGGCGTTCCTTCCTGAGAATCAATCGACCATTGGTCCATTTCACGTGCGAGTTGTGAATAACGACCGCACGGATGCCTTTACCACTGCCCCCTGCTGTCCAGAAAAGCTCGTTAAACTCGCCACCTGGTTGTCTCAATTTGTAATGCGCGAGTCAGTAGTTTCGCCACGCTGTCCCGTGGCCCGTAGCAGTAAAAACGCTTTTCAGTGTAGGCTAGCTGTGTTTGGTGTCACAAAGTGCTTCTTGTGCTAAGAGAGCGCATCGTCCAGCGCTTCGTGAATGAAAGAGCGGCCTACAAGGTGTGTCACCCTTAAGAATAACACCTCATTAGCATTAACTTCAACAAATGATTGATTGATTTGTGGGGTTTAACGTCCCAAAACCAGTTCTGATTATGAGAGACGCCGTAGTGGAGGTCTCCGGAAATTTCGACCACCTGGGGTTCTTTAACGCGCATTGACATCGCACAGAACACGGGCCTCAACATTTCGCCTCCATCGAAATGCAGCCGCCGCGGCCGGGATTCGAGTCCGCGACCCTCGGATCAGCAGCCGAGCACCATAGCCACTAGACCACCGTGGCGGGGTTAACTTCAACAAAATCGCGAAGCATAGAGAGCGAGTATCAGTGAAAGGCAGAAAGTTTATCCTTAGTTCAACTGCACTGGGAAAGATAAAAAGGAAGCATGCATGATAATTTAAGGTAATAAGAGAGTACAACAGAACGAGCTAGTTCGAATACACACGCGAAATAAAAGGACAGTCAGAATACATCGTAATTTGCGCAAGTTTTTGTTATTGTTTTATTTATATTTTCTCCTGAAGATCCTTCTTGGTCTTCACATTTACATGCTGCGAACACAAAACAATCTTAGCTTACGGAGCGTTCCTTGACTAAATATCTGCCCGCTTCGAGATTTTTTTAACACTAATAGAGCAATCAACACCACCCTTAACGTAGATTACTACCAATTATAAATTGTCTACAGGTTTTTTTAACCATTATTTCAGACTGTTATTAGTTTAGTACAGCTAATGAGGTGTTTTCTTAAATGCTGAACATTTTGTATGTCGGCGGAAGGATCCGGTCTCGAGTACTGAACGTATCCGAAATGAAAAATGTCATTGAGTATTTATTGGTGGAGACGACGGTCACGATATTGTCTTGCGAGAAAATCTTATAGCATCTTCGAAAGAACAAGAGTGTTCTTTATACCTTTGAAGCATCGCTTATGAAGTAGAAAAAGAAAACCCATGTACGTGTTAAGGTACAATCCTTGTCTTTGCTTACAAGAAAAAGTGTGTATTGTTTCGTATCGTGTACAGATATTGTTTGCACACCGTATCGTCGTTAACTGAACCAAGCCTGCTAATTCCTCTGCACATACATTATGATCAAAGCAAATAGATGTTCCTAATGTCATAATGGGTCATAGATGTATTATATGATGAACAAGGCCGGGGGGGGGGGGGGGGGGGGAGGGGGGGATTTGAAAAGCAGCCGGTACCATGTGGAACTGCATTTTTTGTATTGGCCACTGTGTGCTATGCTGTTTGTGCTATCCGTCCCGCTGATTTTCCATGTATGACTTCTAAAGGCATTCCAATACAAAATAACAGCAGTTAGATAGGTGCTCTTACTTTTTACTCTCACAAAAAGCAACTATGGTTATGTGTAAATTAGTTGTTTTTTTTTCTGGGTGCCCATTTTCGTATCATAATTTCAGAGGCCTGTTTATCAATGAAATGTTGGAAACGTAGCGCTTTTTTCATAGCGTTTCTACAGTAATGTCATTTCGTGCGTAACATTGTATAGATAGTATCTATAGTGTTGTATCTTTTTGTCCCTTTGTATGAGAAAGCTCGTGAGGCAGAAAAAAAAAAGAGGACCATCGTTTGGCAGTCTGGAAATAGTATGTTAACTTCAAAAAAGAAAAAAAAAAGAACACTCGAATGTAAATGACACAAAACAATTAGTTCTGACTTTCAAAGTTTGTTAACCCAAAATGCAGGTCAGCGTTTCTTGTATTTTTTTTTTCAAAACTCTAAGCTTTCTGACGTGGGACATCGCGCTCATATTGGCAATGCTAAAGCGAATTCGTACGTGTTATAACATTAACGATGTAACGGTACTCGGAATATATAGTATACAAGCTACTCATGGATCTCATTTACAATACTTCTCTTTTGTAAGTGGTTTACCCCATTGGTCCCTCAGCTTTGCTAATGATATGTCCAGCGTCGTGATTGGCTGAAATAATCTCTTACGAACATTTTTAGCGTAAGATTTTTCTTGTGACCACGGGCCCAGGTGTCTACATTACCGAGAAAAGCTGCCAGGACAATGTTTCACGTGGTGGCGTCACGCGTTAGAACATATTAGGCCACGAAGTATCTTGTGTGTCTTAACTGTCCATCCAGATCCAGGTGAAAGCTCTAAGGAGGTCCACACTGAGGAACAATCCTGGAAACGTAGACAGCGCGAGTTCACATTCCTACGTTCGATCCCTGGAAAAAAAAAAAGGGGGGGGGGGGGGGGGGGAAGAAAGAATGGTGACGTAGACGTGCCCTTTATTTGTGTTGGCGGTCGCAATGTATTGTTAGGATTAAAACAGAAAACTAAGGCGGTTGCGCTTAACGTCCCGGGACCAAGAGTATCTAGCGATTATTACGTGGGTTTCTGGAGTGTACTCCCGCACGTTCGACACCTCCTTGGCATCTCCAATTGCGGGCCTTGTAACGATGCCGAATCTCTATATGATACAGCACAAAAGAGACTGAGATATTTTTAAGTGTTGACTAGTCCACCCCTCCTTCGGGATTTCGAGCAGCCTGTTATTGAACGCAAGCGAGATTGTGTTTTCCCCATTTTATATATTATGCTCTTGATTTGGAAGCCCGCCTATTTCTGTATATTCAGCACTACAGCAAATTTTGTCGTATATGTAGTGTGTCTCAAGTAACGTTATCTATACTGTCTATTTTATTATCCTTTTTTAATAATTCGCATTGTAATTCGCACACAGGAATTGGCCTGCCGGTGGGATAGGGTAGGCAGATGGCCCGAATATTGTGCAGGTGTCATATCCGTACGTTTTTCCAGTCTTGTTCAGCTTTTCTTATAAAGTTTGAATAGCGTTAAATGTGTGTGCGTGGTTATATTGGTTTAGTTAGCGTTTAGGAACTGCGCAGCAGCGGAACTCTGCATCACGAAATAGATTCTGAAACGAAGCTCGGCGTTCAGATGAAGAAATGGTTTGCTCATACGAATGGCGGCGAGCGTACCAAACACGGGACATCGCAAAAAATTTTCGGGCGAGAAATTTCCCGCTAAAGAGCGACAGTTAGCCGCATTGTTAGATTTCGTCCCTTAATTTTGGAGCGGGAAAGTTTGTTGGCGGTCAATGATTTTTTTCCAATACAAAGCCTCCCTTCATTTTGCATTGATACAGAGAATTTGTTGGAAGGCAAAGAGGTCGGCCTGAGTAGGTACACTCTGGCCTGCTACTACTTAAAGGGGCCGTACAACACTTTTCGAGGTAATCCACAGGTGACATCAGTTAAGGAACTCATTGCCTCACGAACCGCCTCCCGCGAAAATTTTTCAAATTCGTTCGGTGTTAGCGGAGTTCGAGTCAAATTTGAGGGCAATTACACCGTTTGAGCACGTTCACTCTCCTTTCTTCGCGACGATCACGCTGGAAGATATACAAATGGGGGTGAAAAGGGGTCATGACCTTGAACATTTTATGACCAGTGACGACAAGCTTGTGGCCTGAGTCACCGCAGGGACGTGGCGCCACCCCACGGCGTACGCGGCAACTGCACACGGGAATCGGCCAATAATGCTTACCCAAATTATTTCGTAGTCCGCGCAAATTATGACGTGCTGTGTTGAAAGGACGGCGGGCGCTTTCCACATGTGAATTAAAACCGAATGGTAAATTCCCCGCCGCATTTAGTGCAGTAATACTTGCCCTACATGTTCACAGGAGCATCGACTGATCGGCGGTTCTTTTCTTTTTTATTTTGTGTATGCTCGAAAAGCGTCGCAGGGACCCTTAAAAAAAGCAGCACGGAACGATGCTATTCTCAGTGGATCATTTCAAGAACAAACCAATGGTGGAACTTCTGTTAAGTGGGAATGTCGAGGTAATTAATCGTATTCCATTCCAACATGGGAATGGATGCACCACCGAGCCAACGTGTCAGACTTACACTTAGCGCCTGTCGCCGCTATCAGTTCGTTATCAGACGGGGACATCGCCTTCTACCAGCCTGAAAACTCTTAGTTAAGGGAGCCGGTGCATATATGTGAATAAATCGAGAGAATAGGTTGTTTGCGGTATTTCTATCTCCGACTCGAACACGTCGACGTGCGATTTAATGCAACAACTGGTTAATACCTGTTTTCAAATAGTAGTCACGTCGAAAAACACGTGCGGAGTCGTTAGTTACTGAAGACGCACGATAACAGGAAGGAGAAGTTTGGGGACGAAAAGCGAAGATGTTGATGTCGACCAATAAAGCTGTACGGCTGCTTTCTGTTCCTCGAATGCCATAAAACGTGTACCAAAAGCCGAAAAGCTGCCTTCGCAAGCGTACAAACATTCAGTAAGTTAAAAATATATATGTCGACGCTTGTTGGATATTTCGTGCTTGAAATCTGCCGTCAATTCTATAACTGGCGTGTTGTTCGGTGAACAGCGCGGGCTAGCTTCAATTGAAGTACGTGCTCTCAGTTTCCTCGGTGTTACTTGCAACACATCACACGAACCTGTCGTTTCCACTACACTGAAGCTATACTTCCATAATCATTGTGTCGATTGCGCGTTCGTGCGGGGATCACGGGGGCGCTCGCCACATCCCCCCCACCCCCCTACTTCCATTCTCCCTTCTCACCAATCAGCTTCCACGGGAAGTCAGGAGGGCAGAACTATCTAAGAGCTATTAATTCATTTGACGGGCCCACCGTTCTAAAACACGTCCGTTGTCTGATGGCCGGCACACACTCGCACGCCAACAGAGAAGCAATTAAAAAGAGCATTATAAAAAGAACAAAAAATGAACGTGCAAAATATATCGCAATTTACGAGGCGCTTTTTTCTTTTATCGTTACGTGGTAGCGAAATTCACTGATCGATCCACTGCCGCAAGATTGGCTCATTTCCTGGCGGTCTCGCCGTAACGTCACCTCAAGTATAATTAAATGGCTGGCTTTTAAAATGTTAGCACGAAATTAGCGCAGAATACAACCACCTGTAGCTTTGTGCTACAAGAGGGTAGGTGCTACCTTTTCCTTTCATATTTGTTACTCCGCCTTGCGGAATTTCGCAGAACTCGCCTCTTATAAAATGTAGGTACGCCATTCCTATAGTTGATCACACACTGCTTTCCATAAATACGAGGTGAATGCCTCGCTAAGTTTTCGGTGCTTTATCTATTGCGTTACATCTCGCGTTGGCACTCACGCAAGGCGAAGGAACAAGGGAACAAATTCGTTACAAGACGCCATAGCGATGCCCGGATGTCCAGATGAAATTTTCACTCGTGATGTTCTAACGTAAAACGTAAAGTTAAAGCTTTGTTAAGAGCGTATCAACAGCGGGATATGATATTTACCAGGCGCGCACTCCCGCCGGCGCACTTGGTTGCAAGCTGGTGCGGCCGTTAGGAATTTAACATTGGCTTTGATGATCTCGCCCAACGTCGATGACGACAGCCTAGGTGTCAAGGAATGAAATTTGTCAATTATGCGATAGGAAATGAACCTGATGGTCACTGCAGGCTACCCTAATTATGAAAACACAAACCACCACGCCCAACTTCCGTAACGGTGCTTGTCTGGTCATGTACAAATATACAGCGACGCTCTAATCTTCACCTTAGCCAATTAGCTTGTTGGAATGCGCGCCCCTTTAACAAAGGAAAAAAAAAAAAGCTCAGCTTGTACGGCGCAGTCTTCTGTTTAATATGCGTAGACGGGTTCTTCTGGAAGCCAATATCAGAAGCTGCGTTTTCTGGCTGAACCGTCCCTTTGAGATAAACGTTATTTGAGCTAGTTCAGACTGGAATACGGAGCAACGAGTTCTAGAAATTACACTAAAGGGCAACTACCGCAACCGTGTTAGACGTTTTCGAGCGAAGGCAAACGCCGATTGTTGTTCTTAAGAACATTTACCTGTACATTGCGAAGATTTCGAATCGTTAAAGCGCCACCGTTCTGAACTTTCGTTCTTAGCTTAGACGCTGCTCCACGCTTGTACAAACCGACCTGCCCCAGTTAGTTTCGATCTGCCAAAGTATTTTTGCAAGAAAAACAGAGATATATACCACATTTGTTATGTTATATACCTTAAAGACGTCCATTCGCACCTTGCCTTATGCTTCTATACTGTTTGTTCATGTTGCCGCAGTTCGGACTCACCCGCTAAACCGAGGATAAGCAAAGCTCCCTGGAATATCAAATCAGTGCTTCACACGAAAGCAGGTCAAATGCAGAATGTATAACACATCTTTTGGCACGCTTACAAACACAACGGAAGGATTGGCAGGTAACGAACCGCAGTGGGGATAGTGAAAGCGAAAATTTGCGGCCCAATCATTACGACATCACTGCGTAGCAATATTTAATGTTGCGACATATGCCACGGGAGAACCTGAGCCGCGTCATCTATAGTTGTACCTTAAGGGAATATGTAAGGAACTTTGGACCAAACAAAGAACTCACGTACAGGTGTTATTCTACGTCCTATCCGTTCCATTATACTCTAGCCGTATAGGAGTCATCACAATGCCATTGGGTGTGTGAAAGTCAAACTGTCTTCAGGTGCGAAAGCAAAGTTGATGTTGCTGGAGATGCATTTGGTGCGCGAATGGTTCTGCGCTTTCGCGATTGCACACGTTGTTGAATAAAAGGTGAGAACAAACGTACGTAATTCTATCGTATAATTACAGTCGATGCTGAACATGTACCTAGTGTTCATGTGTTTCCTCTGGGCCTGGACTCGTTCTGACCATATTTTATTACACGCCTTAAGGCGTTTGATCGTAAAACTCAGATGAAAATGACTGCATTTCTCGTTTTTTCTTGGTTTCCTTTTTCTCAAGGTGGAGGGGTTTTATTCAGCTATTCAGAGTGTTTAACAGCAAATGTGCGATCAGCGCTTCGTGTACTTGCCTTGTTCTTTCACGCTCTGCGTTTAGTCTGTCCAGGGAGAAAGAAAATTGACCGAGAAAATGGCAGAAGCATCGTTCTACGTACCTGCGTTCGTGCGAGTTCACTTGAGTGCTTATTCAGAATGCCACCGCCTGTCATAAATATATCCATAACGTGTCTTTTTTTTTTTTCGTCATTTTACGCGGTGTACAATTTAATTTGTCAATAAATTATACTGGGAGTTCAGCCTGGTACTGCTTCGCTCATTTTAACAATTTCTCGAACACCGGACAGTACACAGAACATGACTGCAACAACATTCCCATTGGTCGGATCCTTGTCACGCTACGACCACCTCTCTGCGAAGGCAGCGAAGCAAACAGGCCGGTATACATATAAGCCAAGGAAGGCAGCAAGACAATTGTAAACGTCCGCACTTTCGTGTCCTGCGGTCGCAATGACCTCTCATATCATGTTCATATACACTGCCGACATAAGCGCATTAAGAGGGACATCAAGCTTGGCAGTTTCGCACGAAAGTGGCCGCTTTCAAAGCGCTATAGCAAGCCTTATAGCGACCTGCTGAGGGCAACTGTGAGGAGCACAGCAAAAGGCGGCAACAACAGCGCCGCAATGGCCGAGGACACGGGACCGGAGGACAACCATATCGACGCTCATTAGCACTTACAGCTGCGATTAGACGACTCATGACCCATAATGGTCGTTGAACTGAGACCAAAGCATGCAACCAGCTATAGTTTTAAAAAAACACGAGAAGAACTAAAAAAGAAAAAGAAAACTAACACAATAAAACCACAGCATAGGCTTACAGGCTTGCGTGAAACGGTTCACGAATGCCGAATGTTTGTCATAGGACGCAGCCTTGCAAGGACAATATTTTCTATGAGCTGGGTTCGGAAATAAGAATACTTGTTCAGTCCACCATTTTCTCTGCTACGCGTGCAGAGAAAAGTTTGCCACAGAAACTATATAGGGCCCAAGATACCTTCGACAGTATCACCATTTAAGGTTCATTTTTTGTAAGTTTCAGAAAATGTGGTCAATACGTCACAACCGGGAATATTCAGGCTGCATCCCTTTGGATGCACACCAAAGTCAACACCGTCTAAGAGAAGACAATGTCCCTCGTACATCTGCTTCAGTGTTCGCTTTGTGAAAAAGTAGGCGTAGGCGATTTCTCTTCCTTTTGTCTTAACCTCCAACTGCATACAGTTGCTGGTACTGCCATAGTCGCAATCCACGCTGTAAGTTAGGTCGCAAAAATCCTGGTACGACGCGTATCCAAATGTTTGCGTCACTACCAGAGGCGGACCCCCGTCGTCCAGTCGCCTGTTCCAGGTCCGCATCAAGGATGAATAACCGTAGCACACCTTACTGTTCTTGCCCATATCGATATCGAAGTCTCTTAAAAACGAGGAGTAACGGTTGCAGAACTCCGTCTCACCAAAAGAAGCGCTGAAGTTGTACGTAAACAACTTAAACGTGTCGACGAACACGCGATCGATATCGTTTTTCAGAACTGCAATGGCTTCTTTCGCAATCGTCTTGTTGGTGTCCACCATGAGGGTGGCCTTGAAGTTCTTGATGGATTGGTTAATGACCACCAGCTTCCTGAGCTCGGCGATGAACGACTGCAGGCCGGCCATCTTGTTCTTGAAGTACTGCTCGCAAGGCGCATCGTCGACCACGTGGATGTTGAGACCGTTGAACTCTAGACGATACAGCAGTGTGATCACCGTCTGGACCAAGGTGATCTGCGCAAGGGTGCCATTGCCGAGAAGCGAGAACAATCCGCTGTCCTCCGGGTAGCCGCCAATGGTGAAGAATACGTTGGCGTCGGGGCGGTATGTTCGGGCGATTGACGTGATGTTGTAGAGGCCGTTGTATCGGTCGAGCTTCGACGCCCTGCTGAGTATGTTGCCGTCGCTGAAGTTTACGCCGATGGACCAATAGATGACGTTGGGGCAGATTGGCCACGGGAGCTGGGACGGCTGAAAGTCCTCCCCGGAACTTCTGCGGACCCGAGAAATGTTGAAGAGGCAGTACACTTCTACCATGGTCGTGTCGACGTCTTCAAGTGTACTGCTTTTAAAACTGTCACTCTTGATGTTACTGAGGTCGACGCTGAAGGTCGGTGTGGCCCTGCGACAGTTGGTCGGGACGGCGGGAGTCGTTCTGCGTGGGGCAGTCCACGTTGGTACGAGAAACTTCGTGCTCTTGGTAGTGGCAGACGCCGTGACAGACGCTGTGACAGGCGCCGCTGTGGTCACAACTGCCGGCGCCGCCGTTGTTGGCTTTCGAAAGTACGGGCCCACTGCGAGATTGTCGACTCTAGCTATCGCGCCCGAGAAGAGTGGCATCAGGATGAAGGCGAGCGGGACAAAAATGATGATGCTCCCGGCGCAGCAGAATACCCACGCGATGAAGAACAGGTTGCGGGTGTCTGGAATTTCCTCGTACTCAATCTCCATCTCGCTGGTGAAGAAGTGGGATGCGCCTATGGAGGACCCAGCCACGGGAACCTCCGGCGGCTGCTCCCCTTCAGGCGCCGGGCCGTGTCTAGAAGCAGCCGGTGTCGAATTGGTGACGGGACAAGGCTCTCCCATCGTAGGAGGAGGCAATCGCAGCGCCTGGAATTACTGGTTCAGTCCTGGTGACTGAGCCCGTGGGTACCACTGAACCAACTCCGAAGGCTGCGCTTTCTTCTTCTTCTTCTTCTTCTTCTTCTTCTTCTTCTTCTTCTTCTTCTTCCTTTTCCTCTTGTTTCTGTAGGATAGAAACTGGCTCGTACCCACAATGGAGGAATGGCCGTGATGCCGACAGTTAAAGGGACCCTGAAACGTTTTTGACGATTTTGTGCAAACATGGTGATCCAGTAGAGCGGGTCATTAGGATCATTTGAGAGCAGATGTCAGCGCTGTGCGTAAAGTGTGGAATTTACAATAAGGTTTTCAACACGTACATCGCAAAAGATCTCAGCGGCTCGCCAAAAGGCGTTTTCAAACGCCCCCGCCATCGACCGATGGAATGAGAGGTCGCTGATTGGCCCCGAACCAGTGACGTGAACGTAATTTTCAAAACCTAGCTGCGAACAACGTGCTTCTACAACGTACTCCTTCGTTTCAGCCAACGGTATCGTCGCGGCATCTGGCGGCGTACACACGAGTCACTGCCGAGGCGGCCGACCTCAGTGAGGATATCGGGGCGCTTTGTCGCGGTGGAGGGCTCGGCAGGGCGGCTGACGCGAGAGGCGCTGTCGTCGCTAGCGCGCACTCCGCAACAGATCGAGTTGAGGAGGAACAGCCACGGTAAGGAAGAAGGCGACAGAAATAAGCCCATAGCTGCCTTAGCGCATGGTGCTTCGCTTTATTTATGGTGTGAATGATTTCAAATAGCGTTGCCTAAGCAGTGACGCAATGTCAAAAAAAGAAAACGTTTCAGGGACCCCTTAAAACAAAGAGGAAATTATAGCAATATACAGGAAAGTAAAAGTTCAAATCTTCTTGCTCCTCGGCTTGAATGTCGATGCTGTTGCGACCGAGGCATCGGAGAAGGACCGGCGCCGCCAGAAACCCATTAACGAAGGTGTCGTGACAGAGTAGCCGGATACGAGTCGACGGTCCTCGCGAAAGCAGGAAACGAGCCGAGTGCCGGTAACTGCTTCAACGTTACCCAGCAGGGGGTGGCGACTGATTTTCACCCGAATGAGTCCTGCTGCCGTCATGTGGTCCGCCTGCGATAAGGATTGCCTCGGCGTCCTGCATAATTAAAAGGGTGGTCCATTACCTTCTCCCCGTTCGGTCTTTGGACGCGTGATTCAGCGGATTCTTCCCCAGACGACGCCGTAGGGAAAGCGGGCCACTTAATCTACTGCGGGACGCCCGGCATACAGTATTCGGCATTCAGCTATACCAGAAATGTTGTAAATAAACATTGTAAATATTTGTCCCTCCCAACTCTCCTCGTACTCTTCCCTCCTGCCCTGTGGACTCCTGGCCTGAAGGCGACACATGTCCACGACAATACTGAGTCATTTTGTACATGGCGTGCAACCATAAGGGGCGATCGGACACGCCACTAATAGTTATCTTATGGCGCTTCCTGTAGCAGATCGTAAGCCCACGGGTGTTCGCGAATTTTTTATGCTGCTCTTATTTTCGAGCTGCTGTGTAAGTGCATTGTGCGAAGTTTTTCTCTGAGAAACATGACACAAAATGAGACAAGTGTCGAATAGTACGTTCTTGTTCCGTTTGCAGACACGGAACAAACAGAGCTTCGAGAAAAGCTCTCAGAAATACGGCACAGTACCCGTCGGACGCGAAACTTTTCGATTCGCAATTATCTTTTACTCTCGCTTACTCACGCCAGAACACCGTGCGACTGAAAAAAGCGGTAGACATGTTGACACGGCTCAAAAGGGACAGGCGCCTGCTTAATCCGCTTAAGACACTGTCCACCATTTGTCTAAAAAAGAAACGATGTCTTCAGAACGTCAGTTCTTCAACAGACACAGCGGCTGTTGCCATTTCCTTTCACGATTCTGAAAGTGACATGTCAGGTTTAAATTTCAAATTTTATGACAACAAGCACATTAGCGAGGTCGTGTGGCCAAATGAAATTATGCAAGTGAAAAAAAAAATGCGATATTGTGTTTGTCAGGTTTAGTTTCAAAAAACTGTCGTCTATAATACGAGTTGCTGACAGAACAGCACTCACCACATTGACACAAGTGTCCAGCTCCTGCGGAAGGAAGAAGAGAACTCAAAGCCTCGCTTTCGTACTCGGAACCATATAGGCACTGTACTAATCACCGACATTATGACAAAGCTGCTAGTCGGGGAAACAAAGCGTCGGCAATCTTGCTTCAACTATGGCGTTGAATGATCGGGTTTTAAAAATCGCTGAGGACATTGGGACCAATGTCTCAGGGACGTTCCATTTTACCCAACTGATGTACCGCACCATCCAAAGGTAGGTACGGGTGGAATGATCCATATTGTGATTGTTTTAAACTATCTTTTTACAAGTGAGGAGTGGCAGAAGCCTTGGCTGATCTGATAAGCCTCGGCTTATCAGAATTTGTGCAGCGTGCTTCGACTTGCGTAATAATCCATAAAACACCGCTTTTTATACGGTTAACAAAACTTATAGGGTATATGAGATGTTTCCATTCATCCCGACTCTCTCGTGTACATATGACCACTTTGAGGTTTCAAGGCGACATATATATATGTATATATATAACAGTCAACAATGAAGTTGACTGTCATTCTTCATATTGTGCTCGCCGGCAATGACGGTGACAAACTTCATAACGTTCATTTATGATAAAATCAGCCATGGCGTAGCTAATGCAGTCAATGTATTGTTCATTTTATCTGACCATAGTTTGACGGCTTGCTTTACCGTGATGGCGACGCCGACAGCCCCAGCTCGCATCATCATCAGTTCTGGTCGCCTAATGTTCGCGTGCACTACTTCTATGCAATACCCAAAGTGTAGCGTTCGCATGCGCGCTTCTTTCTTCTCGTGCTTTCACGACTACAGGAGACGCCTACAGCCCAGGCCCAGGGGCATAAGGTGCTTCCCCAGACATCTGTACGGATACAAAAAACAGCAGTTGGCAACAAGGGCCGACGTCGAGCGTCGGTGACAGTGTTACTCCGCCAGCCAATCACAGAAGCAAACGAAATCGGCGACTTGCGACTTTTTCAAAATGGCGCCGTGTTTATGCCTTAGGTACCTGCGGAGCGTCTGCAGTACTTGCATCCTTTCATCGGTATAAGTCGTGATGTTATCGAGAAGCACGGATAGAAATGTGTGAAGTCCCAACGTTTCCATCTTCGAAAGACCGCGGTACAATTCATTTCGCTTCCGGTCCCGTTTTATGCATGCAACTCCAATAAACTCAGTTGAAAAACTCGCGTGGCTGCGTTTGTGGCGCGCCGGGCTTTCGCATTGCAAGCGCTTGATTTCAGCTCAATAAATAACGTTTTTCGTGCTTCACTGTAATAAATGATTGAATACATAAAACTTTACGCACCTGTCCATTATTGTTACCAGCTTTGCTTTATTGTCGTAACATCAAGAACTTACCATGTTACCAAAATTTGGAGTTTCGCGGAGGTACAGAGGGGCTTCACTGCAGACGAGTTGTGTCCGACATCTAAGGAGCTTTTTCGCCAGAGTTAGAGGAAAATTCGTTTCAGCTGTTGGCAACACTGGAACGGCCGCGCGCGTCCACGGTACAGTGCTCTAGAATATGGGTAGTGGGTTCAGGAGAGGGCATGCTCCACGCGCTGGCGTGAGGCGGAGAGTGTTGACGGGTCGCGTATGTATGCGGCGGCGCTGCGGTAGCGTGGGCTGTACGCTCGGCGGCTGCGCTCAGCAATATCCCCAGCACTCCCGCCTGCTGCAGTAGCAGCGACTTGCGTTTGCTTTTTTTACTGTCCTGTTTGCGTCGCTGTGTCGTGCGCTGTTGTTCTCCGTTACCTCGAGTGCAGAATGAAGTAACTCGCGTTTCCTTCGCCGTTCTGCAGCTACAACACAGTCGATGTGATGCTGTTGCGCAAAGCTCAGACTCCTTGTTTAGGATGCAACGAGAACCCCGAAGTGCTTAACCCCGATGCTTACATCCAGCATCGCTAAATTTGGCGCCGCCAGAAGACTTCACTTTCTTGTAAAAGGCCTTAATGTGTCACCGAAAGCACCAAAGCAAAAAAAAAAAAAGAAAAAATTGCATGCGTAGTTGAGTGAGTGCTCGTAGTTGTTTCTTCAGCCTATGTTCTCTGAAAGAACACTACGGAGTCGTGTCTCAACAACCATGCACGAAGAATTTGAAAATATCTTACCGCTAGAGCGAAATAGTCTCACATCTTGTGGGCAGTGATGTGTACTTTCAACCAGTATTTTTGTATCAGTAAGTATCAATTACATATTTTTTACCTACTCGAAATTTTAAATATCGCTTTAATCCCTTACATTTCAGTTAGAAAGCTACAGCTCGCTTCAGATAAACCGGGAATGATTCCCTTCATGCTGAACTTTGTCACATTTGTGTTTTTTACCAGTAAAGACAAGCAGCCTTGAAGTATACGTGGAATGCGAAATAAATGCGCGCTGCAAGCGATATTTGAGTTGCATAGCTACATGATGCATCTCGAAACACCCTTACGCTTATCTCGCTCCCATTTAAGTCGTGAAACTTTTCGAACCTCCTTCCATGGCGAAGACATGCACGCTGCGACGACAAACGCATGCAGCCGTGCCAAATCATCAAGCGGTGCGCAAGCACGCGTCTATTTCATTATAACACGTATTTCGCGATTTTTGTTTTCTTTTCGAAATGCTTGATGTCCGGGTTATCTTAGGCGGACTACTACTTTGCACGGACTTGTTAGCGATTAAAGCAATATTTATGAAGTCGACTATATATAATTACAAGGAATATTAATTGACACTTACAAAATGTAGCCGTTGTAAGTACACGCGTACGACTACTGCAAGTATGAATTTAGGTGAGAAATTTTTTCTAGAACTTTTGCCTTTCTCAGAAATTTAGTGTATGATGGGACGCCCTATTAATTATGCACTTTCGGGATACACAAAACACCTGCACGGCTGTAAATAAAGAATGGGTATAGGTCATGAAAACATGTCTTTCTTGTACTTCCCTCTTATAGAACGTACACGCAAGTGGCTATTTGTTACTCACCAACGCTTTGGTTTCTTCCCAGGGTAGGAAGTTATATGTTAAAGCCGCTCAGTAGCTCTCTGCAGCCAGGGAACCTCGCTATTAATCAATGATAGCACCTGCGGAACACTGGGCAAGTAAGTGTCATAATTAACGACGCCTGCACACTTTCGCAGCACAAGCTGTTCGCGGAGGTGAGCGATCTCTGCAATACTCGCGACGTGTGAAGGTATGGAAATCTCGCGTTCGAGGGAGTGAAGAGTCGAAAGAAGCTTTTAGTTCCTCTTTCTGCGTGACACTTTAGCCGATATCAAGCATGCACCATGATCGTGTCACATTTGATATATTTCCAACAGTCTTGGAAAAGGCGTTTTAAGGTGACGCCTGTGCAAACTGCCTGGCACGTTGTAACTGTTCCTTGAGATCTCCGATCAAATGTGCACTTAGACACAACGTAAACATGCGGCATCGAGCATTTCCAATTTGTGAGGCGTTCGGGTCAGAATGGTATTCAGCACGTTTAATGATGTTTACCATTTTAACCAGAAAACGGCCTGGCAGGCCATAACAAAGTGCCTTTGCTCTCGGCTTCCGTGGCGTTTGGCCGGCGTCCCTATTTCGCCGGAAGGTACAATCGCAAACGCCGTTTGCTTGTATGCTGTGCTCATACTGCGTCTTGATTTAGCGTCTACGCTTCTCAATGACGCGCTTTGCTTGCAAATACAGCAAATGAACGCTTCACCTGCTGCAAGTCAGCGTCCCCGTTAAGCGCTATCGTATCGGCCAGAAATTAGTTATTCTGTGCGTGTAACTCAGTGAAGCAAAGCCCTGTGTGTATTTTAAATGAGATAGGACGGCTATTCAGCCACAGCACTTATGTTCTGCAGATTTTCTGGCGAACTATTTCGGAACTACTCTCACTGATATAGTGAACGAATTACTTGTTCGTGTGTAGCACCACCACGGGTTGAATCACATTCGTTGCACCGAATGCCATTCGAATGGAATGACAGTAAAACGTCGAGTGTGACAGGGGTTCGCTTGTTTTGTCCGCACATTTAAACACCTAGTCACCGTACGCTGTTAACTGATTTGTCATTCACTAGTGTTTAGCAGAATGGTGTACTTTCACAACACTACACAGCCAAAATGTTAGTTGTGTGATTGGCATAGTCATATCACAACATGAGTTTTGAGCCACGGGAGAAGCTTAATGGTTAATCGGCTGGTTTCCTGCAGTTAAAGTAGAAGGAAGACCGCCCGCCAGCCATGCGAATGTTACTTCTGACTATATTATATGTTTCACGCCTTGATGTGCAGAGTTATTCCTCAGCGTTCAACGTAAATGCTTACGAGCATTTGCAGGCAGCAGCATTTCTGTAGCCGCTTGTGTGACTTGTTCATAGTTGCTGTCGATGCATATGAATGTGTCCGTTGCATGGTAAAGAGATCTCCAGGCAGTCAACACTTAACTTCGTTTTTCATTAACCTTTCCAAAATTAAACGTAACAGGCTTTATTTGTTCACGTCAGACCATTATCATTATGGCCATGCAGTGACATTGCATTGCTGCACATTTAGTGTGTTAACCATCACTTGTGAAGCTCAGCTTGCCTTGTGCTGTAATAAATATCTGCACGTTATCAAAATGATTCTGATGGTGGGTGCCTGTGTTCACTAGCATGAATTGAATGGCAATTTGCTTCGTTGTGCTGACAGGAGTTCAGACTTTCCAATCGATAAACAATTCCAGTGATCACTCTGGAACCATTTGTAGCGCTGATGATTGAGCACACTTTCTTGGCAGGCTAGTTAATGCGAATCCATAATAGTTAGCACAAAACAACGAACAACAAAAAATGACGGCAGGGTACAGCGGTTTATCCTGTCACCTTTTTTGTGTTCACTCTTTTGTGCTAAAATATGCAGGGATAAAGGTAAAATATTCAAAATATACTTAATCTTAATATTCTGAGTCATGATTATTTGATTCATAGACCAAATAAAATAAGACAATTGCATATGTATTCTTGTCCCTTCAAATTTTCAAATGTACACACACTCCTGCGAATTAGTATAAATGGAACTTGCATGGCCCCATGATTTCTTTGCAGCTAAAGAAAAGCTGCAATCATTGCTCCTGAAACAGCCATGGGTGAGGCGACTCAAGTCAGCTCACTGCCGCTGCCACCGATGCAGTATGTTAGCCTCTACACAGATGAAAATGTGCAGCGAGGACGAGCTCCGTCACCACCTCGACCACTGCACGAAGGTGTGTATCACATGTGTTTCCTTTTTTAGCACAAAATGCTCGTAAGCATTGTCAGCCATACTTCAGTGAAACGTATTTCAGTGGGACCCGTGAGTGGTAGCTCTGAGAAATAGAAGAGAAAGTTTACCAGCTCTTGTTGAGGTGGAAGTCTATCTTTTCATCAACTTTCATTTCCACCACTGGTCGCCGGCTTGAACAACTATTTTATGACCTAAGCATGGCATCCTTGTGTTGCAACACTTTGCACAATTTTGATCATGGTGTCCTAAATTGAAGATCATTGATAACAGGCCAGGATCCTCATCTTTCTGGCTAAGCGACTGTCAAAAGCCCCGTAAGGATTAGCAAGTCTTGGTAAAACACTGAGTTGCAACATTGCGAACACTGTGCAACTGAATAGCGCTAGAGTCACTGGGATGGAAAAAATGGAGCAAGAAATTTTGAATGCATTTGCTATGGCCATTCAAAAAGAGCATTGTGTAAACACCGCCGATGTCATTCATTGGATCTAAGGTAGAGTTTGCCTTCTTGAATGCTAGATACATGGTGATTATAGAGGATAGGGGGGGGGGGTGGGAATTGGGATTCAAATATAAAATACGACAATGCTGTAACATGTGGTTGTGCATACAGACCGAAGTGCATGTGAACATGGCACTTCGGACAGCACTGAGCAAATGTTAAGCTCAGGAAATGCTGATAAGATATTTTAATTTGACGTCAAAGTCAATTTTCACATGGCGTGCCTACTGACATCGACACTAGTATGACGACGACGAGTTTCACAGCGCATGAACATAGGAAAAAAATGCGACAGAGAGGAAAGAGCGCTGACTTCCAACTGATCAAGCGGAAATGATACACAAGTTAGGCGACAAATGTGTAAGTACCCCATCCGTTGCACTATCACGGTTTGAGCGTGATTGCCTGGCCGGGCTGAGGGGCAATCACATACACGTGTCACATGTTATTTGACTGACCGTATGTTGATTAGGCTTGTTATTTTTGATGTTTTTCTTCTTTGTATGTTTATATCTTCTTGCGCTAAAATAAAGATCAGTTGGAAGTCAGCGCTCTTTCCTCTCTGTCACATTTTTTTCCTATGTTCGTGCGCTGTGAAACTCGCCATCATGAACGCAAAACCAACTAGCCCAAGCTGCTACACTTGTCAACTAGCATGACGTCAGGCTACAGTACAAATTTTGGTGACTTCACGCAGCAGTATGGCAAGTTGTGATGACGTCAGGTACAAAAACATGCAAAATGGCCGCTCGCGTGTCACACGCGACTGTCTGTTTTCGCCGTTCAGTCGCCGTAGTTAAGAGTGCCCGTGAAATGAGCGAGCGAGGTCGAATTACCCTCTATCGTCATGTGTGCCCGCATATCGTCGGAAGGCAAATTCGCTACGGTGCCGGCATTTTGCCCTTGAAATGCCACGGAGGTCTCGGAGGCCACCTTAGCTTATCGCAAGCTCCGGAGCCACGCCGACACCCACCGTGCGTGGCGTACGTTGCATCTTGCACTGTGCTGAAGTATTTGCTGTCGTCGCAGAGTCGCTATACAAAATTTTGTACATCGTTGACCCCACACTTGCTACAGGCGCTGTGCGTGAGAGACCACTGGTAGAAAACTTCACGATTTTTTGCGGAGCACGTCACGAGAGGCTCATTACTATGCACATACTGTGTCGTGACGTCAGGCTACAGTAGGAACCGAAACCAGCTTTTAAAGGCATGCTGTAAATAAATTTTCATGGCGTGCTCACGCTTACCAGTACATTTTCTGGGCTCTGGAGGGCTTGGCCTTTCATTTCATGCAGAAAAATGCCAACTGAAAATTTTCGTGGCAGTACTTCTTTAAAACGAGTATGAGTGCATCCATTTATGTGTGCTCTATTTATTCCATTCTTTTACATTCTATTTATTCTCTGCGTGGACATAGTGAATGAACTCATTTACGCATTCCCATATGCATTTCTTAACATTAGTGACCACTGATGTGTTTTCATTCATGTGCAACACCCCCTCTTTTGAAAATGTCAACTAGGCTTTTTTTTCTTTTGCTGCTGCCTACCGCAGGCTACTCCATGTTTGGTGCTCCATTCCACGGAGACGAACCTGTCATCCGCCCTTTGGAAAGCCAAGGTATACGGCGACTGTACCCACAGAACTATGAGCACAAGAAGGAGCTGAAAAAGCTGAATCACTCGTTGCTTGTCAATTTCCTTGACATGGTCGACATCCTGATCCGCTGTCCTGACACTTCTAAGCGGCTCGAGAAGAAAGAGGACATGAGCTTGCTTTTCATCCACATGCACCACCTGATCAATGAGTACAGGCCTCATCAGGCAAGGGAGACACTTCGAGTGTTGCTTGACATGCAGAGGCGGCAGCGGCTAGACACGGCGCATAGATTCCACAAGCACTTGGACAAGGTTAGTGCCACTATGTGTTGCTGCATGTTGATAGGCAAACATGTACTGCTTGGGTACTACTGATGCATGCAACAGTGACACGTTTGGTCTCTTGCTGGGCTCCTGAAGAGCCCCTTAATGATTTAATCGATGAACAAATCGCAAAATACGATTTAGAACAGGGACTGGCGCAGGAGCCAATGTTTCGACAAGCGGACTTGTCTTCGTCAAGGCGGCAACTGCCTTCTCCGCTTGTCGAAACGTTGGCTCCTGTGACATTCCCTGTCCTAAATCGTATTTTGCGATTTGTTCATTGATTCAAGCATCCATCTTCCCCTGAGCTTCCCTTAATGATTTAGGCATTTAAGGTGGACTAGCACTGTCCAGTGCAGTGATATGAAGTGTATGGCACATTATGTATTAACATCTGTGCCGCTACTGCTGAGTGTGAACAGGCATAGGAGCCCTTTGTCAGGCCTTTGTAGCCTTTTGCTCCTGCTCCTTCTTTCTGTAATGGAAGCGAAATAAACTTCAACTTCAGTGGCATTCATATTGGCTAGGTGTCGCACCAATGTAGACCCCAACAAAATAACTGAAAGTTGAAATGCCAAAGCATATGGCCTTACTTCTTGGAAGAGAGGTGTATAATGAATCACAGTTGTGTCTACACTTGGCTAATGCTTGCAGTGTTGTCAGTTATGGTGCATGCAGCTTAAAGGAACAGTAAAGGCAAACAACTTTGTTTTGGCATATTGGTAGATGAATGCTTGAGAATGTATAAAATGTCAGCGTTATCTTCAGAAGTGCTTTAGTCATTGAGAAATTTAGGTAAGTGTAAGGCACAGCCAGCGTCTGAGGTGGGAAAAATTCCACAACTGACCCCATTGATTTAGGAGGGTCAAAAAAAGAAAAAGGTTACTGGTACTCAAATTGTCGGTAATAAAAAAGGTCTTCGTAGTGCTTTAAAAGATGAAACCAAAGGCTGCGTTCCTATTTCTTTTCTATTCATTGGAAAAACAACCGACGAGATGCACCATGAGAAGCTTGAATTGTCTCAAAAAGTGGCGGTCATTCGGCAGGATCTGCAGGGTACTGTAGCTGTAGTATGCAGTTGGGCATCATAGAAACACGTTTCTCCGTGGTTGCTGAGAGCAGTGCCTGCTCACAAGAATAGCTAAACCCTGCTTCTCTCCTGCTTGCTCTGGCTAGCTGTACTGTGTGTTTAGCGCTGCGGTGCAGTGAGTCCCTGAGCCGATGGAGGGGAGCCGTTGGGAAGCGGGCTCCGCCCACCCGACGACGGAGTTATAGGCACGTGAGCCGGGGGAGGGGAACTAAGCAATAAAGACACTTTGAGACTGAACACCATGCGTGTTGGCCGTAGGTCTCGCGGCCTCCGCGAACACTACATTAGCCACTGTACTCCTGCCTCTTTTACACCTGGCGGAACCACCAGCCATTAGAGAAAATGGAGAATGTACATCACCAGGCCATCCATGGCAGGCTGTTGGAACAGTTCTAATAACACGCTGACTGCAAAAATGCTATTTTTATTCAAACAAGGTATTCTTGTGGCATGACACAAGCACTACGAAATTCCTTGAATAATATTTAAACACTTCACTACAACTTAATCTATATTTATTTGCCTTCAATGTGTCTTTAAGTAAATTGTTCTGTGCAAAGCTGCAATGTGTGAGCTGCACAGAAAAGGAGGGAGGGGGAGAGAGGGAGAGAACAATTCATGCAGAACCCATCTGCAGTAATTATCTAACTTATGTGAGAACTGCTGTTCTAACAGCACACATACTTATTCAACCTCTATTTCGGCTGAATTGCTGCAGGGTGTCTGCTTTACTTTATTGCTTTATTAGCCAAATGCAGTTCTGACCCTCTACATGTACGTCGTGCACACTTCTCAATGTTTTGGCAGGGCTCTTCCGTGTTACCTGCACCCCTTTCTCAACTGTTGGCACAGACCTCAGGATAGGGGCTTTCTTACCGTATTGCAAGTGAAGATTCATTTTTTTTTATAGAGGCGATGTCGTCTGTATATAGAAATGGGCTGCATAAGTATCCATTTGTAATCTGCACATTCTTCGAAGTACATTGGTTAAAATAGTGGCCCTCCCTTACGATTGATTATGAAGCAGTATTCACATATAAGAAATCAATTAGTAGTTAGCACTGTGGACACTTATACATGTTGCACATTGAATTGTAGTCCTTGGTTGGTATGAACCGTCATCCTCTCTGACTGTATGGAGGGGTTTGAAAAATACTTAATATGAAAAGCAATAGACTGCAGTGAGAGCATCATGCTTTTAAACACAGACATTAATAGAGTTGTCCGACATCAGGAAGTGTGAACACTTAAGCGTAAATGATTCTCCATGCTGTGAAGGTAAGTTTTTCAGGTTTTATTTATGTCTGATTTCCATAAACCAAACTATGCTACAACACTTTCATTGTAAAACAAAGCAGGTATTAAGTTTAAGAGCAGATTTTTTTTTTACTATTAACTCTTAAAATGAACTGCATCACAGTTGTTTTGAGGGCACATCAGAAATACTGCCATATACTGCCAAACAGGCTACAGCGCAGGCTTGCTGAATAAAACATAATAGCACTAGACTTGGATGGTGGCTGGCCCTTTCTGCACCAGTAGCTTTTTTTAGGGGGACATTCGTAGCAATGCAGTTGAGTATTTAATCAAAACTAGGCCCTTTACTGTGTCTGTAGAGTGTGAACTGTCTGTAAGGTGTGAACTCTACAGACAGTGTCTGTGTGAAAGCTGCACAGGATATGTGAATAGGCCAGAGCTTCTTATTATAGGGTTTATTAACTCCAGCGGTTTTTCCATCATGTTCTGATATCTACATTTTCCAATGGTACTGATAGTCCTGTAGCAGCCAGGGTGGTTCAATTTACTCAGAAATGCACCAATAATTTTAGATAACCAATTGAATGGCATGTTAAGACCGAAACCAAAGGGGTCGACGCTTTGTGCAGCGTATGCGATGACATCACAGCCTCCCCGCCAACAGAAATGTGAAGCTGGTGCCAGAAAAATGACAGTAGTGAGGTCATGTGATGATGTTTTGAGTTATACCAACTTCTCCAACTTGACAGTGACAATTTGAGCACTGAAGTCTCACCATTTTGCTTTGGACGGGCCTGCCTGCTCAGGTACGCAGCATTGAAGGCTATGACGTCAAATACACAGGATGGTCCGCATGGGAATCCGCTAAAATTTTTAAACATTCATTTTCAGGAAAACTAAGTGACTTTCAAGTGCCTGGCTTGGCATCTATTATTACAGCACCGAAAAATCGCCGGAGTTGCCCTTTAAAGCATGCATCTAGTGCAAAGCATGTTGCGAGTTCATTCCGGCTTGTCAAGCTCGAGTAAGCTCTTGCTTGATAATCAGGAATCCTGCGACATTGCTCAAGTGGTCACACGTTCAATCTTGGCGACCATGGTGATGGCATGTCGACATTGCCAAAAAAGAAAAATGCTCAAGTATATTTATATTTAGGATCATATTAAAGAAAAGAACATTGGGTAATGCACATAATGTGGCATATACACCATTACACGATGCTGAATAATCATATCCCAGTTTTGGTCCGTAGCATTCCAAAGGTGAGATAATTTTTTACACCAAGTAATCAAATGGCCCTTGCCCTTCCTTCTAGGCTTACATGTTCATCTTTATGTAAGAGCGAAGGATCACAACCAAAATTTTGTTTAAATTCATGTTGTAAAGGAGGGAGTTTATTCTGTTCACTGTATGTAAATTGGAAATTGATCTTCAATAGGGTCTCTACTTGTTGTTGGTTATTTATGGAGGTGTGTATTTTACAGAAAATAAACACAAAGGAAGGAACACAGGAACGCATGGAGTATAAGTAATGAACACTCAGCTGTTGATAGCTTGCACTTTGTGTGCCACTGTGCTCCTTCCTTCATCCTTTTTTTATGGGTAACAACGCATGGCTCAGAAATTGCAGTCTGATCGAGCAACCATCTTTCCCCTCATGTAGCCACAATGTTTGTGGTCTCCATAAATGAGTTTTCACAGCATCAAAGGGTACCTGGAGCAGCTTTTGTTTCGTTTAAAGCAGTTGCTTAAGTATAGTACACTTACACTTACAAAATACCCTTGAAAATATACTGTCATATCAAGGTAAATTAATGAAGCCAGAAGTAGTTAGAGCGTACCATAGGCTTTAAAGTCCCTGAATACATTCTCGATTCAGGTGCCTTTAAAGGGACTGTCTACCATTTGGAAAAATGTTTTCGGTTCTGGTGAAAATGAGAAGGTCGTTCTTTACACTGACAAAAACAAGCATGTTCATACCCCACAGAAAACGACACGTACCGAAGGGGTGACTACAAAGATAGAAAAATTCTTTTCTAAAAGTTTCTTGTCACTTTCCAGCGAAACCCATGCAAGCTAGCACAATTTGTATGGTGTGCTTTCTATTGTGATACGAAATCGATAAAGGACTATAGACAATCCCTTTAAACAGCTTCACTGTTAAAAGGCGTTGCAACCCAATATAAATAGGTTTTGTTATTTGCTGGCATTACATTGGTGACACTTATGCACAAAAACAATGAGCTCGCAAGCTTGTAGATGGCCTTATCACAGCATACCGTACTTCGATCTTATAGTCATGTCTTGTTTGTTTTATTGCTTAGAAAAGTTTCCTTATATACCCCACAGAAGACGACACGTACCGAAGGGGTGACTACAAAGATAGAAAAATTCTTTTCTAAAAGTTTCTTGTCACTTTCCAGCGAAACCCATGCAAGCTAGCACAATTTGTATGGTGTGCTTTCTATTGCGATACGAAATCGATAAAGGACTATAGACAATCCCTTTAAACAGCTTCACTGTTAAAAGGCGTTGCAACCCAATATAAATAGGTTTTGTTATTTGCTGGCATTACATTGGTGACACTTATGCACAAAAACAATGAGCTCGCAAGCTTGTAGATGGCCTTATCACAGCATACCGTACTTCGATCTTATAGTCATGTCTTGTTTGTTTTATTGCTTAGAAAAGTTTCCTTATATACCCCACAGAAAACGACACGTACCGAAGGGGTGACTACAAAGATAGAAAAATTCTTTTCTAAAAGTTTCTTGTCACTTTCCAGCGAAACCCATGCAAGCTAGCACAATTTGTATGGTGTGCTTTCTATTGCGATACGAAATCGATAAAGGACTATAGACAATCCCTTTAAACAGCTTCACTGTTAAAAGGCGTTGCAACCCAATATAAATAGGTTTTGTTATTTGCTGGCATTACATTGGTGACACTTATGCACAAAAACAATGAGCTCGCAAGCTTGTAGATGGCCTTATCACAGCATACCGTACTTCGATCTTATAGTCATGTCTTGTTTGTTTTATTGCTTAGAAAAGTTTCCTTATATATAATAATGCTGCTTCGTGTGCAGTCAAAGCATTTAAACACTGTTTGTCCTTTCTTGTGTGCCATGCAGGTGCGGGAAATCCTGCAGAACACAGTGACTGTTCTCCCTGAACCAGAGCCAACTACCACATGGCAGCTGCCAGTTCAGACCACAAATGCAGTTGGAGCTGCCCAAGGACAGTCATCTGCGCAGGGACACTGTCTCAGCCAAGATCGTATTATGTGTGGAATAGTGGATGCCCTGTAACTGGAATAGAGAATACTTGCTGCTGTGAACACAACACACTCACAAGACAAAGTACTTTGATGCTTATGCCACTTGAAGCTGATTCGCTCTGGGGACAGACTTGCATTGCTGACAAAGGTGGGAAGGTTGATTCAGTGTGCAGTTCAAAAATTTATAGTGCATAAATGCGCTCTCTGATGACGCATGGGAAAGGTGGGGTGGTTTTGAGGTTTCAACAGACAGTGTTGAAACATAAAGCAGGACTCTTGTAGTTATAGGTTACAGTGCATATGAACACTTATGGATGTTATAACCTTTATACAGTGCAGTGTCATGCTGTTGACAAACTGTGTAATTCTTTTTCCTTATTGAGAAAGCAGAGAGATTGAATAAATACACATTGTCGAGTGCTTCATACTGTTCTTGCAAAGTTTGTGTTTGTGGAGTGCTTCAAGAGCAGGGCTGACTATCACTAAGGATAAAGTTATCCTGGCCTACCTGAGTTCCTTTTACTATAAGCCATTTAAACTGACTGAAGGTGTTGACATTCTTGGTGACAATATTTGACAAGGAAACAGTGAAAAACACAGGTAAAGTTAAAGCAAAGCACTGACTAAAAATTTGTCCCTGATAGATAATTTTGCACCATAAATTCCAGACAATTCAGATCATCTGCATTCATGGTACTAGTACTTTGCAACTATTTCAGAGCAGCAACCAATGAATTTTGCTTGTATCTGCCAGGGAGTATAATCTTCATTCACTGAAGGCATGAAATTATTGCCTGTGGAAAGGAACAGTCAAACAAACAGAGCCAAGATTTTAGCTGTAGTTTACGACACTTATGATACTGCCAGTATGCTTTATATATATGTCACCGACCATATTCGAGCAATTTGTGGCCTTTTAGTAGAAGATGAAACTAATGTGAAACACAGCTCTTGTACAACTGGTGTCATATGAAACAAGAACTTAGCTGTTCAGTTCCTATTGCCCACCATTTGCATGCAAGCCAACCCTTCTAATTTTATACCAATCTCTCATCAGTGCTGGTTTTGGCATCCAGGGATCATTTTCCAGTGATCATTTCAAACAAGTGCCGCAGGAACCCAGAGCACCTGACTGCAAGCCCTCCACCATGCTGTGGGTACTTGAGTGAATGAAATTGAATTAAGTGGAATTCACCAGAAAAATGATGGGGGACGCTTAAGCCTTGCTTTTAGCTATGAAACTCTGTAGCGACAATGCGGACCGTTTGCATCGCCTTCTTATAGAATACACATTAAAATTAGTGCCTTCTCGACGATGGATGGTCGCCCTCAGGTGGGCGACCATCGTCGTCTGCTCAATAATAAAGTTTATTTCTCTCTCTCTTCTCTATAAAATGCTGGAATTATTTGAGTTTCCTCGTACGAATTATGTTTTCATGCACATTCAAATTTCTGTCCAAGCTGCCATGTGTGTGTGTTTTAGTTGTAGTTTACAGTTTTTCTGACCAATTTCACTTTGATAAATTCGATTTTGTTCACTAAAGTACCTGCGCCATGGCGGGGGACTTGCATAATGGGTGCGGGCTGCAGGACATGGTGGTTGTTCGAAATAATTTCCGCCATGGACGCCATTGCTGGATTTTCTGTGACATGAGATGCTTAACACTATCACATTAAAATTTCAAACTATGACGGAACTACAACATACACACCTGGCAGGTCAGATTCTAATTTGAATGCATGAGGTGCCCCCTTGCATTTGTAGGAGAGACAAAGAAAGACAGTAAGAAAGGAAGAAAAGTGTCCATCGAACCAAGGGCCCCAGGCTCCAAAGGCAAGTGTCCTAACGACTAAACAATAGCTTATTGTAGTGTCTTACCTACTACACTACATTATTGTTGTGGTAAACTAGGCATCTAAAACGCATGGGTACAGACTGCAGTATTGTTTGCTTGTTAGTTTTTTACCCCCCTCTCTTTTTTTCAAGTAATCAATGCATTATGATAACAGGGGTGTTACTCTACTGCCCGCGTTCTTGTGGCTCTCTCTGTACTAGTGTGATGGGCAAGTGAGAAAACATTGCAAAACGACGGCAAAAAGGTGTGGTGTACCGCATGCATTGTGGGAATCGATGTCATTCAAAACAATTAGCTCGGAAGTGACTTATGCGGAACTGTCTGTTATTCAATTCTGTTCAATTCAATTCAATCGTGCTGAGAGTACAGATCAACGCCTGTGTGTAAAATAGGCACCATTGCCACACTGCCGACAAGATTGGTTTATTTTAAGGGTGTGCGAATATTCGAAATTTCGAATAGCACTTGCTATTCGATTCGATTCGCACTGAACTTTCGCTATTCGAACTATTCGAAGTTGGTAATTACAGGGACAAAAATATGCTAAGTCTTCTGACAGGTGGCCTGTTCCCGCATGTAGTACGCTTCGCCGCATAACACTCGTGTGCGGCGGCGAAGCTAACGCTCTTGTACTGCGGGAAAGCTAACACTCGTGTACTGCAGTGAAGTTAGCTCAGCTTTGTGTTGCATAGTTATCTGTTGGACTGTTCTTCAGGACTTTAGAATGACACTGTGGGAGTACGCTAGTCGCTCAATAAACTTCTGTGGCCGCCCCGCCACGGTGGTCTAGTGGTTATAGCACTCGGCTGCTGATCCGAAGGTCGCGGGATCGAATCCCGGCCGTGGCGGCTGCATTTCGGTGGAGGCGATATGTTGAGGCCGGTGTGCTGTGCGATGTCGGTGCCCGTGGTCGAAATTTCCGGAGACCTCCACTACGGCGTCTCTCGTAATCATAGCTGGCTTTGGGACGTTAAACACCACAAATCAATCATCAAACTCTTTTGGCCATTTTTAGCAGCAGATTTCTCCATAATTTGGCATGGTATTATTAAAAAATTATTTGGAAATTATTTGATTTGCACTTGAACATAAATATTCGAATTCGCACTCAAAATTTTGCTAATCACACAGCTCTAGTTTACTTAAGATGCGTAACGCGTGGTAAGGACCGCCGTGTGCTTTCTTGACACGTTGATGCCCTGGGCTTGATTCTCGCCCCCGCTAAAGCATGGATGGTTGACTGGTGTCTTTCCGCTTTTATATCTACATTTAAATTGCAAGCTACAACAAACGGTGTGCCTTTTTAACAGAAGCGCAATGTGTCCATGAAATTTTCAATGTCTGTTTTATTTCTCCCTTGATTACCGTAAGCTGCAATGTTAAAAGTAAGGTGTGGCACATACCAGAATTTTTTATTGGTCAGCGCGAAAAATGACAACACGCAAGAACGGACGCAAACTACAGCGCTGTCTCACCAATAAATTTGTTAGGCAACTGCACACATATTACAAGGCATGACAGAAACCATGCGATCTCATGATGAAGATGGCAGTGTGGGTAACAAGAAGACAGAAAAAACCAATACAACTTATTCTATGTGGTGAAACGATTCAGAAAAGAAATTCCTTTGTCATGCAAGACTATTGATGGCATATTCACACAGTAAGAACAGTTTTCGTTAACGTGATATGCTTCGACAATCTCTCTAGTTACAGCGATCAGCTCACTAGAGGTAGGCACTGGTGAGAGGCACTTTTCCGTTGAATAGGCTTATTAGAAGATCATTTATGTCAATTGGGAATTGATGATATAATTGCGACGGATGCATCCATGCGTGAGGAGAAAGCGGGAGTGGGCATTTTTTCAGAGACTTCCTCCTGGTCATATACCTTGCGCCTCCCGGATTATACTCCTATATTTGAAGCAGAGCTCTTAGCCATTCGCAAACTTCCTGTACAAAATTCGGCAGTTGTTATAGTGACTGATTCGCTTTCGGTATGCACATCCCTCGCTTCAGCTTCTCCTTCCAAGTCTTCTGTTGTAAACACATTCATATCATTAATTCCTCCCCACGTGCGTGAAGTGCGATTGGTGTGGGTGCCGGGCCATCGTGGCATATTTATAAACGAGATGGCTGATGTTCTCGCGCGGTGGTCCCTAGATGGGCCGGTAATGTCCGTGGTGCCTACTACTGCCTTCGTTACTTTGTCGAGATTCCGAAAGTACTCTTTAATTCAAGATTCTTTAAAAATGAAGTTACCACTTGAAGAATATGGACATCTTTCTTTTGTTTTGGATAATAAGTGGTGTCCCTCTCGTAAACTGGAAGTGGCAATAACAAAATTTCGCTGTCGTATCCCTCCATTGAACTTTTATTTACACAGGTCTGGTCTGGTGCCATCTCCGCTATGCTGTTATTGTCGAGAGCCTGAAAACATTGATCACTTCTTAATTACCTGTCAGCGCTATAGTAGTCAGAGAAAAAGGCATTTCGAAATTTTATTCAGGAATTTAACCATTCCCCTAAATTCTCAGAACATTCTTTCCTTTGGAGCGTCCTCACTAGGTTATAGCAACAGGAACGTCTGCTTAGCCATGTGCAATTTCCTTCGTGACACAAAAAGATTTCATTGCTAATCATCATTCAACCCAAATCTTCGTACCTCGAAATTGCTTCCACTAGTTGATTAAACCTCAAATTATTTTATTATAGTTCATTTCTATTATAAATAGCCTATCTTTTTCTAACATTTCATTCTTACGTTACCGATTCTTTATTCTTCCTTTGTTTTAGCTCAATTTTTTTTTTCCTCTTTATATTAACCGCCGGCTTCATGGCCAATCCCCCGTAGTGGGCAAGAGCCAAACTTCAAGGAAAAAAGAAAGAAAAGAAAGATGACCGGAATGGGGTTTTTTACACAGCTCTTGTGCAAAATTAGAGCGGGATTTGCTTATTCATTTATAAAGTCACGAGCTTTCACTGTGTTACACCTGCCAAATTATTATTAATCAGAAACTCTGCGTTTCATTATCGTACAGACAGGTGACATTCGATGGCTACTGAGAGACGAATTTTTGAATGCCGTAAGAGGCTTGTACTATAATACTATATAATTGTTCTGCGCAGTATCTTGTTTTCTTGTTTATATGATATGTAACGTTTGCAATTTTTGTATTGCTATGAGTACTATATGGTATTTAACATGCTTACGATTTTTCCTTCTTGCACTGTAGCCACTCCTGCGATATCCCTGCTAATGGGATTCAGTATGTCTAAGTAAATAAAACGTGGCATTATACTCAGGGTTTCAGCCCCCTCCCATTCTTGGGTGACTAGCACGTCGAGGTCTGGGTCAGGCAGCAACCGGTAGACCTGTGCCTGGTTTCCGCTGGACGTTTTTCATGGGAGCTGTTCCTCGAACATTTAATGTAGCAAAGCTAAGCGCCAAGTTCGCTGTAAAAGCTAATTGCTATACGAGTTGACAGGCCCGGCGCATAGAGCTTAGTGTTCATGTGTATACCAATGGTAGACGACTTCACAACCACCAGGTGGTAATATATTTTCACTGCTCAAGGCGTTTTTCTGTACGTTTCAGAAAACACGGTCAATACATCGCAACTGGGCATATTTAGGCTGCACCCTTTCGGATGGACACCATAGTCAACACTATCCAAGAGAAGGCAGCGTCCTTTAAATGTCGTCCTCACTAAATGCGTTGTGAAAAAATTGGCGATGGCGATTACTGCTCCTCCAACCTTAATCGTCGACTGCTTGCAGGTGCTGACATGACCATAGTCGCAATCCACTGCATAATTTCCGCTGCAAAGGTCCTGGAATGATGCGTAGCCAAACGTTTGTGTCACAGCCAGCGGCGGGCCCCCGTCATCCATGCGCAAGTTCCACGTTCGCGTCAAAGACGAATAACTGTAGCATATCTTACTGTTCATGTTCATATCGGTGTTGAAATCAGTTAAAAACGAGAGGTAATGACCACAGAACACTGCATCGCTAAACGAACTACTAAAATTGTTTGCGAACAGCCTAAACGTGTCGACGAACACTCGGTCGACATCGTTTCCCAGAACTGCGATTGCTTCCTTCGCGATCTTCGTGTTGGTACCCACCATGAGGGTGATCTTGAAGTTCTCAATGGGAGCGTTAATTGCCACCAGTTTCTTGAGCTCCGTGATGAATGACTGCAGGCCGACCATCTTGTTCTTGAAGTACTGCTCGCAGGGCACATCTTCGACCAAGTGGATATTGAGACCGTTGAAGTGCAGACGGTACAGCATCACGACCATTGTCTGGACCACGCTGATCTCCGCTAAGGTGCCAACGCCGAGCAGCGAGAAGATTCCGCTGTCCTCCGGGTAGCCGCCGATGGTGAAGAGCACGTTGGTGTCGGGGACGTACTTTCGGGCGACCGACGTAATGTTGTAGAAGCCGCTGTACGCGTCGAGTTCCTGCGACCTGGTGACTATGGTGCCGTCTTCGGCGTTTACGCTGATGGACCAGTAGATGACGTTGGGGCAGATCGGCCACGGGAAGTGGTAAAGGAGGAAGTCGACGCCAGGGCTTCTGCGGACCCGGGAAATGTTAAAGATGCAGTACACTTCTGCTTGGGTAGTGTCGATCGCGTCCAGTTTACTGCTGTCGAAACTGTTGTTATTGATGTTGTTTACGTTTTCGTTCAAGTGCGGTGTGACCCTGCTGCAGCTGGGCGGTACCGCCGCAGTCGCTCTTGGTGGGACAGTCCACGTTGGCATGATAAATTTTGCACTCTTGGCAGTCGCAGCCGCTTCTGCCGGCCGCGCCTCCATGGCCGCCACAGTGGCCTTGACTCTCGCTATCCCGCCCGAGAACAGCGGCATCAAGATAAATGCGAGCGGGAAAAATATGATGATGCTCCCGACGCAGCAGAATAACCACGCGATGAAGAACAGGCTGCGGGTGTCGGGGACATCCTCGTACGACGTCTCCGCCTCGCTGGCGAAGAAGCTGTCCGGGCCTAAGGAAGCAGCAGATGCGGGATTCCCCGCTAGCTGCTCGTCCTGGGGCGCCGGTTCTGGTCCAGCAGCAGCCGGTGTCGCATTGGCGGCAGGGCAGGGCACGGCCATCGATGCATGCACTCGCAATGCCTCAGATTAATTGCTTGGTTCCTGGTAACAGCGCCGATACTGAACAAACTCCAAGGGCCGCGTTTTCTTCTTCTTCTTCTTCCTCATCGGTTATATGTGTGTCGACGTTGGGACTTCTTTTTTTCCACAACCCCAAAAGGTTGTTCACCTGGTACTTATGCGCCACTAAGGATACCAATAAGTAACTTTAAACAAAATTAAGTATTAAAAATGAGGGAAACAAACCTTATCTATAGAATATGTTAGAGAATATTATGCGGTATTATGCACAGTTCATTCACTGCTTTTTGTTGTCACCGATATATGGTTGCTTTGTACTTCAGATTTTCGCTCCTTTTTCTTTCTTTCTTGATATGAAGTGCTCTGTATTTTGCATGCCCTCTCCTGTATAGGCCTGAAAAGGCCTACAGTATTGAATAAATAAATAAATAACATGTGAAAAGAAAAATTTAGGCAGAACGAACCCCGCTTTCCAAGAATGTGTAAAGCATGACGCAGCTACTTGATGCTGTATGTTGCACTACGTGTCTTCGGTGGGCGGTGGCGTTTGTACGGCCCGGCTGCCAGGAACCCTAAACTTAAGCGGTAATTCCCATGCTCGTCCGCATTCTTTATTACGAACCTCCTTCGTCAATTGTCGCTGTCGCTTACTTGTGAGAAATACTCTTCGTTTCTAGCACTGCATCATTTCTCCCCCTCAGCTCGCGTTCCTTCCGGGTCCCGAGTTTTAAGGGCAGTGTGCTAAGCTGTTTGCAGATTGACGCTGCCCGTATGGTGACAAGTGTGGTACTTCAAGCGGCTCCGAAATTCTCTTTCGACAAACAAAAGACAGCGTTTTTCAGCTGTAGTGAACGCGTCCGTAAGAATACAAGCCAAAATTGCTGCTCCATCCTGCGAAGAACAGATGCGTAGTCGATTGCTTGGTACTTAATGAGGTTTCAGAGCCACTGGGTGATCGTCTGTGGCTGTATGTCGACAGTGGTCAGAAGAGAGCATCGTCCTTCCCGACGTGCGATCCAGACAGAAGCGCCTGTAAACGTGTCACGGGCGTCTTCTCGTCGCATATTCGTCACTTTTTACAACCCGCTGTCAGACGTCATCAAGGTAAGTTTTGATGAGAGAGAGAAAGAGGTACGAACGAAAGGCAGGAAATTGAACTAAATTTAAACTCCCGTTTGTGCAAGCCTTGAAGAGTTTTCATCAGCGCATCACAAGATGAAGTATAGAGTCGTAAGTGTTAAGTGAGCTTCGGTATACCACGTATAGGGCAGCCATAGCTAAAGGAAGCGATGAGCCGAAAGAAAACAGTGAAAGTATAAATATCGTTCTCATATCTCTAGGCCGTTCTGTAAATGTTTATTTTTGGAATAGATTCTTTCGAAGACATTGATTGTTGATTAGGTTTAAGATGTGGCACGAGGCCTTTATAAGGACTCGGCTTTATAAGGGTCAATGAACAAAGGCGGGGTTAATAGAAAACAGGATACCAGGGAGAAGAATTACAAGGTCTTTATGCGATGCACAGACAGTAAAAAGAAGAATGCCACTATGGTAATTTATAACAATGTAGTGGACGCATGTACACTCTCAGAAATGTGCCCCCTTTCGATCTCCTTACATTACGTACGTTATGCGCTATGTTCTATCGCAGAACTGCGCTTACGTTGTGGCGCAGCAGGTCTTGTCTTTTTCGATTCGAGCTCGAGCACTCTCTAGGCTCAACCACATTCTGACACCCGAGGTGAAGGCCAGGATTCCTGATCATTTCTCACGTCCAAAAACTACGACATGATTATGAGACACACTCTAATGGAGGGCACCGGAAATCTCGACCACTTGGGGTTCTTTAACGCGCACTGACATCGCACAGCGCGCGGGACTCAACATTTCGCCTCCATCGAAATGCAGCTGCCGTGGGCGGGATTCGATCCCGCGACCACCTAATAAAAAGTTCAGGCTTCTTGACCTCCCTAGCGAAATTTTACTGATAACCGACCTCACAGCCCACTTTGTGACGCTGAGCTTGACTTCGTGAGGTCACAACCTTATGACGTCGCCCGCTTTATGGATACCGCAAGGCTCAGCAGTACCATATACACCGCGGTGCCATAAACATACCACCAGTAGCGATCACATCCAAAGGGTACCGTACTGTGGACCACGCGGTTTCACCACTATCTATAGGGATGCACTGTGTATCGACGATTTTATAAAATACTTCGGAACGGCGCCACCTTGGGCTGTCACATGAATGATTTCGCAGTTTTGTGGACGGTGACCTCAAACTACAGCGACGTCGTAGGGTTTCCGTTTCTTTTTTTCTTTTTTTTTTTAATGCGTGTTAGTCTATGGTAGCATCACAACTGTGGATGCTGCGGTCACAAAACGGCAACGTTAACAGCCCAAGGCGAGACAACAGAAACGGGTGTGTAAAATTAGTATACAGACTGCACAGCATAAAATGGTCTACGAAAATGTTAGAGGGACGCGAAACTGGCGTTAATTTTCCCAGTGATAATCCATTTGGCTGCTGCCATGTCATTTTGAGAGACGTATTCATTAATTATTCGGCCGTATTAATTGCGCCTTTATGCTCGACATGCAACGTTGCGCACATTCTGCAAACCTTGCACAACCCCCCACAAATTGTTGTACTTTTAAACTACGCCCTCTCCATGGCGCAGTGAACTTCGAAGAAACTTTAACGGACCATTAAAGTTTTAATGCCCCCTCGCGACAAGTGTCGTGGAACGGTTGTTTCTCTATTGGGCTCGACCGCTTTGTGCTCTTTATTTTCGAAGCTACGGGAAAACTCCAAAAGCGCCGCCCTGGAAGAACAAGCGACAGCGCGGACTTAGTCAGGCCCACGCAGTGAATCAAAATTGAGCAGCTGGCGCCCCGACCTGACACCAGCTGGCGGCGGCCATGAATTATGCACGCCCGTCAGGTTACGCAGTGCGGCCGCCGAAGAACTCGACACAAGAAAGGCGCACAGCTAAAGGGGGAGGTCGCGAGGGAACTTCCTTGCATCGCAGAGTTTTGCGAAGGAGCACGATGCACGATGTTGAGAGCACGTGGAGCGCGTAAGATGGTGCAAGATTAATGTTTTACAAGCGAGAGCACATATCTGCGAACACCCTTCCCCTCTCTTTTTAAGGATGTGTGAACAGAGTGCGTATCCGTTTGCACAATGCTGCTATTGCTTATAGCACTGCCTTGTATTCACAAAATAATGGCTGTAATGTCGGCCAGTGTTTGTTAAGTGATGGCACATATTAGCGAACAACCTTCCCCTCACTTTTTAGAGATCCGTGAACAGAGTGCGTATTCGTTTGCACAATAGTGCTATTGCTTATAGCACTGCCTTGTATTCACAAAATAATGGCTGTAATGTCGGCCAGTGTTTGTTAAGTGATGGCACATATTAGCGAACACCCTTCCCCTCCCTTTTTAGGGATCTGTGAACAGAGTGCATATTCGTTTGCACAATACTGCTATTGCTTATAGCACTGCCTTGTATTCACAAAATAATGGCTGTAATGTCGGCCAGTGTTTGTTAAGTGATGGCACATATTAGCGAACACCCTTCCCCTCCCTTTTTAGGGATCTGTGAACAGAGTGCATATTCGTTTGCACAATACTGCTATTGCTTATAGCACTGCCTTGTATTCACAAAATAATGGCTATAATGTCGGCCAGTGTTTCTTAAGTGATGGCTCGTGTGCTACGTACATAACGACTTGTGTTGGCTAATACAAATGGCGTGTGCATGCGCAGCGGGAGAGCGGTAACTGGGTATCAGGATAACCAGACAGACGTTATTTGGAAATGCGATTGTTTCTGTATTCAAGCGTGGGTGCTCTCGAGCGTCTATGTGTAACTAACACCCGTGGTAGATGAGCACGCGCACTCATCTACCACAGCGCCTGAAGTTTCTGCGCCTCACGCGCTACATTGCATTGCCTTCGGAATCGGCCCGCTATCACGTATAGAACTGCGTGACATCGGAGTGTCGACCTAGAACAGTTTTGCTGTTACGAGCGAGTACTAAAAGCTTTGCTAAAGGCATACAGCTGCGCGCCGCACTATATCCTGATGCGTAGCTCTGCACCAACTAAACGAGGTGAAATCGGTTGGTCGAGCACGAATGCCAAGAATTAAGGAAAAGCTGACGCGTGACTAAGTGGGAAACGCGTGTTGTTGTTGTTTGTTGTTTTGTGGGGTTTTACGTCCCAAAACCAGTTCTGATTATGAGAGACGCCGTAGTGGAGGGCTCCGGAAATTTCGACCACCTGGGGTTTTTTTAACGTGCACTGACATCGCACAGCACACGGGCCTCAACATTTCGCCTCGGGAAACGCGTGGCAGCAGTAAAAGAAAACAAGTGATGTCTCTGGTATGCGTATCGGGCCCAATCGAAAGTTCCTAATCTGGTGACGTCATGTGAGTCACCCCGCTGGCGTCACGAAGTGTACCGAAAACAGAGGGAACACCAAGAGAGAAGAACGCGATTGTTTCATTTGTACTTTAAAGCTGACTTAACAGCACCTTAATTAAAGGATTAACTAATGCTGTAAACGTTCGACACAAAACGGGGAAGTAGGAGAAGGCAGCAGATCTGCCTTATGATGATAATCAGGGACACGACAGTGCGGCCTATGTTGAAAATGACTTCGTGTAATAATAATTGTGGTACGGTTAAGAAAGGGGGGCTAATTTCTGCAGCCCTTGCGAGAGCACGGCTGAGCGTCCGTGGCGTAGGGGAAATGAAAGAGCAGAAAGAAGAGGAAAGCCGTAGTGGAGGACTCCGGGAATTCTGACCAGCGGGGGGCCTTTAAGGACAAAATAAATAAATAAATAAATAAATAAATAAATAAAGAGGCACCAAAGGGCGCAGGCGGGCGGCAACACCTCGGGAACGCACGGCGGTGAAATGCGGACGCCTTCGTCTATAAAGGATAGATGGCGCCACAGCAGGCGTACCAGCTTTATTCGAGCGACATATGTAGGGACAAAGAGGGAAAGCTGCTCCCCAATGGGGAAGGTAAATCCGGGAGCGCGTGTTTCGGGCCCTCTCCCCTTCGGGAGACGACGCAAGCCGGAGTGTGACCCAGTTTTCGACCTCTGAATCGAATCCACCTGAGCGAGTGACAAGCCGCCGACGTAGTCGGTTGCCGCTGAGGTAAGCAAGCGCGACAAATTTGGCTTTCAGCGAATACAGCCCGTTAATAAAACGAAGAGAGCAAGCTACTTAATGTGCAACAATAGATGAGAAAAAACTTCGAACCCTTCTTGTTTTGTACAGGGGAAGGGAGAAACGAGGCAGAGATATGGGTTATGAAATGTAGGCGAAAACAGTGTTCTGGCTTTACCGAAGGAAAGTACTAATTAAAATACGTAACTCGTTAAACTTGTAAAAAGAAGAAGGCATTATCGCCCCCCGTCATAAACACACGCGCGCGCGCGCCCGTTACGCATTACTGTTAATGTTACCGTAAAATGTAACGCACGTTTTCTCACGTTACTCCATGGTCAGTAATTTCATTCAGTGCATACTTGCTGCAGGAATCCAAAATAACGATTTTATGAAGCTCATATTTCACGTAATGCCTCTAGCCCAAGCTATACTTTATCCTAAGTACTGATTTAGCGCGACTATTTTGCACAAGTGTGCGGACCTCATCAATATTATAGTGCCTTAATGTTACTTGCAGCTACATACGTGACGGCTTCAAAATGTTCAAGCGACTTGCGTCCATGCGACAAGTACGAAATGAGATTTCGGGATGAGATGTCCCAGTTAGTGTACGCATTATACAGTGTACATTGTGAGGTTTTCACAAACTTGTTGACTGTACGCTTCGACAGACGTTTTTGTATGAGCACATGAGCGTCAGTACCGCGCGACTGGCCGCAGCAGATACATTGCCAAATGTACGCTTTCTGGAATGCATGCGAGCCTTAGCAACGGTCCGTACAGAGCACCCGGTATATTTTGTCTACCTTCAACGTCACTCCAAATGCTCGCGCTTTTTTTCGTTTCTGGAAAAGGAGGTGGCAGAGAAAACTGCAATGAACAACACTGTAAAAACTTATGTTTTCTTAAGTGATGTTTCGGGGCTTGTCTGCGAGATTTCAGCCTCATCGAAACCTTCAGACCTCACCGAATCCCAAACGGCATGTTTCTGTGTATGTTTGCAACGAAGGTTTGAGGAAGTTCGAGTCCTGCCGGTTATAAATTTAAGCGCTTGGACGTATATAGAGAAGCTGCCTGCCTGACTGCCAAATGCCACTTGCCAGCTTTACTTCCAGCGGGGCTAAGCCGCTTCTATGGCTCGCCAATGCATAATGAACATTTTCATTAATGTTAGTTATACATTAGTAATTATTACCTCTAATTATTGAGCCTTCCCAGCTCAAACTTATTCGTTCGTCCTTACAGAACCCTTGAACTAAAACCACTTCCACCCTTTTATAAGGGTGATATTTTTTCCGACTTTAATCTTTGGCCGAGGAATTCCACATCTGATTTTATTACCGCACCACACCTGATTTTCCTACCGTTAATCATGACGTAACTGACGATTATGTAAACTTATTGATGTCATGACCTATCAGCAACATTAGTTACGCATTCGCGCCCTTCCATATGGAAATCTTTGTGTACGTACGGAGGAACGAGATGCGAGTTCACGATTTTTCTCCCGACTTTTTTCATCTTTTGGGTCAGCCTTCTAAGGGCAAAGCGCCATAAAAGGTAACGAGCAACGTGACACTATACGTTATTAAAAAATGTTAACGCAAGTTCTCCGCTACAGTTTCGAAATATTAACTCGCTACTAAGAAAGGGGAAAAAAAAAAGCGTTACCGACAACACTGGGCCGCAATAGGATACTGCAATACCAGAACCGACGCGCATTGCTCGCACATTCCTTGCACATGACTCCTAGCCAAACACAGCAGGCTATCGGGATAGCCGGCTCGAAGATAGCCTACCTTCCCACGTTTTAACATTTAAGAAAAGAAAAGAAAGAGAACACGCGCCGCAGCATGCAACTGAAGGTGGTATTACTGAAAGAAGCGTGTATATCCGTCAAATCGGGACTCGGCGACGTCTGTTGTGCTAGGAAACGTTCCCTTTATTATATGTCCATACAAAATTGCAAACGCATTCATGATAAAAACGGGCACCTCGCACACCGTCACCCCCAACAAACATCCCACAAAAATACACACTCGTACAAGTTAGAAAGTAAAGTGCGATGTTCCGCCAATCTCTCTTTAGAAAAAAAAAAATAAAGGCTCCCACTGTTGTCGCCAGAGGGCGCCGTTGTCGGCAGCAGCGGCGGAATAACGCCATTTCCCGTGAGAAATCGCGAGGTGTCAAGTTGATCCAGATAAATCGCTCAGCGAGCGCGAATGCTTGCCCGCCCGCACGCTAGCCGCTCGCCTGCGGGCTTTTTTCGATCGTGCTGCCAGCCTATAGTTCAGGCCAGGCCGCCGCAGTAGCGGCAGTAGCGGTGCGTGGGCAGCCCACCAGCTCCCTCTCCCTATTTTCCCCATCTTGTTACTTCTCCATTTTTTTTTTCTCGCTGCACGATCTTGTCTTATAGTCAGCTCCCCGGTGGCTTTCGACTTCCAAAACACGCGGCTTTCTCTGTAGGCTTGAACCCTTCTAACCTTCATGTATATATATATATATTTTCTTTTCTTTTGCCGCTCGCCGAGTAAACAGTTAGACTAGTCGTGACTCATGGCATCTGCAGGGTCGTTATAGTGCCTCCGCTGCTAGACGTTTACCGTAACCCTCGCCGGTGATGCCAGCTTGTTGCTATTAAGATTGATCAACAGTAGCACGGGAAACGACGTGTGCAGGCGCGACCAGGGCCAGCTATTAATTGCCCTTTTAGCGTACGACACACCAAACGGAAGGATGGATCGTTACAGCGAGCGATCAGGAGCGGTGACCTCTTGTTTGCTCTCTTTGCTTTATTAAGTGCATTGAGGGAGAGGTTGGTGGTGCATATACACGAGCATGAAGTGGGCTTCCTTCTTTCTATTCTCGCCTTGCTGTTCGCGAATTCGCGCCTCTTGGTGAAAGAAGTTCGATCACGGCAAAGCTGCACAAACTTCATCTTGCAGCTATTGACGACGCTTAAAACGAAGTGTCACTCAAGGCAAATGTTTTTTTCCCTAAAGTAAACGGACGGACGGACGGACGGACGGACGGACGGACGGACGGACGGACGGACGGACGGACGGACGGACGGACGGACAGATAGATAGATAGATAGATAGATAGATAGATAGATAGATAGATAGATAGATAGATAGATAGATAGATAGATAGATAGATAGATGTTCATCGCCACTCTCTCAGACTAAATCTGACAAATGACATCGATATTTAGCAGACCGTCAAAACGTCTGAATAGATTTTGTTTGACAGTATACCTGCGCGTGCTACTCCCGCCGATTGCCAGTGCCAATGCACGTGCGGGTTGTTCCCTGAACTTCGCCTGTGGCTTTTATCTGCCTGCCCATGCGCGCGCTGGCGGCCGTGGCGCCTTTTCCCACGCACCCATCTTTCAGTCTTGCCCGGGCATGTTTTTTTTATATTTGTTATCCAGCGCGCGCTGGTACAGGCACACAAAAGCTACGGGCGAAGAAGTTCCGGGAACGTGCGTTGATACTGGCAACCGGGAACAGCACGCGCAGGTGCTGGCAAACAAAAGCCATTCAAACGTTCCGACGATCCGCTACACATCTACACAGTCTGCCACAGATTACACACGGGAATTTGTCCTGTTCAGGTTGGCTACTGGAAACGGTGGGAATTGCTTAAACGTGAAGTTGCAACTTACAGGAAATAACAAGCTAGACCTTAGTGCTTAGTTTAGAATTTGTTTCATTATTTCATAGATGAAGCCCCCGAGTAAGTCATTCCGCCGAGTTTGCAGCTATTCTAAGAGCACCATATTTCGTGATATACGACCGTGTTAAACGCTGGTGTGAGAGGGGGAGAGATATGAATGACACAGGATAGCAGGGAGGTTAACGAAGGATGTGCTCGGTTTACCACTGGCTATAGCACTTAAATTAATAAAAAAGAAAGAAAGACTGTAGCCTGTGCCAGTGATTTAGAGCATACGCAAGTAGTTCACAAGCGTCCGCAAGGTTCAGCCGCCTTTAAGAAACTGGATGTCTTTCTACAGGTCTTTTGCATCCAACAATCCATAGGCGGCGTTGAGAGGATGTTTTCATTCAAAAGTGGTCGTTTATTGTACATGCAGAGTTTAGGTTGCAGAACATGTAGTGGACCTTCGGAGTGAATTTGCAAGCCATACTGCTGACGTCCCTATTGGGAATTCATAGGCGTTCGTACAGGCCACGCCCGCCCACACCGAAACACGGAATAACAGGATAATGTTGATTCGCGACGGCTGGGTCCGGGAGGCGTCGGTAGGCGAATGTTAGCCTAAGAGAGTACAAGGTGGAGTACGAGAAACCAGGCTATACGTGTCATCGTAAAAGTGTGTGGCGAGCAGGTGCCCGATGTGTGGTCGTGCTGCTTGCGTTCTAGAAAATGGCATTGACAACCGCAGTCCGTGTCAATAAATAAGCTCTGAGTACCCAACTTCATCGCGACCCCCACCGTGATCCCCATCGCGCTCTATATATTTCTTAGCGTCTCGCCGAGTTCCATTACATTTTTTCTTTTTTCATTTGTAGCCGGTCGCGGCGCTTGACGAAGGAGACTTCGCTCCGTTCGCACGAGCAATTAAAAGCACGAAAACCGACAATACGACACTAGCGGGTTTACATACTGCACACCGAACTTCTTGCGTAACCTCCATACACAGCGTTGCCCCTGATGTGTTAAACAGAGTATAACTATACGTCCGGCACTGCCTCAAATTTCTTTAAACTAACAATTTTGACGAGGTCTGTTTTCTTTCGTTTTTTTCTTTTATTTTGAAAATATGGGCCCAGCATATTTGACAGGAAAGAGCGCCGTACCTTCGTTCCTCATAGGAAACGAAAAAGACAAGGTTCGGCCGCACGAAAGATGTGACACTGCAGCTCAAAAAGGGCCCTCCTGTCGAAACAAGCAATGACGAGGAGGCCATCAAACCTATGGCGCATACAGCACCCAGTCATAAAAAAGTATAGATGTATATGCCACAGCGCGGACCGCAGGGTTAAATTTCGGTTTCGTCGTGCATTTCGATTCGTAGCGTTATACTTCCTCCTCTGGCGCGCCGTTATATATATATATATATATATATATATATATATATATATATATATATATATATATATATATATATATATATATATATATATATGCGCACACACACACAGTTTGCTGAATTTCTTTGGCCCCTTGCTCGCACTCAGTGCACTGTGTATATGCCATATAGTCACCGCTTTGCATTTAGAAAAACAAAAAATCGAATTTCGCATATATATGCACGCCTGCCTGTGCCCCTCTTGCGTCCTTTTTTCTTTTTCTCTCTCTCTCTCTTTACCAGCACTTAAGGCGAGACGCGCTCTGAGGATGACAGAAAGAAGTCGTTCGTATCCTGCACGCTTCGCTAGGCACGATATCAAAGTAACGCTCTGATGGGCCTTAGCGGAAAACCATTCTTCTCTTTTTTTTCCCCCTTTTTATCCTCCTATAAAACAGCGATATGTATCCCTCTAGCGCTCACAGTCATCCGCGTATTTCTTTCCCAGTGTCCTCTCTGCATGGTCGCTGTATTCCGTGTTGTTTTTTATTTTTTGTTTTTATCATTGCGCACGTCGTCCACGCCCCAGTTGTTCTCGGCGGCGGGCAGAAAACCATTTGCATTCTCCTAATCTTTCGCGGAGCACAAATCCATTCGAAGGTCGTTTTGCCCCGCTCGCAACATTAGGCAGTAATTACACTTCCACTCGAAAGAACTTAAACATGTGGTCGTGTTTAGCGCATTAAGTTCTCGCTTTACCTTTCTTTTGTTTACCGACCTCACGTATTAAAATGTCTATGCGCCAATCGTTGCCCGTGCATGGTCGTCGTTTTACTTCGTCATAAGAACCCAGGATGGAATAGTCTACTCACCACCATCCTCGAATCAGACGCAGATTCCCTACATGCGACATCGACATGGTGTATATGTCACGGCTCTTGTGAACCTATAGTTATCAGCCTCGCCTTTCGCGTGGTACCGCAGCAGCGACGATCCGGGGATCACGTAAAGTGACGTCACACCTGGCACGCTTGCGCTCCGGTGGCTCAAGGTCACCGCGACGCAGTGAATGACCTTGCGAGACAAGGCGTGATGGAGTTTCTGCTCAAGGTGTCTTACGACATAAAAGTTTCGTTAAAGTTGCTGCCAGCTTCTATCCTCTCGTAGGTGTAGCAGCGATACATCGCTGCTACACCGATCAAGCTTCTTTGTGTTAATAACTGAATTGTGGGAAGTCGCAACGTATGCGTTACAAGGCGTGACATGTTTGTAACGTACGCGTCTGCACACATGCACTGTAGAAAGCGGCTTTACAGGTGCCTTTTCGTTCGAAGCCCCCTGCCCTCTCTATAGCATAGGTAGAGTGTCTTCTTTTGCTGGCGATTAAAAAAAATTGCGCCCCCCCCCCCCCCCCCATCCCTCCTATGCATGACATGTGAGATAGAAAAACAAAAAAATTGAAAAGCATCTTCCCCTATCGGAAAAATGGGGACAAACGAAGCTTGGCATGTGCTTGCCGTTCTCTCCTTTCCTTCCTTACTTCCCCCCTCTCTTTTCGCTCTCTCTCTCTCTCTCTCTCTTACAAATCTCTCATGGTCCGACGACGGTGCGAGGGCTGAAGAAGAAAGAAGTGCGCACACTCTTTCACGACCATGACTGTTCTCGCGTACACAACACCGAGGCCAAATTGTGAGACAAAACAAGCTTCACTTGAATATAGCTAATTCCTACGGTGATGAGTAGCTGGTGCAAGTTGGACTGATCTGCTAAAACGCCGGTTCCGATACATCGAATTTATATCCCATAACAACATATAGATCTCGAACACATCAATGTAGACATCTACAGGTTTAAAACGCCCACTTACCCTGTCCCACGGACGGAATTGCAAATACGTGCGTATTACCGGTCTCTGCAACATCTGCAAAGCTATCTTTAGCCGCGGCGCACGGCCTTCTTTAATCTCTCCAGACAGCGGCTTACAGGGTGGACATCTCAAACTCAGTTGCGCACAAAGACTTTTCGTCGTTGCTCAACCTTCGCCGAATAAGACATCCAGAAGGGCAAGGCGCCCTTTATCGAGACTAAGAAATAAATAAAGAGCGTCGCGAGTAGAGGAGCCATTCTTCCGCACGCGCGCTCGCGGAACAAATTAGAAGCGCGGGCGCACCGAGGGCTTGCGCGCCCCACAAACGTAGCCGAAAAGCGGCTCTTGGGCTGTGCCCGCGGACACGACGACGTCGACGCTGCGGCGACGATCAAAGAGCCGCAAGGCACGCTGCGAATCCAAACCACGATACTTGCTCGCTGAGCACCCTCCGCTAACCCTCGTCCCTCCCTCGTCCTCACCGTACGAGTTCTTCTCCGCTGCCTTCTATTCTCTCTCTCAGGCGCGGTTTGCTCGTTCGGTTCGGCGAAGCCTCGTCGGGCTCGCCCAAACTCGAGGTCGTGCCGTTTTGCTTCCGTTTTCTGCAGGAAATTCCCCGGTGCTTGTCGAGCTTATACTCTGTTTCAGCAGTTCCGTGCAGCACTGTGGGAGCTACAGGGCTGTTCGGCCAATCGGGAGGGCGAACACGTGTTAAAAGTCTCATTCCGCGCCACGTCGTCTGCCAATGGTGAACGCTGTAGTGGCAGCGGCAGCCTTGGAAAGAGGAGGAGGTGGCGGTAGTGGTGGCTCATCAGGCGCGCCTCCGAACGCTGGCACTACATCTCTCTTTGCGTGAGTCCCGCGCTCGACGGCTTCGTAGCCTTGACCACGGTGGAAGAATGCATTGGCTCTGCTGCACCGAACTAGTGAAACAGAGTATCGCTCATTCGCCATTGTCATGAATTCGCATCGTATGCGGAGAACAACGGCCTCGCTCCTTTTTCTTTGTTTCGGTTTCTGAACGCCGCGCGATGCTTGAGAACTCTTCTGGCGGCTAAATACGGCATTCGCTTCGCATGCTTTCTCCTGTTTGCAATTTGAACGAGAAACGACGAGAGCCGCAATGCGTTTTCTCGGGCAACGACGATCGCGCTGTGGTGTCTACACGCGCGTACCCCAGGAGCCCGTATCGCCCGAATTTTATTTTCGTAACCGCGATAATTATTCGCTGGTGCCACCACCATAATTATTGCTGGGAACGTTTATACAAACGAGGAGAAACAAAAACAGCAATGCTGACGCTTAATGCCTATGTGCTGAAGCTTTGCGCTTGGGCGCCGCCTGCTGTAACAAAAATACGCGCATGGAATTTCAGAAAGGCCCCAAATATAACGCTAAATGGTGAAGACTTATCATGGGCCACATGTTGCCACGAGAAGTGTCGCTAGCAAGATATTCAACCGATGAATAAAGAATTTCAAGGGTTCTACGTTCCCGACAGCTTTGAAAATCGGCAAAGTAATACCGGTATTTAAAAAGAACGACAAACTACTCGTCGAAAATTACCGTCCCATTACTTTGCTGTCACCTTTATCTAAGGTAATAGAGAAAATACTTCTTAAGCGGATCAGATTTTATTTTGAAAACAACAAGCTTTTATCAAGTGCACAATATGGCTACCTGAAAGCGAAAAGTACTGAACTAGCCTTACTGACTTTAACGGAAAAAATTAGGCAAAATATTGAAAATAAGCTCCTTACCATGGGTATATTTATTGACTTAACAAAAGCATTCGACGTTATTAATCACAAGAAACTGCTGTCAAAACTAGAGCTCTACGGTGTTCGTGGCACTCCTAACAAGTTAATAGAAAGCTATCTGACGAATAGAGAACAGTATGTGTGCATCAATGGACGAAATTCTGATAAAAAACCCATTAGCACAGGTGTCCCGCAGGGGTCAATATTAGGACCTTGCTTGTTCATTATATTCATAAATGATCTCCCATCGTACATACTGGAAGAATGTGTCCTATATGCGGATGACACAAATGTGTTCATAGCGGCTAAGACTGAGAAAGACTTGTACCAAAAAGCTAATCACACTCTGAACAGGCTCTCTTACTGGTTACACATAAATGAACTAATTCCAAATCTTGCTAAAAGCAACTTTATAATTTTTTCTGCCAAAAATGTGCCACTTAGTAAGGATGAAAAGTTGCTTTTTAACGGAGTTGCTCTAGAAAAAGTTAGTCAAACAAAATTCTTAGGATTAGTGATAGATGAACATCTGACGTGGCACAATCATGTGCACGATGTGACTAGGAAGATTTATAAAAACATACCAATATTTTATAAGCTAAGGTATCTGTTTCCACTACGCACCATTCTCATCCTTTACCGTAGTTTTGTTGAATCAAATGTGTCATATTGTATTTCAGTTTACGGACTTGCGTATCCCACAACATTACAGCCAATTCAGGTAGCACAAAATACAGTTCTGAGAATAATCTGTTTTACTCAACGTACTGAGTCCATATCATTTGCTTATCCCCTATTGCATATTCTAACACTACATTGTCACATTCGTTTCCGCATTGCAGTTCTTACATACAAATTTCTAAGGAATATTATACACTGTCCGTCACTTCAATTTCATCGACAGGCTACGCACTATCCGACACGTTCCTCTTTACTATCGTTGTTAGCAGTTTCACGTGCTCGCACAAATTATGGAGCATTTTCTTTTATCAATACTGCAGCTAGTCTTTGGAACGCATTTCCTGAAGAACTAACTTCATCACCATCCATTCAGCATTTTTCTAACTCACTGCGCCAGTACTTCCTGTGTAATTCCTAAATTTATAGAAACTCTGTTTCCTTTCGTGTATACTGTACCGATCAGCTTTTTTTTGCATACTTCCGTTTCCTTTTACGCATTGTAAAACGTTTTTTGTTTTGTATACGCCTATGTATAAGGTCTTTGTATAAATAGCATCATCGCCTATGTATAAATAGCATCATCTGTCAAAGGGACCCCTTCCACAACTCATGTAGAGTTCTGGGGTCCCAACTGTATAAATATTATGCATTGTATTCCATTTTGTTATAAATAAACCGGATTGATTGATTGATTGATTGATTGATTGATTGATTGATTGATTGATTGAAAACATTATGGCATTATGACAGAGGCCGTAGTGGAGGGCTACGGATATTTCGGTCACCTGATGTTTTTTTAGCGCGCACTGCCATCGCACAGTACACGGCCTCGACACTTCGCCTCCATCGAAATGCAGCAGCCGCAGCCGGGATTCAATCCGGGGACCATCGGATCAGCAGGAGAGTGTCATAGTCACTAGACCTGCATGGCGGGGCTTTCTACCGAAAAAGTCGGCTTGCCGGTGAGAATTAAGATTAAGATTGTTTGCATGTATGCACATTTTCCGAAAGTTAACGTAAGAATTACATTTCACAAGGCAAAATTTGTTTCGCGCCAGAATGGCGCTGTATATAAAGCCTTAGCGAAGGACTTGTGTAATGAGGTAGAAAAAACACGTAGGAAATTTACTAGAGGCTTTTCGACATTTTAGTTCATCCTCGCGTGTCCACTCCACTTAGGATATATTTTGAGAAGTACACAGTTGTCAACATAAAGACAAAGCCTGAAGTGACCAGAAAAATTATGCTTAGAAAGTTACAAAGAAAGAGATTACGTCCTGCCTGCACCTTGTATAGTAGGCAAAATACCATTGAACCAGTGGCACCCAAGTCGACATAGGTCAAATCTACATACACACAGGCCAGTTTACCGAATTCGCTGCAGTCGCTCGGATCGTCTATACCCGACAGTGACAGAACAAACAGTGGCGGGCGACGCGGCAATCTTCAAAGGCCGGAACACTCATTCCCCCTTCACTGCCATCTTCGCGCTACAGGAATGTCCTTGGGACTAAAACGGAGCTCCTTTCCGGACCCGCAGCAGCGATGCTCCTTTATTGTCTGAGCCGCCGGCGCATGTTTGCTCCGAGGGCGCCACCTCGAGTTTGTGCCTGCAGCTCGCCGTCCTGGCCGTGTTGACTCAGGCCCCCGCTCTAGTCATCGGAGCAGGTCCCATCACGTCGCGTCGCGATTTGCTGCTGCTTCATTCGGCGGAGGGAACGAAATCACGGATTGCCTCCCCCCGTACACACACACACACACACACACACACACACACACACACACACACACACACACACACACACACACACACACACACACACACACACACACACACACAAACGCACGGCTTCTTTACAATGCCGAACGGCAACTCCAACGAGAAGGCGGCCAGCGCGCGTGCGTGCATTGCATTTAACGACGGCGCGAGGCACGGGCTCTCGAATCGTGGACGATGATGCAAATACGTTCCGGTCTGCGGCCCGATATCCTCGTTACGCGCTACCGCCGACGCCGTTTGGCAGTTTGCTCTTCGCAGAACCTAAGCATTCAAAGACTTCGCATCTACTCTCACAGAATCACAATGTTCGACCGCTGGAAAGTATTGCATTCTAAGCAATAAAGAACCAAACTTTCTTAAAGGAATGCCACAAGTTGTTTTAATAAACATCTTGATCAATGGGGTGTTTTGAGATGCCGAGAAAGAAGGCGCTCTGTTTCGAAACGTGTACCGACGGGACATCTAATGGCAAAGAGTAGTCTTGTGGGCATTGTGGCAACCGAGCTATCAAACCTAAAATAAAAAAAGAAAAGAGTTCTTGCAAGCCTCGGAGAATCATAGCATGTTACGAGTTTGATTTCCAACACGTCACAATGTCCTGCTCTCACGTGACCACCTTTAAAAGAGCCACGAAACACTTCTTGAGCACAGTCAGAAAACGGTTTCGCTAGTTCGGTGCCCGCAGATTTTAGAGAAGATAATGCGGTAGGTCATTTATGGTGCATGAGCGCTTGCAAGTGCAGGTCGTGTAGGGCTTAAAGGTATGGGAGTTTAAACGTTCCTTTACAACACTGGAAAGTTGTTGATGTCATCTCAGTGCTGGTGTCACGACAATATCAAAGTTCACCGCAGGCAAACTAATATGTTGATGGCGTTTCCTTTTGTTTTGTTTTTAGATAAAACAACCTCGTAATCATGAACCAAAATTTTGAGTTTATGCACACACATCTCTTGCAAAAGCTCCAATATAACACAATACACAGACGTAAGGCAGGGGGGGGGGGGGGGGTGATTTTGTATTTGAAGGCGTCAGGCATGGATGCAAATGAAAAAGCATAAATATTTGGAGGCATGCAGCAGCCCATCATAGTCATCACAGACACCTCACAGAGAAAACTTAAGTTACAGAAACAGAGTTCATACTAAGCAAAATATGTGAAAGCCAGAATACGTAAAAGTAAAACATCGCACCGAAATGGCAAAACACAGAAATGAGACCGCCACCACGTGCACTAAATCAGCGATGGGCGTAACGAGTCTACACAATAGAAACACACAGATTCCCGAAAGCACACACAAAAAAGAAAACGTTTGACGAAAGTTTACGTCAACTATTACGTACGAATACTATAATTCTATGGCATAAAAATATATAAAAAAATAGATATCTGACGCAGTGCAGTTCGAAGCTCTGATGCGCCTATCGGAACTCGGGCGCCAGTTCGTCAGTGTGCCACGCCGGTGGTTTCACGGCCACCGGCTTGATTTGGCTCAGCTGCGATACCACAGTGGCCGTCTGTGAGGGTTGCGAACCGGCCTGCACAGAGGTGCTTTTGTCCGCGGAGGACGGCTGAGCACTAGTCGCCTGAGAGTCGCTCATGGATATCGGTGAGTGAAGCATGGCGGGACTAATGCTGCACGTGCGAAAGAAAAAAAGAGATTAGATAGATAGATAGATAGATAGATAGATAGATAGATAGATAGATAGATAGATAGATAGATAGATAGATAGATAGATAGATAGATAGATAGATAGATAGATAGATAGATAGATAGATGAAAACGTTTGAAAAAAAGCGAAAGAAAGCGAAGGTTGCCCTGAAAAGTTATTTGGAAGAAGTCTTGAAATTTAAGTTTTTTTAGACCTATCTCGAAAATGCGACGCACAGAGGTATGCAAACAATAAAGGACCTCGCATAAATCCCTAGACGCGGCGACTACGCGTTTGCCTATATCTCAGTATTATCGTGTTCAGAAAGACGAACCGAAACGCTCAGCACAAGCATCTAAAGTGAGTCCACACTGAGCCGTTATCGCGCATGCGCGAAGATCATGCGAATCAATCTATTAAGCTGCCGGTCCTGTCACTCGTTTTACTTTCTTGAACGCTTTAGAAAACGGTGAAACACGTCGACAACACCACTTAAAACGTTGCATCCAAACATAAATGTGGAGTAATCTTCCAAGGGCGGCACTTTGTAAACAAGCAGACATTTTAATCGAACATTTCAAAAACATTTTTATCGGATCAAGTACGTTGTAACGCGATATACGCGGCACTCTAGTGCCGCTTACAGGGCACTTCCTCTTATCAAGTATGTTGTAATGAGATATGTGGCCCTTTGTGGTGCCGATTATAAGGTACTCACTCTTTCATAACAGCGTCAGGCTCCCGGGACATCCTCTTCCTGCGGTGCAGGAAAAACGATTACTGCTTTAAGATAAGGCGTCGGAGAGTGAAACCGCTAAATAGAATTTAGTGGCGACTGAGCGCTTTCTTGAAGCAGCTTAAACATAAAGGCGTATTAATTTCTTAAAGCTTGCGCCACCACCTCCGGGCAGAAAAAAATGAGAAGAAAAGGAAAACGTTCTTTTTCTTTCTTTGCAGCAACTGCACCAAACTTGTGAAATTTAGCTACTCAAGACAAAAAGCACATGAATGCTGGTAGCGCAGCTTCTGGTTAGGCAGTAACGTTATTTATAATAATTGCCGAATAATTTCGGGAAATGAACTGAAGTACAGGGTGCTCAGCGAATGAAACGCGATATTCGGAGCACGCGGTTGCGCTGATGATTTATGCGCCATCGCTTTGCCCTGGGGACATCGAGCCAATTCGTTGCTGTACTCAACGAAAGCGGGTATACTCTTTGAAGCATTGTGATTCAGTTCGGACTCTGGACAACCAGAGCACTCCAGTACCACACAATGCGCCGGCCGTGACGCAGTTCGAGTATCGCGTTTCAGTCGCTGAGCACTATACACAGCACTCTGAAGTTCTCTGTTATATAAGGAACAGTAAGAAAATTGCACACTGTCCGCAATACATCAACCTGAAGCGCGCTCAAACAGTAAGAGCTGCATATACTGTGCAAGTATTACTGATATCGGCCCCATGTAAAATATATTGCAAAAATTTGAGTCAGACTCTTGCGTGACATGCATTAAGAGGTTCGAGTGAGACTTTTCTGCGTGACATGCATTAAGAGGTTCAGCTAGCTCAACTACAATTTTGCTGTGTTAGAGATGCGGGAACTTTGCGTTTTTATATTTTTACTTAGCACTTTTCGGCAATTATTTTTTTTTAGAAACCGAGGCTATAGACCAAGATTCTACTGTCACTGTAATTCAACCTTTTCTCTCAAAAGCGACAAATTTTATTGACGCCATTTCGCCTCTGTTGCCTGACAAAAGCATTTCTGCCTTTCATTTACGTATAGTTTAATAACGAAATTGAGCTCCGGGCACTAAAATTTCGTTCTTACACTTATCGTTTTAACTAAGGTCGCATTATTCATGTTCCATTCACAAGAGCTGCGAAAAATAACTGTACCTATAAGCTTTTTATTAACTGTGACATATACAGAGGCACTGTCTTACATTTACGCTTATTACTCTATCATAAAACATAATGACAAAGACGACTCAGGGGCGGTTACTTACAGACGCATTATCCTGAATTGCCTGCAGAGGTGTAACAAATGAAAAGATGGTTGAGCCAAAATATCCCGGCTTCCACACTAAATTTCACGTACGCAAAGGGTAGTTTCCACAGTTTCCTCTTGATTGGTGCAAAATCATTATGTGTACGATCGATCCATCGTACACATAATGACTGTACGCGTACACATATCATCACTATGTACGATCGTTATGTGTACGATCGTTATGTGCATGAGCGATCATCGTACACATAATGATCGGTCAATCAATCAAACAATCGATCCTTTACTTGCTTATCGTATGAAAAATTCGGAATCTTCCCGGCGGATGCTATCAAAACTCACGGGGCCATTACGTCATGGCACGTGTTGGCACCATGAAGATAACCAACTTCACTACAATACGACATGGGATGACGTCAGTGATCCAGTCATGCTAACATGTCAAGTTAAAAGAGCGCCGAAATATCACGATTGACACAGCGTCGTGAAAGTTTTTACTCACTCGGCCGCTTCTTGTCTGAGCTTCTGGTCGGCAGTCACAGTCCCTAACCTGAAGGAAAAAGGGAAAAAAAAGTAATAACATGCGGTGTTTAGGTAATGATGGTCTTTAATAACGCAAGAGAGTTAAGGAGCTAGTTAGCAGACATAGCGTTCGCGATGTTGTCCGGGAGCGAAAAATTCATGCGAGTACAAAGAATAAAAAAAAAGTATTGCTGCCAACCAGGACCGCAGGCGCCACGTGTGGCAACCGGTAGCGGCATACTGATCCCTTCCATCCGAACTTCACTGAAGCAAGCAATGGGCCAGATGACAAACTGGAGCTCTACGTGTCTTGCGAATGTATGCAATCGGAGCACGGCTGCGCTACCGCGTTCTACTCCTAAAGGCGATGCTTAGCAACGCTATCGCGTTCTATTCTTAAACGCGACGCTTAAGTATTCTTATTCAACATCCCTTTTAAAACGGTGTGGCGATCAGCAGCCACGTCCTTGTTCGGTACAATCACGTATTACTCGCCTAATTACGGTTCAACATCCTGGCTACATAGTGTACTGTTATCTACCCCTGTAACGAGTCCTGTTCTATAAGTGTCATCTTTTCTCATTTCAGCGTAACGTGTGCAAAGCTTTCCTGATTCCGCTAACCGCTGTTCAGGTAATACTTTCATTTGATTTGAAACCCAGGGTCTCTGACGCCTTACATACGGGTCCTACTGACTGAATATCATGGCGCATGCCATTAGAATGCGTTAAGTAGTTCTCAGATTTTTCCTATAGCAGACATACCGCCTCCTCGTGTGAACATTGACTCCAGTATGTACTTGTACTCGGAGACTGACTTCGGGCTAGCAATAGCAACGTGCTGTATTTTCTGTTATACTAATTTTCCCCTCAGATTTTTTTTTGCCGCCTTTGTAGATATGTCCATGGGGGTTTCTTTGTTTTTACCCATTTCACCAAATGTGCCGTCTTTGTGACTACAGGTTTGCTACTTCGTTGTTCCTTTTGGGTATATCATTAGTATGATCTACGTTGCGCACAAAAGACAACAGGTATAGGAAAGAATTAACGATCAGATGTGTCTCGCCATTCTCTCTTGCGTCTGCATCTTCTGGCGTAACGCAGTACTTCCTAATACATCTTTCTTTTTAGGATACCTATATTCGTATACTTGCATTTTCAATTGGACTGCACTTGGTTGCCATCTTCGTTGATCTTTTCTTCTGCGCTCTGCGCGCACTTCTGAGATACAGGCAGAGTCCTTCAATGTTTTAAATTAAGGGACTACGGTACAAGCGTTGTGTTATCTAGCATTGACAAAATCTCATAGCAGAAGCTATGGCGAATCAACGCAACTGAACGGATAATACGCGAAAAAGACATTTGACGACTAAAGCTAATCAGATTTGACGTGTGGCTACATATGCACCAACATTCGGAAGAACATCCCGATGAATTTCTACTATCGCACCATGAAGCGCGAAGGTTCATCCTGTAGGATTTCCATGGGACACTTTGCAAAATGATAAAATGCCTTCGTAATACACATACTCTGTGCCACGTCACCGGTATTTTACTAGAACGCTTCTGCGGCTCTCCACTGTACGGAATCGCGAGTCAATTTCGATAACTAATTTCGTTCGTCAGATCTTTAATGCGAAGCATGCCCCGCCACGGTGGTCTAGTGGCTAAGGTACTCGGCTGCAGATCCGAGGGTCGCGGGATCGAATCCCGGCCGCGGCGGCTGCATTTCGATGGAGGCGAAATGTTGAGGCCCGTGTGCTGTGCGATGTCAGTGCACGTTAAAGAACCCGAGGTGGTCGAAATTTCCGGAGACCTCCACTACGGCGTCTCTCATAATCAGAGCTGGTTTTGGGACGTTAAACCCCACAAAACAACATAATGCGAAGCATTTCTTGGCGAACTTGAGCCACTTTGACGATATCCATCTCTCTCTAGCCGCCTACTTCTCGGTATTCTCCTGGTCATCTCGTTCACCTTGTATGCCCCAATATTTAGGAAGTAGGCTATAAATGTATGACAAACGTGACATCTTCGCAATCTATGCCACGATTAACGATACAGCAATCACGCGTGGCTCATGCCCATACAGTTCATTCGGGTATGCGCCACAGGTGATTGAATTTCATAGAGGCTATGTCAATCAAAGACCAACTGAAATAATCATTAACATATCATGAGAACACACTTATAAGCAAGAAAAGGCATACCGTTCGTTATAGCTTGCGAGTGAAGTGGAGAGATGAAAAGCACACAGACACACGCAGCCTACCAAGCAGCAAGTGGGTATCGAACCCGCGGGCCCCTTATGTGCCAAGCAAGCACGCTACCACTAGGCTAAACTGGGCGGCTTGACTACGCCACCGCGGCGGCGTAATGACGACGGCGGAATGATAAAAGAGCGACAACAATGTTTATTGGTCAAATACGGCGGCCATGAAAAAACTGATTTTGTTAAAAAAAAAGAAAAGAATAATGCTTGAGGGGATATCCCCCCGACAACCGCTTTATGTGGTGTCCTACTTTGCATCCGCAGAAGCTATTACTATGTCTCAACGCCGTCAAGGCTACGCACGTAGTCCGTATCTAAAAAATTACACCATCTCCCCGAAGGGGTCCATGGAGTGATGCGAAGCATCGCTGGGAGTTTCAACGGTGCATTTAACGGCGGTGTTTACAGGTTTGCAGTGTTTTCGGTGTTACCTTTGCGGTGAACCTTGCGGTGAACCTTGCGTGTTATTACGTTGTTAACTTGGTTTGTTACCACGCATCGCGTGACCGTTGTCAGAGTGTGGGTTGATGCCCATGCGTACTTGCGTCAACCCACTCGCTGACGGAACCGTTGCTTCCATCACACAATACCACCAACTTCTTTCATCGGAGAAGGAGGAGATACTACTGAAGCGAAGCGCGCGCGCTCTCTACCCGCTTTATTTATTGCAGCAGCTGTTGGAGAGAGGGAAGGGAGAGGAGAGTCGCGCATGCGTAGTGTGAATGCGGACGCCGGACGCGTGACATACCCGCGAGCAAGAGATTCTCCGCATCTAAAAGAAAAGGAGAGGCGTACCGCTTCGATAAAGACGCGGCAAACATAAAATACAAACTCGCATATTTCTGTTGTTTCCCCAGCAACACGAGCTTTTTTTTCCCTCTCGTTCTGTCAAGGTGATGACAGATGTGTTATTCTTTAAGGCTACCAGCAAAGCATTCATGTTCTCGCTCGCAGCAAGCAACGCACGGCTTTTTGGTCGCCTAAGTACACAGCGCAAGCAAGAGAATTACGGCTTCCACGGCGTTGAATCTTATGTATGAAAAGGAGTATAAATTGGGGGTGCTCTTCCCCTTTTCTATTGGGACCCTAAAGCTGCTCCAGAAGCTCTGGTTGACGTCTCGCATAATTCGAAGTTTTGCATAAAAAATACTTAGACATATCCAAAGAAATATATGCAATGTAATCGTTGAAAAATCAAGGTTGTTAACGAGAATTTTTTGAATGCCAATCTAATGGGTCTTCCCAACCAGAAAGAATGCAACTGTGGGGAATGAAGATGTAAAATCGAATTCATGATGCCAATGGTTTTGAATAGAAAGTGAGCGAAAAAGGCTCTCGAAAATTTAGATCGGTGGCTCGCATCTCCTCTATTATGTCCATACTCAAAGGCTGCAACAGGTATATGCTCGTCTATTACTCGGCAGAACTGAAACACTGTTCTCCAGTGTGTCCGTTTAACAGCAGAGCAAGATCACCAGAGTTGTTTGTTGGACATGTTCGTACGTGGTTCTGAAGTAAACAGAGCGAACCTCTCGTGTCGCTGCCTCCGCCTTTCTGCCTCCTGGCTTTTCCGTTTCGGCAACTCCCTTTCTTTCAAAAGCAGAGAGGAATGTCATTACTTACTGATCAGCTTGCCTCCTGCAAATTACAGTTAGGCGATTGAGGCTTAGAACACTAAACGCAATAATTGTTAAACTACATTTAAGCAAAATTTAATTTTACCTCCTCCTTGGCTTCTGCCTACGATGCGTTTGGCTGAGAAGAAAGAAAAGAAAAAGTTGCTTTGCTTGTAGCATAGCATGGTACGCGCGCAACGTAAATGATGCCAATACTTACAGATCTTCGAAGTTTGTTCTGTGGTATGACAAGAGAAAGAGTTCCCGAATAACTTGCAGCGATTTTCATGGAGAATAAATTACAGCGATGATACACAAAAAGTTATTTTCACAGGACAGCTAAACGGCCAACACCGTAAAACACGGAGTAATAAATTTCCAAATGAGTAGTGTACACGCACCGCATAATAGCTCATTTTTAGTGCACATTTTTCAATTCAAGTTCACTTAAACAATGGCGACATCTGTGCTTGTTTGGAATGGCCCGTGGCGATCACAGTTCAATTATTTTCTAGACATTGTAGACCTCCATGTTATCAGCCTATTCAGTCTGTACTAAGCGGCGGCTGAGAAGATAAGAATTGATATGTGTTATGCTACCCCTCCCACTGTTTATCTTTCATTGCATGAGAAGGTAACGCCATAGTAAATATTTAGAATTTTACAGCATCCCTTGTTTCTGCCGTTGTACAACTGCAACGGAGCAAATGCAAGAAGGATTGAAAAGAATACAACAGGTGACGCTGTAAAACATCCATACTGACATGTTATCACACGTAATGCTCATCGTTTACTCATTGCGAATAATATGTTTGCAGCCATGACTCACAATTAGAAATAATTAGCGGCTATAGTCATGGTGTAACTGTCGGAATTAATTCGCTCGACACTATTAAGGTTAACCCGCATGGGCGACCGGCTAATGCTATAGGCAGTGCTACAGCGTAGATCTGTGGGAGATACGTTTGCCCTGCAGTGGATGTAGACATCATAATGATAACGATGATGATAGCGCACATGGCAGGCCACTGTCATAAGTTATAAAACATGGAAATGGGCGGCACTGAAATGTAATAGGCGCCACGCATTGGTCCACCTTATGGGAAAGGGACATCAGATAGTGTTATCTTACCCTGAAGGCACGGGCTCGCCTTCGTACGTGTAAGTGGTCATGGTGAACAGGTACTTGGAGGCGACAATGGATATGTAGATGGCGTAGTCGAACACTCCCACTAGAATCAGCATGGCCAGCCAGAAACCGTTCTGCAAACCCCAAGCACCCACCGAGTAGCGTCAGTGACTTCGCTGATGTGCATTAGGAAAGGTGGCACAAAAATGCAGAAAAGAGCATGGCGCCACGCAGGTATTATACCGGCAAGCCAAGCTCATGATGACGGCCGTCAGGACAGCGATCATGATCTCTGCGCCGACTTCTACACAGCCCGGGCCCCCAAAGTGCGGAGATGATGATCCGCACCGACATCTACACAACCCTTGCCCCGGAGTGTCCAGGCTGCCGGCGATACTGCGTCACGTCACGCAAGAGAGAAAAAGCCGACCCACTACCGCTCTTGACCCACTACCCGCACCCTTGGCCTCAGCCCGCTGCTACATTATAGTGAAAGAAAGAAAGAGGGAAAGAAAGAAAAAAGAAAGAAAAATTCTCCGGTTGTGCAGAAGAAAGAAAGAAAGAAAGAAAGAAAGAAAGAAAGAAAGAAAGAAAGAAAGAAAGAAAGAAAGAAAGAAAGAAAGAAAGAAAGAAAGAAAGAAAGAAAGAAAGCCTCGTCTTCAGTCTTCTATCACGGGAAAAAGGTAGGGAAAAGCGGACGCGCCCTGCTGACTTCAACCCCTTACACACAACCTTCCCCTCCCCTCACTGCTACAAATTGTAACGGCGAAACACAATAAAGAAACAAACAATACAAGAGCAGAAAAGCATAAGCTGGAGCCTGACGGCAGCATTTACAAGACAACAGGCCATTAAGGCAACACTACCAAACCATACCTTAGCATCAAAATAGCATAACGTGTGTCACCGTACACGAGGGAAATACAGGCGAATCACTCCTCCGCAGTTCCTACAGCTCTCACATTAAGTGGAGCTGCTTTAGCACTCGATTTACAGCTGGGTTTGTTTGTGTCGGGAAATCAACGAGAAATCTAGAAGGTGGCATTTGCAAGAAATACAAGCACAGCCAAAAAGGAGGGACGAAAGAAAGTACTGGAATAAATAACTGCTGGAGTTTTTGGTGCCAGAACCGTGATACCATCATGAAGCACGCTGAATTAAAGGGCTCCGAAAATTTTGACCACCTGGGGTTCTTAATCGTGCACCTACTCATGGAGTGCACAGTCCTCCAGTTCACATCGAAACGAGACCGCCGCGATTGAGATCGAACCCACGTCTTTCGGCTCAGCAGTCAAGCACCGTGACCACCGTACCACGGAGGCGGCTAGGAATAAACGGTTAGCCGTATGACCATCTCACTCACGTTCACTGGTGAACGGTTGCTCGAAGTAGGCCGGATTTTCGAAGACATCGTTTGGTACGTGGTAGCTTCCAAAGTTTCAGTCAACGCACCACTCACTCTACCCTCTTTCCTCCCAGTACTATCCTCAGGCGCAGGGCCTATGATTGCTCCTTGCTCGTCACGTTGAGCTTCTAAGCTAACAACGTGAACAAAAAAAGGAAGAGTCTGAAGTTCTGAGGCACTGCGCGCGAAACCGCGTCCACCCTACCGCACAAAAATGTTACACAGAAATGGGTGTGCCAACTTACGACATAGTCGAGCATTCCGTTGCACAGGATCCGAAACGACTCTTCGAACACGTTCAGTATGTTTCGGCAACTGCCTATTTTGTCAAACTGAAAGAAAAAAAAGTTGTTGCTTGTTGCTGCATGAGCCCTTCCCACCGGTGCCTGCAGGGACAAGAACAACGCGCATGCGCATTGTGCTTACCATATCTATGTAACTGAGCAGATCGTTCTTGATAGCATCACATTTCACCAAGGAGTAATCTTGAAAGGCCTGAAATGAGTACATAAAGAAAAAAATATGCGCGGCACAGATGAAGACGGTATGAGAAACCGGTATCGCAAACTGGGTTAGCCAGAAAGTTCTCTTCAAGCGAGCTCGTGTTGCGGCGTTGTATGCGAACGTGGCGAGTGAAAGAACACGGTCTCTGTTACCATGATGAGACGCTACGTACTTACATCGCGAGCATATCGCCGAGAGCGCGGTTAATTCGTTGGGTGAGCCCGTTAGTCTGCGGGTGGTATGCCGTGCTCGTCTGATGAATAACGTGGCACTCCGAAAGCAAAGCGTCGACAACTTCGGAGAGGAATGTGCGACCAAGATCACTAAACAGTACTAGAGGTGCACCTAGAAGTTCTTTTCAAGCGAACTGAGCTTGTATTGCCTAGCAAGCGTCGGCGTCGGAGCCGGCGGCTGTGCGCGAAAACTATCATTGTGAAAGCAGTGCGCGAGCCCTTCTTTCTTCTGGTTGCGCTTCGAGTATTCAAGCGCATGGCGCGCTCCCGTCACATGCACACGCTATTCAGTGCACTCTGGGCGAACAAAGATGATGTGAAATTAACCGAGCCGTATGAATCCCTCGGATTTTATACCAAAGAAAGATGGAAAGAAAGCACACGCCAAGCTTCGTTTGCTCCTATTTTCCCGGCACAGTTCACCTTCACGGAATAAAATGCTGTTCCTGCGATTCACAATGCATTGCTTTCGTAAGCTCTCTTTGACACCGACCTGCCGAGTTGCTTAACGTCTTACAACTTCTCTTAAGACTGTTTTGATAACACAGGCCCTGGGTCCGCATCAACTCCGTCCCCCCCCCCCCCCCCCCCGCTAGGAAAAAAAGAAGCTTAGGAAAGCTTTGTAAAATTGGCTAGTGATCCAGAGAGTGGAAACCGACGCTGAGACAAGGAAGCCTTCTGCCGGATGCACAGTTCTTCCACCACCTCCGTTTTCCCCCTTGTACAGAGCGACAGATAGGCAGTCAGCAAGGGAATTCTTTATCAGATAACGTGAAACTATCTGTGGAACACATGTACCCGACCCGAGAGAAGACTTCGCCGATTCTGGAGAAAGATTTAAGCCTTCATGCTCACAACGTAATAAAATGCGGTAACTAAGTGTACTATCGACAAAGAAAAAAAAAAGTTGTTGCTTGTTGCTGCATGAGCCCTTCCCACCGGTGCCTGCAGGGACAAGAACAACGCGCATGCGCATTCTGCTTACCATATCTATGTAACTGAGCAGATCGTTCTTGATAGCATCACATTTCACCAAGGAGTAATCTTGAAAGGCCTGAAATGAGTACATAAAGAAAAAAATATGCGCGGCACAGATGAAGACGGTATGAGAAACCGGTATCGCAAACTGGGTTAGCCAGAAAGTTCTCTTCAAGCGAGCTCGTGTTGCGGCGTTGTATGCGAACGTGGCGAGTGAAAGAACACGGTCTCTGTTACCATGATGAGACGCTACGTAGTACTTACATCGCGAGCATATCGCCGAGAGCGCGGTTAATTCCTTGGGTGAGCCCATTAGTCTGCGGGTGTTATGCCGTGCTCATCTGATGAATAACGTGGCACTCCGAAAGCAAAGCGTCGACAACTTCGGAGAGGAATGTGCGACCAAGATCACTAAACAGTACTAGAGGTGCACCTAGAAGTTCTTTTCAAGCGAACTGAGCTTGTATTGCCTAGCAAGCGTCGGCGTCGGAGCCGGCGGCTGTGCGCGAAAACTATCATTGTGAAAGCAGTGCGCGAGCCCTTCTTTCTTCTGGTTGCGCTTCGAGTATTCAAGCGCATGGCGCGCTCCCGTCACATGCACACGCTATTCAGTGCACTCTGGGCGAACAAAGATGATGTGAAATTAACCGAGCCGTATGAATCCCTCGGATTTTATACCAAAGAAAGATGGAAAGAAAGCACACGCCAAGCTTCGTTTGCTCCTATTTTCCCGGCACAGTTCACCTTCACTGGAATAAAATGCTGTTCCTGCGATTCACAATGCATTGCTTTCGTAAGCTCTCTTTGACACCGACCTGCCGAGTTGCTTAACGTCTTACAACTTCTCTTAAGACTGTTTTGATAACACAGGCCCTGGGTCCGCATCAACTCCGTCCCCCCCCCCCCCCCCGCTAGGAAAAAAAGAAGCTTAGGAAAGCTTTGTAAAATTGGCTAGTGATCCAGAGAGTGGAAACCGACGCTGAGACAAGGAAGCCTTCTGCCGGATGCACAGTTCTTCCACCACCTCCGTTTTCCCCCTTGTACAGAGCGACAGATAGGCAGTCAGCAAGGGAATTCTTTATCAGATAACGTGAAACTATCTGTGGAACACATGTACCCGACCCGAGAGAAGACTTCGCCGATTCTGGAGAAAGATTTAAGCCTTCATGCTCACAACGTAATAAAATGCGGTAACTAAGTGTACTATCGACAAAGAAAAAAAAAGTAAGCGGACCATATCTTAGGCCTCAGGAGCGGCTCCAGGGCCACAACGCCGCGCTACTCTCTCGCTCCGCGCGATTTGTCCGACAGTGGCTTCAGCGACGTTGAACTTTTTCCTCAGCGTTAACCTATTCCGCCTGAGGCGTGGTCCGCTTACTTTTTTAGCAGGCCGCACAATGAATCATGCAAGGGCACGTAACAGCAGATTGATGTTCTTGGCATTTCACTCACTGACTGTTGCTACACCAGGCCCTTACGCTTCAGCGCATTCGCTGAAGCGTAATGTGCTGAAGCGTAAGGGCCTGGTGCGATAACACCATGTTCTCTTTAACAAAGAGAACATGTGTTATCGGTTAAGGCACTGTGTGATCATAAGATTTCAATTGCAGTTATTATTATATTGTGCACTAACTTTCCTATTCCTCGAAACGTCTTTTCTTTTCCAACTCGCAGTACTAGATAGGTTTTGAAAGGTAACCTCAATTTACCAAAATGTTATAATATATATGGCGAAAGGGTAATTGAATTCAGTGGCACAAAAATGTGGAATATTTTACCCCTAGAGGTTAGAACGGCACGTAATTTTAAGCAGTGTAGCAAATTCTTTTTTTCTTGATAACCAGAATCGTTAAATTACTTGCATCAATTATTTAGGAATATTTCCTTGTTCCTTGTCTGTTATAAAACAAGGCCTGTTCCGAAACTCTGCTGTTAAATTCTGCACCTGATCTGTCTGTTATATTCTGACACTGGACCGGAAACTAGCCTTCTCTGGCTATCGGTCCAGATACCTGTGTAATCAAGTTCATGTGAAGGAAAATAAAGCACTTACTTGCAAAAAAAAAGATAAAAAATCATAGAACCGTGGGACACTCGACACACGGCGTCGCATGAGACCTGTGCAAAAATTTTCAAAAATACGTACTCTTTGCACGTTTGCCCAGTTCTATCCCTCTCTGAAAATTTTCCAAGCAGATTGTCGTGCTGCTTACGAGAGAATACGTCGGCACTCATTGTTATGAGCGACTTCGCTCGCATAACTTACCTTGTAAACAACTTTCTTGAAACTCACTGTATCGCTGGCAACTTTCTTGGCGAAGTCAAGTTCCTCTTTGATGGTTAGCTGTAACCAAGATAAAGACGGATTGTTGCTGTTACTAAATGTACACAACGTACACATGCACCATTCAACAGAGAGCTGCGATAGCATTTCATGTTAAAAATTGCAGAATATTTAAGAAATTGTTTCTTTTTCATAAGGTAGGCGGTGATAAAACACATTTTTTTTTTTCATAGCGAGAATGTTTTCGCCGCAGTTCACCCCGTTAGAAACTCCGGCGATTTTTCAATATCCACTGATCTCAACAAAATTTCCCATATATGTCCTCCTCGGTACCGCAATAATATATGTCAAGCCAGGTAAGTGCAAGTAATTTAGTTTTCCTGAAAATGAATTTTCAAAATTTTTAGCGGAAACCCATGCTTTCGAGTGCGGACCATCCAGTGTTTCTGACGTCACTTTCTACATTGCTCCCTACCCGAGCAGCAAAGGTGCTAAAGAAAAAAAACGGTGATCCTTGAACACTCAAATTGTCGCTGTCCCGTTCAAAAAAGCTGGAATAACTCTATAGATCGCTGATGGCATTACCACTTTCATTTTCTCTGGCACTAGCTCCATATTCGTGAAGGCGGGGAGGCTGTGACGTCATCGCATAAGCTGAAAGAAGCGCCTACCCGTTTCGGCTTGTACACATCCTCCTATTTTGGTTATTTTAAGTTGCTGGTGAGTTTATGAACAATCTGAAACGCCCTGCCTGCTGATGTGCTATTAGTACCATTGAAAAGCAGCGTTATCAGAATATGGCGAAAAGCCATCGGGGTTCCCGTTTTGCGAAAACGTAAACGTATATGTAAACGTATATGTGACTTACAAACACAATAAACTCATCCAAAAATAGACGGAAATACTCCTAAGAAGCAGACAGTTAATTCTACATTATATTCTAGCGCAACTTGTCAAGCCTTGACGAATAATCACAATAAAGCATAGATTTATTTCTGCGTGTAACGAACATTTCAGGGCATTTCAGGGCACGCATAGAAAAAAAAAAGCCATCGCGCTTTATTTTGCGTTTTCCTTTAGAAAGCAACCGAGCCGATAACACAGGTAACAGAAGTAAGCGATCTGTGTGAAATGTGTAACTGCATTAACGTGTAGTTAAATATCCACGTTGCCACTGACGGCAGCACGACGCCTCGTGAGGCTTTCAGCTGCCTAGGTTGAACAGGAAAGCCCGTACTCCGCGTCATGATCGTAATTAAAGTTTTAAGCCTAGCGTGAAGGAGCTCACGTCCGGCGTCGGTGTCGGCGTAGCGTCCGCGGTGGAAATAACCATTGCGAACTCCACGGCTTCCTGGCCTGACCAGCCCATCCACCCAAGCCCGTAACGCAGGTGCCCCAGTTAAAACCGAATTTCCGGCAGAAAAACCGAAAATCCGTCAAAACACTTGTGAACGACGACTTAGCTGAAACCTATACAAGTGATAGCTCGGACTGTAATTTGAATATACGAGAAAACAATTCTGTTACGAGGAAACTCACAATTCCGGCATTTCAAAGAGAAGGCGCGAATTTTATTGAATGTTCTGTGAGAAGGCGATGTGAAGAGGGCCCAATGGAACTATAGTGTAGCGTTCCACTCTTAAAGGCGAAGCTTATTCATCATCATCGTCGTCGTCATCATCATCTCTTATGTCCACTCTCCATCCTTTCCTGTCCTGCGTGAGCAGTTTTTATTTGACGCGAGCGAATTTCTCAATTTCGTTACCCCATCTTACTCCCTGTCGTCCGCGGCTACGCTTCCCCTCTCTTGATATCCGTTCCGTAGTTCTAACTGTCCATCGGTTATCTGGCCTTGTCATCACGTGGCCTGCCCATGTTATTTTAAAAATAAAATGTCGGCTACCCCTCTCTGTTCCCTGATCCACTCGCCCATCATTTTTCGATCCGTCACCCGCTGTGTGGTTCTTAACTTTTTTATTATTATCGTTTCAGTGTAATAATATTACTCGCTGTGTAATCGTCATTCCTTTGTATGATTCTGCGATAACTTGTACGGCCCATCTTACATGGTCCACGTGGTGGTCTGCGGTATTGATAAATAAAGAAAATTACCAACGATTGTCATACCTCGTATTGAAAAATTTGAAGACAACTGTATCAGGGTGTGTTTTTCTTTTTTTATTACGTGACGGTGTACTGAGAAAAACAATTTCGGAGGGAGACATGTTCGCGTTCCCGCACATTTACCTCTGTGAAGCCGCACTTACAAAGCCATTCTCACCGCAAACTCCTGGCTGACTGTTGAGAAAGAACCAATGAGCTCCTGTTTAGGCGGCGCAAACTGCTGGACACTCCCGACTCGTGGAAGGTTGTTCTTTAAGAAAATCTGGCTCATATCTCTAAGGTAGTACAGCCGGCTTTGGCAAAAGAACCGCTTCGAGCGGATGGAACCGTGCTAGCAAGGACATTAGCAGGCCGACTAGCGACACTCAACGCATGATCGGGCGCAAGGGAACTGCAGTCTAAAAGTGCGGCTTATAACAAGAGCAACTTTCGATCGACCGCAGATCCCTTGATGTGAGGGGCTTCGCTTAAGTTTCCGGTGATTATTGGCTAACCGCTTACGCGGTTAAAGAAAAGAAAGAAAACGTTGCATGGACACATTAACGAAAGGCCTCTCTACGAGACTGGCAGGATAGTCTATATGGTCCCGTTACACTTACTGGTACGGGAAGGGGTTTGCCTCGCTTTAAAGTAAGTCGTGAATAACCACGGATACTAAGAAAGCAGTTGCATCGCAAGCCAGTTTCGGAGACCCGAGACGAAGTGTCTTATAAACTATATTTATGGCGGCATTATCATGAACGCGTTCTCTCTCATTCGAGTAAATCAAGCCAGTTTTGGTTCTTGAGGAGAACGTGAATTTCATTAGAATATTGACAAGAATCGAAAGAAGAAAGACTTAAAGATTAGAACAAACCTTTAATTTCTCATACTGAGGATCGTTGTCCACCTGAAATTCCAACGACAAAATTAAATCACAGGACATCGTATTTCGCATGACATCGTGAATGACCAAGGATCGAAATCACCAACGCATTGTACTGAACGGAAAGTTAGCAAGAACAATGAAAAAGGCCAACGCTAGTCAACACAATAATAATCAACATTTTTCTGCCAAGTTAACCCGTTTAGGTTGATTTCTTTTCGCTCTTTCGTGTCCTGTTATTCAAAATAGCCATGGCGTAAAAGCGAGAAAGTAGCCCTAGAAGTAACTCTATTAACGGGTTCACACGTATAGACACATCAGTTTATCAGAATTTCGTTAGCTTTGCACGGACTACAAGGTTGCCTGATTTTTCAGCTTGGTTGAAACACATTCCACCATTTTAATATCATTAGACATATAGAAAATATACAAAGTTTACTTATGTAGAAGTTTGTGAGTAAGTTATTCAGAGTTGGCTAAAAGATAGAAGGAAAAGCAACGCAAGCAACAGAGAGCATACATAATAAACACGCACGTACATAACCGCAGTCAAATTCAGCGAGTCCATGTTCACAATGATTGATTACTGGTGTTTCACGTCCCAAAACCACGATATGACTATGAGAGGCGCCGTAGTGGAGGGCTTCGGAAATTTCAACCACCTGGGGTTTCGACCACTTCGAAATTTCGAATACTTCAATATTTCGCCACCACAGGTCGCGGGATCGAATCCCGCCTGGATTCGATCCCGCGACCTTCCAATCAGCTGCCGAGTGTCATAGCCACTAGACCGCCATGACGAGGGAGTTAATGTTCACAACCAAAAGAAATAGTGATTTAGAAGGATGAATTTTTTTAAAGGTTTATTTTAAACATTTGCGAACCCCGCCACGATGACCTATATAGTTGCTGTGGCACTCGGCCGATAATCATATCGCGTAATCAAATGGTGGTTTGGGACGTGAAGCCCCACAGATCAATCAAACATCTGTAAAAGAAGTTACAGATCTCGCGTGCGCTTCTAAACTTTCTCGGAACGACAATGGCGAATAAAGCAATAAAGCGCAGGTTACGACGGGTGGTTAAGGAATTGTAGTTAACATGTGGGGAGAGCACAGCTTACCATTTTCAAGTCGTTAGTGTAGTTGTCGAACTTTTTCAGTTCCGTTGACCGGTTCTTCAGTGCGTCTATCAGCTTATCGATATTTATCGAAAAGTGATTCGCCAAGTCGTACTGGGTGAGCACGATGTTCTGAAAAACATCGAACGAAACGCGCCATCAGCACGCTCTGAGGAGAACTGAATTCAATTTATATTGCGCGCGTGAAAACACGACGTTTCCGAAACTCTTCCGACCTAAAACGCTGCAGGTGAGGCGGAGATCACGCGTAAGGCTCAGGCGTCAAATTCATATGGGCAAAATAACGAGTACTCATTCCTCACAAGACGCTGGCGTAGTGTTCCCTTTCATACAGCTCACGACTGCACTATCGAAACGCCACGTTTTTTCTTTCTCTCTCTCTCTCTCTCTCTCTCTCTCTCTCTCTCTCTCTCTTTGCAACAAATGCTGCAAAATCTCTCGAACCTAACATGGTAGCTTATTTATTTATTTATTTATTTATTTATTTATTTATTTATTTATTTATTTATTTATTTATTTTGTCTCACTAGTGGAGCAGAATATACACTTCAGATGGGTAGGGTAATCCACAAAGAGAAAAAGAGAACACAAAGCACATCTTGTGCAAGCATAAAAAAAATATCTGGCATCATACATATGATTTGTTTTACAACAACATTATAAATCAACTATTAACCATAATGGTAAGAGGAAAGGAAGCAGCAACATAAATCAATTATTGAACAATACGCGAAAGATGCAATTAATGGACAGCGTTTTAAGAACACTTTCAAATGGAATAGAATTAGCTTCAGAAAGGGCAATGACGTTTAGGGTTTTTGTATAGAATATTAAAGACCAGGCTAATTCGCGAGTGTTTTCGTCAGACGCGCATCACAACACAACAGCGAGTGAACTTGATGACAGTCAGGCCTGTATATAGCCATCCGTGCAACATTCAATGCAGTAGTTAGCACAAGAGTTTATTAGACGCTACGTTTGATCGCAATACGCAAGGAAACGTGTCAACTCACGTCGAATGCAGTCTGTATAGCTGATGGGTGAATGCCAGCCAGACCGGCTATGCCCTGGTGTTCAACACAGTGCCTGTAGGTGGAACAAATTTGCAAGAGACAGACAGACAGACAGACAGACAGACAGACAGACAGACAGACAGACAGACAGACAGACAGAGAAAATGGGCGCCGAAAACAAAATTGTCGCACGCTGAACATCTACAGCTTCTCCACAGTACCGCAATGCACGGCAGAGATGCGTGCGCGAGTGAGTGATGACTATATATGCACTTCGGCTAGCTTGTCCAATAAGCATCAGACTGCGCAGTATGCCAATAATAATAATAATAATAATAATAATAATAATAATAATAATAATAATAATAATAATAATAATAATAACAATAATAACAATAATAATAATAATAATAATAATAATAATAATAATAATAATAATAATAATAATAATAGAGCTACCATAACGCCACTGAAAGATTTCGTATGCATTAAAATATTTAGAAAACAAACAAAATTTCCCCAACTATTCTTGCAAAGATAATCTGATGTCACTTCAGCAGTACTACGATTTTCGTATGTATGACACACGAAACAAAGGTGTAACAATTTTTACAGAACATTACACGGAAGACACAAATTGTCAGACAGCGAGATTCGAAAGCGCGTGAGCGTGCCTGCGGATGTGAATAACGGAGGGACTCACTTCTCTATCGTGCTGTACCTCAGAAGCTTGAGGACGTGGTAGCGGTTAACGGTGGCGTTCATCACAAGCGAGACGGCCTGAATGCAACAAGAGGAAACAGATCTTCGAACACACAATCCACTGCAGCGCAACACTACTAGTCATATTTGGTAAGTTCCAGAAAGCGGATGGAAGAAATTTTAAAACGGATTGTCTTTTAAAAAAAGAAAGGCATATTGCGCAGTACTTCAAGCTGTTTTGCACGGTGGTCGCGACATACCAGGTCCTTGAGCTGGGCCACGTTGGAACGCTCGTATCCGCGTGTGGCCCGGCACAGGTACAGGTCTCCGATGCTGCCCAGGAGCATGAACACACCCGAAAAGAACAGCATGCCCGTCACGCCGAACAGCATGCAGTAGCTCGTGCTGCATGCCATCGAAACATGCAAGTGCACCTTGGCGAGTAGCTCCATCTAGCCTTAAATGAGTGTAGCCTCTAATTAGTGCGAGTGCACTGGAGCGATCCCTATGGCTACCGCCCCAAAAATAATTATCTTAAACTTTAAATCTCCTATATTAGTTTAAGCTGTGGCTCACATTGCTATATGTAAACTTAGCGGGACCCCCTAAAAAAAAAAAGACAAATCCGGAGCGTAGCAAAACAGTACCAATGGCGCACATTGAGCTTTTGAATGTAAGCAGAGCTTGAAATAGACGTAGCAAAAGAAAGATATACTCGTCCAACTAGAAAGTCAAAACACATGAAGTGTTCTGTACCGTGAACACTGAGCAAACTATGGTAAGGGAGCCTGTCAGCACATTGTGTGATATACGTTTAACTTTATTTCAGAACTTACCAACAGACGGAGCAAGAGTGACAAAGAAGCTTTTAAAGAACCAACGCTCCTCCTTACAGAGTGCTAATAAAGTTCATTGGCAAATGTGAAGATAATTGCCAGGGTTGAAATGAAGAAAGAACTGTAGTTATGTTAAGCTCTTGTGCACCTGCTGTTGATATCTAGCTTTATCGTTGCACCTACCCACTGCATTACTTTTCCCCAAAATCCCTGCAATGTAAGCGCAACGTCAAGTATACACAGTCGGCGAAGAAAGACATTTGAAATAATTGCGCCAACGTGCGTCTTCGAGTATTTGCCGCAGCCTAGAGGTATAGACGAACAAACGTACAGCACGAGAAAATATCCACCGATGTTGGAGAGCGTGTTGCGTTCCAACGGAGACGCGTGGTCATCGTGGTTGGCGTAACCAAGGATGAAGCCAGTCATCATGCCACCCATGCTCACGGAGAGGAACACCACGAAGCTCATGATGGACCACGTGCTGCACGAGGTTAGGCGATAGAGAGCGCACGCCTCAGTTACCTTATTCAGTCCTTGAATGCTGTTTGGAATGCGAGCAATACACAAAATGTGCCTTGAAGCTTCCCATGCGACTTTGAGGGGTATATAGACGCTGCGGTGGTACAATGACTGCAGTGTTTGGCTGCTCTCCTGAAGCTCTCGGATTCGATACCGGGCGCGGCGGTCGTATTTTCGGTGGAGGCGAAACGCTAGAAGAACGTGTACTTAGATTTAGATGCGCGTTAAACCACTCCGCACGGTCGAAATGTGCTGAGTCCTCCATTGTACGGTGAGCCTCAATCATCCTATCGTGGATATGGCAGTGCAAAATGCTAGCAATTATTATTGCGACTTTGTGGGTATATGAAGTTCTGCTGCAGATCAAGAGGTCGTGGATTCAGTTTTGCGGCTGTGGCCAACGCGCACCAATCGAGGGCGTTACACAGCGCTTTGGAGCGCTCGGCCACCGTTAAAGTGACTCTAAGGTGAAACAATAATTAGTACAAACTAATTAGTTATTTGTTGAAAAATCTACTCTCGTTGACTTCACCGTTATAGATTTAATAACAGAAGAAAAAATGAAGGTAAATGTTTTAATTACTAAATTTCAAGTCAGTATCTCCGCAAACGAAGGTTAGTGTGCCGTCCAGGATTTTAAGTCCCTTTTGGTGTTCTGGCTTCGTTGGCTCGACAAAGTGCGTCAATAAAATGCCCTGTAACTTGGTACGCTAAGTCTCCGCGCTCTCAGAGGATAACATACTTCATGTTTACCGCTTAAGAACTGCAGGTAATGTTGCCATTTAAGAACTCTAGGCCCTAATAACCGACGACAACACCTCTGACATCCCGGCGAATGGTGCGGGAATATTCACGTCGTCATGTGCATTTTATTTGTGCACGTTTTCTCGCTCACCAAGCCTCTTCTCATGGAGTTACGCTTTTGGTATTCTTAAATGGTTATACAAGAACTGTTTTTCCCATTAGTGCTCACTTAAGGGAATCGGAATTACCATTATGGCGGATTTTGTCTTATTAGGTTTGCCTGCCGCGGCAGTGTTACTTTGGTACGTCTTCCAGAGATCTTCCAGAGATTCCGTAGATCTTCCAGAGATTCCCTAGATCTTTCAGAGATTCGTCACTTCTGCGATCTATGTGCCCGAATTGCTGTGCAGGCAGCGTCGCCACATTTTTCTCCAGGTTAATTAACTCAGCATTAAGTGTGCGAGGTAGGTTATTTGCAATAGGTAATCCCTTCAGGTAAGTCGTAAATAATCGGCACTAGGTGCACGCGGTAAACGAGATAAGATACTCACACAACCTTCTGTATGCTTGGAATGTACAGGAGGTTCTTCCCTGGAGTAAGCAATATGCTCGTCATGTTTTCCACGCCAACCTTAATCTGTCCAGATAAGAGAACAGAGATTACCGAGGCTGAGCTAGTGTCGAAAAAGGTATTTGTTAAGCGCTCTCACAACCAACGTACACACACGTAAAAAGAGGCGCAAGGCGCTTACTTTAAAAATACAGGAGCTATAGACAACAACCGAGTAAAGAAGACTGGAAACCTCGCAGAGCGCCTGAAGTAGGAGCACAAGAAAGAAAACTTAAACAGCAGAAAGCTTTCTCTTGTCGTTGTATATGCATAAATGTGCATAGTGTTCTCCATTAGGGCGAGAGAATTTTCAGCGCAGCGCTTTCAAATCTTGTCACACTGAAATAGTAATCTTGCCAACATTAACCTTTAAAGGGACCCTGCAACGCTTTTAGAACGTAATCACAAAACGGTGTTAGTCAGTGGAAGTTCTACGAACACGTGAGCTAAATATCAGTGCGTTGCACGCACCGGGGATATTGCAATTTGGTGTCAAATACAGTCGGAAAATGCCTGCTCTTTTTTCAAAATATAACGTCAAGAGAATCGCCGACTACGTTGCTGAAGAAAACTTAGAGTTGGTAACTTTGGGATCGCGGAAGCATCCTTAGTAATGCTTTATTTGTTCGTTTTGAGTTGGAAAAATAAAGAAAATATATGCATCTTTCTTTAAAACCACCAAGAAAAGGCAAGCGAGGTAGTCGGTGCTGCCAGTGATGCCACCTGTGAAAGAAGAGCAGTCAATTTCCGGCTGCATTTTGAACTAAATTGCAAGTTCCCTTGTGAGTGCGCCGCATTAATATTTGGCTCACATGTTCAAACGAGCATCCACGGCTGATAAACACCGTTTTCTGGCTATATTCAAGAAGTGTTGCGGTAAATTGTCACGGCCGCCTTACCTTCAAGTGCGCGTAATCGTAAAGTTATTTCATTCTTTAGCTAAAATTTTTCCGCATCCGTGTCAGGGAACGGTTCCTACGTGCTACGAAGGATGATGGGTGTACTTACATTCTCAACTTCGTGTGTGAAGATGTAAAGCTGCCCTCTGACTTTGTTGATGAGATCAGTGATATCCAACGTTAACGCTGCGAATGAAGTCAAAAGGACGGTAAATGTTTGACGAGTTACTGTCGTCTGTGGATCGACTGATACTCAGTGCTAATAATAGCAATATCGAAATTTTTTTCACGTCGCGGCTTAGTAAATGTGTTCTTTCTATAGCTTTCTTTCCATTTCTTTTTTCTCCTTACAACAATCTTCGGGCAGGTTTTTTTAAAATGTTTTACAAAAGTTAACATCTAAATATTTGTTGTCGCTGAGTAAACTACATTTGAAGTTCAGTGCAGGCGGGAGGTTTTCGAAAAAGAAAAGGATAAATGATTCTATCAGCAGCAGTGGAACACGGGGCGTTGCTGGCTCGCTCCAGGCTCTAGGTAATGAACTCGACGAAAGATTGAAAGATCCGAGGAAGCCTCTTTCATCAAGATGAGATCTTGTCCCTGAATCTTTCAGAGTGTGCATTTGACAAAGCAGCGATCGAAAAATAAGGTTCCTCGTCCGGCGACCTAGACAACACGGATGACGTAGTGCAGGAGTGTTTCGAGAAGCGGATTTGACGAAAGTCTAATGATTCCACAAAAGACAGGGTGCTTACGTCTGACCTAGGCACAAACGACCCTGCCCTGAGTAATTTCGAAAGGCGGGATTAATTGAGGTCCAACGATACCAATAGAAGCGGAGTTCATCGACAAGTCTCCTTTACGAATGACGAAAGAGCCTGCAGTGAAATCTTTCGATTGGTTGAGTCGACAAAGGTCCGAGGAAGCTGGCGAAGATTGGGTTCCAGCGCAGACTCTTTTTGACAAACGAACAAGGAGGCTGTTAACTATCCCAGAGTGTAGCAGGCTATTTACATAAGGGTACTTCACAACCAACCAATTATTGCTGTGAAGACAAGTCCCATTGTCTAATGGTCGGCTCACGCTTCAGACATCCCATGTTCGACCACTGTTGGTAACTGTACTCGAAGATGACATTACCGAAAGGCGTAGAAAACCAAACATCGCTTCCGTATGAGATATCCGTAACGGTCACAAGTTTAAGAAAAAAGGTTGTTCACCTTTTATAGGCATTAAATGACGTCATACACTAGTGCGCGAAAAGTAAACACGTGACTGTTAATTCCTAATGAAGCAGGATTCAGAGGCCATTTCGGATTGGCCTCATTTCAATGCACAACGAAGACAAGAACCGCACGTTTCTTCCTTAAATGCATAAAAGTTGCTTCAGGCATGCTGTTCTAGAAATCGCGCATCACATCACATCATGAAAACATGATGTGATCTTTCGTTAGGCAATTGTGATTGCTATCGGAATATTATTTCCACGGCTTAAATTCACCAACCTCGGCGTTGAAACAGCGTCGAGTCTTCCAGGGCGCGAATGACGTCGAGCTTCATCTTCCAGGACTGCAAGAGAGAGCGAAGCAGACATATTTTTCTACGAACGTGTGTACATACCGTTTAGCGCGCATATTGAACACATATTCAGGTCGCGGGATCGAATCCCGGCCGCGGCGGCTGTATTTTGATGGAGGCGAAATGTTGAGGCCCGTGTGCTGTGCGATGTCAGTGCACGCTAAAGAACCCCAGGTGGTCAAAATTTCCGGAGCCCTCCACTACGGCGTCTCTCATAATCACAGCTGGTTTTGGGACGTTAAACCCCACAAATCATCATCATGAACACATATTCACAGGTGTCTGTTCTGTCACCACTGGCGTCAAGAAAGACACGTGTGTTCAGTCGCTACACTTGCACACATGTGCACGTGACGGTATACAGGCATTCAGCAACTACATTCTCATCTATTCATGTATGGGTACAATGTTCCACGTAAGTACAGCGAGTGGCAGTAAATGTTTATTTTTAAATGAAATTCGACATCCAAGTTTGGCTGCGGCCGCTGGGCGAATAGCCTAATTTATTCACACATGCGCTTTAAAGAAAGTTATCAGGGCTTGAAGATGCACACGTTGGGAGCCTAGTAAATAGCATCACAGGAACTTGTAAAGCTACAATCTGGAAGGCCTCACCAATCACTTTCAGTGATGAACAATAGCAGCTACCGATCCAACAGCAATTTCCAGGAGGTTACGTCCATAGCATGACTTCTAAGATTAGGTGGCGTGAGCACCCACCTCTCTCTGAAGTCATTTTCGCAAAGCAAGAGTGAGCGTGCCATATAAAAAAAAAGTTGTAATGAAGCGTCGACCTTACGGACACGTTCCGGAATGTGGGGCAACTCGTTCCTGAGGGAGTGCTACGGACTATTAAAAAATATGACATTTTCCTGTCACTTTCGAGCGGCAAGTTCGATGTCCCAGGTATTAAAGTTGACGTACCCCCTCGTCCAGCTCCATTGCAAGTGTCCGAGTTACCAGGAATGCCCTGCTGCACTGCTGCGCCGTACTGTTCGCGAAAAGGGTAAATCGAAGTGTTAGCGGACCAAACGATTACCATCGGTGGCACACGCACAGTCAGTGACCACCGTGAACAAATATCATTAAAAAAATATGGCGCTTCAGCGTCCTCCACCTGAGGTCCAAGAAAAGGACCGACAAAATTCAGTGCTTTTACTATCCAATGATCATTCATTGTGCGCGGATCGCAGGGCTACTACACGACCAGGAGAAAGTCTTACCTGCTGATTTTGAACGGTCTCGTTGAACACTGAAAGAGAAAATCAAGAAAGAGGCTAAGCAAGATACTATGCGACTATAGCTTCCTGGCGCTTTCATGCGATGGAAGTGCAGTTACAGCTGAAGATTCAGGGTTCATTCGCACCGGTAAACCGCAACGCTGGCGCGACCACTGCTAGTACAACGAGCTGTAAAAAAAAAAAAAATTGACCGCGTATCTCCGTGCTTCGCTGCAAATGTCGTCGAAAGACGATAGCCTTCTACCGGCCGTACTACATGAGTCCCGGTTCGCGTGTTTCTATTTCCCCGAGGAGTTGCGCAAGCGAGAGGGAAAACGAAGAGACGCGAGGAGAGAAAGGGACCGGCCGGAGTGGCGGGCGGCCGTTCCGCTGCCTTGTGCTACCCGTTCGGCACGAGCGTGAGATAAGGGCGCCATCTGGCCATGGTTTCGGGAAACGCAAGAAGCTTGCCTAGTACGCAGAACTGCGTAGGAAACGTCCGCTTTTGCGCATCCTAACAAGCACTAGGGTCTTTAGAATTACGCATCTATGTATTTTCTACTAAAGGAACACACCGTCTAATACTTACGTATTGATGTTGCGCCTCAGATATGCGCAATATTTGCTTTTTGGCCGACTGTGTTCAGAAGTATCAAGGTAGCTACCAGTTCAAGCTGGGTGGTCGTTGAGGAAGGGGTTCACCTTTCGCAGCAGGACAGACACACACACACACACACAGACAGACCAAAATTTCTGCGTTGAAGTAACCCAAGAAAGACTATCGTCTTTAAAAAAAAAGCCTAAATGGCCGCTTTGACTGAGAGGCTACAGCGTTGTCAGCCGCTGGCTTCTTCTAATTCTGTAGCTGCACGACTATAGTCTCAAATTTTGTGCATCAGTCCGTTGCGCAAGGAAAGCACGTCTACTTGCCTGACGTGACGCTGGTGGTGCAAGCAGACGTGAAAGTCACCAATCACGGTACATCTGTGGGCGTTGCGACGGGCACCTCGCTCTAGCCAGTGTGGACATCAGTCACCGTGAGTCGTTTAGTGGTTGATGTTGGTTGTGGCTCGGTTAAGAAAATGAATAATTTCTGCAGCCCATGTGAGGAGCACGGATAAGCGTCCGTGGGGGTAATGGGAAAGGGAGTGAAAGAGATAGAAAAGATAGAAAAGCCGTAGTGGAGGGCTTCGGAAATTTCTCCAGCTGGGGTTCTTTAACGTCCACTGACATCGCACAGTACACGGGTTTCTTCTTTCTTTTCTGATCGTTTTTATGGCTCCTGAAATCACTTGCGAGATTTTCTGTGCAGGAGAACGTAGCCTTTAACGTCCCCTTTTATGTCAAAGATTAGGCTAGGTATTACATTACTACACCATGCACAGGTGCTTTCCAATAAGATTTACTCGAAAGTGTATCGATTGATATATATCCCTCCTGTTCGCTCTTGTGTTCATTTTAATCGCGCCATTGCAGATTGTGAACGGTGTAAACCGACAAGGCAAAAACATTCTTCCAGTAGAAGCGAGATCTGAACGTCTCCCGTTTGGATTTGAGAAGTCCACCGCTTGTGCCCGTCTGACGCAGCAGCATGCTTGCCAGCTAGCTCAAGCAACAAAATTCAAGCCCGTTGTACGCCGTGAAAACCGTCGCAACTGCGAAGCTGTTATTTTATAGGCAATCGTGACGTAACTGTAAAGGGTGTGAAGCGGTGTCCCCGCTGCTTCGGTGATCGAACCCGCCACTTCGAGATAAACCCTTTTCTAAACACATTATCGCACCATTGGTCTTCGTCTAATCGCTCTCATGCAGCAGTGTGCTGAGTGCAAAAGTAGGCAGAGCGCAGCCGTTGTTATAGTGAATCGAGGGCAAGAGCGGACATCGTAGAAGATAAGGACACGCAGCCAGCACAATCCGAATCCAATCCATAACGGAGCGTGACATTCGACGCGGACACTCGCATTCCTTATGCGCCCCTTTACTACGGCGGTGCCTGTTGGCTTCGTATGCTAGCTGAAACCCGTAAGCGGCACCACTGACAACGGAAAAGTCATCAAGCTCGCTTCGAATACCGCGTATTGTTATAAATATGCAGGACGAAACATCAGCAATTTCGAACCTATACAACACGCGACGCTATGCATTCGTCCTAGCGTTGGGACTATAGTTACCCTATTCCTCTTGGATGTGGCGCAATAATACACTAGACCAAGAAGAAGAAATTTCGCTGTTTGTCCTCTTTATGGTCTAGTGTCTTATTGTGCCACATCGAAGATGAATATGTACCAACTAGCCCAATGTTTTTTATTACTCTAGTCCATTCATAGTTGGGACCAAGAATGCGTATTTTAGCGACAAGATGCCGGTATATTTAGCATCTCTTCTGACGTTTCTCAGCTTAACACTTGCAACAAATTTGTAAAGCGAATTTTTTTCCAAGCCATTTCAGCGTCTAATAGATTGAATGGGGAGCGCCATCGAAATGAGGCCCGTGCTCACGGTATTCGTAGCTGTTGTCGAAGAGCGTAGGGGTGTCGCCGTTCCAACGTTGTATCTGCGACATGACGTCCTTGCTGGCCAAGAAACCATAGCCCCTCGGTTGAACGTCCGATTCTGGCAGTGAACGAAAGGCGATATGTCAGAACTCAGTGAAGTGAATCAGACAGCTGAGTAATTTTACGTGGTGCCCTGCAACACTTCTTGAACATTGTCAAAAAATGTTATACCAATTAGTCGTGGACTTTGTAAGGACAGCATGCTCACACAAGACGAACAAAGACAAGACGACACACATGCGCTGACTAACAACTGAAGTTTTATTGCTCTGACACCTTAACATATATCAAGTATCGAAACAATATACAAAGACAAGGCCGCAAGTGCACTCTAGGCAAGATTACTCAGCCCCGATAAAAAAAAAAACGCAACTCCTTATCCAGCAGGGCTATGGAAGGAGCGCTGACACAGCTGTCTCTTATATGCGCGATTTTTTCGGCTTCAATTATCTCACGTGTCGTCTTGTCGCGGCATCTGCGCAGCACACTTGTTCTACGCAATTCAGGAGTACGATCACAATCTCGGCAATGTATGCCTAGATTACCTGATACCCTGCCTGTAACATTACTGTTGTGTTCTAACAGTCTTTTGTTAAGGCATCTACAGGTTTGCCCTACGTAAGTATCCTCCTCGTGGAGGCTACTATGAACATGTTAACCAAGTATTATTAGATTGCATGTATACAAGGGAGTTTGCCATTTGGTTTCACATGCAACTGGAAACAGTGTGCTCTTTTGTTTTTTTAAGCAAATTACGTCACAAGGAGCACCGACTACGTATAGACTGTTTCAGAAGTTCCGTGCAGCACTGTGGAAGCTACAGGCCTGTTCGGCCAATCCGGAGGGCGAACACATGTTAAACATGTCAAAGGACTAATAACAGCGCGAATCGACGAAGACAAAGAATGCACACGAATGAACAGGACAGCGCCTGTCCTGTTCATTCGTGTGCCTTCTTAGTCTCCGTCCATTCGCGTTGCAATTAATCCTTTAACATGAACCAACTAGCCGCTTCTCAGATTCTTCTGTTTAAACGTGTCCTTCCGGGGCTTCTCATCTGCCAGTGGCGGGCGCTGCGTTGGCAGCTGCAGTCTGGGAAGGAGGAGGTGGAGGATGAAGCGGGGCAACTATTGGCAGTAGAGGCTCGCAGACGCGTGTCCTAACAATGGCATTTCGTCTCGCTTCCGAATAATTCTGCGGTCGATGGCCACGTAACCTTGGCTCTGCTGCACGGAACTAGTGAAACACACTATAGCTGGCAGCAGAACTAGCCTTCGTGACATCGTGATCGCGGAAACATATACTCGGTGACGCTTTATACATTCATTTTTGAGCTTAACAAACAAATACAATATGTATATTTCTTTAAGAACACCATGTACAGTCAAGCATCGTAGCCGGCGCTCGTTTTGACGTGACGTTGAAACCAGGGTCAGGCGATTTTCAGTTGCATTTGAAACAAAATTGTAAATTCATTTGTGCGTGCAGTGCAATAATATCCAAGTCCGCATGTTCACAGGAGCATTCACTAGTTCATAAAGTGTTGCATGGCTCTGTTTAAAAAGGCGGGGCTAGTACCGCTTACATAAAGTGAGACTGTACTCGGTATATATATATATATATATATATATATATATATATATATATATATATATATATATATATATATATATATATATATATATATATATATAGCGAGCGGCACCGCAGCGCCTCTAGCGGGCGCTCTCAGTACTATGTCACGCCAGGAGGTGGGGGGATGGGGGGGGGGGGGGGCAAAGTTCGACCTTAAGGAGCTTCACCCATAAAGAAGCCTTCACGTATGAATAGCTCACCTGAGCTAACTAGCATAGTGCGGTGTCCTTCCAGCCCGTCAACCATGCGCTTAAATGATGCTTCAGAGGTCTGTCAGGTAAAAGAAGAAAAAAACGACACACACAGGTTGATGAACGCGTCAGTCAAACGTGCGTAATTGCCGTGTACCTTTCTTAGACACATATTTTTCAGTGTACTAAGTAAAATTCACTCGGGAGCGTATTATAAATTCACTCGGGAGCGAATAGTGAGACGTTCGCGCAGGCTGAAAACGCGAACGCATGCGGTAGTGTAATAAAGTAGCCTAAGTAATGTTCATGTTTAAAGGAAAAGCTTTTAAGCGTACGAAAAAAAAAACGAAAACAAGAAAACGAAGTTGACTAGACGAAATTGAAGTCCTCTGTTCGCTTAAAAGCTTTTAGTTTAAACGTGAGTGCCCACCAACTACCTCATCTCGCCATCTTGTTGAAGTAATGTTCTCGCTATATCAACTTTCGTGAATGCTTGAATCAATGCCATCCTTGCTATCAATTTCGTGAATACACTGGCTTGAGCTGGACTATTCCATCACCAAGGCCACCACGGTTGTACAATGGTTAGGCACGAAAGCCTCGTGCTCGACCACGGCCTTGGCGATCGCATGTCGATGGATTGATTGATTGATTTGTAGGGTTTAACGTCCCAAAACCATCTCTGATTATGAGAGACGCTGTAGTTGAGGTCTCCGGAAATTTTGGCCACCTGGGGTTCTTTAACGTGCGCTGACATCGCACAGCACACGGGCCTCAACATTTCACCTCCATCGAAATGCAGCAGCCGCGGCCGGGATTCGATCCCGCGACCTTCGGATCAGCAGCCGAGTGCCATAACCACTAGACCACCGTGGCGGGACGTATTTCGATGGAGGCGAAATACTATAGAGGCCTGTGTAGCACGCGATGCGAGTGCACGTTAGAGAGCCACAGATGCTCGAGATTTCTGGAGCCCTCCACGAGAGCGCACCTCATCATCACTGAGCGGTTTCGACACTTAATGCGACACTTAGCGACAATAATCGCTGAGGCGATTATTTCTGTGTGATCAACGCAGACGCAAAGCTCCAGTGAGGTGTGTTTTGATTCTTTAAATGTACTGAGAAGCGTAATAGCACAATTCACACAAAGACAACGTTACTGTGTAATTGTCATTTTTTTTTCTTTTCAGCACCTTCATGGAACCTTACAAAGTTGCCCAAGCACCTGTTCTTCAGTTCATTTCAGTTGCCGAGATTACGCGAAAATGGAAGGCAGCATCATCATGCTATCCTAATATGCACATCATCTCTAACACCCGACCACTCTATTGCTGACGCGAAGGTCGCGGGATCGAATCTCGGCTGCGGAGGCCGCATTTTGATGGAGGCGAAATGCTATAGGGACCCGTGTGCTGCGCGATATCTGTGAAAAGACCACAGGTGGTCGAGGAATGCTGTAGTGAGAGCCGGAGACCCCACTACGGCAGCCAAGTGTAAATGCAGAAAAGTTGGTTTTTTTTTTTTTTTAACGCTATACAGCCTCTTACATTTCACATGACTACCACGTGTCGCAACTAGGCATTTGGTGTACCCACGTTGACAACGTCCGTCAAAAGAAACTTCAAGAGGCTGTCCCTGTAGCCGTGAACAAAAATGCCCAGCAGGTCCACGCCGGTATTGATGCGGTAGTCGCAAGTAATGACGAATACTCCACCGACTCTGAAGGGAAACAAAAAAATAATAATGTAACGGCCCAGTACGCAGTGTGCACGCACAGTATAAGCAAAAGCCACATGGTGTTCAAATTTGCGCCGAGCTTCACGATACAGCTCCTGCAGGTAAAGTAACGTAGACATTGTCATTACTTCAATTAATGATGATAGTTAATAAGGTGAAATATATATAAGCGTAACTGAAGCTAATTGAAGGTTATCTAAGTGCAACTGCATACAGTAATCAAACCGGAAGTAAAGCGTAGTCCCGAGGTAGACTGATTAATGATCGGAAGTGACTCAACTGTAAGCATAGTCCTCTACGACGAGGGTAAAAAAATACCGGCCTTAACCAGCTGGGACTTGGAGTTCATACCAAGATGCGGGCACGCGGAAGTCACGTGGTGCACCGGAAATGAAATAACGATAGTTAAAATTGTCCCTGAAAACACATCTGTGAAGCCGAAGTGCGGTGCAGAGCCTGACGCATCGCTTTACCATTTACCGTTAAATGACCGTAATTCTCTTTTCATTCGTATTTTTCCTCTAGTAGGTTCTCGTTTCTGTTGTTCTCGTTCTTCTATGAACGTATTATGCCCTGCACGTTTTTCCTATTAAATCTTCCTGTGTTCCCTTCCGTTTTCCTTTTCTTTAAGACTGAGGTTGTATGCCTCATAGGAATGCGACACTGAAAAAAGGACGGTAGCAGAAGATTGTTTGTTGTTGTTATGTGGGGTTTAACGTCCCAAAACCAGTTCTGATTATGAGAGACGCCGTAGTGGAGGGCTCCGGAAATTTCGACCACCTGGGGTTCTTTAACGTGCACTGACATCGCACAGCACACGGGCCTCAACATTTCGCCTCCATCGAAATGCAGCCGCCGCGGCCGGGATTCGATCCCGCGACCCTCGGATCGGCAGCCGAGTACCTTAGCCACTAGACCACCGTGGCGGGGCCGGTAGCAGAAGATTATGCTTCGAAAAATGTGTTACAGTAAAATAAAAAAAAATAAAAAAAAATAGACGTGTCACGGGCTTCCCGTCCCAACGCGGGTGCGGCCCGCGACCCCAGCCGACCACTAAACCAAGAGTGGGGGGGGAGGGGTTCCTCCGGACTCAATAAAGTTATTTCCTCCTCCTTCGTGTCTCGTTCGCTGGGTAAATTTGGTACAGAAGGGCACAAATGTGTGAAATGTGTGACTAACATCATCCGCAGAACACAACATTAATGACATGACATTACATCACGATTATGTATAATAGTATCAGGTGCGGATCACACCCGCATAGGATATGCGCGTATGCGCCATGCGTGATCGTAGGTGTTTATCCAGAATTTTTATTTCTTTTGGGAGGGATGGGAGTTGGGGTTGTTACCCATGGTGCAACTAGTATGGGTGGAGGGGAGGGGAGGGGGTGTGGATATCAATGCACTGGATATCTGGAGAACTTCTTTGGGGGGGGGGGGGGGGGGGTGTTAGGGGGGGGTTCCGAAGGGGAGGGGGACGTATAAATCCCTGCGTGATTGAAAGTTGGCCTTTCGTCGCATTACATGCACGTGATCTTCGCCTGCCAAAGGTTCTGTGTTCGAGCCTCTAATTCCCGAGTTCCACTAATACCAAAGGTAATGACTCCCGACACTCGTAGAAATTCTTTTTATCACATGATGACTGGCGTTTTCCGCCTGTAATAAAAATATTCAAGCAGTTTACACGCCGTGAAAACAGTTGGAACAGCGAAGCTGCTCTTTTATCGTTAGTCGTGACATAACGGGAAAGGGCGTCAAGTTATTGATGTCAGGACTTACCGGTTATGTTAGTCATAACACCATTCGTCGTCATCTACTGACAGTACGTGATCCTTCACCGTGCACTCATGCACTTTCTTTCTTTCTTTCTTTCTTTCTTTCTTTGCATTTCGTGCTATGCAAATGCAGCGGCGGCTGCAGGGATCGAAGCGTGCCATTTCGGGCTAAAGCTCTTCCACACCTTATCGCACATTTCCCGTCATATAATCACTAGCACGCAGCGGGGTGCTGAGGGCAAAAGTGGGTCAAGCTCGGCAGTAGGTATTCAGTCGAGGGGAAGAGCGGGTCCGCTTTTTCTCTCCCGCATGACAACTTCAACGAGATCATCCGATGCACGGCACAGCCCCGACTGAAAAGTGCCGCCGCTAATGTACTCCAGGGACCCTCACCTCGCCGGAAAATATCCTACCACAAAGCCGCATTTCGACGAAGGCGAAATGAATAATAATAATAATAATAATAATAATAATAATAATAATAATAATAATAATAATAATAATAATAATAATAATAATAATAACACACTTGTACCTATACTCGGGTGCGCATCAAAGAACTATAAATGGTCAAAATTACTCGGGAATTTTTCACAGACGTGGGGAGTGACTCATAGCTGATTTTGGCACGTTATACCCCACCAGTTATTAATTATTAGCAACAAGTTGAGACAGCGTGTCGTACATCACGAATCCGCAGATGATGAGGGCCGACGCCGTGTACGTGTGGAAAAGGAGGCGGTAGTTGATGGTCACGTCCTGGCACGTGGACGCGCCGCAGGTGCCGACAGAGCGGAGTCCGAGTATCGAGATCGACACGACGGCCGTGATATTAGTCAGCACCAGGATCACTTGGAACAGCTGGTAGATGTAGGGCTGGTGGATACGCACCTACAACCATGGGACCAACAGTACTGAAGCTATAGCAGTGACACAGCGCTCATCGCAACGGCGAACGTTGCGCAGCGTCACTGCCTATAGAGATACTTCGCCTAGACAATGAATGAATGAATGAATGAATGAATGAATGAATGAATGAATGAATGAATGAATGAATGAATGGGCCTTAGCGCGGTAGAGATCGCCTTGTGCCTTTATACGGCGCGTGAATGTTCAAAAAATTTTACACTGGCGTTTTCTTGATGCCGTCTGGCCGGAGAAAACTTTCGAAAATAATCAGTGCTCGCTAACATGAGGCTCGTAATTTATCACTGTCTGGTGGATTTAAATATTGCAACATTTGTCTTCTGTTTATGTTATGCCATAGATCGAGGAACGTTGAGGGATGTAGGCTTCTGTGTGCAGATATAACTACGTCATTTGATGGATGAACGGAGTTCTGGCAAGCATTGAAGCTGCGAAAATAGAAAATTGACGTGGTGCCGTCTGCATTCAGCGAGCTGCGATGCACCTGTAGACCTCCCCTATGGCGTCAGAAGTGACGATCGACAAAAAGCTGCACCTGATAAAGGTCTCGTGGAAATATTCTGCTCCCTTGGATCTGCGATGTCTCTATAAAAATGCACACTAACCCGCGGTCGAATTCGCACATCATTTATTTTTGTAAGTGTTATTGCAACTAACACGCAACCTTCTCTAACGATGTGTCCAGCTCTCCAGCATCGACATGAGATAAAATTTCCTTTTACAAAACATTCGAGCTTCCGATGCGAATTCGGGTCCTAGCTGATCTTCGTTTTCTTAACGGGATCCCAATCGACCCTGCATAAGCTCTAGTTAATCTCACCTGATTGATCAGGTTTTTGAATGTAGGCTGAGTTCGTTGTTCCAAGAAATCGTAGAAGAAATCTGTCAAGGAAAGACAGAAATTGGTATCGACCTTTATGGTTCTCTCTCCTCAATTATGTTAACATAAAAATTGGCACAATAGCGTGTATTTTGAAATGCCGGTATGCCTTCAGAATTGAAAACGATGTCATTACCTGACATCGTTTTCAATTTCTCAAACTATTTCTACACAATATCAGAGCCGAAACCCACAGAAACACATTAAAGAGGCTTTATAACAATACTCGCCATGTACTTCACCTTTTTTATTCGTAAATACGACGATACTATGGACGTCACATTGAAATTGTATTTGGGGCGCATAAAATCCAAATTTTTCAGTACGTCACAATACCAATCCCGGTTGTGTAAATGGCACAATGAAGTCGCGTTTTAGGCTATCAACAACAAAAGTCACATTTTTCCCCCCTTAGCGGATTCCGCGTACACAAATATCTGAAACGCTGAACCATTCGCCTGAGACAGTGTGCGTGGTCAGCAAATAGGCTATACCACGAAATTTCGCCGACTCGCTGTTTTAGTTACGCTCACTTTCAACCAGTCCAACGGAGATTCGCCTACAAATGTCAGCGATAGGCGACAGCATTATTTTAATTACCGTAAGTTAACCTTGTAGCTAACACTAGCAGACAGTAGCCCACGTTAGCAGATATTAGCGAATAGTATTCAACAGTAGTGGTACATTGCAACAAGGCAGGGAACAGTTCTTGCGAAGTGTAGGGACTTTGCGTCGCATATAGGCTCCGCACAATGTCGTACACTTTATTATTATTTTTTTTTTTGCCAGTGTGCGCTTCTTCTTACGGTATCGTACCAAATGCGGATGCTAGATGCGGGAGGCACGTAGTTCGAATGAGCCTGACACCCCTTCAAAGCTCCACATATACGCCGAGTGTTGTTACTTACCTGGTCTGACGGGCTCCTTGGCCATAAGGTAGATGATGTAGCGGGCGATGTATATCCACGGGCCGATCAGCTCCACTGTGGTGTTTGTGATGGAGAGAAGCCGGCCGGCAGCCTCGCGCTTGAAGTCGATGGACTGAGCTTCGCATTTCGTCACGGCGAATATCAGGCAGCAGAGCGCACACGCCGGCAACGCGAGCCTGCAAGGTGACGTTTTCATTCACAAGAACCGATGGTTCACTCTTAACCAGCTACTGTGTAATGCGCTAACTATAGGCAAGAAACTAGACCAAAAGATCTGCTTTCCTGAACATAACTAGCACTTCACGCAATACCAGGTTAACAATGTCCAATGCTCTAGATATAGGATGAAAAGATCTCGTTTTCTGAATATAGCTAGTACATCTCCGGATTCATCAATAAAATACTCTCTCTCTCTCTCACTCACTTTACCCAAGACAATGTTTAAAATGTCTTGGGTACAGTGCTAGATATTGCTAGGAACTTGTAAAAAAAAATTCGTTCCTAGATATAGGCAGCCCTTAACGCAGAACTTCCTTAGGAGTGTACAAAAGTGTGCATGGACGAGAACTTTGCTTACTAAAGAAAAATGCTGATCATGATATCCAGCTTCCTACAAAAATTATAGTGAAGGCACTTGAAGCGCTACGATCGTTATGAGTCCAATGAAAATATGGTTGGTATACAAGTATTTAGTGAACCTGCAGCGCTTCCGAAAGCCTGGAACGGCATGCGGCGGTCACGCGGTTAGACACTCCGCATCGCATAGACATAGCACAGTGTACCAGCAGCTGCGACTCGCATCAACCAGTCAGCAGCGCGAACAGGAGAAGGCGCGGGCCCATGCGATAAGTGTGTTCCGCTACGTCAGCGCAACATCACCTAAGCATGAAGGAACCACGTACTGCATCCAGACGCTACGACTGTCCGCGAGAAACAATTCTGCTGAACCCGACTATATGATCGGTTATACAATGAGCGCCGGTCATAAGATCGAAACCGGCTGGCCAATGGCGAAAAACAGCTACGATTGAAAAACTTTATACATTCGGTGCCTGTAATTCATACCGTACCGGAAGAAATTCACCGACTCTCGTGAGCGTTGCGTGCTGAGAACTTCGATAAAAAATCTTGTATTACGTAAATTTCCTAATGGAGAGAAGTACTGGGTATACATGCTGTATGACTGCTTAGTTCATGAGCTGCGCATCATATTTATTCCACAAGTTAACTTGATAGTTAATGTTGCGTTCATCACTGATAATTCAACACTTCAGTTGAGAATATCCTCGTATTTTTCTTTGTCGAAACTTGTTCATTTGCGCAAAGGTGTCCACTGCTGCTCGGGCTCGAATAGGGCCTGCGGCATATGTATACGTAAATACAAAATCAAACCACCATGTTCAACCGATATACGCAGCCCCTCAATGAAAGAGAAAAAGTTAGCAATGAAGTTTTACAAATCAAGCCCTAATCAAGCGCTAAGAGCACCGCTGCATTTTCATTAGGCAACCTTGAATATTAGCCCTTGTCGCCACTGAAGAACAGGCAGACTGTGACAGAAATCGGCATCAAAGCCATGACGGAACGAAAACACGAAGTAAACTCACCTGCCAATCTTGTCCATTCGCCAGCCAACTCAAAAGCCGACTGCGTGAGGGTAAACGAAAAAGAAAGGCTTAGTAGCTTGAAGCGTTGCGCCTTGGCCGGGGCCCACGTTCGTCAAAAGGTGAAACCGAGAGCAATCGACCGGTTCGCTATATCACGCGGGGACCTCACGTGATCGCGCGGACCTCAGGATCTCACGGCCCGCGCACGGTGATGACGATGATGACGTTAGAAGCTGTGGCGCATACCAAATTAAAAGATCTAAAGAATATTTGAATACACACATGCATGCATCGTGGACTAGAGAGGGGCGGGTAAATAATATGGCAGAGCATTCGTCAAAGACTAAAAATACGAGGAACGAACCGATTTTAAGGTACATGACATTAGCACTATCACATTCACCACCAGCACTGACATCATCATTAGCACTAATAAACGAATCAGGGGCCATCCTTTAGCCAATTTATAATAAGGTGCAGAACACAGAACGTCGTATGCAAGTGCTTCAAAGGAGAAGGCCAATTAGCTTTTAGAGGAGCCGGAAAACTTCTGAGTTGCAATTCCAAGGATCAGAGATGGAAGAGGGGAGAAAATGGCGTGACGGTATCTAGAACCGAAGTGACACGTAAATGCATGCCCTCCATCGGTCTTTTTTTTTTTAAGAGACTATATCGACCCCGACAGACTACTAAAGTTGCTTACGAATATGGTACACCGTTGTTATCACGTACCGCATATTTATCGTCGTCATATTTGTTAGATCTATTTGTATACTCGGTATGTATGTGCGTAACTTGGGCGCGTACGCATATGCATAAAGCACACTTTCGCTGCTGACTCAATTGAACACGTGAGTGTACCCTGAAACTACCGCCATCAGGGCGTGTAATGACAGCAGGCTGGTAATTTCGGAACACATCTGCACGCCGCAATGCTAAACCCCTTCGTACACGGCTTCGTCATATCTCTCGTTTCGCCCACCAAAATCCGACGTGCACACGTGCACACGTGCACACGCGTACAGCACACACACGCCGGTGACGGAATTCCATGTGATCTCCCATACAATGACTCGCCGTTGTTCCTTAATGGCTGCCACGGCCAAACCCGCAACCCAATCCCCAAAAACTCGTTTCCGAGACAGTTTACACTCTGCCTAGACAGCGAGCAGCAAGAGAGATACCGCCGCTCCAGCGCGTCGAGCGACCGGTAGCTTCGCAATCTCGCCGCTGGAGAGCGCGCGTCGCGCGCTGCTGCCAGCGCGACTCCACCAGCGCGCGGTCCTGAACTTCCGCGCTGTACGCCCGAGGGTTCATTCGCCGCGGGCGACCGCGAAAACTGCTCTCCGCGTACAGACAAGTGGGGGGAGGGGGGGCAGGCCGTATTTAACCGCATATCAGGCACACCCATCGACGGGTGCCGGCGCACTTCAAGGGGGGCAACTCGCGGGTGCCTCGGCGAGAGAGAAGTTCAAGAGGAGAAAGAACGCTGGCAATGCCAGCGCACAAGAGAAGGCGGTCTGTCTTTGTAAAATGCCGCTGTGTGGAGCTGCCGTAAACGCCCGTCGCCGTGGTTCGCTAGCTGCGCGTCGTTCGTTCTGCGTCCTGCACGTGAGGTCGACGGTTCGAACTGCCGGACAAACCAGGCGCATCATCCCAGTATAGAGGCAGGTTACAGTAAGGACGGAGGGAAAATAAACGCGCGCAACGGAACACGTCTGCAATGGAGCGCAGAGGAACGAGGCGTACAGACGTATGAAGAATGACAGGCAGTCGGCGCTTAACCAGAACGTTTCAACGTGATGTCATTAAAGCCCAAGTTTTGTCAGGATAGTGTCCCGCCGGTTGACTAATTATAGAAACGCTTTCGTGCAGGACGATGACAAAGGGGAAGACTCTTAAAAGTGACGTTGTTTCGTTGCCCTAAGCGAGTTCACTGAAACACTGAATGCAAAAATAAAATTAAGTGGTCAATTAGTCATGCTCGCACTGCCGTTCGTTATAAGTCGAGTAGAAACTCACATATGCAGCAAGGAAACTGAAAATAGAGGGTCGAAAGCAGTAGCTGTTTTCTTTCTCCAGCAGCATGCAGCTCCGAACTAAACAACCTGAGAAGGTGTTTCTTTCGCAAGGCACCGTCTTGCAGGAAAGAAACCACGTAGCCGGAGAGCGGTGTCAGAAATTGAAATTTAAGCTTCTCTCGCCGCACGTGTCTTCATCATCCTTTTCGTTCGTTTATATTAACAGCCAGTGCAACACGCCGCACCAGACATTTTAACAATCACTTTATGAGCACCATAGCTGCTCCAAGCAACAGCTTGTTGCATCATGAAAAAGCAGCACAACCCTCATATCCGTAAAATCCCAACCAAGAAAATTATTAGAATAACGAAGAAAGAGTTGCAGTAGTTATAATCAGTTTTTCTTTTTTGCTCTTTAAGCTGACGCCATCATGAAAGCACGTTTCTAGCAATTCAGCCTCCTACATAATCTCAATAAAGCTTTTTTTGAAAAAAACTTCTCCGCTTCCTACACGAAGCTTCAACTACATACTTGGGCTGCAACGTTCCATTTTCTTTTAACTTTACAACGTCGTTTTCTCTCTCTCTCTTTCAGTCGATGAAGTCAAGACGCCGCGGCTTGACGGGCAAAGCTCGCATGCAAATGTGAGAGATGAGCGGTGTGGCGCTGAGCTAAAATGGAAGTTTAAACCCAGGAGATGGCCGCTATGCCGGAGAAAGCCATAATTCACGAGCTCTCTCGCTACGGCGTACATACAGCGCCAGATATTACATCCTTGTGCGTGCTCCACAGCTGGTGGTGAAGAACGTATCATTTATTTCAGTTAGGCCCTCACGAACAGCCCTGCCTGCCTTGAAGTTCTCGGGAAGCCGTGTATGCGTTCCCAGCAGCGGTAAAGGTATTAAAATGATGCATATTAAAAATGAAATGTTATCCATAAAGTCAGCGCTCTGTTCGTGAGAGCACGAATACCTGGAACGCAGTGGCAGTTCCTGACAGAATAATAATGCTGTTCTCGGGACAGACACGAATGGATAGCCTAAGAATGTATATGTTTTTCTTGTAGTTAAATATCGCATCTGCATATTTATAATCGAACTGAACATAGGGAAGAGCATGCGACACAACGCAAAAAAAAAAAAGGAATAAGAATACAAGCAGAATGCTTCTTCGCATTTCGAGCTTTTCTACGTTGCTCTTTGCCTATTCAAAATGAACCAACGTCTTAACCAAATAAGTTAGATGTATAAGACACAAAACAAAAAAACAACGCAGGTTATGGATGATGGTTCCTTTCAGGAGCATGCACCATAGCATGCGTGACTCAATATGCATATCATTATTTACACTGCCGACCAGTGGTAGCTATATCCTTTCAGTCCTCAGAAGCAGGTAAGCCTTAGTGGTCGGAGTAAGGGAAAACTGTGTCAGGAATAGATAGATAGATAGATAGATAGATAGATAGATAGATAGATAGATAGATAGATAGATAGATAGATAGATAGATAGATAGATAGATAGATAGATAGATAGATAGATAGATAGATAGATACCCACTGCTATAGGTCACCACACTCTACGTGAATGTTATCGTTTGAATGACACTGAACATTACGTACACTGATCCCAGCGTCCTGCATCATACATGTCACTTCCTGAATTTGGTATCATGAGCCGAATTGGACGCGGAGGCCACAATCTCAAATATTTGCGCGTAAGATTTTGGGCAGCTGATCCCTGAACGGTAACCGTAATCGGAAATTTTCAACCTGCCCATTGAATTCTCGAACATGATCCCTTTACTAAAATAAGCGACATATTCTCCTGTTCATCCTCTTTGTCTTTAATCAAACTTTCCAGCCGTACACGGCGTCTCGTTGGACGCACAAGATGTTCGCAGAAACAAGAATCAACAACACCAACACGCTCTGTTTTTATTCGCGCAGCGGGCAACGAAGCGATCTATTTTTAAGAGCTTGTTCCGCGTTCGCGTGCGACAAGCTCCGGGCATAGTCGGGCTCCTCCGTGCCGAAATATCACGCCAACCCGTCGCGTCACGCACATACACGCACACGCGCTCGCGTTGTTCGTCAGACGCGCGGCGCATGCCTACGCGCCCCGGACAACCACGAAGGAGCTCCGACACGGCGCGGGGGACGAACGTTTATTTTTTCCTCACGTGCCACAGAGAACGAACACATCGATTCCAGCGTGTTCCTTTGGGGTCGGCATTTGCGGAAGGTATACGGAAAAACATATTCCACGCATTGCTCTGAAACTCACCGCAAGCAAACCGAAAATAGGTCACACGAAGCACAAACTAACACTTAGCACAACAAAGCCCGCTACCGCATATATGCCGCACTGCCATGTTAATTTCAGTGGAACAAAGCCCGGTACCGCATATATACCGCACTACCAATTTTATTTCAGTGGTACAAAGCCGGGTACCGCATATATACCGCACTACCAATTTTATTTCAGTGGAACAAAGCCCGGTACCACATGTATATCGCACTACCATTTTAATTTCAGTGGTACAAAGCCCGGTACCGCATATATACCGCACTACCAATTTTATTTCAGTGGAACAAAGCCCGATACCGCATATATACCGCACTACCATTTTCATTTCAGTGAAACAAAGCCCGGTACTGCATATATACCGCACTACATAGTGCGGCATATATGCGGTACCAGGCTTTGTTCCACTGAAATGAAAATGGCGAGGCGCCGGGACGAGAAACTGTCACAGCCGCCCCGCGGCGATAGAAGCGCTCCGTCGTCGTTTTTCCGCAGCTCTGCACTCGTGTCAACAACGAAGAGAAAGTATCGAACATTCGTTTGGCGTTAGCCCTAAACACACAGAGAAAGAAAGCGCGTTCCTAAGTGAAAGACGGCGTGAAAGAAACGCCTCCGGCTGGCCTCAATCGGCGCACGCATTTGTTCAGGCCCTAGGAAGCGGGAACCCGCGAGAACATGCGCTGTCGTCTGCGTCGGCGTTCGTATATATACTTGTCTCGTGGTGGCTTGTCTTGTCTTTCCTTTTGGCTTGCAATAGTCTTAGTACCCGCGTCGTCTGCTTTGATTCTTATCCTGTTCCATTTCTTTTGTTTCTTATTTAGTGACTAACAACGGCGCGCCCCTTCGATCGGAAAGCCTGCAGACCGCGGCGGCTTGTCATCGCTGTCATATATACCATCTTCCCAGTCGCTCCGCCGGATCCTTATATATTGTTTTGACACGCTGTCAGCAGCGGCGCTTCTGCTTCACTGATGAGCAAGCGCCCGTGTTGCTGGGGAAGTCGCCAGGTGCGCGATCCTATTGTTTTTCGAGGGGACTCAGGTATACACAAGTCGATATCCGACACAAAAGAGCGAAGCGTTCGTTTTTCTGCGACTCCAACAGGTTCGCTTTCAGCGCACTTCGTCTGAACATTGCCACGTGCTACAGTAATGGATTTATTTGAGAGAGCAAAAAAAAAAAAAAAACATAAACGAATAAGTGATCGATGGCTATACGCGACTTTGTAACATTTAAGGTACGCCATATGTTTCGCATTCGTTAAGGTTGATACATCTGTACAGTAAAGGAACAAATCTGCGAACTGTGAAAACACCGTGAGCTAAACGATAGACAGAGCAAAAATACGTTGTAAGAATTGTAGGGGTTACTAAAACACATAGTGCGTAATGAAGTAAACATTTACTCAAAGCACGCTTGTCTATAACAGGCGTTCAAGCATTGTACATTATTACAGCAAAATTACACAGCTACATAAGAGGTAGAAGGCATCGTATCGTGAAATACGATTTTACGTCACAATTTACATTACAATTTTACCTTACATAAATGTGCGATGGTCGCCAATCTGGCTCCGGATGTACACTGCGAGCTGCCTTGGCGGAAGCCTTACCGGCTAAGGTGGCATATGGCCCCTGACTGCGAACACGAAGGTCGCGGGATCGAATCCCAGCAGCGGCAGTTGCATATCGATGGAGGCAAATTCTTAGAGGCCTGTTTACTGTGCGATGTCAGTGCCCGTTAAAGAATTGTTAAAGAATTTCCCCCGCGACTGCAAAAGAAAAGAAAAGAAAGGAAAAGAAGCTACAGTGTTGGACGACACCCAAACCCCATCAGTAAATGGACGCCAAAAATACACCCTAAAAAACATGACTTCCTTGTAGAACTCGCAGAACCAGGATACATCACACCTGGGGCGCTGTCACCGGGCGCCTGTATGTAGCGATCAATCAACATAATAGATCTCTGCAACATGGAAAGTTCGTGGTAATCTTGCGCTCTCCCTTGCCCCGCCACGGTGGTCTAGTGGCTTTGGTACTCGGCTGCTGATCCGAAGGTCGCGGGATCGAATCCCGGCCGCGGCGGCTGCATTTCGATAGAGGCGAAACGTTGAGGCCCGTGTGCTGTGCGATGTCAGTTGCACGTTATAGAACCCCAGGTCGTCGAAATTTCCGGAGCCCTCCACTACAGCGTCTCTCATAATCAGAGCTGGTTTTGGGACGTTAAACCCCACATAACAACAATTCTGCGCTCTCAGCGGTTATCAATGAATGCGCTGACTGGTTCACGCGTCATTTGGTCCCTGCTCTTCAGCAAAATCGAATATCTACAAAATTCTAGTAGTACATGCAGCATTTTCTGCAGTGTTACGCTACGAGCAAGTTAGGATTTTCTTCCAGTGAGGGGCACTGATCTGTTGACCTCGTCCTGACGTGTCCTCACGTTCCTTTTCAGTACGCCTTGCTTCGCGCGTATGCAGTATTGCGAGAGACTCCAACGACAGTGCGCTCGTATCGTACATTTCTTCAATCGCATCCTTGTCTGCGCCAAACCCTTACTTCCCCTAGGAGTATTGCCAATAATGGCTTGATAAGTTACCCTATGAAAACCGTAACGCGTGAAATGACGCGCGCGTATAAATCACAACGCGTACGAGCCTCGATAACTGTGGCACTGAGAAAACTACACTTCGTATCTCGTTACCGTTTGGTGCTAGCCACAGGGCACCAAGAGGAACATTTGCGACGAATGAGCCCCCCAAGAAGGATGTCGCAGCGAGCGCACCACTTAATGGAAAGAGGCAGAGACGTCTTAGCACGTGTGTAGTACATTATGTTGTCATAATAATAAAAACGATAATACGCCGACGTGTAGTCAACGTTATTCAGCGCTATATCTTGCCTTTCCCACTGCCGGTGTCATGCAGCCAGACACGGCTTCTCACAAAAAATGCATCCACAAGGTAGGGCAAATTGGAGGTTATTGGGAGGTGCCTTCGTCCTGCAGTGGACACAGAAAAATATGATGCCGATAACAGTGATGCGCTTTCACTATTAGTGTTATATACACGTAGTCTTGAGCATACTTTCTTATGATAGAGTCGTATCATACTTTACAACGCCAGACTTACTTTGATGTCACCATAATTTCAGCTCGGGCAGTAGTATTTCTGACGCTGGCCCACAAAGTGCTTCTGAAACTTCAGTTTACCTTCCGTTCAGTTTCGCATTGAAACTCTCAGCCTCATTATAGATACAGGTCAGTCGACTCTGTTGGAAGAAAGAATCCTTAGACGCCTGTGAAGCCCACCTACGGTGCTAAAGGCACCACACGTCTTACTGCACTTTTTTGGGATGTTTACGCTATAAGAGAAGTACTTCGAGAACTGTGATGTGGCACTTAGCCCACAAGGAAAGCTTTTTTTTTTCTTTTCTATTTCGATATCAGCTATATCATCCTTTCACCGGAGCGGCTATTTTCACTCCATTACTCCTCAACAGGGAAGACAACCGGCCTGCGCTCTAGTAGCTGCAGTTTTTTTTTTTTGTATTTTTTTTCAAGTTGCCTCCCCATACCACGACGCGAGCATAATCCTTTCTGTTTGTTCATTTAAAGCACAGTGTCAGGTTGACGGCAACGACCAGATAGAAAGCACTGAAGTGCTCCCTTTTATAGTGATACGGTGCCGGTACCACTCCTTCGTACTGCAGGCGTTGCGACTCCAGCGATGATTTGTGTCGGGTACATTTCTTTTTTTATTTTTATTTTCACAATACTGCAGGCCCCCCTCGGGCCCATGCAGGAGTGGGTTGAATTTGAGTAAACAAAGATTGAAAAAAATGGAACCATATATACAAAGTAAAGAGTATGGGCACATACAAAATGATCAAGAAATATGCACATTGCACAGTAAACAAAGTGTTCATATAAACAGGAAAACAGCATTATAATAACTGTGCAGGCTCACGGGGTTGCACATGGAATACTAATGACAAAATATATTCCTTTACCAATCAAATTCTAAATTTTGAATGCTGCTCATGAACTCATCGACAGATGACCAGTTTACAATATCAGCAGGCAGTATATTCCAATGGGAAATGGTGTGCGGAAATGAAGAATACTTGTAAGTGTTATTGTGACAGGTTTGTTGACGTATTGATTTATTATGATTCGTCCGAGGTGAATGTCTCAAGGGTGGATGAATGTATGTCACTCGGGGTATTCGATAAGAGCCATGATAAAGGAGGTATAAAAATTTTAGTCTAGAAACCATTCTGCGTTGTACCAGTAGTTGAATGTTAGCCCTGACGCGCAAGTTCGTAATGGGCGTTTGTCGTGAAAACTGCGAATATATAAAGCGCACTGCTAGGTTCTGTATGCGTTCCAACTTATCGGTTAAATATTTCTGGTGTGGGTTTAGAGTATGTCCGCATACTCTAAAACTGACCTAATAAGAGTTTTATATGCATTTAATTTAACGCTGGGAGGCGTATTTTTTAGCTTCCTTCTCAAAAAGTGCAGCTTGCTTAGAGCCTTTCGATATATGTTATTTATGTGACATTCCCAATTTAACTTTGTTGTAAAAGTGACCCCGAGATATTTGACTTCATCGCACTTTTTCAGCGGGATGTTATTGATTGTGTACTGAAACTGAAGAGGGTTTTTTTTTTTTATGCGTAAATGAAATACTGGCCGTTTTTGTTGCCTTTAGCTTCATCCCCCATTTGTTGCACAAGTTTTGTAACAAAGGTAAGGAATGATTTAACTTTATTTGATCGTCCTTGTAATTTACTGTCCTGTACAATATACACAATCATCAGCGAATAATCGCATCTGTACAGATGGATAAACGCATGACTGAATGTCATTGATGTAGATCAGGAATAGTAGGGGCGCAAGCACTGCACCCTGCGGTACACCAGAGTAAACGTTAAGGTAATCAGACACACAATTATTCAGACTTACACACTGCATTCTGTTTTCCAGGTAATTCTTTATCCATGAAACTACGTTTTCATGTATTCCAATGGCATTTAATTTAGTAACTAGATCTGGATGGGGAACGACATCAAATGCTTTGGAGAAATCTAAAAAAAGTGGCATCAATTTGACTTCTGTCATTATTGCGCTAGCTATATCATGGCTTATTTCAGATAGTTGAGTAACAGTAGACAATCCTGAGCGGAAACCATCCAGCCGGTTGTATAGTAGGTTATTGTTCTCTAAATGTAATATTATGGCTTTATAAATAATATGTTCGAACAATTTACTGCACGCACATGTTAATGAAATTGGTTAATAATTATTAACTTCGAGCTTAGAGCCAGATTTATGTACAGGAACTATTTTGGCCAGTCGCCAGTCGTCAGGCATAACTGAAGTTTCCAGTTATCGGTTGTAAATTACATATAAATATCTTGACATCCAAGCTGCGTTTTTCTACAAAAATGCGTTCGTTATAAGGTCCGGACCACAAGGTTCTTTAACATCCAGTTTTAGCAAGAGGCGATAAATTCCATCTTGAGTGATGTCTATTTCAGGCATTGGATTTTCGTATTGATAACGGGGCAAGGGGCTGTTTGAGGCAGTTCTGGTAAATACAGATTGAAAAAACATATTAAAATTATTTGCTATGACGTCAGGCTGTACAGTAGTTTGGTTTGAAACAGTAATCTGCGATATGAACTCATCGACAGACGTCAGAGCAAACGTCAGAGCACACCTGAAGGGAGTGCCAGTGAAAGCCTATCGCAGGATGTAGGTCACTCATTGCATCTCGCTTTGGCTACAATGGCAGTCTCACAGAGAGTACCTCCGTATACGGTTCTGAAGCTTACAACGCTGCTTCGCGGGATGTCGCGAACCGCGGATCGCCGACACGCGGTATGAAGCTGCATACAGGACGTGTTAAGCATCGTAGATAAATTTTGGTGGGCGTGAAAATGTAGTGGCTGTGAAAGTGTGTGTGAACGTATAGCCCTTAGAGAACGCCTTGGCCGTTGCTTGTCTTCCGTCAATTCTCTTTGCGTATACAGCCAACAGCATCTACGCCGCCTATGGGCATATGCCGAGCTCTTGTACCAGACGCCTGTGTGAAAGCAAGGGCGTATCGATTCCTAAGACAGACAGACAGACAGACAGACAGACAAAGATCTTTTAATATCGATTCCTAAGCTGCCGAAACAACCATGCCATATGGCATTAGTGCATCCTAATGACCTCGAGGAGTTTGGGTCCATCTCACTACATAGTTTTGCGCAAAACAGAACAAATGCACGCGTGTTTTTGCTCGTTTGGATGTCAGTGTTGGTGACTGATGACGGTCAACAACATCCCTGAGCAACACAGTTATCATCAACATCGCTCGGGATTACGGAGCATTCGAAATACAAGGTGCGCACTTGTATGTTTGTGGTGTAATAAAGATTTATTTATTTATTTATTTATTTATTTATTTATTTATTTATTTATTTATTTATTTATTTATTTATTTATTAAACTAGGAGGGCTGAGCCGCAGGGGCAAGGATAAAGGTAAATTTCATAAAGTACTTCCTACTCATGTAGATCGTCCTGATTACGACTGTAGTGCCGACGATAATTCATCATCAACGATTACGACGGGTCATTATCCTCGTTTCGTAAATGTCTCGCAGGACATAAATCCCTCCTCCCTCACCCTTTCCGCGCACAGAAGAGTGACAGTGTCAAACAATGCGCATTCTCAGGGCATAACACTGCAACAGCGTCACAAACATTAAATGCATTGTTCGCGCGGAGCTGCTTGAATTCCGGAAAGAGCACCGAACCTCATCCACGTAAACACACAGCATGATGGCACCGGCGCTGCGGCTGGAAACGCGAAGAAGCAATCTACTATATAGCACATAGGGCGTAGAAACAGATGACAAAACAGCGGCTGCAGCATCGTCTGATTATTTTCCCCCGTTTCCGCAGTTTTCCAGCTACGTGCAGTAAGACCACGTCCCGCAGTTTTCCGTCCACGTACAGAAAACCACGCCGACGTTCCTGCAGGCTCCCCGAAGTACCAGCATAACAAAGCATGATTCTCTTCCTTTCCACTCCTCCCGCATTGCTTCCTTCAAGAGGGCCTCAAGAACGCTGCTCCGACACAGCGTTTCAGAAGAAGATGGCGACGTCTGCGACGTACTACACAGCGCGACGCGCATACACACAGAAAAATTCCAGCGCCACAGCCAGAGAGAGCAATGCGCGCTCGTCTTCCGTCTACAGTGGCGCCGACAAGAATTCTCCCAGGCGCATTCTCGTCCGCGAAAAGGAATCCCAGCCTGATGTTTCGCTACCTGTCTTCGCCGCACAAGTCGCGGGGCGCACCATTTCTGGCTACGTTTCTCTTGTCGCCGCTCAGCGGCAACGCAAAGGCACGCGAGCGATGTATAATTGCTCCTGGAGGAAAAGAAACATAAGAACTCCGACGCAAGCCCAAACTTGGTAGTTAGTCACGACAAGAGAGCGTCTGTCCGAGATTCTTTCTTTCTTTCTTTCTTTCTTTCTTTCTTTCTTTCTTTCTTTCTTTCTTTCTTTCTTTCTTTCTTTCTCTTACTCTGACGCTATATGGGAGAGCCTGTAGGGCGTTTTCGACTGTGGACGGTACGTTGTCAAGCGGGGAATGTCACAGAGAGTTCCCGATGCTTGCGCGGCGAGCTTTGTGCAAGAGCGGCATGATGGTGTACACCTCGCATACCAGCGCCATTCGTATTCTCTTTTTTTTTTCGTTCGAGGAGTCGGAGCAGCTCTTTTGAAGCAAGTGCCCACCGTTATAGTTGTGCGCGAGTAGTAACAGCGACTGTTTGAAAACTCTCAAACAACGTGGCAGTCGGAATTCAACGCATGTCACTGTAAGCGTCCCTAACGTCGACTCATACCCTTTTGGTTAAACAGAGTGCGTATCATAACTTGTTTCGCCGCCACGACAGCACAAAAGTATTCCATCTGTCACTGCACTTGAGTTTCGGCCGGCACACACGTGTCAACCTCCTTGGTTTCAGCGAAAACAGCTCGTAAAGTGCTTTTTCCCCCTTGCTCCCTTGTTCAGTAATGTGTTAGAAGAACATCTATCAAAACGTAAGCACTCGAGCTGGGACGTAGAGCTGTATCAAATATGAACGGTAGAGGCGAGCTGCTCATGTTGGAGAAAAGGAAAACGACGACTTAGATGCCGAGCGTGCGTCACTTTCAATCGCAGGTTTACGCCTTTTTCGTTCACGACCACCTGATGCGAGCGTTAACAATAATACAAGATTTATGAATACGCAAGGGCTAGACCTTCACTGAACATTTTATTTTAAGAAAACCTTGCTTGCTATGTTATGACGATGTTTAACGACGAGAGCATTCGAGACTGTTTGATCCCGGCTTTCACATTCTCGCCACGCCCCAGTCCTTTCAGGTCCGTTCGATATAACTTTGGCTGCAGATGGTTAGCACTCTCAGGCTTACGTACCAAGTACAGTATAGTTAAGATGGCGGACAGGAGAGTAGCATATGCTGTACGACAATTTGCAGGTAATCAGTGCACCGCACACGCTATTTGAATACTATAAGCTTCTAACTGCCGGAACCGGTACTTTATTCTCAACTCTCATTTCGAGTCGTCTTTTAATTAGTACCCTTCATTGTGGATCTCAATTAACGCATCCTGTACTTTCCTTGGCTTTGTAAAGCGTCATATGGTTATAACACTTGCTCCGCAAAACGTTAGGTGCCCCAAGCTGTATCAACGTATTGATGAGCCATTCGCAGCTGAACTTGACATACACGACTTCCTGTTCATTCTGTAGATAACGCCTACAAGACACTTTGTTACCGTTCTCGACGTAACAGCGCTGCACTTCCGTCCACGATACTTAGGTGTACCTCTCACACAGGTCATCAATGTGGCGCACACGCACTCACGCACGCACACTAATGTGCAACGACGTAGGCGTGCGCATGCCTCGGTCGAGGACAAGGAGAGGTCATTCAGCGTCAGCGAAACGTTTAATGCTTTGCAAAGTGAATATAATTACCGCTGACGAGGGGCTCTGACCGGACGACAAGGAGCACCCGTGTTAACAACGGCGTCATTATGCGGAAGCAGGCAGCTAACGGCCCGTCCATAATAACCTGATAACAACAGCGGACGCAGAAAATAACCAGTCAAGGCAAAAAGAAAGATGACCTCAGTTGCTTGCAGCCGAACGACGCGAGCGTGCTCTTAATGGACGATAATGAGTTCAATGAACCATCCGCGCGGTTCATTCTCTGCCTGTTCCTCGTTGCGAGCGTCGTTTCTTGTGACATAATGCGCGTTACATGCACCATATACGTGAAGCCTGCGAGGCTTCTGTTTAACCTTGTTCAGCGCGCGCGTGTAATGTTCGTTATCTTATACGATCGCTCAATTCCGCATTTCACGCCGCGTGCTCTAGGGCTTACGGTCTGCATCTTGCACACGGATCATTAAGTGGATTAGGATGCGTTGCGGGAAACACGCTTTCCTGCAGAGCTAAATTAGGAAAAGAGACGGAAATATCCGTCAATGTCGAGGGGGGGTGCGTCGTGTATGATAAACCTAACGTCTAGCGGGCGATCGAGACTGACATCGGGGGTTCCGGTGCAATTCGGCCGGCCCCTCTGCGGCGGTGCGTGAACTGTGTCCGCCTCACTCACCGTGTCTCACTGTGCTAGAGAGACGCTGTCACACGGAAGAGAGCTACGGGATCAGGAGTGTCTACTATAGGCGCTTCAACTGTGTGTACAGTCAGCGACCCCTGTGCGACTACTGTGGCGGCAGGAAACCCAATATCCGTGCTTAACTGCACATCAGCGACAAGTGAACATGGGCTGTTGTCGTTCGGTGCCCTGAGATAGTGAAAATCAAACTGAAGCGTTTTAATAAGCCGGAAAATCTTGAGTATCGTCAAATGGTGCGCTCTTCTTCCGGCATACCTTCTGTCACCGCACTAAAATACACCAGGAAAGGAAGGTAGTCAGAACTAAGGCACGGTCGCCTTAAACAGAATATGGAGGTGAGTGATGTGCACTGCACACAGGTTAGAAAGAAAAAAAAAATTGTAGACGGCAAAAAGTACATGTGAAATAAAATAGGGATCGACAAATAAAGAAATGTCTACATAACTGTGGTTACATACGTCCCTTAACTAATTCGAGATGAAAACACACGAGAGACATATGCCGGACCCGGACAGATTTTTTGATCAGTTAACTGTTCTGGCAACTTCAGACCCTATATACAGGGCTTTTGGTATTATTGGGGTGCAGCAACTGTACAAAGAAGTACATTACAGGCTCCCTAGATGACAACAACAACAACAACAGCAACAACAACAACAACAACAACAACAACAACAACAACAAAAGCGGCGGCGATGATAATGATGATGATTACGATATCGATGATGATGATCGCGTTAGGGGTTGGTTGTGGTAGAGGCGGTAGCCAGGCGACGGGTGCACAAACAGTGTCCTGATTCGGTGTTGCATGGATGGACCACCAACAACGACAGACGAATGCGAAAAGAACTGCCGCGTATACAAGTTCTCTGCCCGTCTCGTCTCCGCCCCTTACTTTCCCTTACACAGAAGAAGCGGCGCGGAAGCTCGGAGCCAAGTCTGCGTGCCAGCCTCGCCAGTGAAAACTCGACGACTGCGTCGCGCCCGAGACCATCAGCTGTCCCTGTCCTTCTAGCGTCCCGGGTCGGGTCGGGCGGAGTCAAAGCCACGGCTGCCGCGGGGCTTTTCATTTCCTCGCGGCGTGTGCGAGAGCGAGGCTTCGTGGAGGTTGCAGAGAACTGCAGCGGCGAGACGCGGCGGCGGCGGCGGCGGCGGCCGACGCTTCCTGGAATTGGACACGCCGCCGGCATGCGCACGCTCTCCGTGGAGGCGCTAAATACTGGTGCTGTTTTCACGGCTATCAGGGGGGCAGTCGCACTGTCACTTCTTGCCCTTCTGTCTGAGGATTAGAGTGAGAAAGTGGAGGTGTGCGGATCAGCACAAAGGCGGCAAGCCCTTTGTGTCTTTGCCGCTGCTCTCTTTGTTAGACCCCACGGAGAATGAATGAGAGAAAGAACTTTATTAAGAGGCCTTGCGAAGTTAATTCGGGACGAGCGTCAGCCCTGGCCCAGGCATCAGAGCCCTTGGGCTTAGCTGCTTTCTCGGCTCGCTGGACGGTCCAGAGTGGAGATGAGCAGAGTTGTCCGCCAGGGCGCCCTGCGATTCGAGATTGTCTCCACGAAGAGTCTTTTATTGCGTCGTATTAAGTCTTGAGCATTCTCATAGCATGTGTCCCAGGGTTGTGACGGCATCGCAGGCCTTGAATTTCTCCGTGGAACAAAAGTCAGTGTATAACGGAGACGAAAGGTCCCTGGATTTTGGCATGTGCCTGTTTACAGTTGTCTACAAGTGAATGCCTGCTTCTTACTTAGAACAAAAAGTAAAAAAGAAAAAAAAAAACGTGCTACGACGCGGAAATTCAGTTGAGATAGGCTTGGACTAACAGGGGAGGGGGGAAGACAACGGAAAAGGAAACTGCGAGAACGAGAAACTAACACCTTACCACGTACCTGAAACACTGCTTACCACGAGACCTTGAAATGTAGCGGCCTAGGTTTTAAAGCGTTTGTGTACGTTGGTTCTAAGGGGCTATCATCAGGGTGGGTAGACTGAGTAAATGTCTTTGCATTTGTGTGAATCCAAGCGGCTGTTCGGCTGGCCTATAGTGAATTTATTCGCCAGCACCGTTGCCTAATGTTGCCAAATGTAGACTGGTGCTGGTCCTAAAGGTAATTGGAGGTAACGTTAGGTAATCATAACGCGCTCCCCTCCAGTTTACCACAAAACCGGCGCTTGAATTTTGAGTGCGTGTTACGAAACCACTGGAAGCTTCCTACAATAACTCGGTAGCATTTATGAATGAATGAATGAATGAATGAATGAATGAATGAATGAATGAATGAATGAATGAATCTTTAGTTAAGGCCGGTATACACATAGCAGGTATCGCTTAATAACAGTCGACTCACTTTCGTAGTTCAGTCGCGTGTACACCGAAGTCTCTCAGGACACTAGGCATTGAGCCAGATTCAACTGCCTTCAGCGAGAAACAAGGTGGGCGGCTCAACCACGGACATAAAATTTGACGAGCGCATTGTTTATGTTACAACGGACGAGTAACGTTGGCCATCATTTGCTATCATTTAAACATGGCGAGCCGTTACACATGGAACAATAATATAAGCCAACATTAGACAGTATTCAATAAATGCTAGCCTTCATTTAGTCGACACTAGCTACAAGCAAGCCAACATCAGCCAATGTTGAACGGGAGTGACGGCGCGCGGGTAAGGTAGTAGTACTCAGTCGGAAGTCACGACTGTCGCCCCGCCACGGTGGTCTAGTGGCTAAGGTACTCGGCTGCTGATCCGAGGGCCGCGGGATCGAATTCCGGCCGCGGCGGCTGCATTTCGATGGAGGCGAAATGTTGAGGCCCGTGTGCTGTGCGATGTCAGTGCACGTTAAAGAACCCCAGGTGGTCAAAATTTCCGGAGACCTCCACTACGGCGTCTCTCATAATCAGAACTGGTTTTGGGACGTTAAACCCCACAAAACAACAAGTCACGACTGTCGATAGCGTAGCGGGCGACATCAAAAAGGGGAGAGGGGAAACTGCCCTCGACGTATTGATCGCTACACGTGACGAGTCACACAATGTTCGCCCCTTGTACTATACTGGTACGGATTCGTAAGAGTCGCAGAGAAGCCTCGTGGGAGTGCTTGTACGCCATGACGCTGTCGTTTTGTGTCCTCTTCACCCTGTCGTCATCTCTACCCTCCCATATATTTCTCTCCTTCGCAATATTGACGTCCGGATCATTCTGCCGTCGTCATGCTCTGACCATTAATTCTCATATAAAGACTAACAGAAAGCCAGAGATCATATCTAGATAAAAAAAATAGAAAGATCATGTGTTTGTCGTAACAGAGAGAGCAAGAAAGAGATAGATAGAGAGAGAACAACTTAGTTAAACACCAGTCAGTGAACGTCAGGACAGAAGCCCATGTTCTCCATCGCCCCTAGCCGTAGTCCGAAATCCCTTGAGATTAAGCAGCAGCAAGGGCTTGACCGATGAAGAAAGAGATAGGCAAATGATATGCTGGATGTAAGGAGATTGAACAGAAGCCACATGTCCGGTTTACCGCCTTGTACTAGGGAAAGAAGAGGGGGAGACAGAAAAGTAAGAAGAAAAGGAGTGAAAGAGAGAAATAGCGATAGGCAAATGTATTACACACACACACACACTCTCTCTCTCTCTCTCTCACTACCCGGCGGTGTTCGCCGGGTGGTGACAACCAGACGGTTCTCTCACATGTGCCTAAATCTAAGAACACGGGTGTTTTCTGCGTTTGACCCCATCGAAAAGCGGTCGCCGTGGCCGGGATTCGACACCGCGAACTCGACCTCAGCTAGCCAACACTTTAGCCGCTAAACTACAAAGGCGGGTTGTTTTTCACTTTGGTCTCCTTCTGACGGTCAAGTGGGCCCCAGTTATTTTCAGCGGGTCCGCCTTCACTCGCTGGTGTGGCTAATCTCCTATCTCAATGACCGTCTCGAAATGTGGCCTTACCTTCCCACTTCGCTGATTGATAATTTTTTTCTGGTTTCCTCATCTGATTGACTTTTTGATTGAGCTATTGATGAAGCAAGCCTGGTCGATCAGCTGCTTCGCATTTCAACGAACTGACTATCATTTGATTGATTGATTGGTTGATTGATTGATTTACACAACGTTTTAGGTGCAGACACCACATTAAGCGGTAGCGAACCCCATTGATTTCTCACGACAACACAAAACATTATATATCAGTCAGGTTTATATAAAAGTTATATAAAAGTCAGGTTTATATTCAGTAAATATCGCAGGATGGACTCCCCTTCTCAACTCTGCGTTCTGGCAGAACTACCGACATTACAGGCAAGAACAATATACGAAAGGCTTAAATATCTTTATCTAATAATTCATAATCATGTTCACATCAGGCACACAGACTTCTTTCAAATTATTTCCAGTAAAACCTCTAGGAACCGTCATTCAATGTTCATTCGTCCTCCTGCTATTCATACCGATTGCTTCAAGTATAGTTTTTTAGGGGCGAAGCTCCTTAGGGTGTGGGTCATTCCCTCCTCCGTACATAGTATGTAGCCACCTGTAGTTTTATGAAGTGCTCACTAGATGGCGTGATGGCGCCGCGGTGCTCGCTTCATTCAGATGTATGGGAGTCCGTCCGTCCGTCCGTCCTTCCGTCCTTCCGTCCGTCCGTCCGTCTGTCTGTCTGTCTGTCCGTCCGTCCGTCCGTCCGAGCGCTGCGGTGCTGCTTAGCTAGTACGTGAATTGATCAACAGATGGCGCGGAGGCGCTCGCTGCGTGCTCTAGTGTGATAGGAGAGCGCTAGAAGGCGACACACAGTGTTTGTCACGTCTTTGATGATGTACTGGGCAAGATTCACGGAAGATTCACGGTTTTTACCGATGAACCTCCGGAGCTTCGCCCACTCATCATCATGCAATCCGTGGATGTGCGTGGGTTTTATTCCAAGAGCTATCACTGAATGGAACTCTCTATCGGAGAAAGCCGTTTCATCTTTTTTCAATAGCTTCATTTACCAAAAACATTGCACATATCCTTCGTTACACCTAATCATATGTGTATGTATACATTTAAATATTTTTGCCTCTTTGCGAACCCCAACAGTTAATGTTGTTATACGCTGTTTAAATGTCTTATCGTGCCATTTTATTTAATTACTCAGAGCCTCGTTTTGTGTTTGCAATGTACAAACTTTTTGTTCTGTTACATTTTTTTTCCACTCCTGCTCTGGCCCTGTGTAAGGGCTGGCAGTATCTGTAAATAAATAAAAAATAAGAATTCATGAGCAGCACACTGCAAACAACACAGGGGTATAGTGTTCCGTTTTACACGTAAGGTTTATGACAGCGTGACGCAAGCGACGGCGAAATAAGGGTAGAACGAAGGCTCCCCCTGACGTTTGAGTCCCAAATCTGTATTCATGTAAGCTACAACAGAGATGGATGGATGGATAGATGGATGAAGATTCACGAGCTTGCACAAGCTCGTGGAGCTACGCACAGTGCCAGAAGGGCGGAGTTATGCGATGCCCCTGATACGTACATGGAATTGCTCTCTCTCTATATCACACATACACACGCGCACAGAGAGAGAGAGAGAGAAAATCGTGAATTCAGGTGTGCACAGTACTGGGCTCTCACAAACAACAAAGCTCTGCTCCTTCAGGTGCTACCCGCTTCTAATACAGCGAGAGTCATTTCTCACGTGAGAATTACAAAGCAAGCTTTACTGTGTGTCTTTCTCTTTCTTTATTTTCCTTTCGTGTTGTTTATACGTTTTGGGAGGAACGTCATCGTAAAGGTACCCAACCTGTGCCATCGATCGTAAAAGAAAAGGAAATGTAGCAAAGAAAAACGGAAGTGATAACGAAAATAACAATGCTTGATAACGAGAGTAGGGTGCAAACTTTATATAAAAAACTTGCATAGACCTTTCAAAAATAAAGCTCGAAATGTCTCGTTTAAGGGACAAAAACTGCAAGTTAAAGTAAAAAGAAAGTGAATATACGAATATAAAAGAGGAAATTTGTTGGAAGCGTCCGACATGCCTCTTCCATTTACGAGATGCGCTCCAAAGCGAGCTCCGAAGTACGGACCCACAAAAAAAGAGACTGGCACCCCGTTCGCGAACGAATCTGTATGTAGGGAAGCATCGCTCCACCACCCCGATAAAAACAAACTCCGCGAGGAGCGCACGCCACGCGAGTGTTAAGAAATGTCGTGCACTGCGTCTGATCGAAAGGGAAAAAAGAAAACAACAAGAAAATAAACAACAAAGCAAACAGGAGGAAAATAATAGAAGTGAGAGACGAAAGGATTGAAAGTAGAAGCGCGAGGGGACGGGAGCGAATTTCGTCTAGCCTGCGTACGTCGGTAAACAACTTCAAATGGATCTTTTCTCGAGCTACCCGTAAGAAGGATGCAGGTATAGAATGAACGAAGTAAATAAGAAGATAGGCGAAGAAAGAAAGGCAGCTTGGAAAGCGAACGACCCTGTACTTGGAGTGGCGTTTCGTGTATATAGAAATTTAAGAGTTCCCCGAAAACCAACGCGGCGTGGGAAGATAAAAACAGAGATGAAAACAATGGGGCAACATGTGATTCGTGTAGGAAACGGAAGGACCTGAAAGAGCTCGGGAAATACGTAGGACACGTGGGACACGGGTAAGCAAAAACGTAAAAGAGCAATCTTCCTCGATTGATGTAAAAGAACAACACGGGGCTCGTACGAAGATTGGGAAAACAAAACGCTGTCCTCAGTGCGAAAAAATATTTCATATTAGACCCTGAAAAATTAATCGTACGTGTATACTGAATGGGGCAGGAGGGCGAGGAACCTTCTGAAATCCGGAGCTGAAATAACCTCTTACAGCCTGGGCGCTCGGCTGCCGACCCGAAAGACTCGGGTTCGATCCCGGCCGCGGAGTTCGCATTTTCGATGGATGCGTAATGATACGTTCTTACAGCACTGGAGTGCACAGTACACTATAGGAGCTCACTGAGGCTCACCGGTTATCGCAATACGAACGACTTGTGCAGATCCTCATGTGCAGGCAAATACTCAATAATATCGGTATTTCTCTAGGCATCCACTAGGTTACCCTAAATGACCAACGGTTATCTTGCCTCCGCATTGCATGCCCTGCCCACGCCCATTTCTTCTTCGTAATTTCTGCTAATATGCCCTTAACACGCGTTTGTTCCCTGACCCACTCCGCTCTCTTCTTGTTATTATCACCTATAGGTGGGCAGATTAGATCAGGAAGTTTGCCGAGATAAATTGGTAGCAGTTAGCACACGACCGGGATAATTGGAGATCTATAGGAGAGGCCTTTGCCCTGCAGTGGGCCTAGACAGGCAGGTGATGATGATGATGATGATGATGATGATGACGACGACGACGACGACGACGACGACGACGACGACACGCTTCCCTGACCTACCACTTTCAAAGTACCGGAGCGGTAGTCTAGTGGCTATGCCACTCGGCTACTAATCCGAAGGTCGCGGGGTTGAATTCCTGCCGCGGCGGATGTATTTCGATGGAGGCGAAGTGTTGAGGCCCGTGCGATGTCAGTGCACGTAAGAGAATCCCAGGTGGTCGAAATTTCGGGAGCCCTCCACTACAGTCTCTCTCATAATCACACCGTGGTTTTGGGACGTAAGATCCCATAGATCATTTTAACCACCTTCAATAGGGGGAAGAGCAGACATCTCCAGGTAAAACTAAACAGAGACACCTTCGCATGCGCCAGTGAAAGTTTCGCCTAATCCTATTCCCGAGGCATTATGGGATCTACATTTTGCTTATACTTACAGCAGAGGGTCGATACGAGGCGACACCATTAGCTACGCACTGTAATATGCGTAGCACAAAAAAAAAAATTACACCATCTCCCGCTAAAGGGGACCATGAGGCGATGCGGAGCAGCACGGGAGGTGCACACCCCGTTTGCATCGGTTTGACGCTAGCAGACGCTGCCTGCGTCAGCGTTGTCTCTCGGAGGCGAGAGCACGTTCTCGTTCCTTGCGAGCTGGTAAAGCGTTAATCGAAGAAAGAGCGTTTCCATAGTCAACGCGCGCGTTCGGAGAGGAGAGGAGGAATGCTGAGAGGAGAAGAGATGAGACAAGGAGAGGTGAGAGAGGAGGATGCTCATGCGCAGTGCGGGTGTGGACGCCGCACGGCGGATGGATGGAGGGAGGGAGAGAGTGACATAGCCCCGACCATAAGCTGCTTCACATCTAATAAATAAATAAAACTTCGCACGAAGGAAAATGTATTACGAGAGAACACACGTGCGCCGCAGTCTACTGACAAAAGGAACCTGCATCGACATCCGGCAACACAAGAGTACACTGTGTACCTTCCAGCGGCTGCTCCCGCGAACGGATTCGGTCTGGTGATGTGCCTGCTGTTTCTCTTACGGTGAGCTTCCGCCGGCCACTCGACAAATCCACGTACGATACTATACGCACATACGCGCCAGAGCCGCAGGTGTATGGAATGTCAACACGGGAAAGTATATCGCCTCCCGGCTGTGTGGGTTTCTCTTGTTTGAGGACAAACAATCGCAGCCCGCGTTATCGAGCTCCGATCGCCCAGAACCCTATACTCTCCCAGATTGTTTTCGCCTCGTTTCACTTATATGAGCCGAGGAGAAGTAAGAACGACGTCCATTCGAGATTCCATTTTCTGTTCCTGAAGCTCGTTTTATTTCAGCCGATTCGTTCTCTTCGAAGCGGCACTGTGTATTTATATAATTGTAGCTTCGTTTTCGACTGCGAAGATATTTGTTTAATTGCCGCGGCGTCCCAGGCGTAGTGTTCAGGTGACGTCAACGTACTCCAGTGTATTGTACATACGTAGCTTTTGTTGTGGATATGAAGAAAGGAGGTCGAGATAAAGAGAAGATTTTCACTGTGCTGCCTGTGCAAGAAATAGCAACCTCTGCGACGTCAGCACGTGACCGTTATCGCTTTCATTTCTGAATTTCTATTAAGAGTTCTTACAGCCTTAATATTCAGTGTATTTTACTACAAATACGTTTAAAAGATCGCAGGAAAAAAAGGAACTCCGGCGGATTCGACGCGTTGTGGAAATCGATGTTATGAGAAGCAACAGAGAGCAAATCGTCTATGCCGAATTGTTTGACACTGATCCAAGTGTTGCGAGTAGGGTAGACGTCTTCGTCAAACGGCAGAGAAAAAGTTCGAGCTTTCAGCTTCAATGCTGAATCTACATCAGTGCCAGTATACATAGCTACATGAACTACTGATATAGTGATATACCTTTATGCGCCATTGATGAAGAAAAATGAAGAAAAATTGTAATGTCTCTAGAGCCAACGCATCGGCTAACTTGGTCGGGGCACCAACAGCTGCAAGCTAGTGCCCTGACGAAGACAAGTCCATTCGTCGAAACGTTGGCTCCATCGAAATTCGCAGTTCTTAATAGATTTCAACGATCTACCTTCACCACTTCAAGCCTCCATCCTTCCCTGACCTTCTGTTCCAGTTTGGACGTTATAGATGACGTGTTACACCATGAAATACTTATTGGACATCGATGACGCTGGTCATGATATCGGCAAGTATATATTGATGATAGAAAGATCATTTATCATGATGACAGAAAGATCAATTGTTATCAGGTGGGCTAGGTCACACCCACAAATCCAATGCGGGTGTGAGCTACGCGTGATTTCTTTTCTTTCTTTCTTTCTTTCTTTCTTTCTTTCTTTCTTTCTTTCTTTCTTTCTTTCTTTCTTTGTATCTTACGTAAATCTAATGCGGTGCTCACGTACCTCCACAAATTTAATTTCTATTCGTTACCCTGATTGTTAAATGACTCTGTTATACATTGATTATGCTTTAATGTCAAGTCTGCGTCATACAACACTAAACTCTATGTTTCATATGTATATTTTCTTTTTTATTTCCGCAACAACCCCTATCCGAAGTTGAATCGTAAAGTGCTCAAGAATAAACACAATGTCGCTTGATGCGAGCGCCGTATAAGCATTCAGCCAGTCACGGCGCAGGTTAGACGCGTGCTCGTGAGTTGCACTTAAAGCAGTGCAACCAGGCTACGACAGCGCAGTTCAGCAACGCAACAGTATTGAAGGACCCTGGAAGCAATACTGAGACACCATTTCCCGAGACTGGCGCGCGAACGCGGCAACCCGGCAACGTAATGAAAGTTCAGCTTACTCAGCCTGCAATACGCTTACGGCGAGCAACTCGCGCTCGAGCAGTGCCAACTCGGCACTGCTCCCGGAAGCTAGCTCAGCTTACAAAGTCAGCGTGCAAAGCGGCAACGCGATGCTTTCCAAGGCTTCTTGTTACTCCACTTGCCGTTCAAAAACAAATGAGAACAAGAAAGCCCATACAAACACAATGTTAAATAACAAAAGAAGAAAGTAAGTAATACTTAAGCAAAAAGAACAAAACTAAGATTCATGAGGGAGGGGAGGGGGGGAGATCTTCGGGAGGGAAGTGGTCAGGAAAGACGACACCCCCGACAGGAAGTACAAGGCCCTCCGGGTCTTCATTGCGGATGGCGTGCCTTGCGGCCGTCACAGCGTCACGCAGAAAACCAATACGCGCGAGGCCCTTCGAGACGAAATCGAGAGAAAAAAAAAAAAGAGGGGGGGGGGGGCGGTAGTTTGGGGAGAACAACGGGGGGTTAAAGGGGAAGCGGGGAACCCCTCTCCCCGCCTCCCCCTCTTTCCACTGCACGCTCGGTTGAGTGAAAATGAAGACACTGGAAAGAAGAACGCTCTGGCACGTCCGTCTCTACCCCCTCTCTCGTTCTTCTTCCGGCTCTTCATTTCCCCTCCTTTACCTATTCATTTATTCTTCAGCTAGCGGCGCTAACGGGTTCTCCTGTCGCTACCCTTCCTCGGCTGGCTTCCTTCCTCTATTTTTATTATTATTATTTTTTTTTTCATCCACGGCCACCGGTAATTTTGCGCGCGACTCGCTCCATACAAGCGGGAGTACGCCGACCGACGTACCGAGCGGCGAGCTTCTCCTGCGCCCTTCGGTGCTTCGGGGTGAAAGACGGCCACGACCACGCCTCTCGGGATAGACGGACGGCCCTGTGCCGTCGCAGCGTGAAATATTCACTCTACTAGTCGGTCGCCGGGCTCGTTGTAAGCCCCGCGCGGGCCCGCGGCACGCCACCGGCGCTGAAGGAGACCCCCACTGGCCTCGTCCTGGATAGTGGACGCAAAACAGAGTAAATAAATTGTGGAAGAAAGTGAAATGAGAGACGTGTAAGCATTAAGTAGCTTCGTAATTTAGCTGTTCTCGAGGGATAGCGTTTGAGCAGCGTAGAAAAGAGAGCGCCTGTACGCCGTTGACCTGGCCTCGAGGAAGGTGAAACTGCAAGTAAAATTGTGTAATACAAGCATAGGTTCATGAGATGAATTGAAGAGCTAACTTACTTTTTTTTTTTAGTTTCTGTAAGTACTCTTCATGACTGGTTTGACGCCTTCGCTTGTGATAGCTCCGGCATCGGGATTTACTGAACTTTTCCCTTGCGAACAGGGGCCGAATTCACAAAGCTTCTCTTTCGTGAGTGCTTTTTGTCATTGGCTGGTAGGCTTCTATAATGATATGTCCAGCAGTCAGGATTCGTTGAAATTTTTTCTTACGCACATTTTCATCGTAAGTTGGTTTTGTGAATATGGGCCCAGTTCTCTAGCCTGCGGCGTTTTTTTTTTTTTCTCAATATGAGCCCTGCAGTCCAATTCGCAAATGTAGCAGTGGTTGCTACTTTGAATTCGCTCGTACGTGATGATTGGATCCTCCCTTCGTGGTACAGCGTATGCAAAACGTAAAGATTGGTCGTGCGACTACTTGTACTTGTCATTTTCGCGGAAAGCGTGGGTTTCGTGTACAAGGTGCTGTGGTTACGTGCGTTTGACGGCTGGCTCGAAGGGCACGGGTTCGATCCCGGCTGCAGCGGTATCTATTTTCTATGGTGGAGAAAGTGCTGGAGGCCCGTTGTACTGCGCGTTATAAGGGCACATTAAAGCCCCCCAACTGGTTAAAATTTTCACGTGCCTCATCATGTCGCGGTTTCGATACGTAAAACCCCAGCAATTATTATTATTATTTCGTTCGCATTTAAACTGCGTACATTTTAGGCTGATGAACTACGCGACGATGCCTGGTGTGCATTTGTGACTCGTCTTCCTGCCTAGCCGCATACTGTGTTTGCGACTAGAGGAAGTTATTGACGTGCCGTGCTGAAACATAAATTATCGTTGTTCCATTAGTCCTGGGATTTGTGACTTAATTCTCTAAGTTTCGATTCTCTTAATAGCGGCTGTTCTGGCGGACGGTCAAATCTCCTTCGGAAACAGAAAACTCGGCATATCGGGCATGCGCTTCAGGGGTACTAAAACAAAGCCTCAGTGTCTTCTCTCCTCAAAATGAGACAATTCTTCGCACCGTCGCACCAACAGTGAAGGACTTGCGAAATCACTTCATGAAAACTGAAACGTGACGAACATGCGAAACCGAGGCGTTTTGTTTTGTTTGTGTTGTGAATACGGCCTCGTATTCACAACACAAAAAAAGAATCGCAAGGTAGATATATGTGTCTTGCTAGAATATTTCAGCCAATCCTGCTACACGATATCTCATTAATGACGTAGGCCGACCAATGCCTGAAAGTACAGCGAAAGAAAAATGTGAATTCGGTCCCAGATTCGAACATTATCGAAGTATCTGCGTCGTTCTTTTCCCAAAGCATTTGTCGGGTAGACTACGCCTAAGGCATTTTAATAACACGTAGCAAGAAACCCTGCATGCAACCGCAGGCAAGACCCGAACTCTTTCTACTCCTATTCGGTATCTTCTGAGTGCGAAACGTAAGCGACGAAATGTTGACAGTGAGTCACGCGTTCGCTTCTCATTGTACCCTGTTGCGAGTCATTGGACGCGGCCCGGTCATCACGATTACATAAATGAGACGTGTCGGCTACCATAGAATTGGAGGGGACTTTTGTCTGTGTACACCCGTCATTAGCTTCCAGAAGACAGCAGAAGCAGAACGAATGCGGATTCGGCCAAACCGTCATTCGCGTACATGTAGTTCTATACGTTCCCTTCGCCCATCACGTGCACATGTGCCTACGTGGAACAACGTCAGCGCACTGGAAAGTAAACGGTGCCAATTACGCAATTGTCTCTCGCCCCGCCCCTCCTCGTCTGGCGAACCCCGATCCTCCCGCTGTCTCTCTTCGTTGCATTGCCCTTTCTGATTACTTGCATGGCACACAGGCAGGAAATGAGATCAGCCATTTCATTTCCCTGTGATGTCGCTTCCTTCTTTTGTTTGTACCGCGACAGTGTCGATGGATGGCAGCCGGGGAAGAGTGGGCTTCCATCTTCCCTTCTTTGTGTCACCCGACCCCCCGCATTAATCACTGAAATGACTTCGCGACGACGGAAATGCGTTCGTGCAGGTTGGAAGTCAAGACGCCTGCAACGTGAGCATCGCAAAATCGGAATCGACATCCCACCGCCAATGTTATATGTCGGGCAATAAGGTGAGCAGGACGCCTCCGGTTGCAACATATATAGATTTTTACCGTTGGCTTCGACTTCAGAGCGAAATGACTTGTTCGATAAGCTGGCGCTCAGGTTGTGATTTAAGTAGTTATTTCTGACGCGCGATTGCTTTGGTCAAAAGTGAGCGAAGGAGGGAAAAGACAGAAAGGCTGTGCAACGCCGAACGACAGACTACGCATGTGCTTCCGCGTTTCTCTCAAATGACCTGCATTTCTCGCGCCAGAAATAGTATACGTTCAGCAGATTCGTAGAAGTGCTAACGCGCAGCGCATAGAAATGTTGGAAACGTTATCTGGTTGCAAAGGCAAGTAGTTGAGCTTGTCGGCGATGCATGGCTGTATTGAAATACGTATAGGAACGGTCACTTACGCGAAAATAGGCGTTTCCAATTGGAAAACGAAATGCATAGGTACATCACTTGTATCTCGGTGAAATGCTTCTCCTGGCCCTCGTAATTGGGAAAAGCGTGCCCGCGCACAAAACGTATGATAAGAGAAACATACCCATCGATCGGCATCAATCGAAGTTTGTGAGAGCTATGCATTTGTATATTGATTTAATACATCTTACCACTTTCTCGATCAGCTTTCTTTTTTGTCTCTTGAGCAGGTAATGGGTATGTGAGATTACGCCACACAGACACACACACACACACACACACACACACACACACACACACACACACACACACACACACACACACACACACACACACACACAAAAGCGCGCGCGGGCTGCACCCACATATTTTAGCTTTTGACTTTTGTTTTCAGTCACAGCGGGACAAATTTAGCACACACGCACGTCACCGAATCGAGCACACAAGAGAACTCTTGCTTGACATCCAAAAGGAACAGTATACCATATACTGTCGCTACCAGGGGACTCACAACGCTGGTGTGATGGATAGTGCCGACAGTGCTGTTGCGTACGACGCACTTCAATTGATGCCGGCGGGAAACCGTCGGCATCGTCAAGGTCTCTCGTTAAGTCGCTTTACGATTTTGCGAGGATGTGGGAAGCGTCTTTCTCTCTATTATAGGACTACGAAACAAGTATATATAATGCGAGCAGGGACGTCCTCCTTTTTCGAGGTCGCTACACGCTACACACGCCAGTCGTGAGACGCCTGATTAAACAACGACTTCCGGCCTCGTCAGTCATCTCGACGCCTCCGAGAATTCCTGCACGCTTACCTCCAGCTTGAACACAAACGCGCCGCGATGAAAAGAACGACGGGAAAATGAATGACAGTGAGGCAGAAAGAAGAAAGCGAAAACGGAAAGGTGCAGGAGCTGAGGGGGGCGCCACCCACACTTTCTAGAGTGGATGGAAGGTGGAGCTTGAACCCCAACGTACGCCGATGCAGTTGCCGGGGTTCAAACCCTCCCGGCTGCTGCTGCAGCGACGGCTGCCGGCAACCGACGGAAGACGTGCTAAGGCTGTTTGGCGTCATCCCTCCCCTTCTCTTACCCTTCTTTTTTGTTCTGAGGTCGCGCTAAAGTACTTGCCACCCTCAACCGACCTCATCCCTTTGCATCTCCCAACTCACACCCCCGAACTCTCGGGCAGCACCGCACGTGAAGCCACCCTTAGCTCTACGCCGCCACCATCTTCCAACATCCTTCTTCTCTGCGGAGATGCAGCGACGTCCCGCGGCTATTTTTGGCATATTCGCGACGTACAGCGGCCGGCGGGCATACAGGATGTGTCGGGGGCGTCGCGATACTCGCGCGCTTTTCAATCTTCTCAACGGCTTCCCGCACTTTTTGTACGAAATGGCGCGCGTTTCCCTTAATTTACGGCATGCCGCATGTTTGAGCCGGGGGCTTCCGAAACCCTATCATCCTGCACGTGCGCCTCGCATCTACTCGTTCGTTTTCTCGCTGTTCCTGCTTGTTGGTCGGTTCTAGCGTAATATGTACGCGTCATTCAGCGAAACATCGTGCGGTCTCTTGGCGCGCTCGCAAAGATGTGCTGAGGGCTGTTCCGGAGAACAACGTTTTACTGGTGCTTCTAAAGCGTCCTCGCGTGCGCATGTATATATACGATTTCTGAGCGGAAATGGCGCGGCTTGCGGATTCGTTTATGCCGGTGGACGCTGACAGCTTACATATGTTCAAATTGGCCATACTTGTCAGCGAAACGTTTTTAGGCAAATGTACATGTCCGCGGACGGACGCGCGTAATCGTAAAGCTAAGCTTCGTTCTCGAAATGAAACCATCCTGCGCTGTTTGTACATCGTAGTAGTAGCTGACGCGGTAGTATGGTAGTAGTAGCAGTCCGAGTCCCCGTTTGCTGCTGCAATCCGGCTGGCCGGGCCAATTTGTGTGTGTGTGTGTGTGTGTGTGTGTGTGTGTGTGTGTGTGTGTGTGTGTGTGTGTGTGTGTGTGTGTGTGTGTGGTGTGTGTGTGTGTGTGTGTGTGTGTGTGTGTGCGTGTGTGCGTGCGTGCGTGCGTGCCGAACCTATTTCACTCTTTCCTTCTTGTTTTTTCATTTACCCTTACCCTTTCCCCAGTTCAGGGTAGTAAACCGGATATTCTCTCTTCATCGACCTCCTTGCCTTGCACATAACCTTTTTTCTCGCTTTCACATTCGTTGCAGCTCCTTGTTTCTAGGTTACATAAGTGGGATGTTTTCTGTTCTCTTGTATCTGCACTCTGCTTTGATAGTGCCCTATGTCTTTCCTGCGGCAGGGCAAATCTGTGCGATAACTCAACATTTTGAGTAAAGTCTCTTCAGTAAAATGCTTATGAACACTACAAGACTTTTCGCGCTACCTATGCGCTATAGGCTGTACAAGGAATATATTTTTGCCTCACTTTATAATAGCAAGCGACTGTTTTCCAGTTTGCAACGTGAATGTTTTGCTTTACTTATCGACTCCTGCCATTAACCTTACAATTTATTCCTGTGCAGGCAATAACATGAACACGTTCACCGCAGTTCTACTTCATATTAAACCGACAATCAGTACACGAGTGATAGGGATCAGAAGTACTTCGATCGCCTAAACTCAGACTCGTAGTACACGCTTTTGTGTGTCCGTGGAAGAGTGAAAGACATCTACATGTATTCCTGATATCAATCCTTTGCGATGCATGCCTATTAATGGAGTAAGGTGAAAAAGACGACCTACATACTATACACTACACGCGTAGAAAATACACGATACATATGGAACGCACGCTAACAACCTAAATAGCAGAACGTCTTAGGAGAAAATTCTGTGGACTCCCGCATATTTCAAATGATCAAAATGAGGAAACTGACGCTCTTGCGCAGGCAGGCACCCGTTTAGTCTGGAATTGAGAGCTCCAATTAATTTGCAGCACATCGATGACGCTAAATTGCATTCAACAGAGATTCAGCAATCAGTTCGGATAGCTCACGCGCACACATGTGCACACACGGTAATCAGGAAGAGTGGTTCACGAATGCTCATTGCATTTGTTCGAGACGCGGGGCTTAACACTTAGTGACACACACTGCTAACAACGTACAAGATGCCATGAAAGACAGGCCAGAGAGAAAAATCTTTATGCCAATCCTTGCCCTCTGCAATTTGCCACCACCGCCACCGCCTCTTACCGCATGCTGGCACTTTAATCGAAACCACGCACACGACATCAGCCGTTGCTTCAGCCTGCGACCAAGAGGAGGATGAAGAACGAGTAACAAGAAGGCGAGCGACAATGTTAGGTCTGTGGCCTCGAAGACCGAGCCGGCGTCATTCACATGCATACACACAAACACACACACAAGTCGAGCGCAGGATGACGAACGATTCCGGATCCTCGCGACGACTCGAGTATCGTCCCGCCCGCTCGGGGTCGGCGCATCCGTTTCCAGCCGGCGTGTATGCGGCGCAGCACAGCGCTAAGCTCTTGTAGAGCCCACGCCGTGGCTACGCCACGTTCCTTTGCAAAAGCTACGCGTGTCTCGTGACAAGACGAAAGGCAGCACGTACAGTACGTCGCATGGCACATTTGCAGACATCTCGTACAGTGAAGCGCACTCGTGACGTGCGCGTCCCACTCGTCGCGTTATGAATCGCAAGTCGCGGTCAGATGTCCTCGTTCAGTCTTTCTTATTCTTCCGTCTCGAGCGGGCATGATTGAGGTCGTTTTCATGAATGACTGGGTTCGTATGTCGTTCCTTTTTTCACGATATAATGCACTGCTGAACAGAACGAAGCTTGGTGAAGGATCCGGAGCGGAGAGCCGGCGGTGTCATTTTCGCCACCGATGGAAAGTTTCCGGAAGTCGACCACGAAGAACGCCATCGAGGTTGAAGGGCCCACGCGATGAAGCCTCAGGAAAAGAGCTTCTGGGGCGGCTTCATACAGTTCAACACGCCACGCTCTGGTAGCAGACGCAAACACACTCTACCCAACGACTTCACAAAATGCACCAAGCCCCGATCAGCCTCACGGCCTTGGATGAGGCCCCATACCGACCATCACTAGCCTACACCCGCCATAACTGTCCCTGGAGAAAATGCGCCCCAACTGCTCTATTTTTCCTGGCATACTTGCATAGGAAGCATGGAACTGACATAATGGGGAAGTTTGCTGGTGGACCGAAAAGAAAGCGGAGGATGACGGGGGCGGGGAAGAGAAAGAGAGCGGGGGGAGGGGGAATTTGAAACTCGATTGCTATAGTGAACAGTTGCATACAAGCGGAAGTAAAAGGTGTCCAGTATGAAAATCTCACGCCGATAAAATACACATGAAAGTGCTCACTCATGGCGGCGCATTCTATGGTGAAGCCTCTCATATACGTACAGTTAACTGGGATGCCTCAGTTGTGTTAGTCCTACTTAGGCATGTAATTTGATGCAATGTTTTATGTTCATGCGCCCCACAATACCAAAGATATGCTGGAGTACAAACACCAAATGAAGGGGAACGGGCGGCGTGAACCATTTGCGCAGCGATGTCACGAAGACGACTGATGTCATCAGCTTGCCGATCTATAGAAAAACGGCCGATGATAGTTGTACGCAGAGACAGCTACACCGCAGCTCACTTGCTAAAGTCTCGTGACACGTGACCTGTATTCATGCAGATCTAGATATATTTAACGATTTCATAGTCATCTATGACAGCAAGATTGGTCTAAGACATGCGCAGCCCAGTGGCACATAAACAACGGCACACAATGGTTAAAAGTAGGTAGGTGAAACTGAAACGTAAGATAAGTTTATGGGTACCATGCGCTATTCTAGTTTAGAACGCACAGCAACACACACACAAATACACACACATCGGACATTTAGCCCTAGTTACGGTAAAACTGAATTGTATGGCCCGCACCGTCCCGATATCCAAAGGGGAAAAGACTGCAACAACTACGACAACTAAAACGACAACTACAACTACGACTGTCCGGAACATTGGAGTGGAAAACTAGCTCACTGGCTACCGATGGTCTTTCGCCTGAAAGCATCAGATTGGCGATGCAAAAGAAACTACTCCCCAGTGTTATACGGCCGTTAGGTATACAACTCTGCCCATATTCACACACACACACGCGCACGCACACACACACACACACAAAAAAAATACGCTAGAATCCTTCGTAAGATAATAACTACTTCCCCAATACTTCAGTCGTACAGCTAATATCACGCATTGCTTTTTTTTTTCTGATGAGGTCACTCAGTTGCCTCACTTCCGTACTTCATGATTTCATTTCGAACAAAACAATGACGTTCGCCGTACGACACTTTAAACATTTCGACTTCCGCATGGCGCCATCTTTCCACATCTCATTACATCGTACACAGTGCCCCACAAATTCTCCAACAACCCTCATCCGTAGCTGTGCCGAGACGCCATATTTACGCGCGCCCATAAGCGCACATTCCGCCGTCGACGTCTTTTATCTACATAACGGGCGCGCCAACTTGAGAATAAACAGGAGCGAACGCCCTCCCAATCCAAATCTACTTTATAGCTCACCCTTCCCTCTTTGTTTTTCGCACGCTTTCTCTCTCTTCTTCCCGCATTCTATTTACACTCGTGGAGCCACGGCACCGTTAGATAATATTGAGGTTCACTTTCTTACTTCTCCCTGCGTCACCATCTCCCCCTCATTTCTCCAGCTGTCAACTGCATCGCAGGAACTTCGCTCTTTTTTTCCCCTTTCCTTCTATGTCTCTACCATCCTTTCTCTCCTTCACCCTCCCACGAGCCCGGAACCGGCTGCTTATCGGGGCGTGAGCGATAGTTTGGACAGTGAACTGAGACGTGAACTAATCAAATCGTTGCTGGGCGCGCTCTGCCGACTGCGCCGCAACCGCTTTTCCTTGCCTGCCCTGTTCTGCGGCTTGCTTCTTCTTCTTCTTGTTTCTCTTTCTGCTGCTGCTATGCGTAGTATATAACTCTGCTTTTAGCTCCCTTCTGGTGGGCCTCCTCTCAAGCGTCACCTTCACCCCCACAGTGCTGTCCTTACTCAGGCGTCTCCGTAGTTCGACGGATGTCGTCTCTTTGATGTCTTTTAGTGGAGCGTGGGGCGGCGGCGGTGTGTGCGGGGATCCTTGCTTACCCCTGAGCCCGCGCCCGAACCTTCAGACGTACTACTGCGTCGATCGATTCCTGGCTCGACGACACTGTTTTTCGGCTCCCGCCAAAACGGACCCGACTGACTGTCCCGTATTCGCGTTTTCGAACGGCACTCTTTTCTTTCTTTCTTTCTTTCTTTCTTTCTTTCTTTCTTCCCTCGCGTCATCGAGTCTGTCTGCGCAGACGGCACGACACTTTCTCAAAGTCGGAGGAAAGTCTATTTTCGTGGGCCGATGGAAGACGGAGACGAACGAAATAAACGAAGATATATCACCGAGCTATGTGGATCGAGCGACGAAGTTTGAATGTGGGGCACCGTCGGTAAACCGGGGAAGGTGGAGAAGGGGGAGCAAAGCCGTGGTTTCTCGAAGGCACGATGTTTTTTATATCGTTTTTTTTTTTCGTTGTCCATAAAGACGCTGTCGGTGATCCGCATGATGCGTTATAAACGTTGGTGTCTGCTGAGCAGTGAAGGTTTTCCTTTCTGTCGATCAGCATTAGGTTTATATATCATAGCGTGCAAGCCTTATATTTATAGGTTTCCTGAAAATGCGAGGCCCACTTTATTTCTATGGAACGACGTCAACATGCAGAGCAGAACGAAGGAGCCGGGATCATTTACATTAGAGTCAGTTTAATTTTAGTCAGTAACCGACACTCTACATTCAGTACATTTGCTTTTCCAGTCCCACGCGGCTGGGAAAGCTTTTGTAAGATTGAATACGTAAAAGAATTTTTTAAGTGATTAAAAAGAACATGCGAATCTTTGCTCTCTATTTACATGTTTCGCCTGTTCGCTCGTTAGTATGGCCCCGTCAAAAACATCTGTTCAAAGCCAAACTGTCACAATAGGCTAACTTTGGAAATGCATTAATAATCTTCAGTCTTTTCAGAGACGCCTAAAGCGTTATTTTGTTCACTGAACTTATAAAGCGAAGAACCATTTCGATTTTGCTTATTATAATGCCACTGCGTGCCTTCAGAAACAAGGTATATGTTGCCTTCAAGTTTATGTTCATTGCCCTTGCTCGCTTTTCTTTAGCAAGCTCTATCATATTCCAATGCTAATTCAACTTACTCATCAAAACTCGGGCCTCGACTTCGGTGTACATAGCATGTCGCCAATCTTGGAAGTTGAATACCATTTTTTTCTCAACATTTTAGTCCATCATGACTCAACGTTCATTACTCAAATAGAGGTTCAGGTTTCCTGTTGTTCTGCATACTGGCTCTCGTTTCTCAGGCTAATGGTCAGAACTCGAGACACACACACACACACACAAAAATGCCTATGACAAAAATCGACGAAGTGAATACGAGTCCCATCTATATATATGGCGCTTGCGCATAGACAAAACAGTGTATCACTGAGGTGATTAAGGGCCTTCGACTAAAGAATGAAAAAAGAAGCGTGCTGTGCAGAGATACGTGAAACTGAGCAGGAAAAGACAGAAAGGAAGAGACATCACCGGTATCCGGAAGCTGAAAGAAAAACTGCGCCGATAAAGGAAAAACAAAACAAAACAAAAGCGAAGTAATCGCACATACTAGGAACTTGCTCCCAAGCTTAGCATCCGAGCAGCCGTTATCAGCACGTCGCTCTAACCTACATTTCTTTATGGTGTCTTTCTCTTCCAAGTTCATTTCTCTATCTCTTTCTTGGGCCCCGCTTTGGTGCCGACATGCCGCGCGGCAAACGCGGCTGCACAGAAGCCGTTAATGACGCTGAACCCGGCACATCTGCAGCGATGGACCGCAGTTAAAAAGAAAAAAAAAGAAAAAAGGACCCGGGAACCCATAACGTCGTCACGGGGCCTAGCCGGAGCAGCGGGCGCTTCGCTGTCTCGCTCTTCTCGGGCGCGGCTTGCGAAAAACGAGTCGCTTGGGATCGAAAAGACGAACGGCGGAGCCGAACCCGTTGGAAGCACCCCTTCCCTCCACCCCGACAACACACACGCACTCTTTTTCCTCGACTCCTCGGCCCTCAACTAGCCGAACTTGTAAAACGACCGGCTAAAGGAAAGAATTACACACAGGGCTGTCCTCGCGATATAGCTTTACTGCGCTCTGGCACTATATGATGCGGTACATGGGACCGCTTCGTTGTAAGCCGGAGTAGATATTTCCCTCGCTTCGTTCGAAGCTTGTTTGCGTTACAAGCAGAGCCGCTCGATTTCGTAATGCCGGCAAAAACAGTTTTATTTAACACTGAGCAAGAACCATGAGTAGCAAACAACACTCAGTCGCGCAGAATGAGCTGTGACACGCTTTAAAGTCTGCGCACGTATATTTGCACGAACTGACGGCGCAGTTTCTCTCTAAATTCTCATTCGTACATCGTTGGTCTGTGGGTAGTGTGAAAAACCACTTCATTGAGTACTTTTAGGTGACCTGAGAATTTGCGGTATTACTGCATATATATAGTGCATGGAAATTCAATAGAGAAAAGTAATAGCGAAGAAAATATATAGATTGATTGTTTTCTGGTGTTTAACGTCCCAAAACCACAATACAAATGTATAGATGTTCAAGGTGCTTGCATACCAGTGTATACCCTAGTGTATATAGCCTGACTAAATTAGTTAGATATACATGTAAGATATCATGTGCGTCTCCTTCCTGCAAATGTACCCAAAACCGGGTGTTATAAAGTATACTCTAAATGGGAAGCGCGTATTTGGGTGCCTTTAAACTAATTACACAACAGTGATCTTTATCGTCTGTGGCAAGTGCAGCAGGCTGCTGTAAAGGCAACGCTTAAAAGTGAATAAGGCATAAAGAACTTGGAACAAAAAGACCAACGTCCATGGCAAAATTCATTTCATTTTGGATGGCGGGGCGGGATCGTCACAGGCATTTCGTTCAAAAAGGAAGCAAAAGAATGAAGACGAGCAGACGACACTATGGGCGGCAGTCTTTCATAAGCGGCGTGGACCTCTCGTAAACGCCAACATGATACCCAGTATTAACAGCGAACACTTCCAAAAATTGTCTTTTTAATCACAGGGACAGCTCTAACTGGCTCCCATATAATAGAGTGCTATGTGCTCTGAATCGTTGACCATTTGTTCTAAACACACAGGTGAGGATCCGGTGTGCAAAGGACAGCTACCTCACTTTTTGTCATTTTTATCATTTACTTTTTGTTCTAAACACAAAATTCCCAAAAATGGCCTTTTCAAAAAAAGAAAAAAAAATTAAAGTAACGACGTGTCAGGTTTCGCGGAAGTAGGTAATCGTGAGAAACATGCAGCTTGCATCAGCAATTAAGTAAGATAGACAAATTAACTTCTAATTAGCAGAATCTTAACCTAACTATCAGTGGTGAATTAGCAGCCACGGAGACGACGATGCCGTATAAGTTTGTAAAGTAAAGAAAACAGTCATTCTCTGAAGGCCGGCGGCCCACAAAAACCTGGCGTTTCTTCCATAACGAAACTTTGAGACTCGAAACAAAAGGAGCCCTGGAAGTCTCGTGCGAACGCAACGTCCGCTGGTGACGTGTTTCAACGCCTGCTGTGGTCATTTCGAAATATGCAGTCCCTCCAAGCCTGCGCCCGCGTAGTTTGCGATGACAAATAGGGTTATTCTTGCACTAAGCGAATAAGCAAAAGACAACGCTGTCTTCTATGCAGAGCACCGAGGCCTTGTAGTCATATAGGGAAAATAGTACACATGGCACATCATACATCGCGCATTGTAATATATTACCAGTGTACTTCGTTACAAGCGGGGGTCTCATTTGCACGTGACTTTCAGCACTCTTCAGGCACTCAGTTTCGCTTTGGTGCTGAAACAAGTTCAGGTTCGCGCTGCAGAGCTTTAGACAACGACATTTCCTTCTTATAAAAGTTGATATGACATAGTAACCTTTGTGGCTAAAAACTCGATTGAAAATAGCTACTAAAAGTATCTTATTGAAATGTAATGAGTATACCTTAATTAAACAACTAATTAATTAACACTTTCTTGAGACTTCCTGAACGTGAAAGTCCGTTAACACTTTCTTTCGGAAGACGTTTTTTTTTTTTTCTCGAACAGCCTTTCTTTCTTTTTTTAGTTTTTTGCAAGTGGTTGCCGAAACACCTTGTGTACACAAGCACATACAAGTATCCACAACAGGCCGGCTCACAGGCTAAGCTGCCAATATCGCCTTTGTTTCAAGGATATCACGCTTTTACGCTCTGCGGCAGCGGGGTAGCCAGAAGCGCGCGGCATCCGAAAGGCTCACATAAAAGAACACCGTTGCCGGGCTTTTCTCTCGGAAACATGTCCCTCTCGAGGCGCACCCAAAGCCTAACGACTTTCAGGCTCGAATGTGTCCGCCCGCTATTGCGTTTCCCCCGAACACACAACACTCATACAACAAGGCTTGCCTCGTGTTGAGAAAGATCGAGGGTGGAGCGCACGCTCTTTTCGAACGACTCATCTTCGTTTTATGTTCTCTCTTTCTCTCTCGTGCTGCCCAAGGTCGAGGGTCAGAACGCGAGTCACACAAAACTGAAGTCGACCAGGCGCCGACAGCCCCCTGGGCCGCCATCCTCGACGTCGGACGAAGCGGAGATTCTCCCGAGACATGTTCCGAAGCGGTCGCGTTCCGTTTCTCGGGTCGTCGACTGTGGGCGCCCCGTATCGCGTTGCTCCCTGCTCGAAGCTTCTTATACGTAAGTCATGGACGGATGAGGCCGCAGTTCCGAACCAGCCCCCTCGCCATGCCCCCATCGCGACTCCGTCCAAACATATTTCACGTCGTTGAAGCCACTTCACGGATTGTTATGCGACTAAGCGTACAAGCCGTGAAACATTCGCTGAGGAATTTTTTATAATACGACAGACTTTACGCGGTTTCATTTGACTGTTGAATTTAGTCATATACGCCTGGCATCGACGAAAATTCAGGAGTAAGCAGAGTGACATGGTAACTCCAATATTTGACATGGATTGATGTATATGGATGGATATGGCTGAACCGTATAGATCGGGCCGCGGCTCCAGACAGCTACCCGTGATTGACAATATCTAAAGTACTTATTACTGTATTGCAGGGTGAAGCCGCTTTACCTAAAACTACGAGGTGTTCATCCGTTACTGCCTCCCGCACAACTTGACGTCAAGAAGTGTTCGTGGCTCAACATTGTGCAGTACGCAAGTATTACTATACTACTTGCGTACTGCACAATTACTGCACAAGTACTATACTACTTGCGTACTGTTGTTTCTCCCAAGTTAGGAGAAACATTTATTAACCATTCATTCACCCAGGAGAATAGCAATGTGATGTCAGGCGCTCACCTGCGTCGACAACGCATGTTACAGTACCGAAAAATCGAAAATTCGAACCTCGTTCATTTGGCATATGCACTAAAATTGGCATAAAATGGTATTAATGTGTGATTAACATGAGCGAGGGGTCATGAAGTCAATGCCCCGCCACGGTGGTCTAGTCGCTGTGGCACTCGGCTGCTGATCCGAAGGTCGCGGGATCGAATCCGGGCAGCGGTGGCTGCATTTCGACGGAGGCGAAATGTTGAGGTTCGTGTGCTGTGTGATGTCAGTGCACGTTAAATAACCTCAGATGGTCGAAACTTCCGCAGCCCTTCACTACGGCGTCTCTCACAGTCACACGTGGTTTTAGGACGTAGAACCCCGGAAACCAACCAAATCATGCAGTCAGTAACACGTGTCGTGTTCGTCAGTTACGCCACGACTAACGATATTGGACGAACATCCCGCGTGGCGCATACCTGCGTTCCTCAGCCAAGGATTCTGCGTGTATGCGTGACGCGTTAATGAAAGTCAATCCTTACTGCAGCGTGTGCCAAGTTACATTCGCGTGATGTCACACGCATTTAGAGATAAATTAGAGCAACTCACGTCAAAAAAACCTTTACGTCATTGCGCAGTGGTATACAATAAGGGACCGCTGAAATTTCAATAGAGGGTTCATAGGGGCCCAGCAGGCTTCCCTGGACTTCCAGGTCACTATTTAAGCTTTCGGAAAATGCTCCAGCATGGCAAAATATTCAGCTGAAAAATTGCTGACGTATACGTATACGTTCGAACGCGGTATCATGATTCTAGAGAGAGAGAAATAAAGAAAAGAGCTTAATCTGACCGGCGGCCGATTTGCTACACTGATACGCCACGGTGGTGTAGTGGTTACGGTACTCGGCTGCCACCCAAAAAACGCGGGTTCGATCCAGGCCGCGGCGGTCGCATCTTCGATGGAGGCGAAAATGCCATAGGCCCGCGTACTGTGCGTTGTCATTGCACGTTAAAGAACCCCAGGTGGTCCAAATTTCCGGAGCCCTCGACTACGGCCTTTCTCTCCTCTCTATCTCTTTCACTCCCTTTCCCCTACCCCCACGGACGCTTAGCCGTGCTCCCTACATGGACTGAAGAAATTAGCGTCCTTTCCTAACAGATATGGGGACTAGAAAGAAGAAGAGATGGAGAAGTGTTGCTGTGATATAGCTCGATTTTAGCACTTCGCATTCCAGTGGGGGTTAACAAGAGCTGCTCTATCCGTTAAGGTCCACGTGCTTTTTTGTCTGTTTGTTTGTTTAATTGTTCACCACTTTCTTCCACATGCACGTTTAGAAACGTGGTATACAAGCAACGTGAGTCAAGTAGAAAAGAAATGTAGTGAACTGAAGTATCATGAAGGGGTAGATAAAGTGAAGAAGGTGAAGTGAGGAGGGAGCGTGGTAATACACTGACGTAGAAACATTCCTCCCAGTCAAATGCGGTCATTAACAGACCGAGCAGTAAAGAATGCTCACTGAGAACGCTGGAATTTTGTTGTTAGTAAAGGTTTTCGAAGATGCACTACTATAACAAATTTTTCGCGAATTATAGCCTCTAGAAGGGCTCTTGCTGAACAGGTCAAATGTCGGAAACCACCTCCTCAACCTAATCTTATCGCTCTGCGTGCGGTGCCTTTGTAAAATTTATCCGCCAGTCTGAGAAACACCAAAATTCGGGTTATTTCGCACACTGCACAGACAGAGCAGGCTAACGACCCTTTGCAAACTACACGTTTTCTCTACACTCCAAAGGCCTTCAAAAGACGGAACGGAACACAGGAATTGGGGATGATTAAATGCGCTCGCTCTATTTGCAAATCAAGATAAAAAATGAAATTTACGTGTGTTTTTCGTGCGCGGTTCTCACTTTCAATTTACGGATTTCCTCTGGAACTAAAGAGTCGGAGCCCTAATCTCTGTTCTACATCCATGCAGGGCCAGACAATGAAACTAAAGACAGTACCACGCCTGTGAAATCTGAGCAAACAAACAGTTCGTTCGTTCTTTCGTTCTTTCTTTCTTTCTTTCTTTCTTTCTTTCTTTCTTTCTTTCTTTCTTCTTTCTTTCTTTCTTTCTTTCTTTCTTTCTTGTCCTTCGCATAATCACTATCATCAAGTAGTGTAGGTAGTGGGTACAGGGCAAAAGGGAGTCGGCTTTTCCCTTAGGCGTGACAGCCGACATCGTAGACGGCGGCCATGTTTAAAAAAAGAAAGAAGAAAAACTTGAAAGACAACTTCAAATAGAGTCCTCTTACTTATCGAAACCGGGAACTCGAAGAGGATTACGAGAAGTAAGCCGGTATAATCTTTGTTACGGCAAGCATCCACTAAACTTTTGATACCTTCCACCACGAGCAACGTTTAAGAATAGCAAAGTCGGAGCCCGTTCTCCTCTCTATTCCTATTAGTCTCAACCTAGCTCCTTTTTTTTTTTCTTATTTTGTTCATCTCGCCTTTTCTCTCAAGACCAGTATATCTGCTGGTCTTGAGACAGCAGATATGGAGAATACTGGAAGGTTTTTTTTTTTTTTTTTTTCCCAGAAGTTCCCCACATTTCCCCTTGTATTCGTGCTTTGTAAACGAGATTACCTTTCCATGAAACTGTAATTTTCCAGCCTCAGAGGCGAACTGGGATTATCAACAATAAAAAAGACATCGTATAACGAACTCTTTAGCTTTCCAAGGCACCCTTCGTGGATCATTAACGTTAAAGTCTAATATGGGAGTAAGCGCTCTACGAAACATCAAAATTAAGCCAATTATATATTATATATTTATAATCCGGTGGGTTAGTTGAATACGTATGGACACTGGTACATTCTTACCTGCCGACTACGTACTCAAGCGAAAGTATAAAATTAAAATTTCTTTAGGTCGTTTTTAACGTCACTGCTAGCTTATTGAATTCTTATGCTTACTGCAATATGGTCCCGTAGGCGGTACGCTAGAAGCCAAATTAGAAGCGCGTGCAGTCTCATAATCCTAATATTATTTTAATCCCTAAAGATGCGGTCTCTTCGTTACGGCCATAGCAAAACAACCATGAGCTTAATGAAGAAACATATATATGGATAATTAATCTCACCGCCGAACCAAGAGCAGCAGGACATTCACGTACCAGTAAGCTTGCTCTTAATTTCCCTGCGTTAATGACCGCAGCAGCCTAATTAATGTTTTGTTCTGTGCACTGCGAATGCGTCGCAAAGAGTATCAAAAACTGTGTTCGGCACGTGCGCTTCCGAATGAGGCGATTTCCGCTGTTATTGGTTTGTTATGACGTCTGAACTAATCCCGACGGAAACACACACACACACACACACACACACACACACACACACACGACAGAGAGAGAGAGAGAATTCATTGCTCATATTTATTCGTATGGACAACTCACCATAAGATAAAGGTGAGATTTACAGCACTGCCTGCTCGAAAAGAAAACAAGTTGACTTAGTGATTCCAATAAAGCGGATGTATAGCGTACAGAATTAATTTAATGCATAGGTACAGCTAAAGCGTTATAAGCTAATTCAGTTAAATTTATTGCTGCTGCTGCCGCAGTTGCCGTTGTTGTTGTTGTTGTTGTTGTGTTGTTGTTGTTGTTGTTGTTGTTGTTGTTGTTGTTGTTGTTGTTGTTGTTCGCACATACAGGCACCTTTTCTGGTCAGCTCTAGTACAGCTCTTCGCTTACACAGGAGCTGAAGGCATGCAACAGCTTATGCAGGCACGTAACAGCTTGCAAACAAAACGTATCCGATATTTAGGAAATTTGAAGAACATTACAAAACGCACATTAGCCGCTTATAATATTAGCGAACCAATATAGCCACAAAATCACTCATATGTAAGAAATAGAACTCATATGAAGTACAAGCAGTAACGAAGTACGAGCAACAGTAAGGAAATGCTAACCAAAAGAAGCAAATAATGATGTGGTGCATGATTAAGCCTGAAAACCTGTGCATCTCGCCTGCACATCAATCGGACGCTTATTTTTCCGAGCGGAAAAATAAGCGTTCCGGAGTCCCAGTATGAACACGAAAAGTCATTTGACAGAGTGGTGACGTCATCAATGAAGTTAGGGTATCATCCGGATGACGTCACAATAAATAGTTCTGTGATGACACCACGATGACGTAATTTTTTTGCTAAACAGCCCTTCATCATTCACGAGCGCCCGATCATGTTCGTGATTTTTTTCTTGATGTTTACATTCCACCGCAGGCCTTCCGAGTAAATCACCAAATAGGTGCTACAGCGTACTAGTTGTAAGTGTAGTTATCTCTCTCCATGGCAATGAACGCGCTAATGCGGTAGCCCGAGAGCTTACAAATCGGGCGCCATCGGAAGAGCTGTCCAATCCAGACGACGCACCAACAGAACCATTGAACTACGCTGACACCCTAGAACATTACAGACAAAGCCGACGTTATTTCCCCCCACCACACCATTCCCTCACCCGGGAGGAAGCTGTCGCGTGGCGGCAACTACAGACTAATTCCTTCCCATGTCTCTTCACCCTACACCTCTTTCATCCCACACAATATCCCTCATACTGTCCCTACTGTGGAGCGCAGCCCACAGTTTATCACTGCGCGTGGGAATGCCCATGTCCACCGGGCTGTTCCCCTATCCCATCACCATCACATTCCTCCTGGGAGACTGCGCTGACCAGCTCAGCGCCGCGGGAGCAGCGTCGGCTGATCCAGCGAGCACGTGGAGTGGCGCGAGCCAATGGGGCCCTGAACTAAGGGCTCCACCCTACGAGGAAGATCCCTCTTTTCATTCAAATAAATGTTTTCTCTCTCTCTCTCTCTGCAATGAGTGCCGTAAAGCGAACATGGACGGAATGTTAAAAAATGAAACAGGCACAATACGTACAAGCGTTTTGTGACATCGTTAGTTCCTACGTCAGTGTTCGCACGGCAAGAGTAATTATGACCACAATTCACCAACTAAACTTGCTTTGCAGGGTACTTCTTTCGTCATTCGGAGATAACCTCATCTTTCACTGTGTGAATGTTCGAATGTCGACTGTTCGCTTCGCTCTAGTCGTCCCAGTCATTGCTTTTCACGGCTACGATTTGCTATCATGGATTTCTACCAACCTGTTCATCTTATAACCATTCCTATAGGATCGGAGCATACACTGTTCTCTATAGAAGTATCTCGTATCAACGGTATACTTTTGACGACGTGGTGGTCTTTTAAGAGACAACCGTAATTATAGTTGGGAAAAGGTTGGTAAAGAGGAATATCTACTTGCAGCGTAGCATAAACGAAGTACTAATAATTAATTGTTGGTGTTTTACACGCCAAAATAACGATTGCGATTCGCTCCATAGTGTAGGAATCTGGATGGATCAATTTTATCCACGCGTTGTTGTTTAACGTTCACATCGATCTAAGTAATCGGGTGTTCTTGCATTTCGTCCTCATCTAAATCAGACCGCCTCGGCTAGAATTGAACTCAGCACTCGAGCTTGTTAGCACATTACATGCTGAGATGCCACAGCGACTAAACACGATGTTAAGACAGGAGCACAAACACAATCGAGGTTTCAGGGTATTGTTTCTTTTTTTTTTTACTTCATCTCTGGCGTGTTGCAAACAAATAGTTCATTTTTCGAAGGCACACTGAAAGTATACAACGATACCCGAGAGAGTTCGTTTCTCGTTCCACCTCATTCCGATCACGTGACCGCCGCAAACAGGAGTCGAATTCACAGCCATCGTTCTCAGCTGTTGAACTACATACTCCTATCTGAACCAGCACGACGGGTCCCAGTTTCTTTTTTCTCCTCTTTTTTTTTTTTTTTTTTTTTTTTGTAACCCTCCATCGCTCACGTCCGGTGTAACGGCACATACGAACGAATGAATGCCCGCCGCAGGCGGGTCTCCCGAGCAACAGAACAACCGAAAGTCTTTTTGGACACCCGCGCGCCTCTGGCGCGCCGCACCCGTTTCCTTCGGCGTTTTCTTTCTCGATACTTTCTTTATTTCCTCTCCCCCTCTCTTTACCCTCTCCCTCTCTCAACTGCAGCGTGAGCCGGAGTCGGATGAGAGAGGAGGAAGAGTCCCCTCACCCTCCACCATCAGCCCGGCTCCGCAGCCGCGGTCTCGGGCAGCAGTCGGCCCCGGGCGGGACGCCGGAGCGCAAGCTCGACCCCGCGCTCGAGCGCATCCCGTGCACTCCAGTTCTCGCCCCGCGCGCATGCCGTGAAGTTGCGGGAACAGTGCGCGATGTCGCGTCCCTCTCCTGCATCGACGGTTGTTGTTTAAATGTGCGTCAAGTGCGGACACGGAATAACGACTCGAACACACTGCGCGACTCCCGACTCGTCTCCGGTGATGTGAATGGATGCCACTGGCGGTGCAACCACGGGTCACAACCACTGTGGTTCCTGAAGAAGAAGGCAACGACTGCAACTTCGCTTGTTTAGGTAGGAGCCTGCGTTTTGTCTATTTCGTGGGTGGGTAACAGAAACAACGGAAACGAGGGGGTGAAGGAAAGACAGGAAACCTAAATGGACACCTCCTAGCCTGGTATGCTCTACACGTGGAGTGAAGGCAGAGATGCGTTAAAGATGAATATATGACTGTCTTCTCCTTACATGTACATATGAACGTTTACACGGAGATTTGTACCCCGCCACGGTGGTCTAGTGGTTGTAGCACTCGGCTGCTGATGCGAAGATCGCGGAATCGAATCCCGGCCGCGGCGGCTGCATTTCGATGGAGGCGAAATGTTGAAGCCCGTGTGCTGTGCGATGTCAGTATGCCTCAGAGAACTCCAGGTGGTCGAAATTTCCCGAGACCTCCCCTACGGCGTCTCCCATAATCAGAACTGGTCTTGGGACATTAAACCCCACAAATCAATCAATCACGAGGATTTATGCCCCAATGCGAGCGTATGTAGGGAGTAATAATTATAACTTACGGGGTTTTACGTGCCAATTCCAGCTACGATTATGAGAGACGCCCCATTCGGGAGGGCTCCTCAGTAATTTCGAGCTCGCGGGCTTCTTTTATGAGCACCTGAATCTAAGTACACGGCTGTTCCTGTCTAAATATCTAAATACAAAGGATTCGCAAACCAGCACCTAGCAGCTAAGCTTCTACGGCGGCTTGATTGCACGTAGGGAAAGCCCCAGATCTTGGTGTTTACTAAGTGGTGCATACAACAACAACAACAACAACAAAAAAAAAAAGGAACGGAGGGACCTATAGCAAGGTAGAGTATAAACATATGTCAGAATTACAATGCTAGGTAATTTAAGTTGTGTTTAGCCGATTAGTTCATCGATCACCGTTGACTACCTCGACCAGGTAAACGCGTGTTGATCTGATCTCGCTGTTGCGTGCAGATGGGGACGGGACCTAGCGAACGAGATGTGCGTGGTGAAAGCCTGCGAGCTTGCCTGAGAAAGGAGGTGGTTACGATGAAAAAAAAAGAAAAACGGAGAATGATAAGGAGTCTAAAGGATAGTCGGAACAAGAGTACTCCACGATTGAGTTTGAGATTTAAATACTTAGCTGGCTAATCGCTGTTGATTAGCGTGAATTCACGCGAAGAAGCGTATTACGATACAAATATAGGATAGTTATGTACTTTCTTGACTGGACATGGTTAAATAGGAGCTTATAATTGCGGCACAAATAAGGAGTACACACAGGACGAACGCAAGTTACCCTATCCTTGAAAGAACTGGTAAGCGCGACAGGAAGACGAAACACAAAAGAACATACCGAAACACAGGACAAACGCTACGCTATCACCCAATCTTTATTCTGAAGCACACTCCTTTATATATACATTGCAAATACACAGCACGCAGGCGTTTTGCACGTCACGTCGCAGGCGCGCATTTATTCAATCACGCGGACTAACCACCTCACCTGGGAAAACCCTAATCAGAAGACTCAGAAATAGGCACAAGTCTCACTTCTATGCCGCTCTCAGTACTCTGGAGGTGCTCAGTGCCAAGAGTCCCAAACGAAGGCAACGAAGTGACCCTCCTTGGATGTTCGAAGACGTCTCCTACGAACTGCGCATTCCTGGGCTGAAATCCAAGCGATCAACCCCTCCTTCTGAAACATGTTACCGGGTGCTCGAGTATTTGTATGATAAATACAACGGCTATCTACATGTTTACACGGATGAATCTGTTTGCATGGACACAAACAGCTGCTCTGCGGCATATTGGATTCCATCTGTTTGTTATGCATGGTCTGGACGTTTGGACAACGTAGTCTCTTCAACGGTTGCAGAGAGTGCTGCTATTGCTGGTGCACTACGCAAACTGAAGAATGCACCCACAAATCAAGCCGTCATTCTCTCAGACTCAAAGTCGGCAATTCAACAGCTCTCTCGTGGAACTCCTCGAAACAAGTTCTGCCGACAATCATTGGTCTCACTGAAAAAAGCGGCCCAAAGAGGAATTAGGATAACTTTCCAGTGGATACCTTCGCATGTTGGTATCAACGGCAACGAAAAAGCAGATGCCCTGGCCAACGCAGCGCTTTCACGACAACCGACGATAAGAGCTCCTATTAATCAGATATCAGCAAAACAATCAATTCGTGACCATTTCCGTTCTTTGTGGAAGCCACCACACCAGCCTTGTGTGACTAAAGGACTTAGCCGCAGCGAATCAACTTTACTGTACCGAGTCAGAACGGGGTCAGCATGCACTCCCGCATGGTCTTTTAAAGCTAGGGGCGCTGCTTCGCCATTGTGCACGGAGTGCAATGAACTGGGAGACATTGACCACTACATCTGGTCCTGCAAGCGCTTTTGCACCGAGAGAAAAGCATTCATGGACAACATGCAAAAAAGAGGGCTTCCGCATGGGAGCACTGAAGAAATTATATATCCCGAAGGGACACGGTCGGTTCGCAAGAAGGTGTCAGCCCTGCTTGTAGCGTTTCTTCAAGAGACAGGATTGAGTGACACGTGGTGAACAATGCGACATGGACAGAGACGCTCGGGCGGAGCAATTGCCGGCCAGGTCTGCCAGGCTAACACCGCCTGTAGCCACAACACCACTACTACTACTACTACTACTACTACCATATCTAAACTGCAATTCTTTCCAGCGGAAAAACAAAAATGCCGCTTAGATGAATTTTACTTGAGAGTGTAGCGCCTAGCTGTGTTTCGGTTGTACACAGTGGCTTGTTCGGCATCGGTAATAGCTGTTCCGCATCATTATCTTCACGGCAAAAACGCAATCACGGTGTTTCTACGATTAGCCACCTGAACCACAAATGCAGGCCTTCAAATGAGAGACTTGGATGACATCAGGGGGTGACATGAGATCGGACGTTGCCCTGCAGTAACGGCGTAGTGAGGCAAGCTGTACACTTCATGTCGTAGATAAACGAAATAAAATCTAATAACGTAAGCGTAGTCTGCTTAAAGGTGTCATCAATTATACAGCGAGAGCTGCCGAACATAAGAGAGAGCCCTGTTTCCGCCTAATACACGACGCGTATCACCACAATCTAATGATAAAACAACTATTCCATCAAAGCTTGACTATTTATTCAGGCGACAAACTTCAATGATCGCTTGGTCTCAGCCTGAACGAAAGCCTACACAGCCGCCAAAGTTCTGAAAGACACAGACATGCGATGTGCCAGTGTGCACGATAATTCATGGAATTGAGGCAGTTTTTTTATAAAAGAAAAAGCAAAGTTGCAACTGTTCGAAATAATGGGGCTATAAGATGGTTCTAATCATAATAACTTCTGGGGTTTTACGTCTCAATAACCACGACATTGTTATGAAAAATGCCGTATAGTGAAGGTCTCCGGAAATTTCGACCACTTGGGGTTCTTCAACGTGCACTGACATTGCACAGTACACATGGAGCTCAACATTTCGCCTCCTTCGACATGCGGCCTCCGTGGCCGGGCGGGACTCGACCCCGCGACAGAGCTGGTTTTCACACAACAGTTCATACGCTGAAGCCTCTTTGCATATGAATAACTACCCACAAGTCTCAATAACGGTCAGTAGGCAGCCGACAAATGACGATTGGTTCTTGAGAACGATGAATTACTTCAATTTAACGCCGGAATAGTTGCTCCTCCGCCAACAATAAAAAAAAAACAAATACCAACTTCCCATTATGTGGTAGCACGGATAAGTGGACTAGTTCGTATCGGTTCATAGTGAAGGAATTAGGCGCACGCAACAGACAAACACTAGAAGAAGAAGAAGGGAACAAGACTCGCATGTATTATGTGATTTACATTATGCATAATTATTGGTGCTTGTATGTTTTTATTGTGCGTAGTCGTCCATACGACCTATTCGAATTACATGTGGACATGCGTGCGCCCAATGTTCCTACGTGAACGCCCGCACGGAACCCCGACTCATGCACTATCGGACTGCACAGTGATGACGCTTCTAGTGTTTCTAGTATATTATATCTCGCGAGAATTTTCTTTCTCTTTTTTTTTCAAACATTAGCTTTGATTGCTAAGCGAGAAGGAGTAGTCGGTGCCGACTTCTCCTATCCACCATTTTAATTTTAAACATTTAAGAAACAAAATAAAAATGCCAGCGACAATGTAGCTATAGCTGTACACGAGAACGATGCAACTAGGAAAGAAAAGAAGTGGAAGGGGCAATGCAGGTAAGGCAGGAAGGTGGACTAGAGTTTAAAATACTGGGAAAGAAAATGAGCACCATGCACTGTTGAAAGGAGTTAACATCATCATAACTGAACAGCGCGCATATGGTGTGCTATAAAAGCTCCGAAGAACAGCAGAGAGCGCAGCACGGTGTTGGCGAAAGAACGTTTAATCCGCGTGGAACAAAGGTTTACTAATCCTTGGCTTGATTATGAATAACACACAATTTGTTTCTCCTTACTTACCTCTAGGCATAAAGAGGAACCATTGTTTCTTAGTAATGAACATCGCATTGTTCGAGAAGAACAGTCAGGACAAAGGAATCTAGTTATCTGCATACGAAAGGAGGACTTTATTTGGGTGAAGGAGCCGACGGCAGAATCGTCCAAGGTGGACGGCGTCTGAAATGATTTCTGGGGTTTCACGTCCCAAAACCACACTGTGATTATGAGAAACGCCGTATAGTGGAGGGCTCCGGAAATTTCAACCACATGGGGTTCTTTAACGTGCACTGACATCGCACAGCACACGGGCCTCAACATTCCGCCTCCATCGAAATGCACCCGCCGCTGCTGGGATTCGACCCCGCGACCCTCGAATCAGCAGCCGAGTACCATAGCCACTAGACCACCGCGACGGGGTATGGTGGGCGGCGTACCCTGTCCAGGATGCAGTGAGAAAAACAGAAAAAAGAAATGAGATATATAGCACGACAACACGGTTGGTTCAACTGCGCAGCAACGTTACGAAGCGTAAAGTACAGTGAGCTAAAAGAAAGCATCGAGGAAACTAATGTTCTTGAAACATCAATTTCAAAAAATTCGTAAACAACACGACACACACCACATGCCCCGAAGTTCGGGGGTCGAATTTTCAAAAGTTCTCTGTCGTAAGTGCTTCTTTGCCATTGGCTGGCCGGCTTCGTTGATACGCGCACAAGGATTTCCCGAAATATTTCTCACGAACACTTTTAGCGTTAGGCGTTTTTGTGAGGTATCGACGTAGAATTGCCGAAAATTCTTGAACTTTCATACCACCGACAGAATAGGGCTAGTAGTATATTCATCCTGTAATATATAACTGAACCAATTTAACGGATACAAGATTTTTTGTGTATTTCGATAGTGCACTCTGAAAAAGTGCGTAGGCATATTCACTAAGAAATTGCTAAGCATATAAGCATGCGTCTCACCATGCTTCCTTTTCGTCTTCATGTTTCAAAGGCGCTGTTTTATAAAGATAAAAAGGAAAGTAGAAAATTTTGAAAAATAACATGCAATGGAAGAACACTTTGTAATAATTATGTGCGTATGTCACACGTGTATCCTGCATTAAACTTGCCAAAATATAAAACCTTTTTCATCATGTTTGCGGGCTGACACTCTTGAATTATTACCTGCGTCTGGCAGACCCTTCATCTACAGTCACCGAACAACACAAACTGAGCAGGCCTTAAAACTTACAAAGCTTATAAAGTTACAATTGCGCATTAACTTGCGCGTAATCCATGCTTAAATTTCAATGCAATTTTCATTATACCCTGTAGTGTTGGATATGACGCTAAATTAAAACGATACGTCTCTCTGCTCATCATCTAAATACGAGACAAAAATACCTCATCGCCAATTTATGTCTGAACTGGCTCAGAAATCAGGCTAGCGTTCTCGAGTAACAGCCACCCAAACCGGTGAAGGCGTAACGGATTTTTTAATCAGCGGAAACGGGTGCATCTTGCGCGTTTAATGGACACGAAAACTGTCGTCGTGGCTCCCACAGCCAAACTATACGCGCGCCACAGCTAAATTCCAGCAAGCTATCTACGCTCCACGTTGTTCATTTGAGCTGTAAATCGATGGCGTCATTAGCAGAGCAAATATGCAATGCGGCGTAGCGCACTTGGAAGTAACGACAGAGAGCCCATATATAAAGCTTTACGTAAGTCCAAAACCGCCGTTAAATACAGCACGAAAGATGAGACATCTCTCGCTCCTAATGGTGTTTGGGGAGCTCATTTAGAACAGAGGAGGAATCGGGCCGTGTTTGCCCTCCAAAGCAACGAAAAAAAAGAGTACATTTGAGCTTCGCTGATCGGAGTTCGCTGAAGCAAACGTGATAGGACCCTGCCGATACTAATGGAAGCTCGCCAACACGAATAGAGGCCAGGAGGCTGGATTTCTTGCCTTTTCTTTTTCTTTGTAAGAAATATGTCGTCCTGTAGGCAGGATCATTAGGGGACCGATTAAACGTCAGACTGTCGTGATGTATGCTACATGCGCGTTCCCGTTTCTTTCCTAATTTGGTGGAGTTTCAGCGCAGCTTCTACAGCGCCTTTTGTTTTCTCGAGCAAACGTGCAGCTGTATATTTGCTTCTTAACTGACGTCTACGTAGCCAGGGGAGAAGCATGACGTTTGTTGCAAAATAAAGGCGACGAAGGGGTGCCTACAACGTGTTCAAGTAGCCCCCTCCCCAATATCTTTAGCCTATACCGGGTGTCCCGGTTAGCTCGGACCAAGATTTCGAAAGTAACCAAGAGCTCTACTAAAATACCACGAACCGCGTATCAGTTCTGTTTGTGAGTACTTACGAACAGTATTTTTTATCATTAAGTACTGCTTACTTAATTGGTTTCACTCGGCCAACATTTAAGTACTGCTCATATCGCCAACACATCAATTACAAACTTCTAGAGCGCATCAAATAACCCCACAACCAAGCACCTGTTCCGTGCTTAAGTGTCTCTGGTCGTTTTTGATTTTTTTTTTCGAGAAAAAAAAAACGAAAAGCCTGCGATACACGCAAAATGTGAAATAGACGCTCGCTCGCGCGCCTAACATCCCGCGCGTGTCGCAACTCGAGCGCTCCCAAGCTAGCTTCGTCGGACACACGGCTAAGTTCGTTGACCGCTACATCGTACAAGGTTTCAGTCTTTTCGATGGTCGCGGCATGGATGACCCACTGATACGCGCGAAGTTAGCTTCAAAGAATGTGTGTGTGTGTGTGTGTGTGTGTGTGTGTGTGTGTGTGTGTGTGTGTGTGTGTGTGTGTGTGTGTGTGTGTGTGTGTGTGTGTGTGTGTGTGTGTGTGTGTGCGTGCGTGCGTGCGTGCGTGCGTGCGTGCGTGCGTGTCGAGGGGGTTGGGGGAGATGAGACCACACTGCTACGTCAGGAGATGCCGGCGGTCGCAAATCGTATGGAGGCGAAATGTTGAGGCCCGTGTACTGTGCGATTTCAGTGAATGTTAAAGAACCCCAGGTGGTCAAAATTTTCGGAGCCCTCCACTACGGCTTTTCTCTCCTTCCTATCTCTTTCAGTCGCTTTCCCCTACCGTCAAAAACGCTTAGCCGCGCTACCGACATGGGCTGCAGAAATTGGCGTCCTTACCTTAACAAACCACAATAATGAAATCCTATCGAATATATGGCGAACCCCTGTCCGACGGAGCGGTAGACAAACGCAGTAGCGGGTCTGTCAAAGCTCGTTCGGAATTATTTATGAGGTTATACTCCCAAAACCACCATTAATTATGAGAGACGCCTTTGTGGAAGGCTCCGGGAATTTCGACCACCTGGGGTTCTTTAAAGTGCACTGACATCGCACAGTACACGGGCCTCAACATTTCTTCTCCATTGAAATGCAGCAGCCGCGGCAGGGATTCGATCCCGCGACTTTCGGATCAGCAGCCGAGTGTCATAGCCACCAGACCACAGCGGCGGTGCAATTCCTTCGATGTTCGTTATATTTAAAGTCATGCTACACGTTAAGAAACTATACTTTAAGCACAAGCCTCCGTAAACGTTTCGCTGTTTCCCGTACAATTTGTTTATTACGTCCTTGTATATTAAACCCTCTTACTATATCACGGCATATTACTTCTGTGTTAAATTTGTTGCACCTGACGCCCGTTCCCATATTCTATGCGGCGTCTCTACCGCGCTGACTGAGCTCGGCAGGCGTTGCTGCCGTGCGAACCTTGTTGTATAACTTTCTTTTGAGTATTGTCAAGCATTTCATTATATCCGGGCTTAAAAGTTGTCTAGTGCACAATATCCGACGCACATTCCTGCATACTGGCCGGCTCTGGTGCGTCGGGTCAACTCCGTTTAATGGTTTAGTGTTTCCACAATACCATGGCCATGGGTAATACACGTTGGTCCCGTACGAATCTTGTCAAATAACCTCCTTATTTATAATTACAGGGACGCTGTTACATAGCATTGCCGGAAGAGTAATTTCTTGAGAGTGTCACAGATGCTCACTGCAAAAATTTGCTGGAAAACGAGACCTCATGCGAGCCAAACAAATTAGTGCCGCTTTGTTAACAGAATGTCGAAACTATAGGCGATGGTGACCTAACGCTTACGTTCTGGGTTGCAATGTTATATATATAAAAAAAATAAAACGAACATCCTCATTCCGGAATAGTTGCCACCTTTTGTCCAACTGATACAGATGTCCTACAGCTTCGCGATTGTCGATATAATGGCGGCGCGCACAATGGACTCGGCGTTTAAAAACGACCACTCACAATTTATGAATTTTTGTTCTTAAATTCACAGAATATTAAAGGATCCTTTCGTGAAACATGCAAGCATAGACCCACATATTTCATTTTTTTTTAGTTCTAGCTTTTCGAAGTTGATTGATTACCATAATGAGGTCTTATAGGTGATGTTCTATAGCATAAACGGAACGGAAATTGAAGTGCATGTTAAGACTTACTAACGCGACGGCCTTCTGATGATTTTACATGCGCTAGTTCATTTTCTTTTTAGAAGACGAACTAATATCCGCTGACACGGACCAACACATCAAAATTATCATTAGATGGCCATTCCGATAGTCCGCGCTTTCTTGTTTCTCAGTGCCAATGTGAATTACAACATTCTTTATGTCTAGCGTAGGGTTACATTTACGTTTACAGGCATATTTCTTTTCTTCGCAACCGAAAATTAACGTTCAGAAGTATATGTCAACACCTCCAGATGGCGCCAAAGCAAATGACAAACGTATTACGTTCTGTCAGTACTGCGCATGGGGGAGTCAGGCTTTTTGGGTCATTGGTAAGCGATGCGCAGTCGCAGAAGCTGTCGTGCGGCTTATATAGGCTACATTATAAGGTGTCATGCAGCTGAATGCCACGGATTATTTTCCATCTTAATTCCTTCACTCGTTGTATTTAATGCGTCATATGTCTAATCTTTCTTTATTCGCAACGCATCATTTTGGAAAATGCCTCACTCTCGAAGAGGCGTTAAATTTCGCGCGAATAATAAATATAACTCAACAGCTAGAGTGGCCGCACAATGGGTTCTGCGTAATCCTTACATATAAGAATAGTCATAGTTTATAACAATTTCATGAATCGATTTTGAGGAGAACGGAAAGACATGTTAATAATCTATGATTGTGTGCGTTTATGTGCTCCTTTAAACCCAACTGAGAAGAGAAGCCCAAGGAAGATGGAGGATCGGTGACGGACACAAGGTTTAAAACGACGTTGAACAGGGAAGGTCCCTAGGGCTAACGCTTCGACAAGCGGTCTTGCATTCGTCAGGCCATTGAGTCTTTACCTTGATAGCACGTTTCTGTACACCTCGCTAGATGCCTTCCGACCTCCTAAGAAAGGAGAGAGAGAGAGAGAGAGAAAAGAAAAAAGGAACAGCACGTGCGCGAAGGGAAAATGAAAGCAAGCTAACTTTCTTTAACTTCCCCTTTCTTTCTTCCCCAGATGAACATGGCGGTGTAGAGTAGTGGGCCGTTCTGTATTCAGCGCATTAATAGTAACGCAGTGTAAGGCGTACAAGCCACAATAAAACGAACGAGGGCACAAGGACACCTAGTTCGAATATGTATGCGTGTACCGTGCCGACAAAAGAAAAGAACATCGCGATTTCTATGCGTTGACTAATTAGCGCATTCCAAGACATTCAGTGTTAATATAAGAGAAGCACGCATTCGATGATGACCCAGGGGATTCACTGTGAATATAAGAGAATTACGACAAGAGAAGTACGACAAAAGAAAGCAGGACACCCAAACGCGAACAGCGAAAGGCTGCGCTATAGTTGTCCTTGCCTGGCCAGTGTAAGCATCGTGTTCAACGCGGCCCTCTTGAATATTCACGAGGCGTCCCAAGATAATAAAAAAACGTTCCAGAAACGTCGCCTGATGGAGCGGCATAAAAGAGTGGGCCTTCCTTTGTCGTTGACGGCTCGCTTGTTATTCGATGCAAAAGGGAGCGCGCCAGACCCCCGCGGCACGGTCGCCAGGCCTCGTCAACAGATCGATGCACGGGAACAGCGCCGCCGGCACACTCCATCAAGAGCGCGAGACCAGCGGACCCCATACACGAGCTCGCAAGCACGATGTCGTCGGGCCGCGTGGCCTATAACGCTTCACCCAAAACCTCCTGGGCGGGCTTCGAAACACGCTTCGCTTGCAGTTCTCTACATCACTATAGGACACGACTGGGCCTAATTCGTGCACGGTGCATTGGGTGGAATCAAAGGAGCCGAAGGCTCGGCGAATGCTCGCTTGGTTTTGAGAACCTGCTCCGGCAATGCTTTGTGTAGCGCCAGTTGAAGAAAGAATGATATGTTAGAGTTATATAGGGAGAACCGGTGCGTGAATAGGAGGGATTGAAAAAAAAAAGGAAGTTCATAGAATGAAGGAGGAAGAAAGAAAAGAGAAAAAGACAAGGTGGTTAGCCAGTGCTGAGACTAGCTGGCAACTCTGTGGTCAAAGTCATAAACAGCGTTACGATACCGCAGTTATGATTTCATAAGGATGTAATTTAATATGGCCGCAAACATGTTCTTGGTTTGCATCTGTGGTCGTTTTTTACTTAAAGGGCCATTAAATAACCCCGATGTCCAAAATTTGTTTTAAAGATATAACTGCCCTCCTGTGCGATGTGAACATGCTCCCGCAAGAATTTTGCGAATGGGTGCAATAATAAAGAAGTTACACGGGTTTAAGTGGCCGCTTGCATCGGTTTCGTTTTCTTGGTCGGCCTCCCCACCCTTCTTTGCCGAGGAGAGGGTAGGCGCAGCGCGCCGTCGAGACTCCGCCCACTTTTGACACGTGACATGACGTGAGCAATTAACGTCATTGACGCCTGCGCTGCAGTCCCGGTTGCTCCTGCGCTCACGCCGGTGGGATGGCCAGAGGATCTGACAATAGACCTGGTTTCGACCAATCACCGAGCTACAACTGCGCAAGGTTGTTCGCGGTAGAACGTGACGACACCTAGGATGCGAGCGCGACTGGTCAATCGCGGGAAAGAGGCGCGGCAATTGTTTTTTGAAATACGGCGTCTGTGTGGCGCGCAGCGCTGTCATATTAGCAGAATGTGATCGCCGCAACCTTCTCTATGATTGAGTGAGCTTGTTTGGGCGGCTTTAAGGAAAGTAGGAGCCTGTTTAGTGGCCCTTTAACTCTTTCAACTTCTCACATCTTGGCCAATCCCCCAGGGTGGGTATGTGCCAGAATTGAGGACAACAACAACAACAACAACAACAACAACTCTGTGGAGGAGAAAAAGATTAAGGGCAGGAATAAAAGATGACAGAAGTGAAACACGACAAAAAGAAAAAAGAATACACGGAAAAAATGTGACTCTGCTTAAAGTCTGCCCCTTAGAGATAGAATATCCTGTATTGATATATGTACATTTAATGTATACATATACCTGCACCGACGACAATGAGAAGAACGGTGACCGTATCATGAGTTCGATCACAACAGTGGCAAAGGAGAGAAGCAATAAAGGAGCCGTCCTTTCCGCAATAAATCGCCTTATATAGGAATCAAAATTTATTACCGTACTTGCAGTCGTCCTTGTAACCACATCTATAATAATCGAACGATTATTATAAGATGATGAGCGTCTGACGACGGTGATGTCTGCGACAGGCAGCCATTTTAAGCCAGGAACTTGTGCCCTTAAATAACCACCGCTGCGAAATGGGATCTATAGGAAGGAAGACAAAGTGCCATTGAATCACGATGGTTACAAGAGAGGCGCTCGAATAAGGTAGCGGGTCGTGAAAGGTCACCCTTCCCCTCCCATCCCTCTCCTGCACACTTGCTCACTTTTTTCATTCCCTTCGTCTGTATGCAGGTGAGCCATAAAAAATTACGCTTATACATGAACAGAGCAGCTGACTGCGAGCTGTAATGCTAGGTACTGGCCGTACTGGTAACTCCACAGGAATTGGCATTTTTCACATAATATGCAACATATCGTTGTTAGACCACAATTCACGTAGAAACGTTAGGGGCTTTCGTCCTCGCATACCTTGTATATCTTCAAAAAAAATATGAAAGTAGGTAACAGGAAGGCAAATTAGGATATGTGCGTCTCACTACATGCAGTAACGAAAGGAAGAGGAATGGATCAACGGCTCGTTTGTTTGTTTGTTTGTTTGTTTGTTTGTTTGTTTGTTGTTTGTTTGTTTGTTTGGCACACCTAATGAAGCAAATAAAGACAATGAAGGCATAAGAAGCATTATTTGTACTGTTTACATGCAGTGTAGTAATTGCAGCATAAATTAAAAGGAATTAAAATAAACGAATAAGCACTTGCCGTCGGTAGGTACCGAACCTACGACGTTAGGATAACGTGTCCAATGCTCTACCAACTAAGCTACGACGCTCCGCCGTCCACCTCACTGGGTGTAATCCTGGGAGTGTTAGCCAGCGCCGCCCATATCCAAGGAGGCGCGTGTGGAACACTCTTCTTGGTCGGATGAGCCGAGTAGCGCGTGATGCTATTATGCGAGCCGGCTGCTGAGCAACACGCCCTCATAGGTTTCGTGTAGGTTTCACATGTCAAGCCACACAGTAAGCTAAGTGTTTCTTAAACGTCAGCATTTGACGAGACGCAGAACCTGGATCATGCGTTTACCATTACACACAACGCCAAAAGTTCGCATGTCTAGCAGGGGCTTAGCAAAATATAACACTCCACTCCGCGTAGCTAACGTTGCATCTACGCGCAGTGGAGTGTTATATTTCGAGCAACGTTGGAGGCGATGCGCGCGGAACAACACACAGATGAAAACAAAGAACATGTTTGTGGCCATATTAAATTACATCATTACGAAATCATAACTGCGCTATCGTAACACTGTCGTTCAGCCCAAGCTTAAAGCGATGGATACGTGTGGCTGATATCTATGTGTGACAAATGTATACTCGCATTATGCGTGCCTATGTAAACGGGAGGATCTACTATATAGTTAAGCCGAGGTCCGCAAGTGAGACCACCTGAGGAATTCAAACTAAATTCGAAGCATTCATTGGCGAACTGAAGTCCCTCTGACCGTATCTATCTATCTATCTATCTATCTATCTATCTATCTATCTATCTATCTATCTATCTATCTATCTATCTATCTATCTATCTATCTATCTATCTATCTGTCTGTCTGTCTGTCTGTCTGTCTGTCTGTCTGTCTGTCTGTCTGTGTAGCCGCCTACGTCTATGTGCACTCCTTGTCGTCTCGTTCACCTTGTATGATGACCTTGTATGACTGAACTTTACATCCCTAACATGATGTACTCGTCATGTGCGTCCCGATTAACGATGCTGCAATCATGTGCAGCTCATAATGTAGTGTTATGCCCACGGTATGCGAGAATGCGCCGCTGCTTGAACTTTATAGAGCCTATGTCAATCAAGGACAATCTATATTGACCGCAACTTATAGCGGCGGCTAAGTTTTGTGCACTTCATACCGTACACTGCTTCCAGGATCGGATCACATCTTTTTCTTCGCAGTTGACACCGGATACAAGGAAGAAACTCCGCTTGTCCTCGCTCGCAATTGAATGACATCAGTTCCCACAATGCGTGGGATCTGCCGCATTCCAACCCCCCCCCCCCCCTCCTTCACTCTAGCTTTAAAAACCGCACAATTCTTCAAGCGTAGGTTTCTTTGCAATACTGCATTGTGTTGGTGAGAAATTTAAAAAGAAACATATCATAATGTATAAAATTTCAAGCTGACTGTATGCACGCTGCCACAAGGAGGCGTCCTCCACGGCCTGCGTTCCCGAAGTCTTCAACACTCAAGGGGTTTCGAAGTCAGTAGTGTTGTTGCTTCGAATGCGAGGTCTGACGTCCGACCCCTTTAGAAAATCATCAGAGGGGTTTCCTCTGTCGGCCGCTTCCTGGCCTTGCAGTTATTGATCGAAACCACTTTTCGCTGCACAGTCATTCATCTTCCCCGAGATTGTCGCTCACAGGCGTTCTTTCGTCTTTCGTTTGTTGTTGTTGTTTCTTTTCTTTCTCACATTGCGTCCGCGGCTTTCGGGTGTTTGTATTTTTCTACGCTGTTTGTTTGCTTCGTGTTCGCGCGTGCGCGTATAAGTATGCGCATCCTGTTTTGCTTTTTGTTCTTTTAGCACTTCGCGTGTTTGTCGTCACGCTGAAGCGTTCGTGATCATCCTTCATCGGCAGTCAGTTAACGCTGCTCGCGTTAATGGCGCTGCGCTTCGGCGCTGCTAACCGATTCGCTGGCAGTTAATGGATCGCGCACCTGACAGCGAGGAAGTTTATAAGCGTGCGCGGTAAAAACAAAACAAAAATAAATAAAATAAAGCTTGTTCTTACAGTACGGCGGCTTATATGTAGTTAAGTATGTGCTAGAAGAGTTTGGTTTAAGTGGTATATAGATTAATCGAAATGGAGCTAAAGTTTCTCATGTGGCGTGGTTAACACCTAACTTAGGACCATATGGCGATAAATAAAAGAAGAAAAAAAAAGAAGAAAGCAGGAAGCGTTCTATAGCGTTCGCATTTCGTTTGTTATATGTCAAAATGCGAGCGCGTGCGTGTTTAGCATGGTACGACTTGCTGTAATTAGAATAAATAATTTTGCCAATCGCGATGTTCTTTTTTTTAATAGGATCCAATGTGAGCGTTCACGAAAAAAATATATGCTTTCTAACATAGACCATTTGAGATTACTAAAGAAAGTGAAATGTGCAGTTGCGGTGGAGTTCGTTTGGGTAAAAACAAAACAAAAACAAAACAAAAGCTAGGATCACACAAGGTGTATGATGCTTACAATGCCGCAAGTATCAGCTGCTCTTTGTCAGATAAATGTAGAACCTTGCAGATGAGAAATGACTCGACCGTACGATGGCAATAATTAAACAAACAAGCAACACTTCACCGCACGAGAGTGTGGGCTCAAGCCCAAATACAGTGCTGCATTCGTTTCAAGTGTTTATGTGCTACAAAACTGCATCATCGTACATCTTTTTAGGCGAAGACAAACGTGGTGAAACTGTGTCAAGCGTAACTAACGTGCTCATATATACGGAGAGTAAGTGTTTGTAGGCCGCACAAGGCGAACGAGCATGCCTGCCTTTTTAACTACTGTACTTTACTGCGCAGAACTCAAATATACATATGTTCCCACTGACTAACTTGCTCGTCTACGCAATAACCACTGTTCTCCTGCAGTACTGTATAATCGTTTGTGAATGCATGGATCTTTCTCCCCATGGTGCACTAATAGTCGCAGTACTCGAAAACGAAGCGAATATTCGGCAACTTGGAGTAATAAGCGTCATAGAATACGAACGCACTAGCGAGAGTCATTTGATTAGTGTTCCAAACACATAAATATTCACGCGACCCTATAATAAACAAGTAGTTGCATCCTCGTCTACACCACTATGTGTAGGTTCGCAGAGAACACTAGTTAATTTGGCCGTTCCTAAACGTGCCCACAATGTTCTAGCGGGAGTGTTTTGTGTATAGCCGGCAACCTGCCCTCTATGGCTGTATAGACAGCTAAGTCTCACTAGACCTGACGGACAACCACCCGTTCACGGAAGACAAGGTTCTAAGGAACTGGCCGACACGGATTGCTAAACACGGATTGCTGCCAGGGCGTTGCTGCGATTTCTTTGAGAAGCCGAAACTGAAACAGGCTGCGACTGCTCTGATAAGTTGATAAGCAACATTCACATTGATGTATCGCCGAATTCTCTTCCCTTTTCTCCCTCTTTCATTTCCCTTTAACCAGTACAGGGTTGCCAACCGGAGATCTCCTCTGGTTAACCTTCCCGTCTTTCCTTTATCTCTCCCTCTCTCTATCTTTACGTCGCAGAGCAAGTTACTCGGGAAAGACAACCACGCTGTTAGGCAGCTGCCTACGCATACACAAGGCGTGGCGAGAAAATACTGAATCTGTAACATGTACACAAGAAAGTTTCGCTTTAAAGCAAGCACAAAAGCCCACACGCGCCAAAAAACGCCCGCGCACAATTGCGCAGTGTTCTGCGCCAGACCAAGCGCGAAGAGAGGAAGGAACACGTCGCAAGTGATATGCTACTCACAAAACACAGCAAAGGGGAAGGAAGCGGGAGGAAAGGGGGGAGGAGGGAGGTTAGCAAGAGTTTCTTTTCACACACGCAGCGAACAAGGTGAGACAGTGGCATGTCAAAAGCGTCGCACGCCTTTGGCCGCAGCGTCGCCACAACTTTCGCAGTGATAACGCCAAAATTTTAATAACTAAAATAAAATAAATTAAAAGCTAGAAAATAGAGCTAACGGCAGGAAGGACGTTGCCAGCGTTGTTCCATTTGCATTCATACGGCGCAGGGGATCTCACTTCCCGAGGCGTCGCAGAGAAACAGAAACGCCCAGAGGAAATGGTGCGCTGAGTAGGCGCTCAAGTTTTAAAGCTCAGTGCAGGAGAGAAGCGCAGCGGGGGGAGAAGGGGGAGGGGAAGGGGGGATCCCGTTATTATTTATTCTTTTTTCCGGGGCGGGGAACCGCGGCTATAATAATCCCTGCTTCCTCTCGGGATCTCGCAGGAAGCCGAGAAACGTGTCGCAGCTTTCTGTACGTCAGCTAGTCGCGCATCGATCGAAATAAAGGAAATGAGACGAAAAGGAAAAGAAAAAAAAATCGGACCTGCAGCGTCAGCGTCCACAGCTCGGGGCTCTTACACGTACGAGTCCGCAACTTTTTTTTTAATCGGGATCAGCAAGAAAGCTGATCCCGCTGAACGGTGGCTTTTTCTCTTAGGAACAACAAAAGATGTCGCTTTCCTTTCTTTCTTTTGATGCGTCAGCGCATGCGAACGGAAACTCGGTGGCGTCCATCGGTTTACCGTGTGGCGTGCGAGATGGGGAAAAAAAGGAGCGGAGAGGATTAGGGAAGTGGGTGACGAGAACTTATTTCGGGATGTGAGAAATTATTTCGAAAGGGAGTTGTAGTTCGGCTCAGAGTGCGCGGTTAAATTGTCCCTCGACTGAGGACACCTCAACACTCGCAAGGGAGTGAAAGATGTTGTTGTTGTTGTTGTTTTGTGGGGTTTTACGTCCCAAAACCAGTTCTGATTATGAGAGACGCCGTAGTGGAGGGCTCCGGAAATTTCGACCACCTGGGGTTCTTTAACGTGCACTGACATCGCACAGCACACGGGCCTCAACATTTCGCCTCCATCGAAATGCAGCCGCCGCGGTCGGGATTCCATCCCGCGACCCTCGGATCAGCAGCCGAGTACCTTAGCCACTAGACCACCGTGGCGGGGCGCAAGGGAGTGAAAGAAGAGAGTGGGAAAGCAGAGACCACCTTATTAATACAGGAGGTTTCCCACACAACCGGGAGCCAGATCGGGATACCTCCCCACCCACCACCCTATCCCCCTTTTCAGAAAGAAAAAGCGTCCAGTGCCCGGTGGCACTGGGAACCGAACCCAGAACCTCCCGCACCACGCTCTAGCCATAGAGCACCGATGTGGTTTAATAAGGAAAGAATAGGGACAAGGAAGGAATAATGCGTGCGCGCGATAAGCGGAAAAGTGGAGAGGATGAGGTATAGTTGTTCCTTCGCCATGAAGGAAGAATGGAAACAAAGAAGGGAGGTAATAGTCGATGGGGTTTTACATGTCAAGACCAGCTATGGTTATGAGACAATCGCCGTAGCAGAGAGCCCCAGAATTATTTTAAACACCTGGGGTTCTTTAACGTGCACATAAACCTAAGTGCACGGGTGCGTTTTCGCATTTCGTCCCCATCGAAATGCAGCCGCCATGGCTGGGATTGAATTCCGTGGCCTCGAGATTCGCAAGCCACCACCTAGCCGCAAAGCTATCACGGTGGGTAAAGGAGGCAGGTGAAATGTAAAGGTACGTGAGTGCGATAGGGACCAGAGGGAGCATGTGACGTGAAAAGGGAAGAATGGGAAAAAAATTACAGCATATCCACGGAGTGAATGGTGATGAGTGGGCGAAGCTCGGGATGTACATCGTAGATCGTGCCGAGTTCCGGATTAATTTAGTTAACGCGCACGCTACGAATCCTTATGGTTCAACTATGCACAAGTGAAATCTCCCACCGGCGCTTCATTGCAAGTCAAGATCCAGTGCATATATATATGTGTGTGTGTGTGTGTGTGTGTGTGTGTGTGTGTGTGTGTGTGTGTGTGTGTGGGTGGCCGGTTCTCCAACGCGAGCAGTCGGTATTTCTCAATAAAGAAACTCGCTAGGAGACGCTGCCTGCGCCAACGCTGTCTCTCGCGGGTGAGGGCGCGTTTTCCTTGTTTGCGAGCTGGTAGAGCGTTCATCTAAGAAAGAGCGTTTCCATAGTCAACGCGCGCCTTTCGCTCTCTCTCTCTCTCTCTGTCTCTCTCTCTCACAAGACAGCAGATGGAAGAGTGAGAGAGAGATAGGCACGCGCCGGGAGAGAGAGAGAGAGACGTCATCGGTGACGCCATGTAGTGACATCAGTATACGCAGTCTCTCGTGTGACGCGATCACGATGCCGCAATACATAATGATGACGTCCGCATTTGGTCACACCATTTGCGTTCACGCCGCCGAACACCGGATGATGAACAGCACGACGTCGGGTTTTCCGACTCATGGAACTTATTGCGAAGGCTACGGTAAAGCTATGCTACAAAGAGTGCGGTTGTACTTGTGATCAATATGACATGGTAGACAAAAGGACAGAAAGTTGAGCGAGTTGGTAACAGTCCATAATCAAAAGAAGAGGCGTGCAGGACACGGACACAAGGAGAGCAGTGAACAACACGAACGCCGACTAACAACTGATGCGCAGCACAGAGGCGAAAAAGAAAGAAGACACACAGCTTATCTGCGCATGCTCGGAATGGTAGCGCCACCTGTCAATCGGTTACACGTGCCGGTCTTCGCGATAGACAACTCCTAAGGCATTCCGAGCATGCGCAGATAAGCTGTGTGTCTTCTTTCTTTTTCGCCTCTGTGCTGTGCATCAGTTGTTAGTCGGCGTTCGTGTTGTTCACTGCTCTCCTTGTGTCCGTGTCCTGCACGCCTCTTCTTTTGATTATGGACATGGGAGACATTGGATGGTGTCACAAAATTAGTGAAATGCGCTCTGCACTGCGAGTCGTTAAACTGAAATGCGTTGGCATTTGGTCCAATGGCGCTTCGGCGGGGAATTTTAAGAACATTTCTCTATCTATCTATCTATCTATCTATCTATCTATCTATCTATCTATCTATCTATCTATCTATCTATCTATCTATCTATCTATCTATCTATCTATCTATCTATCTATCTACGTTGCCGCCGACGTCTCGGTGCTCTCCTGGTCGTCTCGTTCACTTCGTGTGCTCCAAAAGTGGCATGGTAGGGTACGAATGTATGACGCACGTGCCATATTCACTTTGACATCGCTAATATGATATACTTGTCACACACATCACGATTAACGATGACACGATCACATGTGGCGCATACCCTCCCGGCAGTGGCGTTATGCTCCACAGGTGATTGAATGCTAATATATCATCTTTGCCTATGTAATCACACTTTGCCTGAATTAAACAAGAGAAGGAGATACTGTTAACACCAGCGTGTGATGTGAATTTAGACATAAAAAACAGGTAGGAACAGACAAACGTCATGCAATCACCGAAGGTTACCAACCAAGAGGTAAGCAGTGTTGGAATCGCACCCGAGCCCTCTGGTGCAAGCAAGCACGCTACCACTCGTGCACAGCATAGGCTGTTCCTACGCGGTCGTGGTGTGCGTTATCAGCTTTTATAGCAACGTGATAAGCGACACAAGTGCATCACTATCACTCTTAAAATTCAATCTCGCCACTTTCCTTTTCAAACTAATCAATAAACAAATATCATTATCATCAATTCATTCATCATCTTTACTAAATACTAACCCAACACGTTTTGCGCAGCATAACAACTTCATTCTGCCCAAAGTAAGAACTAATTATGGCAAACAGACAGTTCACTTTGCGGCCATATCATTATGGAATACATTGCCATTTCTAATAAAAATTCAAAAAACACATAAATTTTGCCATGAATTGAAAAAGTTTTTGTTATGCGACACTCACTCTTCTGCCTAACCGGTTTCTCCCTCGCCATGCCATTCTCTTTTCAGTCTCTTGTTTTTTTTTTCTTTATCATGTTATGCTTTTTATATAGATATATATAAATATATTTTACAGCTTACATTTGCGATTGCTTATAGTTGATGTGAGCATCGTCATTTAATTCTATCTGTAGTTCATTTTTTATAACCTTGTATTCTATTATTTCTGCCACTGTTGTTGCCAATCAAATACTTACACTATCACTCAGTAGGCTATCGCGCATCTTCGCTCGACCCCGTAGGAACGTTCCAACAAGCAACGCCTACGATATACACATCAGCGCACCTAACTGTGCACCATAGTGCTGCCGACGACCCTGCAGGGTAACACTACGTTACGCTCACAACTGAGCTGCGCTCTCTAAAAGGTATAGACGATTCGGTAGGGCAAGGTGCGACAGTACAATGGAACTGTGTTTTAAAAAAGATAATGGAGCTGCTCTTAGAAAAAGAAAAATAAAGCAAAAAGAAAAGGCTTGCTGCTGCTGTCTTTTTTTTCTGTGTTTTTTTTTTTTTTCTAAGCGCAGCTGCATTTTTCTTTTCTTTTTTTAGCACACCTCCGTACTACTATCGGACCTTGCCCTATCTAACTGTTACTGCACACCATGCAGCCAGTACCGTTTTGTACGGACAGCAACATACATTGTCGAAAGGCGGCCGAACATTACAAAGAACAGCATATATGACATTTGTTCACACGAATCCGGAAAATAATTTCTTCCCTTCTTTCCTGTAGTCTAGCTGTCTTTTTGTCTTTTCTTTTTGTTGTTGTTGTTCCTTATTTCCGTCCTTCATTCCTCGTATTATTTCTTACGACTGTGTCCTATAGTTATATCCGTTCCCCGCAAACTTCGTGCGCAGGGGAACCCGCATTATAAATTCCACTCGCGCGGTGTGACCAAGGCCCTTCCCACCGACACCCGAACGCCGGCCGCAATCACGCAGAGCACCCGGCGCGCGCTGGGCTCTGGGAAGAACTGGGGGGTTCGTGCTTCGAATGCTATGGCGAGAAAAGGCCTCGTTGCAATCGACCGCGCGGCTGGCCACGGCGGCGGCTTCTTCTTCGCGCTTACGAGGGCGTCGGGCGGGCCACTTTGGTTCCAATGCCAGCGCCGCAGCCGCTAAAACGTTATACCGTACAACACTACATACGTCGAAGGGGCGCGCTCGATAAAGCAGACGCTGAAAAAAAAAAAAAAAGGAAAGAAAGAAAAGAAAGCGGAGACTTTCGATTGGGGCAGCGACTTCGCTCTCCTCTCTGATTGGATTTGCTCAACTCGCCTCGTTTGGCGCCAACAAGCTGTCCTGCTCCCTCTCCATGTTTCGTTTAGCCTTCTTTGTGTGCGTCGAAACCCACCAACAGTGCGATTGTTGGCACCGCCTTATACAGTCGAGGTGGCCTATATAAACAGCAATTCCACACTCACTGCACCTCAAAACCCTTGTCACCCTAGTTTGGTGGCAATTGACGGGTCCTGGTAGTAAAGATCGTGTTCCCGAAGTTTGTTGACAAGCGCTAAATGACCCGTCATAGTAGTTTAAAGGCAGTGGCACTGCGCTGCCAAACAAGAGGGTACCGATACGATTTGACTTTAGGTGCAGACAAAGAAAAATTCAATAATAAAATTACCCTGCGTCTCCCATTACGGAGCGCCTCATAATGCGACCTCGGTATTGGAAAGTTAAGTACAGGGACCGCATTCATAAATCTTTTCTATCGAAAGTTGTTGTTGCCGCAGGTCAGCGTGCTTCGCCATTGACCGTAATGCCGTCGAACATCACGATCACCAAAAGCTTTCTTTTACGAGTGATTCTGGCGCAAGACGGCTTTCTTTCGTGAATACGGACCCATGTTTCCAAGGAAGCCTGTTACAACTTAATCTGTATCGGCGTAGTTGGCGTTAAAGTCGCCGCGCCAGCACTCCCAAGCAAATGGAACACCGGACGTGTTTGAAAATAAATTTGTCACCGGTGCTGGGATTTGGACTCGGCACCCCACCATGCGAAGACAAGCGCGCCTTAACGACTGGCCCACAGAGCCACGCTTGACAAAAGTGACCATATCTGAACCATGCGAATGCCTTGTATTTTCTACCACCGAGCGTAGGATATTCGAAGAGCAACACTTAAACAACACCGGGGAAGAAACAGACGAATGAAAAAAAAAGAAGGAAAGAAAGGCGTTTGTTGTGTTGAGACAGAGAGAGATAGAGTTGTGCGGATAGCAGGGAGGTTAACTAGAATAGAACTTCCAGTTTACTGCCCTGCATTGGGTGAGGGGTAAGGGGAGATAGAAAGGTTGGAAGAAAGGATGAGAGAGAGAGAGAGAGGGGGGGGGGTAAATACACACATAAACGTGACAGAGTTACAGTCGTTCAGCGAGGCCCATTTCCCGTGGGAAATTCAGCAGTGTGTTCATGGCTTTCCGATATGAAAGTCGACTGTCACGCCATTTAAGTGCAACCATTTCATCTGTTCTATTGCCACCACTACCGCTGCCTGATGTAATTGGGGAGCGGGAACTTAGTCAAGCGGCTAGTCGCGTTTATTCCTCACCCCCTCCATCAACACTGTATTGATGGGAATAAATTAAATTATTATTAATTATTATTATTGTTGTTAGGACAGCAGGCGGTCACCGAAGGGCGATAGTTCTATTGCGAGGTGCTGCCGCTGGGAACTGTACAGAGGACAGTCACAGAGGATGTGGGGGATGGACTGCTCTCTGTCGCAATGGTCGCAGACAGCACTGTCTGTCATTTCTATGCGCCTCCCCCCTCCCCCCCCCACCCTTCCCCATTATAAGCAAAGCTTTTTTTCAAACATACTCCAAGCCACAGGCGGAAAAGAGCGGTCGTCTCCGATCGGGAAGTCTTGAAGGGATCTGAAGTCGGTGTGACGGATCTAGCGGTGAAGGTGGGTGTGTCGATAACCAGGCGCGTTCTACGTCGATTCTGCGTCTCCACGTGCGAGCGAACGGATCTTTGTCCGCTGCGTCAGTTCTCGGAAGTGGAAGGGCTTCTGCACGCTGTTTTCATGTGAATTCTTAGCAGCAGCATCGGCTATTCCTTACCATGATGCCGCAGTGGCCTGTAACCCACTGAAATGTTATGTCGTGCCCTTGTCGTGTTAAGTAATGATAGATTTTTCTGATTTCCAACACTACCATTGGTCTTGCGCCCCACGGCGTACGTAGCGCGGTTAACAGACACACATGGCTGACTTAGGAATCAGTGAATATGCCCCGTATTATTGGCGATTCCTGCTGGATCCTGCGAACTGTGCTGCGGAGTGCCGCAAGTTCCACATCAGTCGACGTGGCCGAGTCAGACGTCCTAAACTGAATTTCTTCTCTTTTTTTTTCGGGGAACATAACAGCTCCGGCATATCTTCCAGCGGATGTCGTGCCATCAGTATAAAGCTGCAGATGGTCGTTGCCTCGCGTAGCGTGAGCAGAGAGAGCTGCTTTAAAGCAAGTGACGTTTAATGCTGATGTTGTATTGAGCCACGCATAGAAGAAAATAAAAAGAAGTAGGTCACACGTGGGTCATACCTGCTTTGTATATGCATACGGGTTCGAGCCACGTGCGAGTGAATTCACCTAACCTCTATACGCAGTGAAAGAGAAATCGCAGAACTGCAAAAACAGAAGAAGTTGAAGGTAAGGTGCGCTCGCGACAGGCTTCGCTTGCCCTCCATTTTCCCGACAAGAGAAGGTCCCGTGATTTCGTTATTTTTCAAGACGTGGGTTTCGTGTTGTCCTTTGTATCGTGGGACTTACCGAAGAACATCTCCGGCATCTACCGGAAAACGGCTTGCTACGACACGACGCGCCGACTTTTCCCCCTAGACGAATACACGGAGTTCCTGTAAGTGAAACGTATAGCCTAATTAGGTTGTTTTTTTAATTAGGCTGTTCTTTTTTCTAGAACTACTGTATAAAATAATAATTATCTATAGAATACATTTTATAGAATACTTACAAGTGTATTCGACTGCGCGATTCGTCGAAAACACTTCGAAGGGAAAATACTAATTACTCAAAACAAAAAGAAAAAAAGGCATTCATCACACTACGCATACACAATAACCGGTCGCGTTCACTCAGCAAGTGGAGGTGGAATAAACACGCTGAGACGTTTTCGCTGCCGCTACGGCCGCTTCTTTCATACTCAAGGAAACCGCGCCGGAGTGCCGGAACGCCTGCGCTCATTTTCTCACCTTGACTTGTCGACGTCGTTACATGCCTCGTCAGTTTAGGTCAGTGGGCGCAACTTTGTCACGCTGCCCGACCAGACCAATTTACGTCAACCTTTTGCCTAATGTCAAAATAGATATTAAGCACTTTTGTATAGGCGTAAGAACGAAGAAACGCGTCTATAATGGTCGAAATTTGGCATACTAACAGTACATAATAGAGAGAAAGCGCATGCGTAAGTGAGCCTTCCATTTCCTTACGTAGGGACGTGATCAAACGTCTAAGCAGTTATCTCTCAAGTCTAGATTCGCATGTGCACCCGAATGACAGGTTCCACTACCATTTTTTTATTTTGTTTTGTTTTGACCTGGGAGTTTGGCGCAACCCACAACGGGGAATCGGCCATGAATCGCGCGGCATGAGGAAAACAGTAGGAGGAAAACGAGAGAAGGGAAAAAGACAGATGAAGGAGTATAGAACAAAGCTAACCTGAGACTTTGTAAACAATTGAATAAGGAATAATTATATTAATTTCTTTATAAGATAGTGGCAATAAAATTATGAGAGTCCTAGGCATGCGCAGGTTAATTTTGTGTATTGTTTATATTTTGACGCAGTGCTCCCCTTCAGTTGAAAGTAGGCGATTGTGCACCATTCTCTTGCATGCGTGTTTGTATGCGTCACTTTATTTCATTATGTATCTCAAAATACACCGCGTTCCGTCGTTCGCCGTGTAACATCTTTCATGCCGATAAACATCACTTTATAATTATGTCAGCGGTTGTCAAACGGTGCGCGGCGCGAGACCCCGAGGTTGCCCCCTTCCCACCCTCGCGCATATTCATCGTAAAATCCCTCCGGAACGCGTCACGCTTTCATGTACTGCACTTTAAATGGAGAAGACATCGAACGTCAAAGAAAAAAAAGAGAGAGAGAATGAAGGATGATTTAAAGGCCGCGGAGCGTGAAGCTTCTGAGGCGCCGGCAGGAACGAGCCGAAAGCCGCCGCACTTCGAGGGGAACACATGTTCCGCACATGTCATGTTTTTTGAAAAAGTGACTGAAGACGTAACAGCTTGCGGGGAAGGCGTTTCACGGTCAGCTGCAAGCCGGTTGCCGCGCGCTTGCCCCGGAGTCCCTCGTTCCCACATCCCGGGCACGGAACGAGAACCAATGCGGCCGTGTTCTTCTAGGAGCACGTATTATTTATATAATTTTAAACTGTCCTTTTTTTTTTACTTTCTGTCGAAAAAAAATTCCCGTCGCTGTCTCTAGGCGAGAGCAGAAAAAGGAGCGAGGAAAAAAAAGAAATGAAGAAAGAGCCTCTTCACTTTGTCGTCGAGTGAATAACCCCCAAAAGTAATAAATAAATAAATAAAGAACATTATGCTACATCGAGGAAGCTGTCAGGAAAGGTGCCGTTACATTTCCGAAAGAAAGTACGCAAGTTCGCACTTTAATCGTGCCGTCCGTGACAGCTGTCAGGGTAAATAAAGATGAGAATTTGTTACAACGGTAAAATTGCTGCCACAAGCACTGGTACGATGAGACATGCGGCTTTCAATGGTGGCCCTATAGGGAGCGACTTCAAGAAGGCACATCTGACAGTATGTCGTGGACTGTATGTCGCTATAAAAAAGTACGCAGAGACCCGAAAACTGCAATGTGCTGCGCGAAGCCCTACTAATTTAAGGCAGATTTTCTTTGTTCTTTTTGCTGTTTTCGTAGTTTACTTAGGCGAACAAGCTTAATTAACTGCTGAGTTAAGCAAACTGTCCCAAATTAGTTTTCGGTTCGCGCGCTAGGAAGGTACATTGTTACCTGAGAAGTGAAGCTCTTAATTAAAGCGATACGTCGCTCTACCCTGCGAGTGGAAGACTTTTCCACCGCTTCCCCTCAGTGACGTCAGCAAACTCAACAAAACAAACATAACGGGGCAACATAAGACAGAAGAAGCGGGTATTAAATCAGACGAAAAACAAATTAGCCTTCTCACATCAAAACTACGATGTAATCAATGCTATTAAGCAAAGCGCAGAAGCAAAGTTTGAAAAAAGCAAGAACAAAAAAGAAGGGCTAAAGCAATCAACAAGCCTCAGCGCGGAGTCCGAACAGAAAGTAATGAGGGGAACGCTTATCTCGTGATTGTCTTCGGGGTGATCGAGATACGGGTCCGTGTTTTGAAATCTCGCGAATTGCACGAGGCCGGCTTTCACGGGATACCGGCCGCCCACGAGCTCCCCTCCCTGGGCCTGGCGCATGTCATTCTAATGGAAAAATCGATCTCCGGTGCCTGGCAGCTCGGGCCAGCGCCACACGCTCGGACCCCGCTGGCTGCGCTTTCGCCGTCTCCTCTTAATCTCGGCCGGTGCCCGCCCTAATTAAAGTTCAGCGCCTTCTTTCCCTTCAACTTCTCGCACACCCACATCTTTCACTCCTGGGCTGACACTCACTTCCGGCGGGATAGCACGCCGCCTTTCCTAGCTGGAGAACTTGCAGCTGAGAGAGAGAAAATGAAGGAATGCAAAGGGAGACCAACCAATACTGTTTCATGCCCAGTGCATGTCGAAATCAGTGAGTGAGTGAGTGAGTGAGTGAGTGAGTGAGTGAGTGAGTGAGTGAGTGAGTGAGTGAGTGAGTGAGTGAGTGAGTGAGTGAGTGAGTGAGTGAGTGAGTGAGTGAGTGAGTGAGTGATTGAGAGTGAGTGAGTGAGTGAGTGAGTGAGTGAGTGAGTGAGTGAGTGAGTGAGTGAGTGAGTGAGTGAGTGAGTGAGTGAGTGAGTGAGTGAGGTGTGCGTGTCACACTCACATGTAACACATAAGCGTCCACACACATTAAGACAAGCCCCCCAATGCTTTAAAAGGGCCCTCGAACACTCTTTTCGGACGTGTTTTTTAGGGGCGAAGCTCCTTAAGGCGGCACCCGTTCGTCCCTCGTCGTGTCGTAGTATGTAACCAGTCTTACGCTTTGACCTCCAAGGTGGTGCCGGTGGGAGATTTCTCCTGTGCGTTGTTGAACAATAAAAAATTCGCAGCGTGCGCGTTAACTAAAAGCCGAATTCTTCTGTCTCTCATTCCCCATTAGCAGCCATTGGCACGTTCCAGTAGTAAACGTTAGTAGAAGTAGAAGTGTAAGTGTTAGCTAAAAGCCGACTTCTGCTGTCTCTCATTCCCAGCAGCAGCCATTATTTACCTCCAAGGTAAACAAGGCTCCCTCGCCGCGAGCGCTGGGAGCCACGCGCTCCCCGGCTAACTCGACACTGCCCCGGGAAAGTTGAGGCCCGTGTGCTGTGCGATGTCAGCGCGCGTTAAAGAACCCCAGGTGGTCAAAGTTTCCGGAGCCCTCCACTACGGCGTCTCTCATAATTAGGGCTGGTTTTGGGGCGTTAAACCCCACGTAACAAAAACAACAACAGCTTTAAAAGGGCCCTCTAACACTCTTTTTGCACGTATATATATATTTTTTACTTGCAGGTCACGTAGACAAATGGCTACGCGACTTGCAAGTTATGGTAAAGGTCAAACCGCCTGATTTAACATTTTAATCGTGCAGTGAAGTCACCACATCGCTGCTTACCGCATGAACGCGTATACAGCAGCGTTCGCCGGAACTATTTGCTGCGGAAGTGACGACATACCGCACAAGGCTGTGGTTCGACCCTAGTAAAATGAGAAGTGGACGCGGCATTACATCGAAAAACGAAATATTCGGTTTTCTTCTTGCGTGGTCTTTCATTGAACGTGAGAACGTCAGGGAAGCTGATAATTTACAGCACGGCAAGTTGAGACTCCACGTTGTTCGTTGCTATAGCAACGGCGTCACCAGTACGGTGTAAAGAACGCGCAACCATGTTGTGCGAATTTCCTTTACGTAGGCGCCTAAAGACATGTCGGGCGGGGCGAGTGAAGTGCAGTCACCTGACCGCGAGAAACTCCAGTTAAGGGTCGGCATTTTTTGCTTGTATTTTGAATGTTGTTGGCCTAATGACTTCGGACTGCGGGCTCCTATCGCTCTCGTTCTTGCAGAATTTGTCCGTCTTTCCTACGGTCTACGCAACACAATTATAAAAACGGGCGCTTGAAAAGTGTTTAGAGGGCCCCTTTAACGAAAGCTTCTGCGATGTGGGCTTTTCCCCACAAGCATCATTACTGCAGGAAAGCAATCTTCGAGGAGTGTTTGGTTTCATGGATGTATCACAGGTGTGCAAGGCACACTCTTCAGTCTCGTCGGCGATGAAACCAGCTCACTGAAATACCCCTTTTAAGTTTCTACGCTTGAATCAGTACCATGAATCTCGCGCAACACTAGCATGCCCTTGAAGTTTGTGCTTCGTTTACAAAGGACGTCGCTCGACTCTGAAGAATTACAGGCAACCCAGGAGCTTTGAATCGCTGTCTTTGAATAGGAAGATGCTGACTTGATTTGCTGCACGTGCAGAATGAAATAATCCCAAGCTTTATAATACGCATAGCGTCTTCTCTCATATCGTCTTTTTGTATTTTCTTTCTTAGTTTTATATCATGAAAACATTACAAACCCCTATAAATCCAAACTAGAAGAGAAGCTCAGGGGAAGATGGATGCTTGAATCGATGAACAGATCGCAAAATACGATTGAGAACAGGGAATGTCGCAGGAGCCAACGTTTCGACAAGTGGACTTGTCTTCGCCCCGACGAAGACGGGTCCACTTGCCGAAACGTCAGCTCCTGCGACATTCCCTGTTCTAAATCGTATTTTGCGATCTGTTCATCGAAACGTCTATAAAATAACTTATTATGCTTAACTAATGGAGACGCAGAGAAACGTCTGAACTAAAAGTAAGCGTCTTCTGCTTCTTCAGGTGCGGCCGGAGCAATGGAGGTCCCTGTACTTTCCAAAGATGGACACAAAGGTGAGTTGACAATCTTCTGCTATACATCTACGGCACAAGACGGCGTCACTTGTCTCCACTGTTCGGCCCCGAAGATTCGTCGACAGGCAATAGCTCGTTCACCGGTGTGAAGGTTTTGGTGCATATTGTAAGATGGAAAGAGTCTGAGAGTGGCTAGAGTGCCCACCTGCACCACTACTGTATCGCAGATTGTAAGATGGACAGTGAAAAAGTGGGCGATCGCTGGGATAACATGAATGCAGGTTAAAGCTGACGACGCAGCAACGTTTGCTGTTTCGCTTTCACGCAGCGTTAGTGAGCGGTGTTTAATGAACGGATTGAACGAATTTCACGTGAAAGCTGCCAAGGAGTTCACTATTTCGCACAGAGCATACGATATGCATTGTTACAAGAGTTACCGGGCTAGATGTGCGCCTTATTTTGAATGCCGTCTTTAAATCTTCGATCGCTGCCCAGCTAGTCACTGTAAGTGCAGGTGTTGCTCGACGGTACACATAATTACATGAACAGGGATAAAGCGTTATGAATAAAGGAGAGGTCTTCATTAGGAAGACTTCTCGAGCTTGGTTCTCAATGCTGTCAGAAAGAAGAAAGGTTCTGTAAAACAAGAAGTACAAAGGGACTTAAATAAAGAAATGCGCCTTACGTCATATAAGTCGTATAGAGTGAGGTAAAACAAAAACTGAAAGGCATCGAAACAGCGAACAATTGAGAGAAGAAATAGTAAGCGTCCCGTCAAAATGATCGAAAAACCAGAAGGGATGTAGTGATATTAATGCGAACGTCAGGGCTAGTACAAGCATTGATTGATTTGTGGGGTTTAACGTCCCAAAAACCAGCTCTGATTATGAGAGACGCCGTAGTGGAGGTCTCCGGAAATTTCGACCACCTGGGGTTCTTTAACGTGCACTGACATCGCACAGCACACGGGCCTCAACAATTCGCCTCCATCTAAATGCAGCCGCCGCGGCCGGGATTCGATCCCGCGACCTTCGGATCAGCAGCCGATTGCCAAAACCACTAGAACACCGTGGCGGGGCGGCTAGTCCAAGTACATAACTCAATTTGCTCATATGACTGAGCCGCGCAATAAGGAACGTTCCGCTTAATATGTGGATTTCACGAGAGACGGAGGCGGTTATGACCACTAGCACACACAGCGATACGCAACACTTCGAACTGGCTTAAGTGGCATGTACAGCCTAAAGAAACGGGAGAACGGTTGTTACCTAAAGCATGACTACTTCACGTAGTGCGTTATTTTGTAGTACCTACTTTTTGTATCTGAAAACGCCTCAGCTACTGCCCTCAACGACCAAGCGTATCCGAACAAAATGAACGACTTCGTGATTGAGTTTTGCTATCATTCGTTACCCTATATGGTGCTACGCCGAAACTGTCGTTGCGACAGAACACCGAGTCAAGCACATCGCGAAAACACAAAGGCTGTTTCGCAAGAATCCAAGTACACTGTCGCTTCTCACAAACTGATTGGCATCGGTGGAGCTCCTCCGGGCGAAGCCTATAGTAAAACTTGATCAGACCTGACTGAACAGCCTAACGCATACGAGTAAGCGTTACCAACCCAGGAGGTGGTTTGGCAACGCGCAACAGGCTTCACGACTTGTGTCCCACGCGCCCAGATTGCCAGCTCGCAGCGAGCAAGTCTCCCTACGCAATCATGCGATTACTTAACCAAAGGGTACGCATTACGGTCTTCGGCACAAGGGCGCCGTTGCAAAAGGTCGCTCACGTGAGCCAGTGTGGTCCCTTAAGGCCAGCGGAGCTCAACATCATACGCTTGGTTATAGGTTATAGTACAGAGAAGCAAACAAAGAAGCCGCTGGCTTCACTTCGAGTCACAAACTTGTGTTCGCGTAGTCACTACACCTTGTTAAATAAAGCCACGCGCACAAAACAAAAGCGTAACGGCCGCTCCAAGAGTCGTAAATACACTATGGGTTCTCGTTCGCGATGTCCTTTCATCTCCAGAGGCGTGAAACCCTCGAACCTATACCCACAGATACTCTTTCGTAAGGCAGCATTACTGATTAAAAAGATTCGGTGTGGCGCCACCATGTTATACACCGCACACACTTCCAGTCCCGGTGCTCGGGTTCAAAGGGGAGCAAGTTGGCGGCTACACCCCTCACTTGAAATGGAAGCTACAGATAAGCGGGTAAGGATATGAGAGAGAGAAAGAAAGAGGGGGAGACTTTCTATCGCCAGCGGTGGTGGCAGCAGCGCGAGGGGTCGTTCAAATATTCACGAAGGCCCCGAGTGGCGCGCCCGGCACCCCCACCGTCTCGGAGCCGGCGCGGCGTTATACTTCTCTTAGAGCCGCTCTTCTGGCTGTGCGCCGGGGAAGAACCGCGCACCGTAGACAGAGCATACATAGGAGAGAGCACGGCTGGACCATCGATCGCGCTCCATCGGACAACCCTCGCTCTTCTCCCGTGGCGCTCATGAATAACTCCTGGGCCTCAGACCCACCGGCCCTGGGCAGGGTAGTGGCACGCGCACACACACATGAACATACACACGCTCACGCACACTGTGATTAAACCCTCTCCCGCTTCGCTTCGGCAACAGCGAGTCGCTATTCGATGCGCTGGTGGCTCTTTTGTGTCGTGCTGCAGAGCGCTGCCGACGCATTTCGTGCAGCGCGCGAAAGCAAAACGTTTCTTTCCGGGGGCCAACTAGATCGTGGGGCCGTAAGGTTTAAATTATTTATAGATCGTTCAACCGGTAGGGAAGAGGACTCTGTTGAGAGCGCGCGCATAGGGAAACAGGCGCCGAAGGGGGAAAAAAAGAGAGAGAACAGAGAAGAAGAGTCTCTCTGATCTGAAAGGAGTGAAGCGTGGCGGGAGAGTGTTCGGCTCGTGGGGAAAAGCTCGCTTCTTGGGCGACAGTTCAATTTGTAGCGAAGGGCGGCGTAGCGAACGCTTTCGCCTCGCTTACAGACTGTGTTTTATGTTGCCGACGCACGCTTGGAATGTTTATATTTTGCGCTGTACGGGTTGTGGTGCTACCTGAACACGATGTAAAAGAGAAGACGAGTGAGGTTGGAGGGAGTAGACTGTTTCTGCATCGCCATCGTCATTCACTGCGATGGAGCTGCAGAAACAGTCTATTACCACCAACCTCACTCGTCATTCATGACGATGGCGATATATGACACAGAGAAGTTGCATAATGTATCAGCACTCAAAACCTGAACCGATAAGCCAATGTTCCTGGCGTTCAGAGCTCCTTTGGTTTAGGACTATACCGTAGCAAGTACGGCGCGGTGTTTGCGGTTGCACACACAGCACCGTGCATAAAAGACGTGCCGTTTTGTAGATCACTGAGTCCCTTATCTTTTGGTGTGCATCCTGCCCAGCACACGCTGCGATTGCTGATGTGCACTCACACCGCATGTTATGTGTTTGCCGTGTAAACCAGTTGCTCCGTCGTTTCGAGCTGTGGTTGTGGTATAGTAGATACTGGTAACGGTAACAATGACGGGTGTGAATAGACTGCTGGCGAACAACCCAAACCCAGAATGAGCAGAGTACATGTTCAGCAGGCCACCCGCATTCGGTATCCACTTCGTAAATTGCGGACACTGGGCTTGGAAACCTTTCAAGACAACTGCCCCTCTTTTTTACCGACGGTGCGTAGACGAGACTCAAGACAGCTCCTAACGTCATAACATGGGGCTTATGTTTGACGGCAGAAAGAAATACGTCAGGCCTAGTTCTCAGCAAAGTGCACTTCGAGTCCGCAAACAACACAGAGTGCGTCACGATGAAGACTGCGTGGTTTCAGTGTTATAGCAAACCATTTCAAAAGCAGCTCCCGCGTCCAGCCACGCTCCTCTCGGACGAAAATGCGCCGGCTTCTGCTTCCATCGGAATTGCTACAAAAAAGCGCGCGCTGCTATTGTTAAGTGCATCAGTGCGTCTCCAGAATCGCTGGAGCGTGCGAAAGTAGCAGCGAAAGAAGTAAGCGAATAATGCAGTTCTGTGTATTACATTTTGTAACATTTGTTTCTTTATCGCACTTTAACCAAGCTTCACCGCGCGACTCCTGAACCACGACGCGGCGCGCTCTCTCGAAGGTACAGTGCTTTTGAAGGCCAGTCGTTTCCTTCATCGTCTTTCTTTTACTCTTCTTTAAATCTTTCTTTTTTCTTTAAGTCTCGCGTTCCTGAGAAAGGAACAAAGAAAAAAAAGACTTGGACGCATTGCGACAAGGGAAAGTGTATTTCGCTGCTTGGTTTAAAACAGAACCGGGGAATAACCACGTGACCATTTCTTATTTATGTCGTCGTATAGGACCGCAATACGCTGTCCCAACGATAGTAGTATATCTGCAGAAAGCATACAGTTCCAGCAGAATAACATTCAGAGACACGACGAGATGATTTTACACGAACGTGACCTTGCACAGATTACAAAATGAATGACGTGCCATGCGCGGACTTACACCCAGCAATAACCATAAACATGCCACAGAGCGCGTTAGGCTGTAGCTCCCTACTCTTAAGAGCCCTTGCGACTATTCAAGGCACGAAATCACTGAAGCAGTTACAATAAGCTCGGTGCATATACTGGAGTATTATATTATAACCATAACCAAGAGCGTGAGGATTAAAATGTTTTCTATTCGCAAGAGTTAAATCCTTGAAGCGCAGAGTCGCCCTTTTCATTCGTGTTTGAAAAGCCCACATACGTTTGCTCTAGTCATGTAAAGTAGCTGCTGCGAAGACAGAGAGCGAACAAAATTGTAGTTTAATCACTTCTTTTCTTTTTTCTTTATTTCGGCGTAAGCGGCTTGAAGTTAATCCCAATTGCTTTCTCTCGGCGTGTTGCGCAGTCACTGCATTGTCAGCGCAAAGTTGGGAGCACTGACTCAATAATCGCTCTAGAGCACAGCCATATTTTTATTGTCTGGCTAGACGCATTATTTCGCAGCTCTTTCACGGCTATCCTGCGGGAAATCAAAAACGAGAAGAAAAAAAAAAGGCGACAAGCGTTCTTTTGGATACCAACAATGAGGTGGAGCCATTTCTCAACTATTACAATATTTTATTAGTTGTGTGCAGTAATATCTGAAGATGAGTTTAACTGTAAGCACCGCACGGCAGTTGCATACAGAACGCCCCTAGCCATTTACTTATGCTCAGAACGGTTATGCTGTGATTTTTATGCTGGTGTCGGCACTTTGCTCTTTCTGGTGGCGTGATAAGCGTAAGGATGACAAAAACGATATAAATTGATTGTCTTTTGTGCTGAGAGGTTAGCTGCATTATGGCCGGGTTGCCTGAGGAGTCGGGCTGCGCAGCGAGGTGTCAATCGCTGCAACCCCCGTCCGGCCTCCTCGCAGAACTATTTTCCCTTACGACATCTACAGATACGTACGCACTTAAACGTATATAGAACATGACGCCGACGGCAAAATGGTTCTTGGAGTGTCCATGCAAGTGCTGTCACAATAAAAGGAACTTGTGCTAAAGCAACGTTGAGGAAACACATTTCTTTATCTATATGGTAGTGCTATTAAAAACTAAAACAATAAGAACTGCAGGAATTTCAAGCTACGCTTTTGTTTTGCGCTATCCAATTCCTGACAGACCCGACAGTAGGTTAAGATACTTCTGCTTAGATGCTTTTCTTTTTTTCCCCTCATGCAGCTGGTTCTGCTTTGCACTTCGCCTTAAAAACTGGCGCTGCCTAACCGCACTGTTTCTGAATCGTGTTGAGTACGAGCATTCGAGGAAAATATTAGCTTGGAACATCGGATCAAATACGAAACCTGTTCTCCCGTGACTGCGTTACACGTTACGAGTATGCACTAGAGTACGCGATTTGTAGGCAGCGGTCACGTGACTTACGCCCCTTTCTGAGACTTGATCGCCAGAACTGCTTTCAAGGCACGCTAGAATCTAATGACCATCGTGTCGCACACGCTGGAGAGATATATGTATACATCCCGGAAGTGCAAGAAACATCAACAGCTATGCTCTTACTTAGGCGCCGTGCTGCAGTTTGCTTGTTTTTGCCCGTCTGTCACGATGCTGTCCCAAGCATTTCGTTCGTAACACACGCGGCTCGCCTCCGTTCCCACCACACATCTTTCCCAACTCCAAATTTACCGCTCGCTTCGCTGACCCACCTCGTTCTAAAAGATGTACGTGCAACGTAAAAAGAAACGAAAAGAAAGACAAGCAAATGGAAACACTCGCGTGCAACAACAACACGACCTGTCACTTCCTACAAGAAGCATGCCTCTTCGGAGTTCGCTCTCTCGCAAAGTCAAGCTTCAAGAAGCAGCCCGTGCGGGTAGCCCGTTCTGGGCGCTATAACTTGTCCAGTTCGAGCCATTTCGCGGACCAACGAAACGACGGCAGAAATATATAAGAGCATACGAAAAGAACGGCCCTGCTCAACTAGATGGAAACGTATATCGTGCCGTATACAGGCGCTCTTCCACTGCGAGCTAAGCTTTCAGCCGCCCCACGATTCTCGTTCGACGTTACATCGGAGTACATGCTATTCCAGGCTTTCTAAAGTGCTTCTCCCTCAAAGTAGACCCCCCTTCCCTCGACCATCTCTGCAGGGTTGTTTCCAAACTGTCGCACTCACGTCGCCCGAAGCGCACACTGTATAAAGCGGGCGCGGTCGTCTGTAAATAAGGGGATTTTTGCTTTCTTTTTTTCTCGCTGCCCGCGGACCACGACGTCGCCTGGGCACGCGCGCGCCTGCGCTGTCCAAATATTTGCACAAGTCTCAGGCAGTTTCTAGCCCGCCATGCCAAGACGTGGTTTCATCCGCGGGGCTCGCTTCCGAGTCTCCTATCGCTGTCTCACAGATTGCGCGGAAGCGCCGCCGTCAGAGCCTGGCTTGATGGCCATATAAAGTGAGCGTCCGAAAAAATGCGGACCCGCGGATTGCAGAATGGTTCGGGATGCATTATATGTGCCTCACGATCGTGGCCTGTTGGGTCAGTTGGTGCGGTAGTACGGTCTATTCTTCCCCCTGCCGAATAACCGCTCATACATTTTCAGCAGCATATATAGTAGTGGTTCTCTCGCACTGATGTGTCAGGGACTCCTCGTGGACTGGTGGAAGTTATGGGAGACCCGTTGCAGTGAAAGAACGGAAGAGGAGGTGGTAGGGGGGGCAAGGTGTAGGTGATATAACTGGGGCATTGTCGGGCGGATTGCACAACAATGCCTCAATTAACGCGCAAGAGAGTTACACACTGTACAGCACTTTTTCATCGACAGTGCAACAACTGTAATTATGGAGTGTTGTGTCCTGTGACAGCTTGTGATCCCTTACCGCTCGTAGTACGTTTCACCGCATGACACTGGTATACTGCGGCAAGGCTGGTACTGAGTACTGTGGCTCGCGACAGCTTGTGGTCCCTACCTACATTTAGTACACTTCGCCGCATAAAATTCCTATACTGTGGCAAAGCTGGCTTCGCCACAATACATTAGTGTCATTTGACAAAGTTGGCTTCGCGGCGGCACAATAATGCAGTGCGGTGAAGCCAGATTAGCAAATTGGCCTCAACAACAACAAAAGACTCTTTGTGTGTGTGTGTGTGTGTGTGTGTGTGTGTGTGTGTGTGGTGTGTGTGTGTGTGTGTTGTGTGTGTGTGGTGTGTGGTGTGTGTGGTATTCATCCATCCATCCATGCCTACGTCTTCGTGCTCTGCTGGTCGTCCCGTTCACTTTCTCAAACCGAAATTGGAATGACAAGGTGTCATTGTATGAGGAATGCAAAAGATTGATCTGAGGCCGAATTCACAAAACTTCTCTTTCGTAAGTGCATTTTGCCATTGGTCGGTCCGCTTCCCTAATGGATCCAGCATCGGCATTGGCTGAAATTTTCTCTAGCGAACATTATTGTCGTAAGCTGTCTTTGTGAATACGGGCCCTGGACATTACCAACATGATGCACTTGTCATGGTACGGTACGTTGTGGAAAAACTTTATTGAGGACCTGCAGATCGTGTCTCAACACGCAGCAGGCTGCACCGACGTAGCAATTAACAATAATACGATCGATCACATGTCGTTCATGCCCGCATATAGGAGGGTATACGCGCCACAGGTGACTGAATGTTAACGTTGTAGCTTACGTTAACGAAGGACCTAGCAAAATACACATTCAAAACTTTATGAGACCACACATGGCGGAGGCTTAGCAAGAGAATGTGCCATTTGTTGCAGCTTGCGATTGAAATGCGGGCTTAACAAGCAGACACAGACAAACGAGCTGTAATGACCGAAGGCAACCAATAACGAAGTAGGCAAGCAGGAATCGAACCCGGGCTTCCAAGGTGCCAAGCAAGCACTCTACCCCTCGTCCACGGCGGCCCCTTCTTCGTGACCCATATCGTAAATAAAACGATTGCATTAGCAGTTGTGGTGGTGGTGCTTGTCTAACGCCAATTGCTGTTCTAGTGTATGAAATGTAAGAAAGAATACACATGTAATGTTATCCCTTAGCCTACTTTTGTCTTGCTTTGTTCGACCCCGTAAGAATTCTCCAGCAAACGAAGCTTGCGACATGCACATAAGCGCACCGTAGCGTACATGCATTTCTCTTCTACGAAAAAGACGTCACTGCACTAACGACAGTGCCGATATTACGTCGTACCTTAAGCTACCCTTTTTTCGCAACACTGCTGCCGGTGTGTCTGCTAAACCCACGTTACGTACACAACTACTTAATCTGAGAAGAGACGTTGATCCTAGTCATAACACTTGGCTAGATGCCAAACATTTCGGCATAGACCATTTCCTCGCTGACCGCTTCGCGTGACATAGATTCCTACAGTGCGTGGGATCTGCTGAGTTTTTCTATTTATTTATTTATTTATTTATTTATTTATTTATTTATTTATTTATTTATTTATTTATTTGAGCGCCTCATTCACTAGGAACTGTTTTTCATACGTACACTTCCAGAACTTCTACTGCAGCTTTTACTGCAGCTTTCTATTGGAACTCGGCAAAAGTTCTGCTAGTTCCAACTTCTCGGAGCGTTCTCCTGGGCCCATCTATGGCACGCATCGAAAGTTGCCAGTTGATCCATTCATCCTTCCAGAAGAATCCGCCACATAACGGCATTGTGGTTACGTTTCTTTCCCGCGTATACGGTACGTCCATAGCGGGTGCGTTGAATGGATCTTTCTGAACCCTCCTCATCACAAATACGGCCGGCATCGGCCTTTCATTCGCACACACGGCCACACCCCCCGAAAAACGCACCACGAAGTGACCCACGCTCTTCTCGCAATACTGCCGAGAAAGTTTCTCAGAACAAACGACGCCCCGAGGCGTTTCGTAACTTTCCCCGACTATTTCTTTCTTTCTCTATACTACGTCTTCACGGCACCACCGCGAAACTAAAGCTGCGTCTTCGCGCCAGCCGTACGCGCGAACCAAATCACCGCGGGGCTGTTTGTTTTCTTTCATCTATTTACTTAGCGAGGCGACGCGACCGGGCAACCCATTCTGGGGGGACAAGGGAGTGTCGACGTCGAATCCACGCGGGTCCGCACGAAAAGAGCCCTAAGAGAAGGGGGACCATAAGGACTCATCACCTCCAGATGTCGCCACCCGCCCACCCACGCACACGCACGCACTCTGTCACGCGGACACACACACACACATACACTCCGTGCAAGCCTTTACTTCATTCCTTCGCTTCCAGGGGACAGAACACAGAGATATAAAAGAGAGAGAGAAGGAGAAATAATGACGGAGTGGAAACGAAATTACCGCGAGGGAAACGCCAAACAGCTGCCAAGATATCGCGGGGCGCGGCGTAGGCCGAGGTGCTTCAACGTAACACCAGTAGACAGCGGAGGGCGAGGGATATACAGAAAGCGACGAGGACGATAGAAATAAAGTCGGGGTTTCTGGAGGCCCGACTGGAGCCCATATAAGAGAAGACGGCTCGGAGGAGAAAGTAAACTCGACGAACAAAAAGTCACCACGAAACGCCCTACCACGGCCTGGTCTGCAGCGGTAGTGGCGACAGCGTCAGAGCGAGGCTTCGAGGCAAACGAAGAAAGCTAGCTATGGGTCGCGGGAAAAAAGACAAGGACGAAAGTATGGCGCAGCGCGGCGGGATAAGAAAGAAACAAAAGGAGGGAGTACTGAGGGGAAAAGAGCGGCCTCGGCGTGCACGAACACACTGACAAGAGCCACGGAAAAGCCTCAGGACAGGATAATAACGACGTTAAGGATCCTTCGGCCGGCCACCACATACTAGGGGAAGAAAAGAGACACAAACAAAAGACGAGACGCGTACAAAACTGACAAAACGCAGCTGGCGCGCGCCAGCCCCCTCCTAGCTGCTGCCGGATAAGGGAGTGCTTGCTCGCGGCTGAAAAGGAAAGAAACAAAAGAGATAAGAGAGCTGGCATTACGAGCTTGGAACAGACATCAAGGTGCGACCGGATTGGCTGCGAGTATAGCGAAGGGCGCAGGAGGGCAACGGGAACGCCGGCTGATGCATTTTTACCCGTTGCTTTTCGGCAATATGGAAAGGTCCGTGCACAAGCATACTCTCGTCTCGGTAGATGCGTGCAGTGTTCATCAAAAGTTGGCGTAGCAGGATGCTAATGTATGAAAGAAGCCTGTTTCACAAAACTGCGTGTACATAAGAGCCTGGAAGTCGGCTAATTAGGCTAACTTGGCTAACAATATTGCGCACTGAAACGACACTAAGGAGTTGTGACGTGACCACAGCAAACAATCAACGATGCCATAGGGTCTGGCAAACCACCCGTTTATGTATTGATCCATGATGAGGGCTATATAGCCCTCATTATCCAAAAGACAGTCGCTATGAGCACTGGTCCAAACGAAACGATTTCAGCCTAGCAGGATAACGCCAGAAGGATCAGAACTGACCATCCCAGGAGGAAGTTGCCTTGACGACGTGAAAATGCAACCAATGATCTCGCCCTCGACGGAAGAGACGGAGCAGACATAAGGCTATACAAAAAATACACGTGAGCAAATTATTGGGCTGGTTGGTTTTTCATAGTCTCTATAATATACTGCGCTAAAGTTACCAGGTGCGTTGTGTTATGGAGGACCTATAGTGAACGAGCGAGGAAGACACCGCAAGCACAGACTACCATCTGGGAACAACATTAAAGAAGAAAAACACTAGGAGAGGGTTGTAAATATTGAAATAAAGGATGGTTACGGCAAGTTGTCAGCAGCCACACGAGGGTTGACGTGGGTGCTTCGTTCCTTCACTACATATTGTTTCTGATGAAGTCAATTTCAGGCTGGCTTCGCAGAATGGACTACATCAGAAACAGTATATAGTGAAGGAACAAAGCACCCCCCTCCCCGCAGAAAAAAAGGCAAAAAAGAACAAACAAACAGAGTAACGAACAGAGAATTATCGGCGGATGAGCACGTAAACCTTCGTGTTGCGGCTGACAGCACTCTGCCGTGGTTTTCTTCACCCCCTCACCCTATTTTAACATTTTACAACCCTCTCGCCGTGTTTTTCTTCTTTCCTGTCGTTTCGATTTGACTGCTTTCTGGAGTTTTACGTCTCGAAACCACCATATGATTATGAGAAACGCCGTAGTAGAGGGTTCCGGAAATGTCGACCACCCGGAGTTCTTTAACGTGCACTGACATCCGCGGCCGGGATTCGGTCCCGCGACCTCTGGGTCTGCAGCCGACTGCCATAGCCATTAGACCACCGTGGTGGGGCATGTTGTTTTCCAGTCAGCCCAGTTGATAGTTTGCGCTTGTGGTGTCCTTGTTCACTACGTCCTCTTTAACACAGTGTGCCTGGTAACTTCAACGCAGTGCAAGAACCAGTGAATACATGGCAGGTTGGCGATAACGACATGTAATGCAGGATCATGTCAGGACTCCACAGAATAAATCAACGTTGCTCAAAACGTGAGGACGGCGATCTCGAAAAAGTACTGTGATTCAGTACACTCACTTAAAACCCCTAGGGGATGAGAGCAACGGAGAACCATCGGGGAGGAAAGGAAGGATTGAGGAAAGACAGGGAAGTTAATCAAAGGCGAGCCCGGTTGGCTGCCCAGAACTGGGAAAAGGGGAAATCGAGGAAGAGATACAGAGAGGCGAAAGGAAATTCCACGAGCTGCGGTGCCGCCGACGTTGTAACTGTTTTGTGCTCGGTGTCCCAGAAGGTTAACCAACCCAGCATCCTAGATAGATCGCAGGGCTGACTTTTTGACTTTTTCTCGAATCTGTGGTGTGCAACACCGAGATCTCAAGATCTCGATTAGGGTGACGCTTTCTTTCTGTTCACCAGATCGAGGTCCGCGCGGAGTCTTTTAGAATCGAAAGATGCATGGCTGGTATATTATAGGAGGTATTCGATAGTGTCTCTCCTCGACGGTGTAGTCCCTGTACTCGGTGGTAGTGGCCACGCCAATCACAAAAGGAATGCATTTGTCAATGCAACATTCAAGTACTGACAACGACACGCAGTGTATATATATTCCACACCGGATAGAACTTGATTAAAGCCGCAACAGCAGCGATGGGCTGCGTGTATGCAACTGATCGTGAATGAATTCGGATGTGTGCGCCGTAAAAGCGCGGAAATTTGTCGCTATATATAATGAAATCATGAGGTGTACATTTCCTTCCCTTACTCGTTTAGTATCCTTCTCCCTAAGACCATATATGGCTTATGCACCCCTGTTTTTGGTATGCACGAGTTTTGCAAATGTCGGATGACGTACAAACAACGTCGTCTCAAACGCATTGTATACACATCAAACTTGACATGGCGGGGTGCGAATGCGTGAATAACATGATGGGCCATGACATCAATGACATGACATGCGTCACGCTCAACGATACTACATTCACGTGTGACGCAACGCGCATCGCCCCCCTCCCCTCCCTTCCGCTATTTTGTTATGTTTTGCGCTAGGTGGCCATATTGTACGGTCCTTACATAGACAGTAGAACTGAAACTTGAGCTAGTTCGTAATGGTTCATCTTGAGGTGGATGCAGCGCTACACTGTGCACCTTCTTTGTCCGCGTTTCGTGTAGCGCTGCACACACCTCAAGACGAACCTTTATATAGACTTTCGTCAAAGGCTAACATGTCATTCCTAACGTCGCGGTGATTTTAATGACGGTTATCGTCCCTTGCCGTGGCGCAGTGCTGAGCACCGAGTACTGCTACGGCTACACGGACAAGTTCGGCAAGTGGAACAACGGCTTCCCGTGCCCGGCGCAGAGCAACGGCGAGCCCGTCTACTGCTGCGGGACATCCACGGAGCCGTACTGCTGTCGCAAGAAGGAGGACGAGCCACCGGCACCGGCCCATGAGTAAGTGCGACGCTGTGCTTACACATACTCGGCTTCGTGTAAGATGTTCGAGACGAATGCCTTTAGCGCATATCATGGAGCGGTGACGTTAACGAGAAACGCGGCGGCGACAGGATCGAGTGAAGCATTCTGGGAGTGTGGTACATACCCGCATGGACGGGTGTCCTTGAGACTAATGTGCATACACCCATAGTCGCCTACGCGTGATACATACACTATATACCCCATAATATGAGAGTACGCACCGCACGCGGCTTCATATGAAGCGATAGCGCCTGCAGCTCATGTGGCAATACACTGAAGAAGTAGCACAGGTTCTCGGAATTGTTTTTAACGATGTCGACCAAAAATGCCAACATGTGAATATTTATTCATCGAGGCTTATGAAGTCTTGCAAAACATCTCGCCCCAAGCTGAAGGTTGAAATGGTGCGACTTCATGTACACCTTGACACATTATCAAATGAGCAGCGGGTATTGGCCTTCAAGTGTTACAGAGACGTAACACACGCCGACATTTAATTTTAGTTTATTTTTATTTTTTGCTAATTTAACAGGCACCTTAGGCCCAAAGACATTGGGTGTTATATACAGTGCTGACTAAAGCATTCTTGAACAGTTGGAGTCGAGCGGAGATTACATGTGAAGGAAGGTGGTCGCACTCTCCAGATGTTCGTTGTAAGAATGACTGAAAAAAAGCGCCAGTTTTTTCTGAAAGAAACTCTCACTTTTCGTGACGTAAGCGCGTGACGTAAGCGAGATCAAACTTGATGAGGAGACGATATAAACTTATAAACTCGTTGCGGAACTGAAGATGCTGAAAAAATGGTGCGAAAATTGCTCGAACGAAACAATTTACGACGAGATCGAAGAGATAGCAGGCCACGACTCGGCTCCATGGGAAATGTGCTTGGTGGTTTGTAGTATAGTTACAAAGGACGAAACGCGTAGAATTATTCTTAACCATTATCAGCGAATAGATTAAGTTTTCCTGGCGTGGAACCCAAACTGAGGCAGCATATCCTAGTTTCGAGCGAATGAGCCTGTTTTTTTCACATGATTAATTTTGAAGATGAATGCACTTCAGCGAAATTGCGATAGAGATACCCGAAGATTCGATTAGCTTTCTAACCATATATGAAATGCGAGATGCCATAGAAAGGTTTGCAGTAAAGTGAATGCCAAGGTATTTGAATGAGAGCACGTTACCCAAAGGGATCTTCTTACAGCTAAGACGCCAATGAACAAATATGATGATAATGATGATGATCATCATCATTGTCATTTACTGAACCCTTACGAGCCTTTTACAAGGCACTACGTAAGGGCGGGGGAAAGATAAATATGCAGACATGTCGTGACACAAATGCATTGTTTTGAATAATAACAGTGCACTGAAGAGTACAGTGTTCACAATATGTACATCATACACTTGCATTTCCTTGTGTAGAGCTCCATATCCTCCATGTGTTGCACGATTGGTTGGCGGCACTAAAATCAGATTAAAGGTCTTTAGTATTAGACGTATTGAGGAACTCTGGTGTTAGCGTGGGTCATTTCTTTATAAACAATACAATCGTCGAAAAGGGGGTTAGTATTACGAGGCGTAACATGCAGGTAATTCATTTGTGGAAAACAGAAAAAATAATAAATCTATTCATCTTGGATACTCCAAGCTCTTACCACAACCTGCTTTTATGCCACAACTGCCGTTATACTTGCTGGCTCGTAGCACTTCTAGATTTCAATGTCCTCGAGTTCCTCAATCCATATATCTGAACTATCCGGGAAAAGTGCATACTCGCATTAAGCGAATGCATTTTATTTTCACTCGCAGCCAGACACTCCTTCTTGGTGTGGCCCTCGGCACGCTGCTGGTGGTGGCACTCCTAGCCCTGGGCGCCTGCCTGCTATGTCGCCGCCGGATGGCGCACAAGAACAGGCACCAGACCATCAATGGAGGTACGCCTACCGGTTGAAATACACGTTACGGCAGCGACTGCGCCAAGCCCTTGATGTAGTTCAGTCGGCCGGCACATGCCAGACGCTCCACGACACCCATCTGGCCAGTCCGCTTATCAACAATTATTCGCTTACTTCGATAGCTTGTCATTGGCTAGCCTAACTGAACACTCACTGCCCATTTATCTGGTAAATATAAGCAACTGGCGCTTGATTAGTTAATTAATTAATTGACTGATTGATTGCAGAGACGTTCCTTCCTAGCATTCTCCCTCATACCGGAGTCAAGGGATCGCGTCACGCGTTTACGTCACCAGCCTCGCTTCTGTTTCATCGATTTCTCCTTATTTTTTTCTGCTGCATGTTGCACTTGTGGCGGTTCCCCACGTTCCGTATACTACGGGACTTACCGGGGTCACGTGACATTATCTGTGATGCTTCAGGCAGTGTATCTTAGGTGGATTAGTATGGGTGCACTTCATAAGGGATAAAAATTGACCACTAAATATCTGAAGCGTTATTAATCTTCATAAGGTCTTCGCGACCGTGTACGTACCAAGCTATAGGCTCTCGTAATGGCCACCTGATCAATGTACAGGGCGTCCCGCGCAGTCAAGATTAAAAAAAAGAACAATGCGTCCGAATCAAATGGAACCAAGCGCATACTGTTCACACTGGTCTGTAATTACTCAAGCTATTTTTACTTTCCCTTAATTATTTATTTATTATGCCTAATTATCCAACTTTCTATTTAGTGCTGGAGACCCTCAGTATGATTTGCAAAGTTTTAGAGCACCTTCAGTAACCACCGACTAAGTTGTTTTCATTACGAAACGTCTCACGCAGTAATTTTTCCCGCGTTGTAAGAAAGCGCGCGCAATATGAAAAACAAAATAAATTAATAAAAACACTTGAAGGAGCGTTCTGCGCACTACGATCGTGCCACTCTCTAGCGTGCAATCGCTGAACAAGGTCGCCTGCAGCGCTATTGCTTGGACGGGGCTGGCTCGGACGCCTATTATCTCCTTGGCAGCGCTTGGCCAGCAGCATGCATTTGCGCCGTAAAGCGACAAAGGCCGGACGCCCAGGTGCCAGCAACCATTGTTGTTTTGTGGGGTTTTACGTCCCAAAACCAGTTCTGATTATGAGAGACGCCGTAGTGGAGGGCTCCGGAAATTTCGACCACCTGGGGTTCTTTAACGTGCACTGACATCGCACAGCACACGGGCCTCAACATTTCGCCTCCATCGAAATGCAGCCGCCGCGGCCGGGACTCGATCCCGCGACCCTCGGATCAGCAGCCGAGTACCTTAACCACTAGACCACCGCGGCGGGGCGCCAGCAACCATATAAGCACTTTGCTGCTTCACCATGGACACACACACGCTGCAGCCGACTTTGTTCAACGACTGCACGCGTGAGAGCGCCACAGCAGTGCGCATAACGCTCCCTTACGTGTTTCTCTCTCCCCTTTTTAAAAATATACCTTGCGCACTTTCTTTACTACGCAGAAAAAAGAAAACATAGGACGTATTTCAACGAAAAAAAAAATCAGTTTTATTTTATTTCTAGGGTTTAACGGTCCCAAAGCCATAATATGATTACGAAAGGCGCCCTAGTGGAAGGTTCCGGAAATTTAGACCACCTGGGGTTCTCCAAACCGCACTGACATCGCACAGTACACGGGCCTAAACATTTCGCCTCCATCGAAATGCATAGGACGAAATGCATACTTAACCTAAAGAAAACAAGAACTAAATTATTTACTAAAAAAAAATGTAATGTAGAGGTAGTCAGAGCGAAAGACGACGAATTTAAAGTCGCCCTAAGCAACAAGTTCGAGGCCTTAGAGGAAAACGGTGACGATTTAGAACAAATAAACAAAACCATAACGAAAACAATCCTTGAAACCGCGATAGAAGTCGGGGGTAAAACAGCAAAGCAAACAACAAGTAAGTTGTCCCAATCTACCAAGGACTTAATAAAAAAACGCCAACAAATGAAAGTAACTTCATCAAAAGATAAGATAGAATTCGCAGAACTATCGAAATTGATCAGTAAAGCCAGGCAAAGAGATGTAAGAAACTTTAACATGAGAGAAATAGAGAAAGCAGTGGAGAAAGGCACCAGCATTAAATCGGTCAAAAAGAAACTGCACTTAGGACAACACAAAATGCATGCACTAAAAGATAAACAAGGTAACGTTATCAACAGTTTCACCGAAATAGTAAAGGTAGCAGAAGATTTCTACTCGGAACTGTACAGCTCTCAGACAGACCATACAACCTTAATAGAAATAGAACCAGAGGAGAACACCGAAATTCCATGTATAACCGCTGACGAAGTCAAAAAAGCTGCCAAAGGCATGTCCCGCGGTAAAGCAGCTGGTGACGATGGTATAACAGCCGACTTGATCAAAGACGGAGGAGATATTGTACTTGAAAAACTTGCATCGCTCTTCACGAAATGTATCAAGACATGTAGCGTACCGCGCAGCTGGAAAAATGCTAATATAATCCTTATCCACAAGAAAGGTGACATAAAGGACTTAAAGAATTACAGACCAATCAGCCTACTCCCAGTAATATACAAGCTATTTACAAAGGTAATTTCTACGAGGATAAGAGAAACACTCGACTTTAACCAACCGAGAGAACAAGCTGGTTTTAGGAAAGGTTACTCGACAATGGACCACAGCCACGCTATCAACCTAGTAATTGAGAAGTACGCGGAATATAACAAACCTCCATATTTTTTTAAAGAAGAGGCGTGCAGGACACGGACACAAGAAGAGAAGTGAACACAACGAACGCCGACTAGCAACTGATGCACAGCACAGAGGCGAAAAAGAAAGAAGACACACAGCTTATCTGCGCATGCTCGGAATGGTAGCGCCACCTGTCAATCGGTTACACGTGCTCGCCTACGCGATAGACAACTCCCAAGGCGTTCTATCTCCTCCCTGTTTAAGCTAATCGACGGTTGACTCACGCATGCACTTCCACTAATACTGATATACCAGGCCTCAACCAATAAAAGCGTATCTTCGTTCTTATGCCTGTACAGGATCTCGGTATTATCTAACTCGGGCATGCAGCTACAGACCTGGCAGTGCAAGGATAGATTGGACGGCGTCCCACCTGATAGCGACCTCCTGTGTTCAATTAATCTTTGATTAATACAACGCGCAGTTTGCCCTACATAAAACCGTCCGCAGCTAAAAGGAATCTTATAAACTACACCCATGCGGCAGTCGGTGAAATTGTTCTTGGCTAGGTGCTTAACCGGACAGATATCGGTTCGCTTCTTACCTTCCTTCTGCTCAATTCTTCTATGCACTGCAGCACAAACCCTTCCTAACTTATTGGGAGCCGTAAACACAACATTAACCCCATATTTACTTCCCACTTTCTTAAGCCGGTGCGAAACTGCGTGGATGTAAGGAATACTCACGACCTTTTTCTTGTTAATGTTACTCTCTGCTACCGCTTTTGTTCCGGTCGAAATCGACTTCTTAAGACGCTCAGCTACTGTGGCTATGGCTAGTCTAGGGTAACCTGCATCTAAGAGGCGCTCAACCTGCGCATTAAAGCTAATGGTCAAACGGTGCACGCACGACTTCGATAGGGCTGACTTTAAACAGGACAAGGCTATTCCGTTTTTTACTACTTTCGAATGCTTGGAGTCAAAATTTAGCAACGGCTTAGATGCTCTAGGGGAATACTGCCAACACACGTGATTCCGCTCAAATGACAACGAGATATCTAAAAATTGTATTACGTTTTTCTCCGGTAGTTCTTTCGTAAACGTTAAACCATCTCCATTAAGTTTAAATTGATCGCTTACATAGGTGACGACGGATTCAAAATCATCCTTACTACAAAGTACCAAGTAATCGTCCGCATACCGAAATACCCTAATGATGCGGTCCCCTAAGGCCTCTTTTAAACGGCAGTCAAACTTGCTCAAGTATAGATCACTTAGAATAGGGGCTACCTTTGAACCTATACAAATCCCTGATTTCTGCACATACACGCCTTCCCTGTATCCAACTAATGTTGACGTTAAGTACATGGAAAGAATTTCTAGAAAGGTACCTGTGGAAACTCCGCATCTATCTATGAAACCGGACTCTTGCCCTTGTTCTTGAATACATTCTTTCACGCAATTTAGTAAACCTTCATGCGGCAACGAGTAATACAAATCTTCCACATCCATGCTAAACGCTGTGCAGTCGCCAGGATTTTCCTCTGTTAACAACTGAACTAGAGCCTGAGAATTACGTACATGGAAGGGGTCAGAAAAACTTAAGGAAGTTAAGCATTTCTGTAAATACCTAGCTACACAAACTTGCCACGTCCCTGACTCCGATACAATCGAGCGAAACGGAATTTCTGGCTTATGGGTTTTTCGCCGAGAAAAATAATTCTAAAGTGAGCAATTTTGCCTTCTTAACACTGGAAGCAACCTTATCTAGATTATGTTTCAAAAGGAGATCGACAGCTCGTTGTTTTACTACAGAAGGTTTCAGTTTCACAGGTCTAAAATTCTTTTCAACAGCTGCTGAGGCTTTATCAGAAAAAGTGCTATTCGGCATTATTACAAAACAACCTTCCTTATCAGATAAAACGGGTCGAAGCTTATGTTCCACACAGTAATTTACAACCGGTCGGATAGGGTCAGAGGCCTTAACGAGATCGTTCGAATGCTTGATGCTGGCGAAGCAATCTGAAATACATCGAGACCGTTCAACTTCCGGAATAACCTTAGTTATAGATCGAGGTAAGCTTAAAACGTCAACTTCTTTTAGGTTAGGATGAAAACAGTACTTAGGGCCTAATGCTAGAATTTTCTTGTGGTTATCGTCCAAAACGGCGTCTCCGAGAATCATTACCTTTTCCGACGGCGATTTATTAGAAAAAGAATTCCTCTTACTTTGCAGTAGATCCGGTAGCTTCGTCCTCCACAAAAAATCCGCGTGCTGCTCAGAAACTCTCAACCAATTGGCGCAAGTGCGGTTCCTTTGACGGTCTCCCCGGGTGGCGCAGCTGGCTTCTAAGCACTGACGATAAAATCTGACTTGCCGCCATGCTTCGGCTGAAATAATCGCGCAAATCCTGTTCGCATGTCCCATAGAAGGAAGAAGAAAACCGCACAACATCTGAATTTCCATCGGAATGATATTATTGCGTTTAAACCACGACATAGTTCTAGCGCGAAACATACATATAGCAATTAAAGAGGCTAAAGAAGCAGGATTGCGCAGATAAGTAGGAGAACACGGAAAAGGGCTCAGGGTACTAGAAATGAAGCTCAAAAGGACAGAAAGTTGAGCGAGTTGGTAACATTCCATAATCAAAAGAAGAGGCGTGCAGGACACGGACACAAGAAGAGAAGTGAACACCACGAACGCCGACTAGCAACTGATGCACAGCACAGAGGCGAAAAAGAAAGAAGACACACAGCTTATCTGCGCATGCTCGGAATGGTAGCGCCACCTGTCAATCGGTTACACGTGCCCGCCTACGCGATAGACAACTCCCAAGGCATTCTATCTCCTCCCTGTTTAAGCTAATCGACGGTTGACTCACGCATGCACTTCCACTAATACTGATATACCAGGCCTCAACCAATAAAAGCGTATCTTCGTTCTTATGCCTGTACAGGATCTCGGTATTATCTAACTCGGGCATGCAGCTACAGACCTGGCAGTGCAAGGATAGATTGGACGGCGTCCCACCTGATAGCGACCTCCTGTGTTCAATTAATCTTTGATTAATACAACGCGCAGTTTGCCCTACATAAAACCGTCCGCAGCTAAAAGGAATCTTATAAACTACACCCATGCGGCAGTCGGTGAAATTGTTCTTGGCTAGGTGCTTAACCGGACAGATATCGGTTCGCTTCTTACCTTCCTTCTGCTCAATTCTTCTATGCACTGCAGCACAAACCCTTCCTAACTTATTGGGAGCCGTAAACACAACATTAACCCCATATTTACTTCCCACTTTCTTAAGCCGGTGCGAAACTGCGTGGATGTAAGGAATACTCACGACCTTTTTCTTGTTAATGTTACTCTCTGCTACCGCTTTTGTTCCGGTCGAAATCGACTTCTTAAGACGCTCAGCTACTGTGGCTATGGCTAGTCTAGGGTAACCTGCATCTAAGAGGCGCTCAACCTGCGCATTAAAGCTAATGGTCAAACGGTGCACGCACGACTTCGATAGGGCTGACTTTAAACAGGACAAGGCTATTCCGTTTTTTACTACTTTCGAATGCTTGGAGTCAAAATTTAGCAACGGCTTAGATGCTCTAGGGGAATACTGCCAACACACGTGATTCCGCTCAAATGACAACGAGATATCTAAAAATTGTATTACGTTTTTCTCCGGTAGTTCTTTCGTAAACGTTAAACCATCTCCATTAAGTTTAAATTGATCGCTTACATAGGTGACGACGGATTCAAAATCATCCTTACTACAAAGTACCAAGTAATCGTCCGCATACCGAAATACCCTAATGATGCGGTCCCCTAAGGCCTCTTTTAAACGGCAGTCAAACTTGCTCAAGTATAGATCACTTAGAATAGGGGCTACCTTTGAACCTATACAAATCCCTGATTTCTGCACATACACGCCTTCCCTGTATCCAACTAATGTTGACGTTAAGTACATGGAAAGAATTTCTAGAAAGGTACCTGTGGAAACTCCGCATCTATCTATGAAACCGGACTCTTGCCCTTGTTCTTGAATACATTCTTTCACGCAATTTAGTAAACCTTCATGCGGCAACGAGTAATACAAATCTTCCACATCCATGCTAAACGCTGTGCAGTCGCCAGGATTTTCCTCTGTTAACAACTGAACTAGAGCCTGAGAATTACGTACATGGAAGGGGTCAGAAAAACTTAAGGAAGTTAAGCATTTCTGTAAATACCTAGCTACACAAACTTGCCACGTCCCTGACTCCGATACAATCGAGCGAAACGGAATTTCTGGCTTATGGGTTTTCGCCGAGAAAAATAATTCTAAAGTGAGCAATTTTGCCTTTTTAACACTGGAAGCAACCTTATCTAGATTATGTTTCAAAAGGAGATCGACAGCTCGTTGTTTTACTACAGAAGGTTTCAGTTTCACAGGTCTAAAATTCTTTTCAACAGCTGCTGAGGCTTTATCAGAAAAAGTGCTATTCGGCATTATTACAAAACAACCTTCCTTATCAGATAAAACGGGTCGAAGCTTATGTTCCACACAGTAATTTACAACCGGTCGGATAGGGTCAGAGGCCTTAACGAGATCGTTCGAATGCTTGATGCTGGCGAAGCAATCTGAAATACATCGAGACCGTTCAACTTCCGGAATAACCTTAGTTATAGATCGAGGTAAGCTTAAAACGTCAACTTCTTTTAGGTTAGGATGAAAACAGTACTTAGGGCCTAATGCTAGAATTTTCTTGTGGTTATCGTCCAAAACGGCGTCTCCGAGAATCATTACCTTTTCCGACGGCGATTTATTAGAAAAAGAATTCCTCTTACTTTGCAGTAGATCCGGTAGCTTCGTCCTCCACAAAAAATCCGCGTGCTGCTCAGAAACTCTCAACCAATTGGCGCAAGTGCGGTTCCTTTGACGGTCTCCCCGGGTGGCGCAGCTGGCTTCTAAGCACTGACGATAAAATCTGACTTGCCGCCATGCTTCGGCTGAAATAATCGCGCAAATCCTGTTCGCATGTCCCATAGAAGGAAGAAGAAAACCGCACAACATCTGAATTTCCATCGGAATGATATTATTGCGTTTAAACCACGACATAGTTCTAGCGCGAAACATACATATAGCAATTAAAGAGGCTAAAGAAGCAGGATTGCGCAGATAAGTAGGAGAACACGGAAAAGGGCTCAGGGTACTAGAAATGAAGCTCAAAAGGACAGAAAGTTGAGCGAGTTGGTAACATTCCATAATCAAAAGAAGAGGCGTGCAGGACACGGACACAAGAAGAGAAGTGAACACCACGAACGCCGACTAGCAACTGATGCACAGCACAGAGGCGAAAAAGAAAGAAGACACACAGCTTATCTGCGCATGCTCGGAATGGTAGCGCCACCTGTCAATCGGTTACACGTGCCCGCCTACGCGATAGACAACTCCCAAGGCATTCTATCTCCTCCCTGTTTAAGCTAATCGACGGTTGACTCACGCATGCACTTCCACTAATACTGATATACCAGGCCTCAACCAATAAAAGCGTATCTTCGTTCTTATGCCTGTACAGGATCTCGGTATTATCTAACTCGGGCATGCAGCTACAGACCTGGCAGTGCAAGGATAGATTGGACGGCGTCCCACCTGATAGCGACCTCCTGTGTTCAATTAATCTTTGATTAATACAACGCGCAGTTTGCCCTACATAAAACCGTCCGCAGCTAAAAGGAATCTTATAAACTACACCCATGCGGCAGTCGGTGAAATTGTTCTTGGCTAGGTGCTTAACCGGACAGATATCGGTTCGCTTCTTACCTTCCTTCTGCTCAATTCTTCTATGCACTGCAGCACAAACCCTTCCTAACTTATTGGGAGCCGTAAACACAACATTAACCCCATATTTACTTCCCACTTTCTTAAGCCGGTGCGAAACTGCGTGGATGTAAGGAATACTCACGACCTTTTTCTTGTTAATGTTACTCTCTGCTACCGCTTTTGTTCCGGTCGAAATCGACTTCTTAAGACGCTCAGCTACTGTGGCTATGGCTAGTCTAGGGTAACCTGCATCTAAGAGGCGCTCAACCTGCGCATTAAAGCTAATGGTCAAACGGTGCACGCACGACTTCGATAGGGCTGACTTTAAACAGGACAAGGCTATTCCGTTTTTTACTACTTTCGAATGCTTGGAGTCAAAATTTAGCAACGGCTTAGATGCTCTAGGGGAATACTGCCAACACACGTGATTCCGCTCAAATGACAACGAGATATCTAAAAATTGTATTACGTTTTTCTCCGGTAGTTCTTTCGTAAACGTTAAACCATCTCCATTAAGTTTAAATTGATCGCTTACATAGGTGACGACGGATTCAAAATCATCCTTACTACAAAGTACCAAGTAATCGTCCGCATACCGAAATACCCTAATGATGCGGTCCCCTAAGGCCTCTTTTAAACGGCAGTCAAACTTGCTCAAGTATAGATCACTTAGAATAGGGGCTACCTTTGAACCTATACAAATCCCTGATTTCTGCACATACACGCCTTCCCTGTATCCAACTAATGTTGACGTTAAGTACATGGAAAGAATTTCTAGAAAGGTACCTGTGGAAACTCCGCATCTATCTATGAAACCGGACTCTTGCCCTTGTTCTTGAATACATTCTTTCACGCAATTTAGTAAACCTTCATGCGGCAACGAGTAATACAAATCTTCCACATCCATGCTAAACGCTGTGCAGTCGCCAGGATTTTCCTCTGTTAACAACTGAACTAGAGCCTGAGAATTACGTACATGGAAGGGGTCAGAAAAACTTAAGGAAGTTAAGCATTTCTGTAAATACCTAGCTACACAAACTTGCCACGTCCCTGACTCCGATACAATCGAGCGAAACGGAATTTCTGGCTTATGGGTTTTCGCCGAGAAAAATAATTCTAAAGTGAGCAATTTTGCCTTTTTAACACTGGAAGCAACCTTATCTAGATTATGTTTCAAAAGGAGATCGACAGCTCGTTGTTTTACTACAGAAGGTTTCAGTTTCACAGGTCTAAAATTCTTTTCAACAGCTGCTGAGGCTTTATCAGAAAAAGTGCTATTCGGCATTATTACAAAACAACCTTCCTTATCAGATAAAACGGGTCGAAGCTTATGTTCCACACAGTAATTTACAACCGGTCGGATAGGGTCAGAGGCCTTAACGAGATCGTTCGAATGCTTGATGCTGGCGAAGCAATCTGAAATACATCGAGACCGTTCAACTTCCGGAATAACCTTAGTTATAGATCGAGGTAAGCTTAAAACGTCAACTTCTTTTAGGTTAGGATGAAAACAGTACTTAGGGCCTAATGCTAGAATTTTCTTGTGGTTATCGTCCAAAACGGCGTCTCCGAGAATCATTACCTTTTCCGACGGCGATTTATTAGAAAAAGAATTCCTCTTACTTTGCAGTAGATCCGGTAGCTTCGTCCTCCACAAAAAATCCGCGTGCTGCTCAGAAACTCTCAACCAATTGGCGCAAGTGCGGTTCCTTTGACGGTCTCCCCGGGTGGCGCAGCTGGCTTCTAAGCACTGACGATAAAATCTGACTTGCCGCCATGCTTCGGCTGAAATAATCGCGCAAATCCTGTTCGCATGTCCCATAGAAGGAAGAAGAAAACCGCACAACATCTGAATTTCCATCGGAATGATATTATTGCGTTTAAACCACGACATAGTTCTAGCGCGAAACATACATATAGCAATTAAAGAGGCTAAAGAAGCAGGATTGCGCAGATAAGTAGGAGAACACGGAAAAGGGCTCAGGGTACTAGAAATGAAGCTCAAAAGGACAGAAAGTTGAGCGAGTTGGTAACATTCCATAATCAAAAGAAGAGGCGTGCAGGACACGGACACAAGAAGAGAAGTGAACACCACGAACGCCGACTAGCAACTGATGCACAGCACAGAGGCGAAAAAGAAAGAAGACACACAGCTTATCTGCGCATGCTCGGAATGGTAGCGCCACCTGTCAATCGGTTACACGTGCCCGCCTACGCGATAGACAACTCCCAAGGCATTCTATCTCCTCCCTGTTTAAGCTAATCGACGGTTGACTCACGCATGCACTTCCACTAATACTGATATACCAGGCCTCAACCAATAAAAGCGTATCTTCGTTCTTATGCCTGTACAGGATCTCGGTATTATCTAACTCGGGCATGCAGCTACAGACCTGGCAGTGCAAGGATAGATTGGACGGCGTCCCACCTGATAGCGACCTCCTGTGTTCAATTAATCTTTGATTAATACAACGCGCAGTTTGCCCTACATAAAACCGTCCGCAGCTAAAAGGAATCTTATAAACTACACCCATGCGGCAGTCGGTGAAATTGTTCTTGGCTAGGTGCTTAACCGGACAGATATCGGTTCGCTTCTTACCTTCCTTCTGCTCAATTCTTCTATGCACTGCAGCACAAACCCTTCCTAACTTATTGGGAGCCGTAAACACAACATTAACCCCATATTTACTTCCCACTTTCTTAAGCCGGTGCGAAACTGCGTGGATGTAAGGAATACTCACGACCTTTTTCTTGTTAATGTTACTCTCTGCTACCGCTTTTGTTCCGGTCGAAATCGACTTCTTAAGACGCTCAGCTACTGTGGCTATGGCTAGTCTAGGGTAACCTGCATCTAAGAGGCGCTCAACCTGCGCATTAAAGCTAATGGTCAAACGGTGCACGCACGACTTCGATAGGGCTGACTTTAAACAGGACAAGGCTATTCCGTTTTTTACTACTTTCGAATGCTTGGAGTCAAAATTTAGCAACGGCTTAGATGCTCTAGGGGAATACTGCCAACACACGTGATTCCGCTCAAATGACAACGAGATATCTAAAAATTGTATTACGTTTTTCTCCGGTAGTTCTTTCGTAAACGTTAAACCATCTCCATTAAGTTTAAATTGATCGCTTACATAGGTGACGACGGATTCAAAATCATCCTTACTACAAAGTACCAAGTAATCGTCCGCATACCGAAATACCCTAATGATGCGGTCCCCTAAGGCCTCTTTTAAACGGCAGTCAAACTTGCTCAGTATAGATCACTGACCGGACACTTGCCGCTCTCATTAAAGCGAAAATATTCACTCAGTGCATTCTCCCAGTGCTAACGTACGTGCGAAACATGGAGAATAACGAAAAAACTAGAGATGAAAATGAGGAGTACGCAACGTGCAATGGAAAGAAAAATGATAGGGGTAACGCTAAGAGATAAAAAACGAGCGGAGTGGATCAGAGAACAGACAGGAGTAGCCGATATTATCTTATCAATTAAAAGAAAGAAGTGGACCTGGGCAGGACATGTCATGAGGAGGAAGGATAATAGGTGGACAGTAAGAGCGACGGAATGGATACCACGAGAGGGAAAACGCAACAGAGGTAGGCAAAAGGTTAGATGGAGCGATGAAATTAAAAAGTTTGCGGGCATAAAGTGGAACCAACTCGCTCAGGATAGGGTGGATTGGAAATCGTTGGGAGAGGCCTTCGTCCTGCAGTGGACCTAAACAGGCTGATGATGATGATGATGATGATGAAATGCAGCCGTCGCGGCCAGGATTCGATCCCGCGACCCTCGAATCAGCAGCCGAGTGCCACAGCCACTGGACCACCGTGGCGGAGCGAAAATAATTCAATAGGTGGTTTCTTAAGATGCTCTACAAGTTTGCGAACCATACTTAGGGTCCTCAGCCAGTATTAAGAAGTTAGCCAATTAAAAATAATAATTAGTTAACTAAGGGCAAAATAAAGAATACTCGCATAGCTGGGCTGGCAGTGACTCAGAAATGCCGCCGCACACGCCGGCAGCAGTAAGCGCGAGAGGAATATATAGCACAAGGGAGCGACCGCCATCGCCGGCGGTGTGTGAGAGAGTGAAGACAGCTAGACAGCTACACTACTGTGAGACTTTAGAAAGTGCGTAGCAAGGGCAACCCCGCCATTCCCGTTGTGCGTCGAAGTGCCTTGAGAGGAGAAATCGCGCGCTCGCCGAGGCGATGGCGCCCTCTCTGGCGCGTCGTAACTATCGTCGGGGAGCGTGAGCACGCGACAGGAGGAGGCGACGGTCGTCGACAAGGCGAACCCCTAAAGTGCTACGCACTTCAAATAGCCTGAGTAACTATATACAGACCGGAGTGAACAGTATGCGCTTGGTTTCACTCGCTTCTGACTCATCGTTCCACTTTCAAAATCTTGACTCAAGATGTGGGACACCCTGTGCATGTCTTACAGCCCTGCTCTACGAAAGGTCTCACTAAGACGATAGATGAGACGAAAGCCTTACATGTGGGACACCCGCTCCGTTACGAAGAGAGAAAAAAAGCATTACAATGTCGAGACCCTAAGGCGGTTGCCCTTGTCCTTTTATGAGTGCCCCCCCAAGAAAAAAACACGAAGGCAACGCTTCTCGTGTTTTCGCGATTTATTGCCGTTTTTTCATCTTCCGTTTTTCTCGTTACTGTCTGCTTCCACGGCCACAGCCAAAAAAATAAAGGGGAAGAAATCGAAGACCTCGAAGCTCATATTATCCACCAGAGATTGAAAGTTACCGACTTTAAATCCGGCTTGAAAAGATTTCAGAAGGAGGCCCGCCGCTGGCAACCGCAAGAGCACTATTTCCATAACACAAAAACCAACGCACTCTTCGTGATCCATGCGCTCCTTCATTGCTTTCATACTGTAGCTGTACCACTTTACTATTATCGCTTTACACGCTAAAGAGCTTTTTTTTTATCTTCATAGCTTGAAACGAGAACGGGGCGCGTTTCATCCCGAACCAATGACTCTTCCCGCAGTTTCAAGGGCAATTTAAGACTTCAAGCCCACATCAGATTGCCATTAAGGTTGTTCAGCGGACGAAAAAAGAACATTATTTAAAGCACATCGACTGATTTTACGTAAAATTTGAACGAAGCCACTCATTTACCTCCTTTTTCATTCTTCCTTCAAGTTGCTCTCTCTTCTATACTAGTGACCGCGCGTTTCGAGCTATCGAAATAATTACGCCGCGGTATCTCCCACTCCACATCTTCTTTCCTTCTTCTGACGCTTCACCGCACAGTTCACTCGCGCTGCCGTGAAGCACCACCGTCGCGCACTAGCATGATCGCGAGTAACGAGCCTCGATTGGTACCTCAGCGTACGGTAAAGCGATTGCTGAGCACAAATTTGTATCGAAGTGCACGTTAAAGGACTCCAGGCGGTCGAAATTTCCGGGTCCCTCCACTAGGGCGTCTCTCATGATCATATCGTGGTTTTGGGAAGTACAATCCCATAAATCAACCAATTATGTGTCTCGAATTTTCGTGAACGATAAGATCTCACTAACACGGAGATAGATAAGGTCTCCCTAACACGAAGATAGATGAGATCTCACTAACATGAAGAAAGTAAGTCTTTCGAACGCGGATGCCGCGGACCACTTGGCCTTAGAAAAATGTCGCGCGTGATAAGGACTTTCAGCAGAAAGCACTGACGAGGGCAGAAGTAGTACGCACGACGTCCCACTAGACTAACAAGTCAATTAAGAAATAAGGCAGAGCCTCATCATCTGACGTAAATGATATGATATGAAGTTATGTGAAGTGAATGGTTTACTGCGTCAGAGCTTTATTATTAATGCGTCATTTTGCGATAACTCACATGACTGTTGTACACTGGACATCCTTCCAACGTTGTGGACCCGCCCCCTTCCTTTCATGTAATACCCGGAAGGACCTTCAGGAGCATGTGAAATGATGATTTTGACGATGATGATGAATGTTCATAATAACTTTTTCACACATTTGCCGATATATGACCAAAGGTTAACCTAAAGTCTACCCGAGCCACGTGATGCATGACTGCCCGCCTCCTTCGACGGCCATGGCTTCCAAAGATCTCGCGTCACAGCTTCTCTTGGCTTATCTTTAGAATATTGGCGTCGCGAAACTGTACATTATAATGGCGTTGATGAAAAGCTTGACATCCACCACTTTTGTCCTGCCTTTCAGACACCACCTTTCTTGCATGTGCTGCAACTCTTCTGCATAAGTATGGAGTTTAAAGGGACAGTGTAGCCCCGCCTCGGTGGTATAGTGGCTGTAGCACTCGGCTGCTGATCCGAAGGTCGCGGGATCGATTCGCGGCCGCGGCGGGTGCATTTCGATGGAGGCAATATATTGGGGCCCGCGTGCAGTGCGATCAGCGCACTTTAAAGCACACTAGTTGCTCGAAATTTCCACAGCCCTCCACTAGGGTGTCCCCCGTAATCATATCGTGGTTTTGGGACTTAAAACCCCACAAGTCGATCAGTCAAGGGGACCTTTTAACACTTTTTGAACGCAGAAAACGCTACCAGTCAGTCGTGGAGGCACCTGTGAATACGTCAGCCAAGTATTATTGCGCTGCACGCACCAGGGAAAGTGACTTGGTTTCAAATACGGTTGAAAATCACTTCAACTTCGATCAACAAACCACGGCACTGGGAGCACCGACCATTGATTGATTTCTGCGGATTTACGTCCCAAAACCAACCGTGATTATGAGAGACGCCGTGGTGGAGGGCTCCGGAAATTTCCACCACCTGGGGTTCTTTAACGTGCACTGACATCGCACAGGCACACGGGCCTCGACATTTCGCCTCCATCGAAATGCAGCCGCCGCGGCCGGGATTCGATCCCGCGACCTTCGGATCAGCATCCAAGTGTCATAACCACTAGACCACTGCGGCGGGGGCAGGAGTACCGACCACGTCGCTTGACATTATTTAATGTTCTTAAAGAAAGACACACATTTTCTTTCTTTGTTGAACTCAAAACGAACAAACAATTCATTATATTGAGGATGTATTCTTGCGACCACCAAATCAACCAGTGCCAGTAGCGCACCCAGGATCTCCGCCAGGGGGGGGGGGGGGGGGGGTTCAATTTTTCACGATGGGCGGGCATGCGATTACACAGTTGTTGCGTGTGTAAAAAAAAGTAAATAAAATGCCAAATAATAGTAACATCAATGATGATGATTATTGTATTAATTTTCGGCGTTTTGCAGATACATTGGCACCACATTCTTCCAGGACATAGGAGCAGTTACGGAGTGGGAGGGGGGTTAGGTCGGCCTCGGGGGGGGGGGGGGGTTACAACCCCCGAACCCCCCCCCCCCGTCGTCGGTGCGCCACTGGCCAGTGCTAGTTTTGCCTCGGGCGACGTATTCGGGGCTCCTTGTGACGCAGTTTGTTCCAAGAAGAGCAGGCGATTTCCAGCTGCGTTTGAAACCAAGTTACAAGTTCACTGGTGAGTGCGGTGCAATAATATTGTCACGTGGCCGTGACGCACGCAGAACTCAAGACGATGTGAGGCAAACAGTTTATTGGGCGAACTTATGTGCACGTCAGGCATGCAAAGTTTCAAGAATGGTCGACACGGTTCCCGGAATGACATGCAAGATAAACGCGACCTGCTTGCGCGTAACAGAAAGCGATAACGGCGCTCCCTGCAAACAATCAAAGCAAGCGCGCGTGTCACAGGAAGGTGATAAAGGCGTTCTTTTTAAGCAAACGAAAACAACCGCACGTGTCAATATTTCGCTGACATGTTCACATGGAGCCTCCACGGCTGGTCGTGGAGGCTCCACGACCAGCCGTGGATAATAAACAGATAATAAAATAATAAAAAGATCGTCAGTATTCGCAGTGAAGCCCACCTTATGGTATCATGGTAACAAGCGGCTCAGGTTCTTTTAGAGCGCCCGACAATAAACAGTTTTTTAAAAAGATTTTTCGGTAAAACCTTCCTATACGGCCGCTTTCATCTTCCAATGCATCATCAAAATTTGGCAAAAGTTATTGATAAAAATAGAATACACTGAGCCATACGGGAGTCAGCGACCTATAGCATAGAAATTTCCTCGAACGTCTACAGCGAACCAAATTCTCCCAAATACAAAAATACCCGGATACCTTACGATCAGTCACGTCATACTGACGTAACAACACTGATACTTGCGCTAGTCGGTTGTAATGCACTGTTCAACACTTGTGGTTTCCGAACTTGTAGTTTTCAAAGGATATCACCAGCCTCACTTGATTTACCGTTATCTTTAGTGTCACTTCGAAATGCTCCTTGAACACTAATGGACAACCGGTTACGTGCACTGAATGTCTATGGTAAGTCAAACGTTTCAGGGCGTTTGACACTGCACGGTCGCACCATGTGCGGTTTCCCAGTATGCAAATGAACCGCATTTCGTGCGCTATATCGTTGCAGGCCCCATCTACAGGATGCACTGCGGCAGCTCCAGCGCGAACACCTACTCCTTCTCGGGCCATGATAGCGCCGCAACAACCCCTGGCACCGTGCCTTCGGGTGGCAGTGGTGGTGCGCCCGTTGCCCCGGGAAACTGCCATCAGCACGCGGCGTCCGACCGCGGCGCCCTCTCGGAGCCGTTCAGTGAAATGGAGCCGCCTCCACCGCCTCCGCGCGATATCTCGAGCTTCAGCGGACTGCTCACGCCATGTCCAGGTAAGTGAATGTCCCCCCCCCCCTTTTTATTTTCTCCCCCCCCCCCCCCCCACACACACACAGCACAATTACTCCAGCCAGGCCAAACCTGAAACGATCACTTCGTGTCCAGACACCCCTGCGTTCTTGTAACAAACCCCCTAAATATATATCAGAAGTTTGGCTGAATCCCCGCGTGGATGTTTTAAACGTGGCGAGTAAACTCTGGGGATTCAGTATTATCTCTACTGTTTCAGTTTGCTCGCGTGCTGCGTTTTGTACCCTAAGATGACTATGGACCCGGGACTAGCCAATGGCTATGGGTCCAGCAGTGCTTTCGTATTTTGTAAAATATGTTGTGAATGAATGAATGAATGAATGAATGAATGAATGAATGAATGAATGAATGAATGAATGACTTATTAATGGGAAAATCCACAACACCCTCTTTGTAGCACAACGCCACAAGGAAACCCAGGGATTTCCCAGGGAACCCCCCCTCCCCCCCCCCAAAAAAAAAGAAATTAATAAAATAAAAGATAATCGAAATTCTGGGTAAACATCTGACGAAGCCCACGCGGATATCTCAGCAATGAAAGCTTTAGTAAGAATGACGACGTGGGCAAGTTTATTCAAGCACATCTTTGATGATCAGCAGCACGAGTGCGTGTACTAATAAATCATGACAGTGAATGAGATGGCAGTCAGCGCTTGTGTGGGTTCATTCTGCCCCTGCATTGCCTTTCAACACTGTACATGCTTACGCTGTCAATGTTAAAAAAGAAAGCTTCAATGTCGGCGAAAAATTCGTCCTGGTCCGGGGTTGTAGCCCTGGGCCGACGCCTGTGCGAGGGGTCGCTCCACTGTTGAGCTGAACAAGGATCTAGCAGCACGCATACACGCAGTTTACGAGAGGTCACTAAAAATGCTACAGGGACCTCCTTACGTGCACTAAATGCGAAAATACGGAGTGTCAACATTATAGCGACGTCCAAGAGATTTGGATAGCCATGTCACGTAGCATTGTCGTGGGGCGTTACCCGATCACGTCGTAATTAAGGTACTTAAGTAGACACGTGGTGTGGTCACATGGTCATGTACCCGAATTTGTCAAAGTCAACTTTTGGGTTTGGGCCAACTCTGTTTCAAACGCGGGCCAACTTTTTTTTTTAATCGGCCGCCAAAACCCACGTGACGTCATGACTTGGTATACGTGAGTTTTTTTGTCATCGTATGTATACACTCCAACGTTAGCCGGATTTCCCGCTTCATGGGGCACATAATGAGTTCAACTTAGTTGTTTTATTTCTGCCAGCCGCCAATACTGTGTAGTTATATGGCGTCTTGCTCTTATGTCAAGGATTTGGCCCGAGCCGAATTCGGCCTATACAAGCGAAGATGGGCCGACGCTTGCAAAGAAATATTTGTGGAAATCATTAAACACCTCAGATGATCGAAACAATGCTAAGCCCACCATCGACACCGGTCTCCAAACTAATTATGAGTTATTGAGAGCCCACTCTTAGTCTATTACATCAATAGTACTCCTTAACCTGCAGCATAGCTGAGAATTGCACACGAAGTACATTTTAGGAACAAAGCGCCAGTATAGTATAAACTTTCGAATTTGTTGCGAGATACCTGAATATCGCTTTCTTTTATTATTGTTTCTCGCGTCGACGCTCATTCAACAGTTCTCGTTTGCCTCTACAGCTGGTGGGCTTCACTACAATGGCCCCATGCCACACATGGAGCCACCGCCTCCGTACCAAGTGGAGAGTCCTCACTCGACGCTGCTCGTGCGGACCATCCCCAGCGACCCATCAAAGTAAGCCCGATTACGTAGATTTAAGAAAAAAAAAAGGAAATGTAAGAAATTCTTAGAGGTCCCTTATGCGTTTTCCTAGGAAAACGTAGAGGCGAAAGTTTTTGACGTCGCCCTTTAAAAGGCCAGTAAACAGGACCCGAGTTTTGACATTTTTCTATTCGCGTCTCCCAAATAAGCTCGCTCATTCGTAGAGAAGACCGTGTCGATCGCTATCTGAGCGCTGTGCGCTGCGCAGACGCTGTATTTCGAAAAATTGTACGCAGCTTCCGCTAGGTCGCGCAAGGCCAGATCGCAGCGAAGTTGGCCGATAGTTTACTGAAACAGGTTCGCACGTGATAGTCATGTGATATTTCGGCGGGAACATGTCACGTGATACCTTTGGCGGGAACATGTCACGTGTCATTGCAGCACATGAATTTGGCGGGAACATGTCCCGTGGTGTGATATTTTTGGCTCGAACTTGTTACGTGACATTGCGTTATGCGATTTTATCATAATCGTCATCTCCATCTTCACCTTCATCACCATCTTCATCATTATCATTACCTTCGTCATCTTTACCTTCATCTTCTAGTCATATGTCGTTGTGACGTCATATTACGTGATACAGCATGATGTCGAGGCCATACAAGGTTACGCTGGTAGATGTAGCGTTGCTTGGTTACCAGGCAAGGTCATTTCAACGTCATACTTCTTGACAGGACACACATATTTCGTGATAGGACAAACCTCGGCTAGCTTAAGCAGCTTCGCTGCTAAAAAACAATACTCACGCCGCTCTCCTGCGTTTGACCAATCCTGTTCGCCAGCCAAGTGACGTCACTTTTCGCATTGGGGAAAAGACGCAGTGCTAAGTTCATCGACTGGTTGAAACCAACACTACGAAACTGCATAGTTCGACGTGTAAGGCGCAAAGACGACGATGGACACAAGAGAGGGATGCAAACGCGCACACGAGCGCCCGCATCTCTTGTGTACGTCGTCTTTGCGCCTTACATGTCGATTTATGCATAACCCAACAAGGCCAATCATCCACCCTTACGAAACTGCGCCTTGGCCTTGAATACGAGCCTGTCATTTAGGCTCGTATTCATAAAACTACGTTATCCTTATCACTTGCTTTCTTATCTTCCCTGTGCCCTTGTCATGCTTCATAAAAAAATTAGTCCCGTACCTACAAGGTCTTTCGCACTGATTACCATTTCCGTCCCCTTAATGCGCCCTAATGCCACACGGGTGACAAGGAGAACAAGCGATAAAGATTAGGTAGGCTAATGAATACGGGCCCTAGACATGAAAAACTGCCCCGCCACGGTGGTCTAGTCATTCTGCTTCTGGTCACCGACGCGTGCGGACGCAGGATGGCTGGCTCCCAGAGAGCTGCGACAGCGGTCGCCTACGGCCGTGGTACCCCGTCTGTTTCTGTGCCTAAGGACTACAGGATTGTTCTGCCCACTGTCTCAGCAGGTGATGCTATGAAGCGTGCTGTTGTACTGCACTGCGATATTTTAGGAAGACCGTATCGCATCGAGGATTTTCGAAAGCCCTTGCAAGACGCCGGTGTCATCAAGGATGTGGCTGTTATCGGTGCCTACCAGATGTCACACGTCTGGCTCGTCAACCTGCGGACAGATGAAGCCAAAAAGAAGCTTGTGGAAGCTGGACGCTTGGTTGTCAAGGACCGGCTGTGCATCGTTATTGACCCTAACAGACAAGAGGTGCGTCTGAAGTTACACTGGGTGGCTTTGGATGTGACTAACGATAACATTCGCAGAGCTTTTAGTGAATATGGTGAAGTGAAAGAAGTGGCTAATGACAGGTGGAGAGTGGAAGGCTTTGAGGGTGCTGATTCCCTGACAAAGTTTGTGAAGCTGTTCCTGAAAGAAGGTGTTTCGCTGGACGACATACCGCATCAGATACGTCTTGGCAGCGGCACAGCGCTTATTGTCGCGCCAGGCCGAGCACCACTGTGCCTTCGCTGCAAACACACGGGCCGTATCCGACGCGACTGCAGGGTTCCAAGATGCACTGAATGTCATGCCTTCGGCCACTCTCAGGAGGCATGCACTCGGAGCTACGCCAGAGCGGTGGGACGGCCCGCAGCTTCAGACCAAAGCGAACTCATCATGGATGAGGAAGAGGCCGAACAGGCGGCGGCCCCCGCGGCATCTTTTAATAACGAAAACGCTCAAGGTGATCCGAAGGACGGTAGCGTCTCTGGGCATCAATCGGCAACGGTGGTCGACGCGGGTGACGACGTACGTCAAGCGCCGAGGACAGCGAACGCGGACGGCGTTGACTCGGAGCACTCGAGAGAGGAATCCGCCAGAGAGCAGCGAGACGCGCGTAGCGTCTCGCAGATTCCAGAGGCAGCGGGCGCCGAACTGGCGGTCACTGAGGCTGCTGCAGAAAAGATGGACGCCGAGACAGCGCCTGCAAAACGTCGCCATGATGATGTGGTTGCTGTGTCGCAGAGTCAGCGTCTGAGGCAAATCGAAGCATCTGTGGGCGTTGGTGCGAAGAAGAAAGCGCGCAGTGGTGCTCGCGTGCGTGCATCGTCCCCATCAAGGGGCGATGTAGATGCTAACTTCTAGCCGCCACAATGGCGTGTGAGCAAGGAGTCAATATGTATGATGAGGGCGTCTCGCCGTTGGTCTCGGCCGGCGGCAGAACCATGTCATTGGAAAGGTCCCTGCGCGTCGGAACTGTTAATGTTCGTGGATTGGCAACTAAAAGGAGGCAAAACCAATTGTATCGTATTGCGACAGAAAATGAATTGGATATACTAGCAGTTCAGGAAACAAAAGTTGAACTCGTGGACAAGACCGATGACATGGTACGCCCTTTCTCGGCGCGGTATAATGTATGTGTCAGTCATGAAGTTGGTTTGTCCGGAGGGTGCCTGCTTTTCATTAGTAACTCTCAGGGAATTGTTATACAGTCGGTTATAAGCTGTGATTCGGGCCGCCTCGTGATCTGCGACTTTCTACTCGCGGGCAGCGAATGGCGAGTAGTCTGTCTGTATGCCCCAACAGACGGGGCGCAACGCCTAGAATTTTTCTGTCGAGTAGGTTATTATTGCAACACTGACCGCCTTCTCATCATCCTCGGAGATTTTAATTGTGTTTGTTCGGCTCGAGACAAAACCGGTAATACGCCTTATCGAGAGGCGAGTACGATTAAGTTAGCAGACATCATAAATGATTACGCTCTCGAGGATGTTGGGGAATGTATTTCCAGTGGTCATGGTGTCCAATTCACGCATTTTCAGGGGTTGAGTCATGCTCGCTTAGATCGCGCTTATGTGTCGCTTGATATTGTACCGCTGTGCACTGATTATTGTGTTAATCCTCTATCATTCACAGACCATTGTTTGGTAATGTTTACGATAGGCAGCAGAAAAGGAAGAAAAAGAAAGTTCAATTGGGATTTATGGAAGCTGAATAACAAACTCCTTGACGATGATGTTTTCCAAACTATAGTATTACAGGGTATAGAAGAGCTTAATGGTGACAGCAGCTCTAAAGCTGGACAAATGTGGGAAACTTTTAAACAAAAAATGAAAATGAAAGCAATAGAGAGGTGCAGCATTCTTAAGCATGAAGGACGCAATAATGAGCAGCTTTTGCGTTTGAACCCGAGGACACTTCTCAAAGAAGAGAGCGAAATGCCGGGCGAGTTCAAGCTAGATATTCGTGCGGTGAAAGAAAAATTGGAGCTTTTAGATAAGGAAAAGTTCCATGGGGCAATAATTAGGGCACGTGCGGAAAAAATGGTAACTGCTGAGACCCCCACGAAGCGCGCTCTGGGTATGGAAAAGAGTTACGCGCAGCGTAATTCAATAACAGAAATCGTGTACAACGGCGCGGTAGCAAAGGCTAAGGAGGACATCGCGCACGCTTTTCACGAACACTATAGCAAGCTATTTTCAATGGGCGCTGTAGATCGGGATCACTTCACGAGTGAATTCTTGTCGTCGATGCCGCAATTAGACGATGAAACTAAAGATAGATTGGAACTCTCAATCTCGGTGAGTGAAGTAGAGAGAGCAATTGACAAGCTAAACTGCGGGAAGTCCCCAGGTCCGGATGGCCTAAGCGCTGCTTTCTACAAGAAGTTTAAGCACGAATTATCTCCCATTTTGGCATATCTTTTTAATGAAGCTTTGGAAGTGAAGTCACTCCCTCCATCATTTCTGTCCTCCCATACTATTTTGATACCTAAAACAGATGATTCAAGGAAACTTCTACAGGTCTCAGCCTATCGGCCGATCAGTCTGACCAATGTAGACTACAAGATCCTGATGAAGATTATGGCTGGTAGGTTGCAGAGCGTAATGAAAGAAATAGTAGGCCCGCATCAAACATGTGGAATAAAGGGAGGGAGCATCTTTACGAACATTCATACAGCGAGATGCGTATTAGAATGTACTGATATCATGGGCTCGGCGGTTGCTATGCTTCAGATTGACTTGGAGAAAGCCTTCGACCGCGTGCCGCACGATTTGCTTATAGCCGTATTAGAGCATGTTAACGTAGGTACAGTAATAATTGAAGCCGTTAAGATGGCATACACGGGATGTACCACTCGTCTGATTGTTAACAAAGAGTTAGGTAAATCGATAGAGCTGCAGCGATCCGTGCGCCAAGGGTGCCCGCTCTCTACTCTCCTTTTTTGCATTTACATTGAAAGCTTCTGCCTAAGTATAATACGCAGCAACATTATTAAAGGGTTCCGGCTACGTGCATGTGAAGTGCGCCTGCTGGCGTACGCGGACGACATAGCTATTTTTTGTACAGACCTTGAAAGTATCGCAGAGGCAGTTAACATAGCAAAACGTTTTTGTGAGGTTAGTGGAAGTGCAGTTAACTGGGCAAAGTGTCTTGGTTTTTGGCATGGAAATTGGGAACTCACACCATACTATTTCATGAACGTTCAATGGGTGACAACACCGGTAAAATACTTGGGCGTACCCTTGGAAAACTGCAGTGACAGTCATCCTTACTGGCGCAGACAGGCAGTTGAAATCCGTGAAAAGGCAGAAAAATGTAAGGGTAGGGATTTATCCATTTTTGCTCGCACGACCATTTGCAACCTGTTCTTCATTACGAAGTTGTGGTATGTTTTGCAAGTATTGCACTGCTCTCGAACGAATGTGCAGAAATTTCATCGTATTTTTGCCGTCTTTATATGGGGTTCCACGTGGGAGAAAACAAGCCGGACGAACCTGTTTCGACGTGTGCGTGATGGTGGTCTGAATTTGTCGCACCTGTTTCTGCGAAAGATTGTAAACCGTTTCTTGTACCTTCGAAATGTTCAGGACCCATTTTCGCGCACTGTCTGTCAAATGCGATTGGCTAGTGCTTTGCCCGAGTTTGTTGTGTCTTCTGTTAGATTGGAAGGTAGACCACAAGGCTACCTTAAGGAAATCGTAGAGTCCTTTCGCTTCCTGAAGGCACGTTTTTCTTTTGAATATTTAAGCACAGTTTCCCGTAAAAAATTGTATAAAGATTTATGCGATGTGGTTCTTCCAATTCCACTGTACCGTACTCAGTACTATGCTGGAACATGGAGCAAAGTGTTAAAGCGCGTTAAAGGCATGCCTGTGCGTCCGGGGGTTAAAACATTCTTCTTCAATCTTCATGCCGGTGTCTTGCCAGTTAAGACGTGGATGCCTGACAAAGGTTTATTCGTTCCGTGGGGTGATCACTGCGTTTTGTGTCGGAAGCCCGAAACAATTGAGCATGTTTTTCTTGATTGTTGGGACGCGGTGTTCTTCTGGGATGTCCTTCAAAGGACATTAAAGAAAGATTTCCCGCTGGACGCACAGGAAATAAGGTACCTCGCCATTGATAATGAGGATGGATTTCCGTATAACATTGCCATGCTTTTGGCTCTGCATAGTATTTGGAGGTCACGCATGGCTATACGTCATGCTGATGTCGATGCTCGACGAGCTATAGAATACTTTCGAGAGTCCTTAAAGGGTCCCTGAAACGTTTTTTTGACATTGCGTCACTGATTAGGCAACACAATTGCGAAATCATTCACACCATAAATAAAGCGAAGCACAATGCGCTAAGGCAGCTATGGGCTTATTTCTGTCGCCTTCCTCCTTACCACTGCTGTTCCTCCTCAACTCGATCTGCTGCGGAGTGCGCGCTAGCGACGACAGCGCCTCCCGCGTCAGCCGCTCTGCCGAGCCTCCCATAGTGACATAGCGCCCCGATATCCTCACTGAGGTCGCCCGCCTCGGCAGTGCTAGCCTCTGTAATAGAGCGCCGGCGACTCGTGTGACGCCGCCAGATGCCGCGATGATACCGTTGGCTGAAATGAAGGAGTACGTTGTAGAAGCACGTTGTTCGCAGCTAGGTTTTGAAAATTACGTGCACGTCACTTGGGTCGGGGCCAATCAGCGACCTCTCATTCGATCGCGCGATGACGGGGGCGTTTGAAAACGCTTTTTGGCGAGCCGCTGCGACCTTTTGCGATACGCGTGTTCAAAACCTTATTGTAAATTACACACTTTACGCACAGCGCTAAAATCTGTCCTGTAATGGTCCTAGTGACCCGCTCTACCGGATCACCATGTTTGCACAAAATCGTCAAAACCGTTTCAGGGTCCCTTTAACTTCGTTTCTGGAACTGCAAAAATTGCAAATAGATATGCCCGATTGGGTACCGCGCATGGAATCACTATTGTACATGAAACAATTGTAGAAAATTTGTTCTGTTGAAAATTGTTGAAGCACTGCAATAAAGAAAAAAAAAAGCCACGGTGGTCTAGTGGCTAAGGTACTCGGCTGCTGATCCGAGGGTCGCGGGATCGAATCCCGGCCGCGGCGGCTGCATTTCGATGGAGGCAAAATGTTGAGGCCCGTGTGCTGTGCGATGTCAGTGCACGTTAAAGAACCCCAGGTGGTCGAAATTTCCGGAGCCCTCCACTACGGCGTCTCTCATAATCAGAACTGGTTTTGGGACGTAAAACGTACCCACATAACAACAGACATGAAAAACTGTTACAAGCTAAAACGTCCCTTTTCTTCTAAGAAAGCATTTTGGGAACCTTTTTAGTCCCACACCAATAATCGTCATCCAACTCGCGCGCTGTTATCGCAACACGACTGATAGTTGCCGTCAAAGAAGGGCATGCCTGTCGCTACCAGCGTAGCCTGCAATCTTGACTGGTAAGCAGCGAGCACCGAGTTCTCAAGAAAGAAGACTTAAGTAAGGCAGATGAATATTATCGTTTTCCGGCAAAACCAACCCCAAGCACACGATTTTCTTTAATTTTCGGAGCCTGTGTCTCATGCCATCTCAGATTGTCGGTATACCGTTCTAATCAAATAAAAAACTCCGTTGCCCTGGTGCCACACAGCCATGTAAGGGCCTGGTTCGGCGGAACCGTACAGAGGTCAAGAGAACGGGGTCCCGGAATAAAGGATCCTACCTGGTACTTTAAAGTTTTCTGGAACTATAACCAAATAAAAGCTTTTCACCACTATACCCCCACATAGCAGCGCTAAGTGTGTGGCAAATGAGGCAAAAATTAAAATGAGGTATTCCAAGGGATGGCAGCAATAATCATTACGGAATTATTGTATTAGGAAGCCATCATAATTGAGCACAGATTTATTTCCTAATAGCGAAATAACGTTCTTGTGTAGAGATATGAACCAATATTGCACGGCAACAAGCAAACCACTGTCATAATTGAATAACCTTGTTTCACGTGATTTATAAAGTGCAAGTTATAAATGTGGAGCTTCTACAAAACTGAGGATTCGATTTCACCTAGTGACAAATTTCAGACGAAACTCCGGTTAAGCTGACGGCTCGTCGAGCTTCAAGTACAAATAATAAACGCGATATGGCGCAGAGCAGAATAATTAGGCGACAAAAGACACTACTACTCGCGCACGTCAAAAAAAAAATAAATAGAAAAAAAAGAAAAATCAGCACTGATGCTATCGGGTTGCTTCGTGAAAACTCATTGTGCTCACTCGCGCTGCGTGGAGGCTGTCCCATATGTAACGAAGCAAACAAGTGCGAGCGAAGTCGTTACACGTTTTACCTCGATAATACGTCAACACGGTAAATTTCTAACAGCGCACATCACGTCGTCCTCCTTCCGTTACGCTCGTCAATTAAGTGACTTTGGTACTGCATCTTGTCAAACTGATGAAAGGGTGGCATCCAAAATTAATGCGGTCTACAAGGGAAAAAAAAAAAAGCAGAAGCACCCTATGTGCATGAGTGTGACATACATCGGTATGACAGCAAGAAATGGACGGTATAAAGAGCTAGCTATTATCAAGCTTTCATACAAAGGAATACTATATCTGGGACTCGTACCCTCGAAGTTAAAACAAAGTTTCTTCCTCCTCCGCCTCTCCGTTCATATCTGCGGACAGAAACCAAAGGGGTTCGCGGCGCACATTACGGGCTTACCTTTATAATTCGCAAGAGCCATTTCGTTTGCACCAGTTTGCTGAGCCAGAAATTTCACGGCTTCATCTTCCAGGGCTTTCGGCAACTGGCGCATCCCGATGAATCGATGCGCAGAGTATGACGGCACCACAGCGCTGGAAAGCCTCAATAAGTAGCGGCTTAAAATGAGCTTGACTTGGCCGCTATAAAACAACACAGTTTCGGTTTCGGAGCAAATTACAGTTCCCGCTGTAGTGCATCTGCGCAAGTCACGCTGTTACCCACTGTGGCTCTTCGATTTTAGCACTTCTGGCAGCCCGCGGGCTGCCAGTAGGCTGCTAGCGGGTTCCGGCTCTGACAGGAAATCACGTGTGCTGGTAACCCGAGACAACCCGAAGCTGCCCGAGGAATTGTAAAATCGAACGCCTGTCCGGCTTGCATAAATGTAAACAAACATGGCGCACGCCAAAACTTTGCGCCATGCGATCTACTCGGTCCCTTCTAGGTTTCCCGCTTGATATCAACATGTGGCTAGGTTTGCCGAAGAGCTGACGCGATATTCTCCAGCGACTGTGCTTTGCTGTACGATCATGTAAGTTCGCAAGACCTTGCGCGAAACGGCGTTGAACCTGTTAATCGTTGCCTTCGGCGGACAAAACCACCGGCGCGAGGTAAGCTGCCGCGTCGCTAACGTGGACAAGGCAAGCTGACATTTGCAGAACGCAGAAATCGCTACTGTCCGACATGTCCAGCGCCTTGACGCGAGGTCTCGCGAACGTCATCGTGTTTCCGAAAGCGACGGTTTCAGAGATCACATCGCCCGCCGGCACTTAGTTCGCTTTCTTCCTTCACTTGACTATCAATTAAGACACAAATAATTGACACATTACGTGCACTTGTGCAAGAAATAAAGTTCTATATTGCACGTATTCGACTCGTTTGAGCCGGTGGTGCCTCTTTGCCAGCAGACGAGTCGATACCTTCAGTCGAATTAGGGGCGGGGCACTCAACTAATGTAGCACTCTCGTACGAGCTAGTCGGTTTCCGCAGGCGTGCTGCATGATATAAATACTGCAGCGTGAAAAGCACACACACACCCCACAAGAAATAAGCATTTCTCTTCGTCTCTGTTTTGCACACCTTGCATGCGCTAGCACGTGTGTGCACGCCATCAGAGACCTACGAAAAACACACAAACAGCACTGTGGCACGTTTATTAACCATGTCCGCGCATATGTCTATCAATGTTGCAGCTCTAGTTGAAAGTTGAAACACATCGGTTCGATCACAATCACACCCTAGAACTTCCGACGAAGCGGAATGTACTTGCAACTTACCGTCTTTGCAAACTGCACAAGCATGACATAACACCGCACAAACGGCACAAACGCTAAAAAGACAAAACGGGCACCACCACACGAAGGCGCGCCGCTGCGTGTGCGTACGATGTCCTCAACCTTTGAGACACGAAACATCTGCAAGGCGTGAGTTCGTCATGTTGAACTAAGGAAGTTCGCATGACATTATCAAAAAATAAAAGCTCCAACTGTTCGCCGCACCGCGTGAATGAACCATCTTGCACGGCGGAACGAGCTTCGCGACACAACGTCGGACGTAATTACAGCAGCACTCCGAAGGAGACGTCCTCAAGCACCCGCGATGCAATCCGCCGAGTCCCTGCAAACATGGCGGCACGCGTGCGCGACCATCACATTTTGGCGTCTGCTAGCCAGAGATCAGCCAGAAAGCAGCCAGACCGATTTTGTCCTGGCTGGTTCTGGCGACCCGCGGGTCGCCAGAAGCAGCCCGCCAGAGAAAAACGAACGCCAACCGGAAGTGCGCCGCGCGGTGGGCGGAGCAACCCGAGAAAAACGAACGCGCGCCGGCGAGCTCTGGCAGCCCGCGGGCAGCCAGAAGTGCAAAATCGAAGAGCCCTACTGTGTAACCAGTACGCCGGGGCGGGGGACCCAGTTATTATCTGGATGAATGGATGGATAAGCGTTTATTTTCGAAACAGTATCGCGAGATTATTTTTTTCTGGGGGGAGGGGGGGGGGGGGTACAAATTTCGGCCGCGGACGCCGTGGGGGGCCGCCATCGAAGTCTGATGTCACGGGCAGTGCCACCATCAGTATGTTCTTTATGCCCGCGACTGTATATGGTATAGGGAAAGTATGTACTTTACTAACACAGTCGAACATTGTTATAACGAACTCCGACAGATCGCACTGTCGCTTGTAGCGAACTAAATAAGAGCTTTGGTTGGTCATGATTCACTTCAGTGACATTTATTCGTTTATAAAGAGATATAAAACGGCACAGGCGATATCGGCTGTAACAAAGAAATATTTGGCTCGCGCGGGGCCCGCTCAAAATTCGAAATATTGCATAAAAAGCAAAATGAACGCTGCAAGGCAATTTACAACCACACATATTGACAAAGTTGCTAAAGTTCTGGGCATCCAGAGCACAAAAAGAAAAGTATTTCACTTTTGGTTTCAACTAGCGACCTTTTCATATTCCAGCCTATTTAGTTTGAAATGTCACGAGGAGATCGGTTAGGATTGACGCGTTTATAGAGAGTTTGAACGCTAGAATAACTCGTTTTCGTATTTAGTTTCTTGTGTCATCAAAATTTGCCGATTGTGTGCCAATGTCTATCTCTATATACAATGAATATAGAGTATAAAGAATGCATGGTCCTGATGCAACTTCGTTATAACGAGGTTTGACTGTACGGACGTAATGGCCTTCCCCTTTACTGTCCATTCAAAATAGAATCTTTTTCTTCCCGTTCTTTTGCACAGCTGCAGCCAACAGAGTTTCGGCACGCTGCGCCTCTCGCAGCAAAGGCCGGGACGCCGGTTCCAGCCGATGCCTCGCACTCGGGCAGAGCAGCTGCAGCAGCAGGACGCAGAATACCGGGATCCCGCGTACTGGTGCACCAAGTTCTGACTCTAACGTGGACTAGAACTTGGTGCGGACCAAAAGCCGGGATCGCAAACACCCCGCCACGCTGCAGAAGCCGCAGTCAAACCCTGCAGCCAGAGCATGACGCGGAAGGCGGTTGGAAGCTTCGAACGTGAAGGCGAGTGCAGCACCTCCTGCGGAGAAATTGCAGAAGCCCGTCGGAGTAGCCGCCAGAGGGGCTACAGCCTCCTTGGGGTAGCCGCTCCTGGGTTGCGCTGTGGTAGAAAGCAATGGAAGCCGGACGTACATGCCGCCTGCGTGTTTTCTTTTTTTTCCCCCCCCATTCCTTTTCCAGCCGGCTTTGACCAACTACGGAACGACTAGTGCGCAATCTGTTACGTGGACGAACAAAAGGACACGCCACGTGATGTGAGTCGAAGAGCTCGCTTTTAACGACAGTGACGTCATCTCGTGAAGAGAAATGGAACTGTGTGCCACTGCCACTTACTGAGGGAGACATGGGAAGGCGATGCCATGCACAGATTGTAACTGTTACAGAAGTGTTTGTAAAGCTTGTTCTAAATGATTGCTTCATTGTGCATTATACCGAGTTGCCAAAAGAAACGTTTAATTATTAAACATCTCGCGTTTTACTGGCGATATGCCAACGTGCGTAAGTTATGAAATGAAGCTTCTGGTGAGACTGAAGCCATGAAAGACCAGTGCTCACACAAGTTATGGTCATTTTATACAGTCAGACACCAAATCAACTCGCGCATGCTGCGTGTCGGAGATAATCAGCAGGTGTGCTAAAAAGTCTTTTTTTCCACACACCTTGTTGCCAATTTATAAATCAGGCACCCTTATCACTGCTGCAAAATAAATAAATAAATAAATAAATAAATAAATAAATGCAAGAATCAGCATAACGCTATGTCAGGTCTATGTTTTCTTAAAATAACATGGAAGCCCCAATCATGTAAATAAAGAATTCCTCATTTGAAGCGAACATACAGTAACAAAGCTACTAATGACTCCTGTAAAAGCAAGTGCCCCTAATTCATGGCTTAACTTTTATATGCAACTACAACAGACATTTATAACCATGGCAAAACACAATACAAAATGGACTACACACATTTCAAGCTACAATATTTAACCAACTAGCAAGTCAGTGAGTATTTCACTAAACATACATCTACAGGCAAAAATGGGGTTGTAACCAAATGGTACCTAAAAATGTGGCAACCATACCATAAGACTTCCAAGATGCTTCAGTATGTGACATTTTGATCAAGTAAACATACTATAAAAACAGTCAATCATATAAGACCGACAGCCATCAAATTATGTGCCTGCAATTTTAAGCAAACCACTTCAGTTTTCAGTTTTTGGAAATAGTCACTATTGTTATTTAAAGATAAAAGCACCTGCATGTGAAAAACTGTCTCCAGACATTTGAAATTTCCTTACCTCTGTCTTATACATTATAAGAAATGAAAAAGTAAACAGTAACTATTACAGCAACCAGCTCAAGTAAATCCCCTTGAAATTTTTTCATGAGCTTCATTTGTGCTGAATCACTGCCGGGATCATGACATCAAATGCCGGGACCATGACATCAACCCAGTGAGGGCTCATTACGGCCAATCTGCCTTTTACAAAAAGAACTTTGGGGGCATTTAACAGTGCACTGAGCAAGCGAAATATTGAAAGGGACATTAAAGTTAAGCACTAGAATGGTTTAGACTGATAAATTAGCTTCAGCTCTATTACCAATTTATTACACAGCTGGAACTTATCGCACATGACACCACAAATTCCAGTTCTTTATTCTAGTATTGTGACCACACTTAAGTCAATAAAATTTTGGGAACATGCTATGCTAAATTTCTGGCTTAGAACATGATTAAAATTAAACACATATCTAAATATGTAGGCCTTGGGAGAAGCTACTATGTGATTTTACACATATCAGTGCAAGAGCCTCAGACTAGTGTCACCACGTGTATTTTCTTTTAAGTGTGTTTTCTGGCTTACCAGGCATCACCTCCTCGCATGAGTGGTACTTTTGGTAATGTGAGGAAGCAATTAGGAATCATGTTTCAGTGCCCCTAAAGTGATGGCACATAATCCTTGAAAACATAAGGAGGCAAGCCTTTGAAGTGATGTTCGCTAGACTGACTCAATTAGCAGGGTGTGAACCTTGACTTCGTCACTATAGAAAAAAATTTTCACACACACACACACACACACACACATGTATAAAAAAAAAAACATGCCAGTTCTTGTACTATAATCACATTTCTGACATTTATAGTCAACATTTTTTTTTAATAAACATTCACGTTCACCTCATTCCTGCATGATTAAAAAGACTGTTGTGGCAATGAAAAGTTCATCTGCTGTTTTATCTTTTTGTAACCTTGCTCACAGTCTCACACTGTGAAGAACCCAAAGTGAAGGTAAGCATCATGACAGCAACAAATTTCATCCGCTTGCATGGCTAGTCACTCGGACAACAAGTACTCAAAGTAGTCAATATGTTTATCAACTATGCGGTGCTCCTGGGATGCATACACTCGCAGTGAACTCCACTGATATTTACACAGTGTGCTCAGCCAAATCGTGGAGCAAGCACAAGACTCCGCATATACTACCAGCCTCCTAGAGCAAAGCAGAATGCTCTCTGCTGGAGATTGCGGTAAAAATCTGTCAAGCACAGTTGGCAGACATGATGGAAGGCATGCTCATTTTCTGCAATCTGTTCTTCACAGTGAAGAATGAAGAGCACTTTGCCAGGAATTAGCTGACATAAAATAAACAAAGCCGTGCACATGCTACAGATTACCCAGTGGGCAGCCTTCTCTATGGCAAATAAAAAAAAGATATGCTCCGGATCAAACATCACCACTTCGTATCTGACACCAATTTGATATTGTGACCTTTTAGTACATGTAAAAAAATGCAGGATTATGAGGAACATTGCCAACCGGAAATCAGCATTAATTTCAGACCTCTAAGCTTGAGGACATCTGTGTTTTTGAATTTTATGCCCATCAAAAATGCGTTAGCCATTGATATGGTCAGAAATGATACAGTCAGCATAATGCTTGGCAGAGCGACACGCTAGCCACAGGGTCACCATCATCGATCATACTGACATCATCAAGCTACAGTAAGCAGGCCACGTCAGTGTCATGACCATGGCGGACACGTTTATTTGCTAGGTAATCACACATATAATTGTCAAGGCATGACGTTAACGTAGAGTCGGAGGTTGAAAAATAGCGACAACACAAGAGTATTCAGTCCATGCTTTTTATTTACAGGAAAATGTTGGCATTCTAAGCCGGCATTATCATGCACGTCACAAGCCCAAGCACATTCTACAAAGGCCTGCATCAATATACATTGTAGAAGGAGGTAGGCATGCAAAGCGATTATACAAAAGGAACAAGAAAAAACAGCGCATGTGTTCTGCGTCAGCTTTTTCTTAATAAATTGACAGTGATGTAAAGCGCAGGTCATATTCCCTGTTCATCCTGCAGTTTTAAATATATTATATTGTTGTCTTTGGCATAAAAAAGAAAATATCCTCAGTCACAAAGCAATTGGATCTAAGCACATTACCAGCAGATATGAACTGTGGTAGCTACTGTTTGAGGGATCAGAACAACACATTTTGTAATGGAAGAACAATATACAGATGTATATGTATACGTTACATCACTTCATATGATATAGAATGCGAGACCCAAACACCGCAACTATAAACCACGAGACATTAGCAATCAATGTAAATACACGATGTTAGGTGTAAAATCACTGTGCATATGCGTATGTACAGATATTCGAACATTACTGCATATAAAGAAAAGAAACTTTGTATGCAAGTAAAAGAATGACAATACATAACTTGAACAAATAAAATTCTCGTAAACAACAACGACAGCCCTGGGAACTCCTACGTTTCTAAGGGACCATCTAAACTGAAACGAGTGTGGCGTCAAACAGATGTGCAACGTAACAAGCTTTATACAAGTAGACATGTTGCCAAGATGTGATTCCGCTTTAAATACACAGAAATTAAAAGTACCCTCTTGGACATCAACAACATGGTCACTACATTTTGCTCAGGGATAATGGGTTAATCCGACGGTAAATGTAGTACTACATCAGGTAAGGTTAAGGCAGTGGTACCCATTTATGTAAAAGCACTCTAACACCTACACACGCTAGTACAACATTAAAAGTTTGTACTGGGCAGCAATAAATGTTTGCATGCATGTAAAACACAACAAAACAACATGTCAAAACGAATGCACACCTACAACATCACAACTATGACGATGAAGGCTGGCGAGCAGCCCTAGGCTGATCACTGATTCACTTTCACCAAGTGGCTCTCCATCTCCCGTTGCTTGATAAGCAGTCCCTGGATGAAAACAAGAGCAAACTATGAAGTAACTGGTAGGTATCGTACAACCAACAGTAAATAAGGCAGAGAATGCCTTTTATACATCTTAATTTGTGTGCCTCATTGATGTTCTTAGCCTAATTCATCCACACTGGCATGCACTGAGCCTACATCCAGGCACCTGGTTTCACGGGATTTTATCAAGTTATGGTGGTGGAGGCAGGGGTGCGGCGTGTTATACAGTGAGGTATGTTAGAAATGATTTGAGGGGTTACAAGGCTCCAACCAGGGCTTCAACAAGGTGTTGTAGGTGGGTTTGGTGAATCTTCCTTTACGACAATGAAAGTGTGGACAATAGAGTCTGTGGTGGTAGTACTGCGGAAATTAGCCTATTTGAGTACCCCCAGATAGTAAAAAACGGTGCCTTCAGCAACACTTAAGTATTAAACCGTCTGAGTGCTCACTGCAATATCTTTAAATTAAGATAAATTAATATCAACAGCATTATCATTAAGATCAACATCAATAGCCCAGCCAAGTTTATTTTTAGTGATTCCTCCCAGCACAACAATGCCTTGGTAAACAGGAACCACTTATGTGTACTTAACTATAACGACTTTACTAGCCTAACAGTAAGTCTTAAGCAAGTACATCTTAAGTTGAACTGCTGTGTAAATGAACAACTACATACACTTCGGTTGGCTGTTGCTGCATCTTCCTTGGTAAAAGAAACTTCAATTAAATGTATCATATTTCCCTGGCTCCTTCAGGTTTACATTAACAATATTCCATTTCAATACAACTTGGCATGCGCACTGTGCAAACAAAAACAAAGAATGAAAGATTAGTAGCAGTAAAATGAGGCAAAGAGATTCTGCTTTTCACTGCTGGGAAAAAATAAATATGTTTTGGTAATGTGCACGGAGGGAGACACTTAATATTCCAATTGCCCCTAAGATTTAGTATCCTGAACAGAAAAATCAAGTAAAGAAAACCATGCAACAAAACAATGCGGCTTCTTTCAACACAATTTATGCAAGATCTTTGAGAAGCCTACCTGTCTGAGTGTAAATAACTGCTGCAAGATCTTGTCCTGCCGGCGGGTCGGGCAACTGGTCACCAATTCAGGATGAACTAATGGGTCCTGTAAGGTCAAGAAATAAGATGGTCTAGCTTCAGGTTGTTGTACAACCCTAACAGGAACAAAACAGAAGCAAGATGAAAGAAATAATGCGTAACACATGGCACGGCAACAAGTCTGCATCTTCTCTCAGTGTCATCTGCTTCTTTATACAGATTTCTCACTCTTCCTGCCAAAACACATAGCCTATGACGCCGCTGAAGAGGCAAATGGTTCTGTTTAATGAATCTAGATATACAGAGTATGAAATTTACCGGTGAAACAAAATATTGGAAATGTGCAACAATGACACATCTTAATCTTACAGGTATCACCTATTAGCATTTTCTTGACAAGAATGCTTTGAGGAGCACTGAAAAAAACTCGTTTTTCAAGTGTAATGAAGCCGTTTAATTAGAAACTGGGAAAGTATACATTCACAAAGCAAAATACACTGAAATGGCTCACAGTACCGCGCCCCCTACGAAATGTTCGATGACACATATTGGGTTAATCAACCGACAATGATACAGTGCATATGATTGCCCTTAAGCACGCGACAAATGAGAATAGAAGGCAGCATATCTTTAAAAATTACATGCAAAGTTGCTTTTAAATGGGCTATAAGAACCTATGTACAAATTTAGTGAAGAACCATATGTTAAAGGCACCATCAAGAAATTTCGACTTATCACGTGCTATACTTCCTAAAACTCCAACAAGTCAGTAATAAAATTTTAATACATTTACTTCTCCATGGTATCAGTAACCCGAGAAATACTGCTTATAGTATTTTGAGCACATCCTAACAAAGTGCACAACACCTCTTTCACCTTACATCACGAATGTCACAACAGGGAAGAAGCCCACATTTGAAGCTGCATGATATGCACTGTCCAGCTATAAACAACAAGAAAAAAAAGGACAAGATGATGTCTACATGGTTAAAAATAAGTGAAATTGTGCGCCTTGTGACCATTTTGAGCAGCATGTTCTATGGTGCCTTTTTCATCCTATCTAGTGTTCGCCTCACAACACTAGTTAGACACTTCAGAACCTCGACCTCACGTTAGCGTCCACTTCATGTAGCGCCTCCACTATGTGGACACACAAACCCAAGGGCCGGACCCTTCGCACATTTCAGCTTGGCGAAACACCTGGTGGCATGGTAGCCATTGACTTTAGACGCCACCTATTCAACTGTTAACTGAAGCTGTGCTGCATTCTCATTAAGTAAACCCAACTCGCACTTTTTGTAATTTCTCGCAGCGTTTAGACCTATATGAGCATTGTTTCCCCTGTAAAGGGTGCACCGCCACATCATCACTGATATTGCGGTGAAGCTGATTTAAAGGTGTGTGTCACCGGCCGTACAAGCAACTCGTAGCGTGATTTAACTATTCAGCCTAAGACGATTTACTTAGTTACAACTAATTAAGCACATTCCCATTTGAAATCTTCGCAAATTTTGAAACTGTCACTAAACTTTTTTTTTACCCTGTAAAGGGTACGTCGCCAAGCTAACACTCGCACTGCGGTGAAGCCATTGGCAAGCTGTGTATGCATCACCAGCTGGCCATATCCAGATAAGAACCAAAAAGCGGTCCTGGTCACTATTCGTGAATTTGATTAATTTTATTGCATGGGTAGGCTTTGGACACAGAACAATGAACCTGAATCCACTTTGCGAAAAAATATTCTGGTTGTTAGAAAAGAAAAGCTTGAAATTTCAGCCTTCAAAAGCACTTTTCCACACAGCCACAGGCACAGCCAAGTGCAATAATATGCTCTTAAGGTAGCACTTTATTTCCTCTTTTTTTCAAGGCAGATACTGTGATAAAAAAGCATATGGATTTCTCGCTTAACATGGTCAAAGTTTAGAAATTGCAAAATTTACAAGAAAGTGCTTTCGGTGGCTGAAATGTCTTTTTTTTTTTTTCAGGCTAACAAACTTTCTTTTCACACCACCAAGTACAGGTTTATTGTTCCGGGTCCAAAACCTACATGTCGAATGAGTTTAATCAAATTTGGAAGTGGTGACCAGCACCACTTATTCATTCTTGCCTGAACTCAGCCACCTTGCTGTACTATTTTGGGAACAAACAGTAGCTTGTTAAAGAGACATTGGGTGCATAGCCTCAATCCTCCTAAGGCAGCAAAGCAAGCAGACAATAAAATGGCATTGTGGTAGCAAAATGGCAGCACCACCAAAAAGATTACGTATAGAAGATTTTGTATTCTAACTGAAAAACAAAAAAAAACAAAAAAAAACCTACAACGCTTTCAGTGCAACACAATTTTATAACCAAAGTAAGGCTCAGCATCCAACAGCCCACAGTTCTAGTCATAACCAAAGCTGCTCAACCATTTATTTTTTTGGCCAATGAGCACATGCAGCTGATATGCAGCGATCTTAGGGATTGGTGATGGAATGTAGGCCCAGACTGCCATAACTTACCTGGACATTACAGAATATATTGGCTACTAATACAAAGGAATATCACATATAACAATTAGGTAATTGCTACAGTGATCTTACACAACAAGAAATGGTACATTTATAATAGATACTGGACATACTGAAGATGTTTTCAGGATGGATGCGACTTCTTGCTGTATCGAGGCTTAGCTTTACACTACGAAAGGCCTTCACGAAGAGCCTCACCTGGGAAGAAGAGCGCTGTGCTCGGCGGTCTGGTGATGGCGATTGGTTGCGGCGCGCGCCACTGACGCTTACCGATCTCTGCCGCTCTACGATTCCTTGGAGTTGACAGTTTCGGGCTGGGCTGTTTCCCGCTCTGCTGCGGTTCGGATTGTTCTGTTTCGGTGACTGAGTTTTTCCAAATGGCTGTTGTGGCACGTACACCTCCTGCCTCCTCCAGCGCTTGCGCGAGGCCGGAGGGGTCTCCGCAACTTTTCCAGGAGTGACCGAACCTTTACCCGGGGTGACTGGAACTTCCGAAGAAACGTTGGATGAGTTTGAAACATTGTTCTTCTCAGAACGGTGTGGTGATGGCAGCAGAATCTTATCTCGGAGCGCTGGGACGGGAGGGCTCTGGGTCACACGTCGCACGGTGCTGTCATGAACTGTACTGTCTTCCTCTTCACTCTGAGTGGTGTTCTGTAATGTTTCTTCTTCGAAATGCAGAGGAACTTGACCCCCAACTCTGACTGGGGCTCTGCTTCTGCTGGGGAAATGAAGACATAAATGCAATGTTCACCACTGCACAGAATAAAATGATGTGTTGCACTGCTACATGAGACAGGCACATACTTATCCAAGTGCAAATGTGTTCGTCTGACTGCATCAGCATATGCTACTATCCCTACAAATGGAAGTGGCGGACCCCCCAGTATGCAAATACTTTTTTCATTAGCACATTTATGATGTACAAGCCTATCAGCTTCTTATCACCAAACATACACACTCCATATCTAAGGTTCAGTATTCTCGGTTTAAACTAGGGGTGTGCCACTATTCAAAATTTCGAATACGAAGTAAACATTTTTCTCATTCGGAGCAAATTCGATTAGAAAAAAATGCATATCTGAATATTCCTGAATATATGGTCACGGCAGAAATTCTCTAATTGCATTGTATACCTTGGACAGCTTCGGATATTCGAAGTAACGAATTATGTGTGCTAAGCATTATCCTTGCAGTACAACGTCGCGATACAAGATTTGCAAGAATAACTGATCGACTATTACTGTATTCCAGTTCGATTTGACACGAATTTACTATTTCCGAAATTTAGAAGTACACTCGATTGACTTGTGGTCCAACTCTGATTATGAGAGACGCCGTAGTGGAGGTCTCTGGGAATTTCGACCACCTCGTGTTCTTTAACGCACACTAACATCGCACAGCACACGGGCCTCAACATTTCGCCTCCATCAATATGCAACCGCCGCGGGCGGGATTCGATCCCACGACCTTCGGATCAGCAGCCGAGTGACATAATCACTAGACCACCGTAGCGGGGCTTTGGAAGTACACTCGAAACTCTCAGACGTATTTTTCCTCATGTAAGTCACCTGTAAAGCTAGTTTCACTGCGTCATGGGTATATGCGCCGTGAAACAACCCTTACAGGAGGAGAAATGCAAACTAGTGTAAATTAATCTTTCACAGTAGCGTTATATGAGCTTATAAGATTACAATGGCTAAGTATCGTAAATTTTGAACATAACATAGTTTACTGATTTTAAGCAACACTCGCTACTATTCAAATCCTGCTAGCATATTTTAATTAGTTTGGAAATTATTTTGTATCAGCTACTGTTAACTGCGTCTTTGCCTGAAGCAAAGCAGTATCTACACATGCCTGGTTTTCCTATTCTTTTGTGCGTTATTAGATGTTGAAAGGAGCACATGTTACTGAATGTGGAGCAGCCAATGTATATTGCAGCTCATTATCTTTGTTGAAAGGAGCCACTGCACTTACTGCACACACATCAGCTGGCATTTTTATTGCATATGTGCCTAAGACATGTTATGAAATGATTGTCTGGGATGACTTTTAATGCTTTAAGTGCACAAATAATCGATTTCCTTTTATAAAGGACAGATTTAAACTATTAGGTTTCATCTTTCAGACACCTGGTAGCCAATGGAATTAACTGTTTCAAAATCATCCGACCCGGTGGACTACTTGTCTTCCACCAAATATTTCTATTCGTACACCCCTGGTTAATGTGCGCCCATTTTAAACCAACTATGGTTGAAACATAATGGCCACCAAATGTATTTGCTGTCACAATGGCTCATCTTAAGACTAAAGGTGAGTTGACTGTCAAGCCTGAAGCCATGAGATGAAGGTCAACTGCACCTTTTGCTAATGCTACCTAAAGAATATTTTAGTGTTTGCGAAACAGGCATTCCTTATGAATGTGTTACATTGTACTGTCACGTGCAGAGAGAACTAACTTTGTGAATGTGTTGAGCAGTTAATTTTGCTACTTTAAGAGTTACAGTGAATGTAATATTAGAACTTAATTTGACTTGCTGGAGCGCAGTGAAATTCAGTTCATTAATTTGTTGCAAAGTTTCAAAACAGTAATAAAAGCAGTTGTTGCTTCCTACTCTGTAACATTTTAATGACACAAACATACTCAATATTCGATTCTAGTATTAAAAAATTTTAATGTTTGCACAGCCATAGATAAGGGCAGGCATGCTGCATTTCCCCCCCCGCCCCCCCGCGGACTTCTTTATTTATTTATTTTTTTTAATTTCAAAAATGCCCCAAAGGCCCTCAAGACGAGGGTATTACATGGGGGGAGGTGGGGACAAAGGCATTGGGTACAGCTTATACACCTAAAAATTGTAAAAAGAAGGTACAAAATAATCTGGAGTGACATATAGCATGTAAAATTTGTTTTACAACATAGAAACAAAGAAACGAAAGCAAAACAACAGCAGACATTGCCAGAAAAAACAAAAGAACACTGCAATGACAAACACAGAAACAGAATCTGATACAGTGGAACCCCGCTGTTACGTTCCTCACTGCTGCGTTTTCCCGGCTGTTACGTTGTTTTTCATTGGTCCTGGCATAGCTCCCATAGGATCCCATGTATTGCGAACCCCGCTGTTACGCCGCAACTGTGGGCCTGTTCCCGCATGATGCGTCGCAACCTGGCACGCCGTACCCGCCCGGGCACCGCTATTTTGATTTGGCTTTTGACAGTGTTGGTCACGCTTGCGGGAATCGCCGCCCGCTGATGGCTGCCGAGATAGCGCAAGCGCCAGCGCTATCTCAGCAGCTGAGCGACGCTCCCCCCCCTCCCCCTCGCCTTTGCACCTTTTCATGCTCGTTAAAGACAGGTGGGGCGTTTCCTCCCAGCTTCGACTGCAGGCGTCCCGATAGGGGTGATGTTATCGCCTCCAAGCGACGGAGATGGGCCGGGCGCGTTTGATCTCTGCTTCAGCCGTTTTCGTCGCCCCCACTCGCGGCCTTTTATTCTAGCGACCGTACTCTGGGCTCCGGGGGCTTCCGGAGAAAAGAATCGAAAAAAGGGACATCGCGCCCACAGCCCCTTTTGCGTATGACTGCGCTCGCCTGCGCAGCGAGGGGTGCAGCCGCGGGGCTGTTCAAAGTCTGTCCGTAAGCACCGGCGAGCTGGTTCGGGCCGGACGGCAAGCGCAAAATGTGCGAGGATTTTTTTTTTTAAAGTTGGCTAAATATCAGGGGTACGCAAATTATGCGGGTAAATATGGTAAACAAGACGGAACGTGAAAGCACTGTCGAGCAATTGCGGACCCGACGCGACCAGCCGACCAGCCGTACTCGCAATCCCGAACCACGCGCGGGGTGTCAGAACAGGATGCGGTGATCGCAGTGTGACAGGGCGACTTGCCTCCAAAACTGGCGCGTCACGCTGGAACTAAGCCTCAATCATCACAGTTTTGATTGTGATCTCTGAGGCCATACTTTCTCTCTTCGGGGTGCCGGAGGCTATGATGGCGGTCCATTCACTGCGCTCGACAGCCGCGAACGGAGTTTGAATTATCGAATTTAGAGCTAGAAACCGTCCGAAATATCGGTCGTCTTAACACATTAATCTATGGGGGCACTGGCGGTAGCGCGCGACTGTCCGATATGTCAGCAATCTAGATGGCTCACCTTGCTGAAATAAATTGTTTGAAGCAAAGCGGCCCTGTTCTCATTAATTTTCGGAGATTTCCTCACTCTAGCGTTTTCTCGGCTGTTACGTTTTTTTCCCCCGATCCACTGAAAAACGTATGAACGGGGTTCCACTGCATAATACTAAGCTTAGGTGGCAAAATATGTGTGAATAAGGTCTTGAAATTTCCTACGGTTTGGTTCTGTAGCAATGTCTGATGGTAATGCTTTCCATTCGGTTATTGTGTGCGGCAAGAATGAATGTACATAATGGGAAGACTGGCAGTTAATGCGCTTTATTTTGCCAATGGGATGATCGCAGTTCTTGAAGATATTCTTTTGTCCAGAATTTCCAAAAGTCTCCTAGTTTGACCTGTCTCTGCTTCCATAATTGGCTTAACGGTTCTGATGCCATGGAAAGCAGCTCAGATGATTTGGAACTTAGGACAGATATCAACCATTTTCTTGTAAGGAAATGCACTGGTGTGAGCGCCTCTGGATCTCTGACGTCGCTGTAAATGTAGGTTAATGGTCTGGAGTTAAGCACTGCCTCAACTTCCATCAGAGCCGTGACCAGTTCAGTCTTTCATGAGGCTGTTCTGTCCCACGGTTTCCTTCAAGGCTAGCTTGATAGATCTCATAAGGCACTCATAGAATTACATTTTCCTTACTTGTTGCACTCACAATGAACAAATAAAGCACTACTGAGGGTGTTTCCTTTGCAATTAGACTATGCAACAAACAACAAACTACGCAGCAAACAACAAAAGAAACTATCTAGCCGTCCCTGTTCCACTTGAGTACATGCAGTGTGGTTTCTCTGGCCTCCACTGTTGGCAATGTTCAACATATGGCCACTCGAAGCACACAGTACGAATGTCAAAATTTAACATCCATTTCGTGCACCTTTCGGGGAAGTTCTGCACTCACCTATTCCTCCCAGTAATGCCACCCCTGCCGACAACTTGCGATGAAAACTGAGACACCGCGCGCAGACGCCGCACTCCAGACTCCTGTTCGGAGTGCTGCTTCCGCAGCTCCTGCAGCTTCTGAGCACTGCTTCGGGCAATAGCAGCGGGAAGCACACTTGATACCCTGCTTTTGTTCACAGCCATGGCAGTCCGCTGCACAACAGTAGGCTCGCGGAGGTTCTCCGACTGCTCGTAGGCAGGCTTTCTGTGGACTCCCTTCAATGGCAGACTGTGCTGGAGCCTTCGGACAGCGCTTGTGTAAGGTGGGAACTCCCTGAGACAGCTCCTAGACAGGCAGCGTGGAAGAAAGCGAGCATGAAATGACAGCATTGGGCTTATGACTGGTGACCTGACGGGTGATGGGAGTTAGGTCAAACACAAGCACACATGTGAATTAACAAAAAATTGAACACTACTTCTAAGTTCCAATAAGTACTACATACACAGTGAATGCCGAAGTTTCTGCTTAGCCTTCACTTTGCCTTTGGTTTGAAAATGTTTAGCACACCACTAGCAGAGCACAGCATGGTACAAGTACAGCAGGAGTTGTCGAGTTATGGACAGAAAATGAACCGGAATGATGCAAACCATGGCAAAGCATAACTGTTCACAGCGACGTGATAGTCCTGATTGAAAAAGATTGCATGTTTGAGCCCCCACAACAAATAAGAGATGGATGGCTAATTTGGTAATATATTCATTTCCACTTCATTAGCCTGCACAAAAGTCTCCTGATATGTTTCCATATGTGTTGTCCCATCAGCATTTCACTTCATCACACAATACTAGTATGTATTCTACACAACAATAAGAAAAAGCCAAAGCAGTTACGAAAACCTTTGGTAGGAATGTGTAAACATTGAAAATTTTGATTAATTTTTGCATAGAATTTGCTATTCAAAATATTCAAAGTTGGTAATTAAGGTACCAAATATGCTATGTCTTGTGACAAGTGTGCTGTTCCCGCATGCAGTATGCTTTGCTGCATGACATATGAGTACTGAGGCAAAGCTAACACATATACTGCTGAGAAACTTGCACCACGTGCTGCAGCAAAGCTTACACTCACTGCGCTGTGGTGAAGTTATGCCTCCAAAGTTAACACTTGTAATGAAGCTTAAAAGGACAGAAAGCTGAGCGAGTTGGTAACAATGCATAGTGTAAAGATAATGCATGCAAAACATGGACACAAGTGGACGACATGAATGCCAGCGTTCATGTTGTCCACTGTTCTTCCCTTGTGTCTGTGCCTTGCATGCCTTTTCTTTACATTAATAACACTCGTGTAGTGAGGCTAAGCTAACACTTGTGTACTGCAGAGAAGTTAGCTCATGCATATACAGTTGCCGACCGATAATTTGGACGTGCTCAGTAATTCGGACAGCCGCGTGGTACTGCCATGTACCCATAGACTTAATGTGCTCACACGACCAATATTTTGCAGTTTCCAGCTCTAAATTTATAATTCGAACTCCGTTTGCGGCTGTCATGCACACTGAATGGGCCACTATTATATCCTTCGGTGCCCCTACAGAGAGCAAGTATGGCCTGAGAGATTGCATACAAAACTATGATCTCTGAGGCCTAGATTTGGCCACGACGCACCAATTTTGGAGGCAAGCCTACCGTCCTTGAGATCATCGCATCCTGTTCCAGCACCCCACCCACGCTTCGTGATTACGAGTACGGCTGGCCGTGTCAGGTCCGCGATCGCTTGGTAGCACTTTCACGTTCCGTTTTCAGTGCTTGTTTACTTATTTTGCGTTCCGGGACGTCTCTCTCGGGACGTTAAGTGAAAGGTCACGTCTAGTGGTACGAACGATGGCCTCGCAGTCCATGCCGACAAGCATGCCAATGCAAATGAGGCAAATATACGGTGGTGACAATGTGGCATACCTGCCAACGCCTTGAAAACAGTGCGAGCAGACGTAATCAGAAACTGCTTCCATCACACTGGATTTACTTTTGCTGATTGCTAATGAGCCCGACTTCGCAACACATGAGCCTGAACTGCGGCCAATCAAGAGCTGAAATGTGAACATTGTTGGCGACCTCGAGGCTGCAATGTGGCAATTCTTGCCATTATTACATTTGAATACATTGTCAACATCGTGACACAGTGTCGCCATGTACCGAAGTGGACGATTATAAAATGATTGCACAAGTTCTCCAAATGTCAGAGTGATTCCAACTCGGAATATGTGCCGTGAGCTGCTACGGAGCTGCGACATGAAGTTCTGACTCGAGCATTTGCTGTCCTTGTCTCATCGTTAAACTGCCAGAAATACACACTGACTTGGTCCCACGTAAGTGGAAATGCGTGTAGCAATGCACTGACCACTTCTTCCTAGCCTAGGGTCCTTAAAATGCAAATAAAATGGTCCTTTTTTAGTGCATTTGTTTTTTCTGATGTTTGATAATGCAGACCTTTTTATGATCACCGTGGAGTCCGAATTATCGGTTGTTGACTGTACAGAGTTTTCTTTTGGACTGTTGCTAACGACTTATGGAGTACACTAGTCATCCAGTAGATTTGTCTTTGTCCATGTTTAACAGTACATTTCTCTGTAACTTGAATGGTACCATTAAAAAACATTCGGAAATTATTTGACACTTATTCTATTTGATTCACACTTGAACATTATTATTCAAAGTTGCTTCACACTCATAATTTTGCTATTGGTTCAGCTCTACATTTTGAATGTGTAGAAAAACTCCAAATTAGTGGGGTTCACAAGGTATGAATTATTGATTTCTGGTGTTTTACATCCCAAAACCACCATACAATTATGACAGGCCATAGTGGAGGGCTCCAGAGATTTCGACCACCTTGGACTGTTAAAGGTGCACCGACATCACAGTACATGAGCCTGAACATTTTGCTTCCATCGAAATGCAGCCGCCACGGCTGGGATTCGATCTTGTGACCTTCAGATCAGCAGCTAAGTGCCATGACCACTAGAACACTGTGGCGGGATGCTTTACAAAAGTTTCAATGATCGTAAGAACACAATTAGTGCTATGCAAGGTGTTGAAATGAAAAGAATATGACATTAGTGCAGATTCGGGATCAACAAGCTTTGTTCTACTCTGGTCCAGTTCAGTTCTACTCTGATTCAGAGTATATAAAAATTTTCTATAGCAATTTTTATGCCCCACAAACTACTCTTCGAGCGTGATGGCAACAAGAAAACTGATGTGCTAAGCGGCCACGTATGGAGACGTTGACAGGTCATTGTGGCGCAAGTAAAAATGATTGATGCTGTTGTTGCACGTCATTTACTATCGACTGTTATTATGTAAACTACTTCAGTTACCACAAGGGGGTGGTCACGGTCTTAATTGTTATGGAGGCGATGCGTGAACGTGGCTTCATCCATACCACACGGTGCTGTACCAGCGAAACAGATAGCAATGGGCAAGTTCACCTTGGCTTCGAATAAACATTCAACCGATTCTCTGAAGACATTTCATTTTCATGTTATACCAATTCCACCAACAGAGAGATCAGCCACATTTCTGCCCATGTTTAGCAGCACACTTCTCAATAATTTGACATGATATTATTAAAGAAAGATTTTCAAGAATTATTAAGAAAATATTCAATTTGATTCGCACTTGAGCATAACTATTCAAATTCGCTTCACACCCAAAATTTTCCTATTCGCACAGCTCTAATATATAAGAAGAAGCATGTACAGATACATTATGGAAAAAGAATCACAAACTCCTCATCTCAAATTCCTACCTGGTCTCGAACTCCTGAGCCAGCTGTGTTTTGTCATCACAGAGGATGCTATGGTTCCATCCACACGGCAGAGATATGTCTGTCTGGATGCCAAACTCACGACAGCGCTGCTGCTGGGATCGCAGGGCATGCTGAGCGATGCGCACTTTTGTTGGCGTCAGGACCCGGTTCTCTATGTAAGGGCTCATTTCCACCATTCCCGCAGATGACAGCAGGGAACAGCGGCTGGAGCATACAGACGTGGAGAGGCTGCCATCTGTTTGACTGGACATTTCCCGCTGCACTTTGCTACTGGCTGCAATATTGTGGTCACCTCGCAGAGGGCGCACTGTGGCTGCAGGAGCCATAGATGCTGGCATGGAAGTTTGCAGCTGAGGCACTGGCAGCACAGCCTGGGAGGACATCTGTGCAGCTGCAAAGAGAGATTGACATATCTTTAGCATACAATGCATGTGACAAGAATGCTGTTAAAATAAAATATACTGCCTGAACACTGAGGGTGTATTGACCCATAACGAAAAGATTTTCAAGCAGCCCCACAGTAGCAAGTGACCCGAGGATCAGTGTTAATTTCTAGAGTCACCACCATCATCAGCCTATTTTAAGTCCACTGCAGGATGAAGGCCTCCTCAACGATTTCCAATATGGCTTATCCTGAGCGAGTTGGTTCCACTTTATGCCTGCGAATTTCTTAATTTCATTGCTTCCTCTAACCTTTTGCCTGCCTCTGTTGCTTTTTTCTTCTCTTGGTATCCATTCTGTTGCCCGTCAAATGCGTGAAGGCCAAGATTACATTGTTGTAGCAGCTAATTAGAAAGGGCTGGAGCAGGTGAAACTAGTAAGAGATTGCTGCTCCTCTCATGGCAAGGCTCAACGTACTACTATCAGAAAACTTAATACTTGTAAGTGCAATGCAAATGGGAGGTTAAAGGATAGGCGGTCACAAAAGAAGTCCAGTGACTACTCCAAGCCCGAATTTATATATACCGAAACTGCTACTGGCTGCTAGAATCTTCCCAAGGAATTGCATGCACAGATTGCACAATGGCTTGTGTATTACAGTCGACTCCCGTTAATACGAAGTTGACGGGGACCGCGAAAAACTTCGAATTAACCGAACTTCCAATTAACCAAATTGGGCAAAAACGGACATTTTCATTAATTCATTTGGAAAAGGAATCTGCTTGCGGCATCTTGCCGCGGAGAGCAAGTTTTGCAGACTGTAGACGTGGCCGAGTGCTGTTGCTCTCTGCAGCAAAAAACCGCTGCGCAAGGGCAAGCCCCGCAGCTACATCAGCAGCTGTAGGTTGCAGCTCGCTTGAAACATCGTCGTCCAAGTAACTTTCGTCAGCAGCCTTGTTGGGCCGAACGATCCCGAGTATTTCGGTGTCCGTCAGCGCACCACACGTTTCAACTTGACTGTCAATGGCAACGTATTCTCCGAAAGGGACGAGCTGGTCGAACACTATTGTCGTCAAGTTCGGTTGTGTGCGCTTCCTCCGCTGGAGAAGACGAACCACCTCCATCTCTCGAGGCACTTGCACTAAAACCGCAGGTCCTGAAGCAGTTCGCGATCGTCTCCTCTTTAACGCAACCCCATGCTCGCGCTAGCATGTGGATAGCACTGAAGCGGCTCACCTCGCACTGCGTGGAGTTGTCCATGCACAAAAGCATCCGTTCGAGAAGGTGCTTTCGCGTACAGTCATCCATCAGACGAAGAAAAATTTTTAATGTCTAATATCGCCGCAAGCGATAAGGCTTTTGCTGCTACGATATCGCCACTGAGCCGAAGTTGGTTGCTCCGGGCCTCCCTAATCGAAAATGAGCAACGCTTGCTCTAACTCCGGGTGGGCACCGGTGCGCATTCTCATGCATGACATTTTAAATTGGTTGTTCTCAAATGCTTCGAGTGTCGAGCGCTTGTTAATGGTGTTCGAAAGAGCGCTTGATTCCGTTCTTCCGTGCGATGTGCCGCTTGGCGATGCCTCCGTTGCCTCCGTCGTCAACTGCCTTCGAAATCTTAACTTTCGTCGCCAAGTCAAGCGTACGATAACATCCGCGAGTTGCCATTACCGCGACTGTGCAACGATGCCGGCGGGCCGATTCACTACTAACACTCGAGGAAACACAGATAGACCTAGTACGTCAACGCGACCATGCAAGGCTGCGATTGCGCTGGACGGTTGGGCTAAGCCTGCCGCCTCATCATTTTCGGCGCTGTCGTCAGCTGCGATGCCGATGCCGCCAGTACCTAACATTGACGCTTCATGAGCTGTGGCGCTGTAGTCAGCTGCAATGCTAGCGATGTAAATTCAGCTCGCAAGGCTGTTTTTCCCTTTAATAATACGGAATTTCTCAAACATTACGATCATCTTGATCTATAAGATTGAGAAAAAAAATTCTAATTAACCGACACCTTAGACTTCTAACTTCGAATTACCGAGCATTCTTTTTCTATTGGCTTGCATGCAAAACTGACGGGACACCGACTTCACTTCCAATTAACCGAAAATTCCAATTAAGTGACTTCAAATTATCGGGAGTTGACTGTATGCGATTTTCTATCTGTTCTGGAACAAAATACAAAGAAAATTTGCATCAGAACATCAGAACCAAGACTTCTCCTGAAGCCAAAAAGCTTCCATCACTTCTCCCATTTCTGTAATCACACATTACCATGCCCAAGTCACATTTCTCAAAGCCAATCTCGTCACCCTCCCTAACAGTAAAGTCTCTCTCGCACACTTCTCTACCTATAATTTGCATATAACAGTCACGTGAACACCTATGTGCACATTCAAAAATGTAAAAGCGAACTTAGTTTAACTTACAGGAGAGATTCTGCTGTGTGGATAGGTCAGTCTGCTCTTCACTGGCGATGTTTGATATCCCAGCCATGGATGATGATATCCTCTCCAGAGATGTGGAGAAGTCTGCGTCAACTGAGCCACCAGAGTCAAAGTTGGAGAGTTGTTGTGCCCCTTGATCTGGTTGCTGTGACATGTGATGAAACCTCTGGCTTCTTCTAGCTTTTCGTAAAGCTTCAGCCTCCTCTGCAGCCTGCTGCATTTTGGTTATCAGCAGAAGACGTGCCTTCTCTTCACGTTCCTGTGAAGGTGAAAAAAAATTTAACAATGTCATCAGGAAGCAAAACTAGCACTACTAAAGGTTGGACTTTCAGATGAGAAACTGTTTGACTGATTGAGCAAATGACTGATTGCTATAAAGGCACTTGCAGCCTGTAATTGATGCAATGGCATGAACTGATGTGCAGTAATTCACATGTTGATAAGTTGAATGAACTATGGAAATGCAGTAGAACCTCATGTGTTTCTTAGAGGTTCATGGGGAAGTACAGCCAAGCCAAGTAAAATGTAATACATATAACAATTTCTTTACATACAAAAATGTTTTCACTGTGTAAGACAAGGCAGCATGGGAATGTGAATGCTATAGCAACCATTTGGTTTATCTGCCAGGTGCAGAGATTTTCCTACACACCTCCTTGTTTTCACAAAGACTTTAATTTGCAAAAATCTGCAGAAATTTCGAAATATCGGCTACGTCAACTCGCAGCCAAACTCAGCTGTCACCTGTAAAGATTGTGTTAATGGCATCTGCTGTGACCATCTTCAGCAGTGACATAGGTGCAGTCAGGTTTTGGACGTAGCAGCCAGGGAGGAAAATGTATGAAATGGGAAGCCAATACACCTCATTAAATGAATTAAACAGGGCAGGTATTTCACAGTGCAGGAGCTGAGAATCTGTACAAAACAGGAATGTATCAATGACGCCTTACTGTAACATCACTAATAAAGATATTTCATGTCAGACATGACTTTGTTATGCTGAGCTTCAACCATACTGCTGTTACAGCAATAGTGTTGAATGAAAGTGTCAAGGCACACCTTTTTTTCCCGCAGTTTACGTTGCTCCTCCTGATACTCAAGTTCTAACTTGCGCCGTTCTTCCTCCAGGCGCCGTTCCTGCTCCCGCTCCTCCCGAATCCTGGCCTCTCGCTCGGCACGCAATCGTTCCTGCTTCTCTTGCATTTGAGCCTGGTGAGGATTATGGTAAAGAAGTGATTCGTCAACAAGAGCTGCTCAAATACAGCATGGCTAGACAACACCTAGGTACTACTATGACAATAACAAACCCACCCAACGTTTTGTTTACTCATGTCGTACCTTCACACTACTAGTGCGGCACAGAAGTACCGTATGTACTCATGTAATGAACTCACTATACCATAATGAACCCACCCCCAACTTTTGTCTTCGGGGAAAAAAAAAAAGAAAAGCTTTTTATGCAAGTAAATTTGTAATATCTCTTCCATTTGTTCTGGTGCAATTTCCGGTGCATTCGATGGTTGCAGTAAAGTAAAATCATGCCATTATACCACTCACAACAACAACAACAACAACAACAACAACAAAAAGAGGAGCCTAGAAACACTTTAACAACCATCCTAAACAGTTTCGAGCGATGCAAGTGTGAATGCTACGACTCACAATTTAAAAATCATGCATATTATGATAGAACACCATCTTTCCAATACGAAACAAAGCCGTAATGCTTATAGCGCTGTCTCGTCCAAGCGAGGTGACGGCGGCACTGGCAGCACGGCCTCCAAAACTTCGGAGGCCATGGTGGCAGCATGCAAATATGTGATAACAAGCATCTGCTGCCCATTCTGCAGCATTGTTTTCAGTTGTTTCCTGAACTTGGTTGGACACTCTATGTGTTAGTTACGGGGGGCTAGTTCGCTAGCTCTATGACTGCTCTGAGCTTCAAGTTGCCGAGTGTGTGCTAGAGCGGGAGAATGGTACGGATAGATCGCACTTCAGTGTCAATCTGGTACACATACCAAGTTACTGGCGAAATCAACAAGACGATCTCCACATCAAGAAAAAAAAAAAAATGTAGAAGACCGCGCATTTCACAGACCAAAACAAGGCAAGTTCCCTTTTGTGAAGAATGAGGTTATTAACTGTCAGGCGGCTCCAGAGGGAAGGCTGTGCAGTGTGTCCCACGAGCCGATTCCAGAACAATGAGCAGGCCACAGCCAGAAATCACGGATGGCAGATAATGTCATCTCTTGCTATCTTAAAGCCAGGAGCAGTTAGTTGTACAACAAAGTTCACGCACCATTGTGGAACGAAATTCACCTTTTAAGAACCTTCCCCAACTTTTTTTTTTCCTAATGAACCCTTGCCACAAATTCATGTAAACTTTCCTTAAAAAAAAAAAAAGTGAGTTCATTACACGAGTAAATATGATATACAGAGTTACAGTGCATTTCATCTCGTGTTTACAAATCTTGTGCATGTGATCCTGAAAGGCTCAGGTTGGGTCAGCCGGCATTTTGCATCATTTCTTTTTAAATAGATTTCAATGCTAAAATTCCTAAAGCAGAAAAGAACAGGTGGGCAAAGCAAGAAATCACAACACGTCAGGCTACCCCTTGCGAGGTGTGAAGTACATAAATTGTTGAAATTTAATGTTAGCACTCAAGAAAGATGAACCAGAAGATATTACATACCACATACGGTTAAGCCTTAACATAACGAATAAAAATATAAGATATTATCTACCATAAAGGAAAAGAGTAAGAATAGTGTTGCCATTAAAACAGAGTTGCGATATATGTTTATAACTTATCAGATACGGTGAAGCTATCTGCATGTCAGGTTGACTTCATTTTAATGATATTTGACTGTAATAACACTTTATACACCACTGTTGATCAAAAATGCAGAATTGATAGGCCACCTGAATAGCTCGCTGGTATTCCAACGCCCTCATCCTCTTTTCATCATTAGCTGACATCTTGGCATCAGTACCACGCCGGTAACCTTGGGCTCGTGTAACGGACCATACACTGCAGGAAAAACACACATGCGTTGAGAAAAAGAAAGGAAAAAAAGAAAACAAGTATGCAAATTAATGTCAATACAATACAACAAAACAGTACAGTAGACCCCACACTCAGGTTCATGCAGTTTAAAAACAATAATCATAGCTGAACATTTATTTCAACTGTTATTATTCGATTATTTTTAATTCAGAATAAGTATTTGAAAGCAGCTAGCAGACATAAGACAAATGTTAGTGATGCCACATTGTGCCGCAATGCGCTTGTTTGGCTTCAGTTCCCTTTACTTGAATATATTTGTACATAAAACAAGCAATACAAAAACAACTTCCAGTTTCTGTAAAGCAGTTTGCAATCATGGAAATAAACAGTACACATCATTAAAATTTAAGGCAAGACTATAATGATGTGCCACCGGAGGTTATTGATGAGGACTTGTGCCTCTTTTCACAAACATTCCTCGTTTTATTCCGCTTTTAAACGGCCGACATTTCTACACTAAACCAGTAACTTAAGCGTCCTCCGCTAGTAACTGGTAGCACAGTCAATCCAGATGTTACACAGACAAAACCAGGAATTGCCTAGACAAAAAGCATAATGAGTCTTGTCTAACGCTTAGATCTCATCTTTTCTAGGCCACACAATTAAATAACCTTTGATTATGGATTACCTTACTGTCCACCAATTTTCTTAGGAATGCAAACACTATTTAAAAATACAGTAAGGTTCCATAGAAAACACACCTCCTTCTGACAGTGGACCCATGCCATACAAGCAACCAAAACCAGAGAAGCTCAAGCACCGATCCTCACCTCTCTGAGCAATCCTCCCCAGGTCTCACCAACTTCTCAGACCCCAGAGACTCGCTGTCGGCCCAGCAGGAGCCATTGCTCAGGGATGCATGACGGTTCTCCACACCACGCCGGTGATTCTCTTCCTGCTGGTGTTCTGGGGCAACAGCACAAAGAGGATAATTGAAGCTCCAGCAGATATTTACGAGAAAGAGAAATCATGTCAAGATTTGTGAACATGTTTCTGCTTACAAAGTCACACACACAATCACAATTGAGTACAATTCTTGAGTAAGGAAACCAGGAGTGGAGGGGGGGGCAAGCCCTCACTTTTTTCTTCTTCATAATGTGCGGGCATTCATGCCCCCTGATAAGTTGTTTTTACCGCATGGCACTGGCGTGTCCTCTAAGATGGCTTTCCCAAGGGAAATGAACCTGTGATATCACTGGCATGCTGCAGTGCTAGTGATGGCACTAGTGTTATCGCGGTGGCGCCACCTGGTGGCAAGAATGTGCAGGACTACCAGGAACAGTCCTCCCTCTTTTTTGGTTTGGGATGTCATCATGCATGATCGACTCCCATGTGTGCGATGACGACAGCCTTCCTTGGGACAACCCCACGGGCACCTTCCCATTCCCCTGATTACACAACCATTCATGAGACACGACTTGCGAACATAGGCTTCAGCTCCTGGCAGGGGGGGGGAACCCGCGTACAGCCCGGGCTTTTCTACAGATTTTAGGGTGCGAAATTTCGGCCCCGTACTAGACGCGGGCCCCAAGAATCTTTGGCCCGAATTTAGTTTCGGTTTCGGCAAACTGAGGTGCTATCATCATCATCATCAGGTGTCTGCGTGCTTCTGCGTTAGGTAGCGTGAGCGGCGTTAGTCCTAGAGACCTACAGGCGTGCAACAGCGGCCACTGCTACGACTTGGCGCACACAACGACAGTTACGATTTTGCTCCTGTGATTTTATGCCATGTCAGGAGCGCGCAGGCAGTACTCGGCTGCCTTTAAAAGAAAAGTTATCGCTGCTGCCGAAACCATCGGCAAATGTGCTGTGAAGCGGCAGTTCGGAGTCAACGAGCGGAGCATTCGCGGTTGGAGGAAGCAGAAGGAAGCCCTCTTTGCATGCAGCAGCCAGAGAAAAATTTTCCGCGGACGAAAAAATGGTGCAGTTTCCTGACGTGGAGCGAGAACTGGCGGACTTTGTTCGGGAGCAACGAGCTGCACATCTCGCTGTCAACATCGAACTGCTACAAGCGAAAGCAAGGGAGATTGCTCGCGACAAAGCCATTCTGCCGGAGGACTTCAAGGCGAGCAAGCATTGGGTGTCTCGCTTCATGCGCCGCGCTGGGTTCTCCCTATGTCGGCGTACGTCGATCTCGCAGAAGCTACCAGAGGAATACGAAGAGCAGCTTGTGGCCTTTCAAAAGTACATGATTGCGTTGCGAAAGGCAGTCCCCTTTCAGCTGGGCCAGATCGGCAACGCGGGTCAAACGCCGGTGTACCTGGATATGCCCTCGGCGCTAACTGTGCATCAAAAAGACTCCAGGCAAGTTACCGTGCGATCGACCGGGAATGAAAAAACGCGGGTAACTGTAATGTTGTCCTGCACGGCAGATGGTCACAAGCTGCGCTGCCACCCTACGTGGTGTTTAAAGAAAGATGCTGCCGAAGGGGGAGAAGTTCCCAAAAAATGTTGTCGTCCGCTGCGAGGACAAGGGGTGGATGGACGAATCGCTGGTGCTGGACTGGATTAAGGCCGTGTGGTGTCGACGGCCCGGAGCACTGCTGGGGCTCCCTTTGATGCTTGTGCTCGACGCGTTTCGGTGTCACCTGGCCAACTCCGTTAAGCGACTGCTGCGCGACTCCCGCACCGAGCTTGTCCCCAGCTGCAGCCGCTTGATGTGTGCCTTAATAAGCCATTTAAGGACCACATCAAGCGCCTGTACATGGAGTGGATGAGGTCTGGAGAGCAAGAAGTGACCCCTGCTGGACGGCTGAAACGGACCTCGCCAGCGATGCTCTGCTCGTGGATAGTCGAGGCTTGGGCCTGCATTCCCGAGGCGCTCGTTCGTCGGGCCTTCAAAAAGTGCTGCATCTCAAACACGCTTGATGGCACTGAGGATGATGTGCTGTGGGACGACATTTCCGACAAGGGAGCTTCGGAAGAGAGCACGTCCAACGACAACGAATAATCAAGGGTGTAAATAAATGCATTTTTCCTTTTTCCTCGGACTATATTCGGGTGAAAACTTTATTTCTCGTGTTTGCTACCCCTGAATTACACCCCGGACTATATGCGGGTCCGAGCTATATGCGGGTTTTTACGGTACTCACATGGTATTTTGTCGCGCTGAGCCAAACATCATTGATTCAGTGCTTTGTGTTACACAGGCATGGTATATTGGTAGTGCAATACGGCTAGTGGGCTTACCATGTAAGAAGCTGCAAATAAATGCCCTTTTCATTGGTTTGCAGTGTGGTGTACTGCGTTCCTTGAGCACAACGGAGACCCTACATCTGCCACCCCCCCCCCCAATAAGAGACTCTTCGAACATCAGATGACAGTTTATCCCGGTTCGAGGGAACCTTCGTTTGGACTGCTAATGTGCCTTCAGTTTCTTTAGCCCAGTTTCATTTCATTTTTCATGTGCAGGTAATTCTTGGACTTTTCTTGTCTGAAAAAAAGAATGTGCACGCTAGAATCCTGTAAATACACTTTGTTTGCTAGTGATGCTAGCCTATAATTTGTAATTGCACGTAAATAAATCTTCTGGAACTTCCCACTCAGGCATTAGCTCAGTGCACATGCACCATTGTAGGCAAGTCCTCTATTCAATTAGCTTCCTTTGACTAAGACTGCCTTCAATTTGAACAACTTCTTGAGTCCCTCAAGGTTTGAACTATCGTGATCTGACTCCAACGAGCCATGCCACAAAGCTACGCCATTACTACACTGCCTTTTTGCTTGCATTTGCTAAACACCTTTCGCAATATTTCTAAGCAAGTACCAAGTACATGTAAAGCTAACTACATTTTGCAAGTGCCTATCCTACAACTATTCTTCCTAAGCGTTGCTGTAGCCACTGTGCAGAATCCAGAGTGAGGGTGGTGCAAAGTGCAACAAAGGTTTTACATTTAAAGGTGAACATTTGACAGAGATCCTGTCTGGTTGGGACGAAATTAAAGGAATCATGGCACATTCAGGCGACACCTGGTAACGTGAACCGGTCTGCAGGTGCAATGCCAAGTGTCTATTTTAGCGGACTCCGGCACCTGGTTCAACACTAGCATGACCCCCCTCGGTTTGAAGAACCGGAAAAAGAGAAAGTGAGAAAGGAAGGAAGAAAGAAGAAGAAAAGGAAAAAAAAGAAAGAAACAAGAAAAAGAAGGCCTTATAAGCACTGCTGCTGTCTGGTGCCCTCGTCACCCCTGAAGAAGGGTCCGAGTGGGACCCGAAACGTCAGGTTTTTTGTCCCTGAAACGTCGGGTTTTTTGTCATCTTTAGGAGTAAATTTTACTTTTGATGATTATAATTTGGTTAGGTTTTACATGCATGGATGATCTAGAAACCTGGCACTTTCTCGAAAGGTCCCTAAAATGGTATTTTGACATTGCTTCACATTGCTACACCATTATCAAATCAATCACCTCGTAAGTTCAGCGAAGCACCTTGCACCAAGGCAGCTATGGGCTTTTTCGTGCCGCCTTCCTCCCTGGCACTGCCGTTCCTCCACAACTTGCTTAGCTGAGGGGTGCACGTCAGTGACAGCAATGCCCCCCATGGCCGATGCCTCAGTAGCTACATGGCATCACAGTGTCCTTACTGAGGCCACCAGCCGCAGTAGTGCTAGCTAGCCTTTGTAGTAGCGCGCCAGTATGTGAGTGTGTGCTGCCAGGTGTTTGAACAACACCGCTGGCTGGCCCTTCAGTGCTCATGATGTCAGCTGGGAAAGCCAATCGTTGCATGCCCGTCACATGGCCGGTGGGCAGGGACAGTTGAAAACCTTTTAGGACAAATCGCATCAATCTTTTGTGATGTGCACGTTTAAAACCTTGTAGTAAATTACATACTTAATGCAGAGCACAGATACTGGTCACCTAATGATCAAAAGGACTTGAGCTATTGGTGCAATTCATTTGTACAAAATCAAAACTGTTTCAGGGCACCTTAAAACTTTCGTAGTCACTTTTGGTTTCATAAATTCTTACTAACCTTATTTACACAGTGGAGTGACACCAAGGATACTTGGCGGTTACTTAGCACTGAACTGTCAAGAAAGGTATAGAACAACCAGTCAACATTGAACTTCATCACTAACCAAGTTCTTGAATCCAGCGCCTCTTCGCTTCATCTTTCTCATCCTCTGGCACATCATATGTGGGCTGCAAAGAAACAAACAGACAGACAAACAACCTTATTTAAATGTCCAGCGATGATAAATTGGGTCATGGCTTGAACCCCGACCAAGGCACTGGCCGCGAGCCCTTGGGCTCGGGCGGCTGCCTCGGCTCAATGGACTGCCCACAGTTGTCCTAATGCAGAGCTGAGCAGAGCCGCCTCCCAGCGCGCCCTGCGATTCGAGACTGCCTCCTCGATTGTTCTGCATATTGCGTGGTTGAGACTCGAGCACTCCCATAACATGTGCCCCTAGGTTGCCCAGGAATCGCATGCTTTACATTTGTCTGTCGAATACAGGTCAGGGTAACAGAGGCGAAACATCACTGGATTTGGGCAAGTGTGTGGTTGGAGTTGTCTCCATGCAACTGCCTGCTTCATAGTTAATTTGCTCTGTGGTGGTGGGTATTTGCACCTACCTAGCCTGTGGTGCTGCGTAATCTCTCTGCAGCTAGTCATACATTCCCTCCACTCCCATGCAAAGAGACAGATCAGGGATTAAGTGATTTGCATACTGGTTCATTGCATATATATTAAACCATTTCTGTCATCATGTTTTCTAAGGAAGGGGCACTGCAACCACGTGAACACAACGCTACAAGTTGCTACTGCAGCTTTCAGTCCCTTTCCCTCCTCTGTGATAACAGCGAATGAATGAATGAAATGAGGATGCTGTAGGCATACACCTAGGCCTTAGCACTCTCTGAAGAGTCCTGTACCTGTCGGTCCAGTGAACATTTTATGCTAGATAATATCTGGTTTCCCACTGGAGATCTCTTTTTATTCAGAATTCATCACCATTTCATATAAAGTCGAACACCTGCTTTAATGAAGTCGCATATGACACAAACACAGATGCGTTACATACGAAAAGTCATTACAAATGTACATTCATAACATCATATTAATAGAAAGAATATTCATTCACTTTGTTATAATTGACAGTGCTTCAATATATCCATGCTCACTATGTTGTCGTTTTACCTACTATACTACCTCTTCACCAGTCAAAGTGTAGACAACGCTGCCACAGTGGCTCAAACATGGCTGTCCAACCAAGACAGAGCTAGCAATGAGACGTGTTCACTGCATGCATAAGAATTTGCTAAACTTTTGTATTAACATTACGTAAATTCAGGTGATCCAGTCTACACTACAAACCTTAAGACATCTTAATGAACTATGTATTTATCGCTGTGCAACTGTGCACTCATAGTGAACTAATTTTCACAGCCTCCCAATGCCTGCTAACCTGTTCCGAAACCACTTCCTGAGAGCTGCTAATAACGCATGCTCCAAGTACACTTACCCCAAATGGCAGTTGACTCCGAAGGTAGGGAGGCACCCTACGAACGAATGTGGGGCTCACCGCTCCTCCGTTTGGTGGCAAGTGCGGTAGAGTAGGTGGAGAAGGTGCACGTGATGGGTAGGCCCCAGTGGAAGACGCTGCTGTGGTTGCCTGCACTCTCAGGACCTGCAAACAATGGGAGGGGGGCACCAACAGAAGCTGCCTTTCTCTTTCTCTTTTTTTTTAGTTGCCAGGCTAATACTAAGCTCTGACTTTTGAATTCAACATTCATGTTTTTTTTTTTCCTTCTGTCTAGCTTGCCACTGATACAGACTTGAAATGAGCTGTCCACACTTGGGCAATAACGCTAATTAGGATGATTGGATCTGGCCAACCTGAGTGACATTTGAATTTCACTCCTGTCAACAGGAAAAATGTGTTTATGCCGACATAATTATGGAGCACTGTTTCTTTGCATTGGGCTTCTATAAGCCTTACATACTAGACTCAAAGTGACTTCTTATGGGTCAGAATGAATAATGAATTTCCAATATGAGTGAAATCAAGAGTACACGAATGCTTGACAACACCATCGATAAATACACAGTGCTGGTCTGTTCAGTCATCGGTGTTGAACGTCGCAATAGTGAGACATATTACAGTCCTCATCTTTTATCCCTGTCAGAATGCAGTTGTCACGACAACACTATTTCAAGCGGTTAGTGTATCTTTCCACCTGCTATATGTCGAACAAACACAAAATCAACCACACAATATGCTCTGCTAAATGCAGCAATCAGTGGATTAGAGTCCCCACGTAATGTTTAAATTCCAGTAATCCAGCAATTAAATGTCCTAAAATTTCAAATCTGCCTGTCCAAACATGGGCAGGCAGTGTTGTTCATAACTTTCCCGTCTATGACACCTTGTCCGTAACTTACCTGGGCATCAGTGCGTGGTGGTACAGCTGCCACGGGCTGGCAGCGAGGTGCGCCTCCACCCGGACGCCCCCAAGGATGCCACTCTTGCATTTCAGCTAAACGAAAGTGGAAACAGTATAGCTGTGGTTTGTTATGTTATCACATTATAATTTTGACTGCATTTGCTAAGGCTAATGTTAAAGAGACACTGTCAGAGAACACTAGGTTTCACAGCTAATTTGGCATCTTGAATAGACTAATGTTACAAGAGGCATAGCAAGGAAGAAAATGCACAATCAAAAGACGAGTAGCAATGTTGGGAGTATTTTCCCACACCAGCTCCCTGGGACATCATAAATTCTTCAACTTGAGGATAGTTAAATGGTCATCCATAATAGAGTACTGCTGTCTAAAGAAACCATGGAGTCCACCAGGTGAGTTTTGAAAAGTTTTCTCGTGCCAAAGCAACCCAACAGCATGAAATCTTTCAAAATATGTGATGTCCCACTTACACGATAACAGTTTCAGTTTCAGCAGAAAATTTCAAGAAAAAGAAGACAGGACATTAGTATTTTCCACTATAAACTAAATCTTTTCTATCATATGAATCTCTTGATTTCTGGGGCCTTTCCTCCCAAAACCAATGAATGTGTTTTGAAGGAACAGTATGCAAATCAAAGTTGATGTAGCATTGTTTTTCCTGTGCCTATTTAAAGGGTCCCTGAAATGGCTTTTTAAACTGGGCAACAACTACAGTAAATCATTTGCACCATAATTTAAGTGAAACATCTTATATCAAGGGAGATATGGGATAACAAAGCTCTACTTTTGCTCAAGTCATGCTTTTTGTTCCTTCACTAAGCAGTCGGGGCCAAGTTTTGCCTTCGACGATCATCCTCTAGCGTGCCTAGATCACAAAGGACACATTCCTCGTTTCTACGGTTGACCTCTGTGCCATTAGGTGCCACTACAAACTCAGCTGTTCAGATTTGTTCCCTCAGTAGAAACACTATAAAACAAATCAGGTCAGTTGTGTAAACGATGTCCCGAAACAGTGCCACATCCCTAAAACAGGGGTGGCTGACAAGTCAACATGCCATAGCACTGCAATCTGTAGCAATGTGCATGTTTAAACATTATTATACATTGCACACAGATAAAATAAACCAGTCTGTCAGTGGCTTGAAGAGCTAGAGGACAAGTGGGATTGTATTTGCGACTCCATCTAAATGCTCGCCACCTAGCAGACGCTCCTGGAACCAGCCGATCCAAGGTCAACCTCGAAACCCTGCGGCATGGTATCACATTACCGCGGGCTGTAAAACAGCTCTGTAGTTCCTTAATCGACGCCATGCAGCCTTGAAGCAGACCGAAAAGGAAAGAATCCTCATCAAAAGACTTTTGTTGCGTGCCTCTGTGCGTGTCTCGATGCAAAGAAAGCTACACGTCGCTTCATCAGTTCCCCAAAGAAGCAGACGACGCTTCGTGCAGGGCAACATGGATTAGCAACTTGCGCATCGGCAAGAAGGTGACGGGAACTACGCTAGTTTGGTCCAGGCACTTCACTAGCGACGATTTCTTCCTCCCCGGTGAGTACACAGGTTGTGTGCGCGCGTGTTCATTATCATGTGCGGAGTGTAGTTTAGTTTAGGCAAGCGCGTGAACAAAATAGGGACATCGTTTATACGTGTATATCTGGTGACGTTTTCTGAGCGTGCCTATGCTCAACTTGAACCGCGGTAACATTATTGCTGACGTACTTTTGCCCGCATGCATTGTAGTAAGTAGATATAAAGCGAGCGCTTGCCTAGCTTCGTTCGCCACCTTCGTCCCATGCGCACGTTGCGCCTCGTAATTTGTTAGGTGGTTATGGAGGTAATGTGTGATCGTTTAACGTAGCGCGTTTGCATTTCGACTTCATCTGGTGACCAATTCAGGATTTATTGCGCTCGTTCCAACTTTTCAGCCCTCGACCTGTTCACCGAGCCTCTAAGTTTGCTTTCCGGCACCGCGCATAGAACTGCACTCTTTTAAAACGTTTATAAGTGACGCATTTGTACTCAATGGAGCAACACCGCGCACAAGTGCTTGCATCTTTCGGAGAGGCCTGCTACGCATGAACACGTACCTGCCTTCTTCAACTTCAGGCTCGCTGGAAAGGGTCTTTATCCTTAAGAAAATCTGATGTGGGTCTCCGAACAAGTGGGACGTTTGAACGCACAGCGCAATTATTTCCGCTGTTTCGCCGCTCAAATCTATTAGACCCATTAATATCAGATGCTTGGCAGCAAGAACCCTTTCGCATTCCATGAAGCATCGTGATTCGAACCCGCAATCAAGAAACTTTAGCACAGCGCTAAGCGGAAGCGCGGCCGTGACCCTGGATATAGAAGCCATCTTTGTTTTTATCAGCAATGTTGCCAGATGAACCACTTTTTCTGGAGTTGCGAATAAAATTGTGAAAACAGTTCCTTAAGAACAGACTTCTTATTTCAAGTCCAGCAATTAAACATTCCACAAACCTCTTTCCTTCTCCCACTGTCGCTGCTTCTGAGCCAGCTTGGAGAAAGGGCGGCTCGATGCCGTTCCGAGCTCTGGATGCGAGTTTGAGAGCCGCTGAGAAAAGCCAGCGAGGGACGACTCATTGGAACGCTGAGTGCCGTGGGGAGCTCCACTGTTGCGTTTCACCCAGTTTGGCAGGCTGTACATAATGACCAGATATGACAGATGAGGATTAGTAAGGTTCCCTTTCCATATTCTGGGTCCCCAGCATGCTGGGAATGCACAGCCTCTGAAGTCCCAGAACAAAACCGGAAATGACCATTTCAAAAGTAGCTATTTCTCTTTTCCATTTTTTTTTCCTACTCTAGAATTTCATGTGCCAGAACCAATTAATACATTATATACTAGGGGACTGCAGATTAATTCTGGCCCATTGAAGTCCTTTAACGTGCACCTAAATGTAAGTACAAGGGTGTTTTTGTATTGCACTTCCATCGCAATGCAGTCACTGTGGCCAGGAATCAAACCCAAGTCTGCTTAGCAGTACAACACATTTAACTGCCAAGCTACCACGGAGGATAAGATTTTCTTCAAGTGGCCAGCTCACAAAACAAATTTAAATAATGTAGTCTTAAATGAAAGGTTGCTATTACTCATGCTGCAATAGAAAGCACAGTAAGAAATGTTCACTTCATGCTGAGATAAATAGAAATATTCCACAAGTTCTTGAAGTTTTTACGCAATGAGCAGTGCACAACATAAGCACATTTCAATCACACGCTTCAAAATGAAATCGAATTGAGAAATTTACCGTCTTAAAGCTTGTGCAGTCAGCTATAAGAGTCACTATAGTGGGAGGGGCTCTGATCGATTGATTTCTGGGGTATTATATCCCACAACCATGATATGATTATGAATGACGCCGTAGTGGAGGGCTCTGGAAATTTCGACCACCTGGGGTTCTTTTACGCACACTGACTTCGTACAGTACATATGCCTTGACATTTCGCCTCCACCGAAATGCAGCTGCCGTGTGGGAGGGGCTCCAAATGATGACCAATTAGTGTTCTTCTTTACAAACCTCAACCTTGAACATTTTCACCACTGTGGACATAGCACGAAATAGATAGGACGAACAGAAGCAAGGCATTGTTTGCCCAGTCTTGCACTATACCTACAGTGGTGAACGACACGCAAGCACAATTTTCTGCAATTTAGCATTTTCACATTTTGCTTATATCAAAATGTGGCCACCTCAGTTGGGAATCAAACTTTTGTCTCTATACAACCAGAACAGTGTCTAATAACTCAATCTTTAGAAGAAGCACACCTAACCTTGATGCCCTCCAATAAGAGGTATTAAATAATACAAGGCTTTGAAAGTATGGCCAAACAGAACTAAGTTGCATAGCCCTTGTGTAGAGGAACTGAAGGGAAAAATTGGGACCTCACCAGTCATCTCCGGAGATGGGCAGTTTGCTAAGGCCGCTGGTGATGGTTGGCACGGAGGCAGTTGCTATTGTATCAGAGGGCTCTGAAACAAATGCGAATGTACTCATGGCGGTCATACCTCAAAGAAATACTTCCTATTATTACAAATGTGACCAGCAATAGGGCGTTGCGAATACTGGATTAAATCAAAGGTTAACGAAAATTAGGCGGTACCTCAGGAAAACCAAATGCGAAAGGTACCTTTCTCTCATCTTCTTTTATTCGATGCTTCGAAGCAATGTGTCACAGTTGAGCCAACGGCAAAGCTGGTTAAGCTTTTTAAATGTGCTATACTGGGTCTTGCTTTTATCAACACCGCGTGTCCGCGATTTGTAGAAATGTCAAAAAAAAAAAAAATTAAGAGGATCAAGCAGGCAAAAATAAGTCCGGAAGAGCAAAGCATGCGATTCGACACCGAAGAAAACGAAACTGACGTTAAGGTTGGCAAGTCATACTTCTTTAATTCGCCTTCACTCTGTGTAAATTACCGCATTCCTAAGTTTCAGGTATATATATATATTTTTTAGCACCCAATTGGCCAATCCCCCGCAGTCGGTGTGAGCCACAAATTGCCAGGTGAACAAGAGCCAACTCGCACTTTATCGCACCAAAATAAAACGAGGAGGCAGTCAGGTGCAGAGAAAAGTCAGCAGTGACGTGAAAGTTCCCACGTATATTTACCTTGAGCTTCGAGCGCTCTGAGCAGCTTTTGTAGCTGAGCTTTCGTAAGCGTGATTACATCTTCCGATCCGGCGGGTGCCTTGGAAACCCAGTGCGTCGGCTCCGATGACGGGAACTGATTCCGCGACTCATTTCCCGGAATCATGCTCTCCCTGCACGAAAACTCGACTCACGACGAGAAGGCGTCGCTCCAGGCTCGAAACCTCGCAAAGCAACTGCACGAAACCATTGCAGAGGCATTCGGTAAACCGAAAGCACGACAAAACAACAATTCGCGAAAGCAGCGGGGACAGCGCAACGAGGCGCAAGCTGTCAAAAAAGTTTGAACAGGGTCAACACCATGACAACGGTTCCACTGGCCGACTAAACAATCCCCCCTCGCGATGTCCTATCGCAAACGCACGATGCATGGCAAAGGCAAGGAAATAAAAAGTATACGTGCACGCACAATCAAGGACGAGCCAGACAGAACGCAACGTTTCTTCGCAGCTTGTTTCGTCTGTATCGCGTAACATCACGCTTAAAATGACGCTGACGACGCACCAACAACACAAGCAACAAATTCATTAAACATATGTAGTGCTCGCGCCTCGGAAATTGAAATGATGCGTGGGCCACCGCAGCAGGGCGCTAGTTTCGTTTACGGGTCATAAAGGCATTCATTCAAGCTGTGAACCCATTAGCTACCAACTAAGTAAAAAAGAAAAGTAAGCGTTAATTTGTTATTTGTGTTATTAAGAAATGAACTTGTGATCAACGTACGCAAGCCATGTGCTCACAGTGACACGTAAACGAAACCGAAACTTCACGTTATCTACACAAATATCTAAAACATACTTGTATCGATGTCTCTAGCATGTATCAAGGCTCACAGGTATGGGTTTCTCGAGGCTAGATTGAAAACTCTTACCGCAGTTTAGTCTTTAAAGTCATCAAACACGACAGAGCTCGCGTTTTGCAAAGTGAACGAGAGGTGGCGGCACGCAATCACCAATGAAGCGCTTGCTGAGCTGTGACGTCACTATACTACGTTTTCATCTGTTTTCATCAGCGGCAAGAAAAAAACGAGTAAAAAAATACCAGATCTTCTCAAAATGGCGGCACCTAATAGTGTGTCGGCTACTGAAGGGCAGTCATGGAATTCTTGGGCCGAAACTATCGGTTTCAGGAGTCCCGAAAGTGAGTAGAACGGCTCTTTCTTGCTTCCGCTGTGTCTGGTGACGCGTGCGAGATGTGTTGGCGGACCGCCTGTGGCTGCGGAGCGCTGCAGAGAGGCTCCCCTGACACAAGCTAAGACTAAACGAATAATAACAAGCACCGCTGACACAGTTACATACGTACTTCTTATTTTAGCGTGTCTTCATCTTCTCTTGCGAGATCGCTTTCTAACGTGACGCCCTGAGACGAGCACTTACGGGATACCCTGCTTTTCAGCAGACGAAGAAGCCGATACAGAGGCAGAGACAGCGAAAAGAGAGAGCGATGCCATGAAATTAAGAAAAGAGGGTAAGAAAACCTCGTCCACGTATTCTTGTTCCTTTCCAACTTTTTCACCGTCTTTGCTCTGACATGTGTGGTCGGCGAGCATGACTGTCGACGCGTTCGGTGCGCTTTCGAACACTGTAAGCGCGCGCGAACCGAACGGTTGTTGGCCGGGCGCAGTGCTCGTGTTTTGGTGCGCCGTTTCGTGTCCGTCGAGGCTCGTGGTTGTTCGCGATGAAAACAAGCCCTCCCCCGTAACTCGCTTTCCTTTCGGATCGTACTGCCTGCCGGCTGACGATTCGCACTGATTGCACGTTTCGAGAAAAACCGTTGTCTACGCCACTTTGTGCACGATTTCGGGGCCTGGCCCCCCCGACAAACTGTGACCTTCAAGGAGCGAACAAGCTGCTGTGCTCCGAAACGACTGCTGCGTGCTGAGAGAGCTTCTCGCTTCGCCTCCGTTCAGGAAGCGCAAAATTGGGGAGGGCGGCGGATAACGGAGACGTTTTTTTCGTTGCCTCCGTTGCTCCCGGAGAACTCGCGGAATTACATTTGTCGCGACTCGTTCACGCGAAGTGCAAGAATTAGATAGTTGAATGCCTGTGTACCGCGCGCGTGGTTACGTTCGGAGTTAGCTTCCGTTGCACCATTCGATAGTGCCACCGTAGTCGCGTGGCGATTGCCTCTGTTTGCATTTTTCCCCGTTTAAATGTTTCTGCATGCGTTCCGAAACCAATGTGAGGTTTCGTGTGTTTCGGTGAACTTGGCTTGAAATGTTCTTTGTTTTTTGTTTTTTTACTTTATACGAGCGGTGACGTGACGTACGAGAAAGAAAATGGGCGTTTGCGGTGCATTCTGTTTCAGATATGGAACTTTTCGGATTTTGTCCGGCGTGGGATGATTTCTATTTAGTTGTGTGCGAAATATGTAACCAAGTCACAAAACCACAGGCTCTGCGAAATCACTTGGGTATGTTGCTCCTTTTTGTTTTCTTTATAAATTCACAATGCGTGGAATTGAAGAACACATGATCGTACTTTTGCTGTGAATGTTCGACTCTTGTATTTTTATAGGCTAATTATTTTTCCTTTTGTGTGCGTACCTAATTGCTGTTAGCAGTCTTTTTTCTTTCTTTTTTTTCATAGTTTGAAACTGTTTCGATATTCACTAGTATCCTCTTTTTTTTTTTTTAATGGTGAAGTGCTGCTTGTGACATCAAACCATAACACAGTGCCAAAATTGTTGCCACTATGAGTCTAACTAGCAGAACCTGTTGGTTGCTTTGTGACATCTTTGTACATATCACTGGCTAATGACAGTTGTTGGTCACAGCATTTCGATAGTAGAAGGATAGACGAGCATTCCAGTGTTGCTTTTTAAGTATTATTAGACCTTCATTTGTTGGCCCAGAATCTGAGGCACTAAAATTGTTTCCAGGCTGTTAATATGAGGTGTTATTAAATGTATATGGCTTTCATGGTGTTATTAACGCAATGTCATCTGTTGTATTGAGTGTACGTAGCTTTCGTGTGGTTGGAAGCGTAACGTCGCCTTTCATGCAGTGACTTTTGTGACATTGCGCAACCCTTGCATACCAGCTGCGTCGAATGTGCACAACATGTGGTAGACTTCCGCAGGCCGGCAAGCTTTTTTGTTCTTATGGTGAGAGCTGTAAAGACATGCAGGGCACTTGAGTAGTTTTAGATGTTGGTCAATTTCTTACCTTTGCTTGCATTAAATTTGTTAATCGTTTTAATCTTCTATTGTGTTAGCAAGTTTCTCACACCCCTCTATATTTTGAAATAATCTTTACATGCCAAGTTTATTTCTCGCATTGACAGTCATCAGGAAAATTCTTCTTAAGTTCACTCGTGCATATTTCTTCCTTTTTCGAAATAATGAGTAAGGTATTTGTGCAGAGGGAACATCATAGATTCTGTGGTGCTTAGATATCTTTCTTTCTTCTGCAGTAACACTTGCTTGTGGTTGCATGTGTAAAGAGCAGAATGACACCAAGAGAATTTAGTGTGTACTGTAATCACTCAGCAGTGACCTTAGAAAGTTGTTTACAGTAACTGTGATGCAGTTGCCTCTGCATCCATCGTATGTGTGCGGAATGCTGAACCTCTCATTTCCCAAGCCTGTAATGCCAGTTGCTCAGAGATTCGGTGAACTTACTTTTCTAAGGTAGGAGCATAAACTGTGCTGAATTATGGTTTTTAGAAAATCATTATGCTGCACACACGCTAGAAGTTTTCATTTGCTTATCATTCGCATTATTGCCCATTTGTTCCTAGCATTAAGAACTGTGTGTGTGACGCTGCCTTGTGCCCTTTGTGGTTCTTCAGAGCAGCGGCATGGGAGCATTGGCAACTTTGGTCGGGGTGACCACACTGCCGACCCATCCGTGCTCCACCCTTCAGGCGGAGGAAAGTCTTCAGGGCACAGCTCCTCGTCTTCATCATCTTCATCATCGTCGTCAACGTCATCGTCTTCCGCGCCGCGACACTCGGGCGGTCCAGCCGGCCGCCCATCATCGACGGCAAAAACTCAGGCTGGCTCCTCGCTCTCAGGTATGTGGTCTTTGTCATGGAATTGTGCACCACTTTTTGTTTGCGTAAACTCTCTTAAGGTTGTACAAAAAGGTTATCCTGGATACCTTCCTCGCTGTTAATAGCAGCATTTCATTAAGTTTTCAAGTTTAAAGGAGAACACAGAAGCAATATAGGCAATGTGGATCTGCTTTCGATGAAACTTACTTTTCGTCATGTGTGACTGGTGCGTAAAATTTCAAGGAATGTGTCATTGAACATCCAGAAATTGACCTCTCTCTTCTACGTTCATTTCTTCATGCTTTTCAGGGGGGGGCGTCGTGATTTGTACATTCAGGGATAGAAATAACACAGTATGCTGGCCGTTCTATTACTGACAGCATGCACGCCTATGCAGGGAGGCACAGCAGTGCAGTGGATAGGCTAAAACGCAACAACCACACGCTGGCCCCCGTAGTTCGGGTGGAGCGAATGCCACTTCCACGGCAGCCTGAGGCGGCGGCCGCCCGCAACAGCTCACCTGGCCGTGAAAAGGAGTTGCCTTCGCCTCAACAGCCGCCGCCTCTGACCCCCGGAGGACTGGGACTGCTTCCTGGGCCGGGCCCAGGGCAGGCCAATCACTTGGCACCAGATACGAGCGCCAGCAGCACGTCAGCAGCAGCAGTTGTGATGACTCCCACCCCAACACCTGCCCCTGTCAGAAAGATGCCTGCTGGCAGTGGCGCATCGACCACAGGCACTGGCTCTTCTCATGGGAAGAAAATGCAGAGGGAGAGAAAGCTGCTGCCTTGTAAAGGTGCGTGTCGTAATAGTTGGTATAGTCTGGTGACCGGGTTCTCGCATCATCCTCGGTCCGTGCTACATCCACTGCAGGGTGAAGGCGTCTGCATTGATCTCCCATTTACACTACCTTGCACAAACTGATTCTGTTACATGCCTGAGAATTCTTAGTTTTGTTCCCATTTACACTACCTTGCACAAACTGATTCTGTTATATGCCTGAAAATTCTTAGTTTTGTTACGCCAGCTAATAAAGAGGTAAAGGGTGTGGTGAAGTAAAGACTCCGGGCTCTTACAAATTTTTCATATGTTCTTGCTTGTGAGATTGAACCATGAAATAGGAAGTTCTGTTTTTCATATACAAATGCGTTCTGCCCCTTGCTGTTATTGTTGTCACATTTTCCTTTATTGTTATTGTTGTCACATTTTTCCTTTAAAATTATAAAACCGTACAGTTGCAGAATACAGATTAGCATTGATTAGTTAAATTAGCATTCCCATTTGCGGAGTCGCCAGTCATGGTTACTAGAGGCCCAAGTTCTTGCTCAATAAGCCTAAGTATGTGGGTTTGATTTGCAGCTACATTTTATTAGAGGTAGAATACAGAAGCACCTATGTAAGCACAGTGAAATATGGTTGGTAAGATCTTCATGGGAACTGGAATATAAAACGTATCACCTAAAAATTGTATCGACCATATAGAAATACATTGCTTTGGGGTGTGCTGGGTGTGGAAAAAGAACATATTTTGAAGAGCGTATGAAGCATGATCACATGAACAGATTTCAGTGTATATTTAGGTGCATGCAAAATAACTCTGGGTGGTCAAAATTAACCTGGAGTCCATACCTGACGGTCATATTGTGGTTCTGGCACGTAAACCTCCAGAATTAAGTTATCGTGTGTGGAGGTGTAGCACTCGTAACACTAAAAAATATATATGAAGAGAGAGAATCTTGGGAATACAAGTTCTTTAAAGCTTACTGCAACAAGATTGCTCTTTTTTTATTGTGATAGAGCTTGCAGATCAGACATAAAACTCTTTCGTCTTGCCTTGCAGCACAGAGCACATATGTGGACAGACAGTGGTGTTCTGTGGATATTCTGAGAAGTATTTCCAAAACATTTTGCATTTTAAAGAAATAGGAAAATTCTTATTTAAACATTGATAGGCTTGCATGAAAAATTTGGTTTCTTCAACTTGTTTTCAGAACATCCAAATCCAAGTTACGCTTTTTTTGACGCATATGAGCTTACGGCTTATGTAGTGGGCAGGCGGGTTGTTTAGCAGATAGTTGCACTTTTTGTACCAGATGGGGATATTTAGCGATGTATCGTTGTTAGTTGCAGAATGTTTTATTTTTATTTTGCTTAGTTCTTGAAACTTGGAAAACGCTCTTTGATTGCTCCCGTAGCATTCAGCAGGTTGGTGAATGTAAATGGCTGACTGACTATATCATACATTGCATTAAAACAAAACATGTTTTTTAACTGAGCTCTCTGATAAACTGCATATATTGGGAACCTTTGTCCAGTTCATACAGTCGTTGTACTTCCATTAAACCATATTCGAGGTCCACATATTGTCTAAGTTCCTCTGCAATTTTCTTAACCGCTCCACTATATTAATAGCACAGAACGTTTTATTCTTCTTCATCGAATATGAAAGCACTCGTCCAGTGAACGTGCCTTCAATGCTTGTGTTTTTCTGTCTTCAGATCGTGAGTACGACCCAAACAAGCACTGCGGTGTCCTTATTGGAGACAGTGGGAAGCCATGCACACGCTCCCTCACTTGCAAAGTGAGTGCTGATGTAAAACATGGCTCCAGTATGTGTGTTGTCACTTGAATGTGGCATCGCACTTGTCTGATTTGGCATAGAGTCACATGCTTAAAGTTAACTTTATCGCAATTGCTAAGCCATAAAGACCCTTGCTACGTGCTCCTTTCGCAACTAGGCCGTCATATAATGTTCTTGTTCCCTCTGCTTGCAGACACACTCCTTGACATTGCGCCGAGCAGTTGCGGGGCGACGCAAGAATTTTGACGAGCTCTTGACGGAGCATCGAGCTACTAAGGAAGCAGCACTCAACGCCAGTAAATCAGCGCATCCTCCATCATCGTCTGCCAATGCAGTAACGGATGGAGTTACTGCATCACCCGCACCATCGCCTCTGTCATCTCATCATGCTGGCGGCCCATCATCCACTAATGTTTCAGCGTCTTCTGCTGGAAAACACGGATGCCCCGGTGAATGTGAGTTTGATGCGTTTCCTCAATTACACCAGCTGTAGCAGTGCAAACATCTTGTGTTTTCTCACTAAATCTTGTTTCTCATGTAAGGATTTCCAAAAATGTATTCTCCTGTTACCGTAACCTGTGAACACTACCAAACACTGACACAGCTGGGTGTCTCTGAGAATGCGCTGGCAACGTAGCAACCTTGGGTTACCACAGGCAGGCCAAGCCAAGGTGGCGCGGCAAGGATCGTAGGCCCATCGTGTGCGTCATGGTGTCGTTAAAATGCAGGACCCATGATAACATGGAAACGTGGATGCAGTCTGCTCTTTAGGCATCTCAGTGCTCTTTTTAGGGCCGTTCCCTCCACGCAGAACAACCTGCGTGGAGCAGTGTGGCCTGACAGAGCTTTGTAACTGTGTTTCCCATGAGATGACGAGCATGCTTATTCTGAGCAGAACATGTGAATATTACACTTTCAAGGTGCACCTTGGAACTTCGCCTTTTGGCAAGGTGCCAGCATTCCTCTGGCACGTCCACGTAAGCATTTATGGAATCGTGGCACAGAAGTTCAAATCTCGGTGCACTACGGCCACTCACAGTTGGACGTATTTTCGTCTTCACCCACAGCTCTTCCAGGCAACAGGACATCTGGGGGTTCGGGCCACTTGCTCGTGCGAGCCCCGGGTGGTGGTTCCAAGCAGACTGTGTTGTCCAGAGGGTCCAGTACAGCTGCCCCCTCAGCTGGGGCCACTGCCAAGCAGGACCAGCATACGAAAAGGTAAGTGCACTTTCGAGGCTTCGGAGCCACCTTCTAGGCTCTGTGCTCAGGTAATGAAGCAGCCTCTGTTCACAAAGCTTGCATCTTTTCCAACTGCACACCACTTCCTCTAAATAAGCGAAACCAGTACTGAGCAACACCTCAGGTTAGGGGTAAGTTTCATGAAAGAGTAAATACACCCATTTGTAGCATGCAGCTACAAGGGATCTCATGGAAACTTTCTTAATTGATGGAAAACCCCCTTAACTGATCCTTAATCAGTGTTTTGAGTTGCTGACGAATTCGTCCTTGCGCTGCGATCTGCTAACCTCCCATTCAGTCCCGATTGGAAATAAATGTTAGTCCAGGGTTCGTATTCCAGACCCGAGTGTAGTTTTCACTTACCACGAAGGTTGGTGGTCCCTCGTTCTTTCTGGCTTCTGGTTACAAACGGGTGGAGAGTTGTCAGGATAACTCCGTACAGAGCATTTGTGCGAATAAGCTCGTGTGCACTGCATGTATTGCCACAAGGATGTGGCCATTTGTCATGTCCTTGTGGCCGCATATGCAGTGTATGTACAGCAAAAGCTCATCAATTGAAGCCTCATTCATTTAAACTTTCCGATAGTTTAGACTAAGTGGCATAGTTTGGCCAAGCTCCGTAGTGCTTCGTATAAGAGAGCTAATTAATTTCCACGTAAATTGGACCCCCCATGGATAATTCAAGCTACCTGCCAACATGGCCAGCACTCTTGCCTCTAAGCTCTCTCTACTGCTATTCTGACAGCGGTGCTGGTTCTTATTTATTTATTTTTTTTTCATTAGTAAATGTTGTTTCTCTCCTTTTTGTCGGCATGGTAATGGGGCAGTCATTCAATGTCTTCCAGTACTTCCTGCACTGAACAAATTTGGAAGCTTGCAAGATTATTCCTGGGACTGTACTTCCCAGCATCCAGTGTACAACCTAGTGTACAACCTAAGTGTCTGGTGAGGTCCTCTCTCACAGCTAAGAGAAATTCTTAACCTATGGCTATGATGACCACTGAACAGGTATGCATTGTTGCCTAGACAAGAAAAACCATAAATGTTGCAGGCCTTGAGCACTTCACATCAAGCGGTCCATTGGCATATAATGAAGTTCTGTCATATTGGTACAATTTCTTCAGTGTTCGAGTTAGCTGGTCTTTGTTCTTAACTGTTATTTTTGTTGTTTTTTTCTGACTGTTGAATGAGAACATGGTCCCATGCAAATTTATAAGTTGTAGGCTGACTGTCATCAGCGGTTCATCCATGCCACATCATGTTCTTTTTGCCTCAGCACCCCTATGGACACTACACCTGCCACACAAGCGAGTAGCCAGCCAGCTGGTAGCAGCTCTACAAGCTCCGGAAGCACTGGACGCCAAAGGCCTGACCACAGCAATGATCCCTATGTCTTGCACCACCCAAGGCCAGCGGCTGTAAGTTTCACTCAGCTCATCACCTCTTCCTGGTGGTTCCTTGTCTTTAGTTTCACATGCAGTAGAGTCATAACCTGAAGGTCAAGAAATTCTTGTGCCTGAGGGTAGTCCGTGTTTATCTGTAATTGCAAGCAAGCCAAACCGTTGACCACAGACGATTACATTGAAGGCTTGATATATCACACAGGAGCCAGACTATGTCACTAGAGAAGCCAAACTTTACAGTAAAGGCTACGGAGCAGCTGTTCATACTCGGAAAAGTTCTGTGAGGAATCTGCTTGGTGTCTCTGATGTTCTCTTTAATGGGAACACTTTTAGAATGTTGTAACGTAGCCATCATATATTATAAATATGGGTTTTTAATATTACAAAACTGTTCTACTATATTTTATTCAGCTTCATACCGTCTCGTAAGTGATTGCTGTTGATCCAGTGTATACCACTAGGACATATTGAATTACTGGATATATCGAACAGCTAAGAAATTCTTTGCCTGTGCTAAAGTGCAGGGCTAGTGCACACATACAGTGTTTGTAAAGTATTGCGAGTGCCTGCCATCAGCCAGTGGATTCACCTGTAGTGTGGTCCGTGGAGGCAGTATTTGTCAAGGGGCCCTGAGCTAAGTAACACACCAGGCGGCACTTGTGTCCACGCTCTGACGCTGTGAGAATCTGAAGCAGCGTGAAAGCTGCTTCCGAATTCTTGTCATGGCAGAAAATGTGAAAAATGTAGTGTGCGTTGGAGCAGTGACACATGAATAAATTTAGCTTTCAGCTGGGCAAAACCGCTTCGCAGACGTTTGCATTGGTTAAGGAGGTTTACAAGTGATGGTTTTCTGGTGGTTTTGCGAATTCAAGTGGTTGGCAGACCACTGAAGAAATGGAGCATCCATGCTCCCTTGGATGAGTGGCTTGAGTGAAAATGTGGCCAGAGTCAACAATCTTCTGGACTCTGATTGTCTTTTTTCTGAGACGCATCACCGACACCATGTACTGCATTGTGAATGAATGAGTGTTTTGGCAAAGGCTCTATGGAGACTTGGTTGGGGATTAGCAACCATTAGTAAACATATACAGTAAAACCTCGTTATAACTAAGTTGATGGGGGAGCGGTAACTACTTTGTTATAACCATTAGTTCGTTATAACCAATATCAGTTTCATCTATAGGAATTTCAAGGGGAATGGCGATTGCATTCGTTATATCCGATAGTTCGTTATATCTGGTTTCATTGTAACGAGGTTCTACTGTATGTGTTAATGAGGTTTTATATATTTCCAGCCCAGTAGCTTCGTCAGGATTAGTGCAGTAGCATAGTTAAGTCATTAGCAGCCAATTAAGTCATTGTAAATTTCTTTGCAGTACTGCATGCTTGCAAAGCAACAGTGTTCAGTGTTGTGTTCATTGTAATTAACTTCGTTTGCCTATTTGTCCGCAATCTTTGCAGGTCTGTACCTTTGGCATGAGGCTGGTGAACAATAGCCTGTTCCTACTGGACCGACGGTGGGATGCAACACGCTCAGCTCTGGCCTCGGCACTGGGCACCGATGGCACGCAACCACCACCGCTGAAGTATGGGATGCATTGCTGTGTAGACAGTAGTGTAGACTCTTGTCTTGTGTTCTCGTTTCGTACAATTTATCAGCACTAATGTCCAATGTATCGGCAAAATGCATTTGCATGGTGTTTTCTGGCCACTAGCTAGCGTGTGAAAGCAGAAGATCCGAGGCATACGCAAGCGAGAGCAGTGGCAACCCATTATGGCAGCTTCCCTATGGTACTCACCACGATTCGCCCAGTCATGAAGACGGCTTGCTCAGTCGTTGCACTATAGTTTCAAGGAAGCACAAGCACACAGGGAAATTGTCATTAAGCTTTAACCACCTGGAACTAGTGTCAGCGTGTACATGTATGATGCACAGAGAGTGACCCTGCCTTTGCCCTCAGGAAAGATTGGTGGTTGTGTGAAGCAGGGGTGGGCTGCAATTTCTTGAACGCGCAGCTTGGTGGTTGTCAGAACTGAGCGCAGACAGTGATCACGTCAGCTCAAGATTCGGTGGCGTTATAGAGAGCACCAGCGCCAGCCCATTTGCTGAGTTCGTCTGCTCGCCCCACTTATTTTGCATCATGTCATCGGCCTTCCGAGGCAGAGTCAACGGCGTTCGCCTGGCCAGGTTTTTGGCGTCTGCGTCGTCTGTTCGAACCGTGAGACAGCCATAGCCAACGGCAGCGCTGGCGACTTGTGACCTGTAACATCATGTCGCTGGCCACTGGTTTGTTTCCTGGCGCTTTTTAGGCCACTGATTCATTTGCCGCACCACCGGTCACTACAGCGTGGTAAATATTGACCACATTTTGCTTCTGATACTAAATAAATCATAAGTTATGCTTGAAATGGGCCATTTATTTTTGCAAAGCTGCGCTATGGGTACAAATGATCATGGCGGTGGTAACAAGTGTCATGCAACGAGCTTGTGCTTTCCTCGAAAGCGTCGTCACTAACGCGCTCGTCCGCCTAGCTAGGCCTACTGGTCGGAGCCACCAGTGATAACGGGCTGTTGTGGTGCGGTTGCACTAGCCAAACTATAAGCTATGCGTAATAGTTTGTGTTGTACTTGATGATGAAGATATAAATTCCTATCGTACATGCCCAAGTACATGAATGTCCACAGAGCCAGAGTCTGACAATGTGGAGCCTACGCATTGATACTTCGCTCACTGCATGTGTCCTGAACAACTTGTCGTAGCATGCGGCGCCGCACGTCGGTTCAGACGCCGAGCCAAAGAATGTACGCTTGGACCAACACAGGGAGTAGAAAAATACGCCTCTTGGTATCCCTTGGTGCTCCGCGCCCATTTCTCTCTCTGATGTCGACAATATCCGCCTACAGCAGTGAAGCATCACAGATGGGCCACTAATGATGTCATACTATTGCCAATGTCGTGAGGTGCTGCAAGCTCAGATGAGCATTCCTGCTTACTTTACAACTATATTAGAATCACTCAGAGGCGACGGTCGCCACTAATGCTCGGTCGAGATTGCCTTCGAATGCAGGACAACCAATTAGCACAAACATTTCGCATTTGAAATGTTGGTGTCATGGGACCTTTAAAGTTGTGCACCCATGCTACAAATGAGAGAAACTGCTCCAATGCTACTCTAAAACGAGGTTTTAAGATTGCGTGGAATGGCAAAAGCTGTCCTGGAATGAACTCGGAGGCTGCAATGAAGAGAACAAAGAGTGCTGTCACGTCTCCTGCCTTCTCCAAAGCTTCCTGAAATAATTAAATGCAGTGTGCATTTGCATCAGGTTTACAAAGACCTGCAAGTGCTTTCATACACTGTGTTATTGGGCATCTTTGCTGGGCATGTCATTTGTAGAGTCAATGCTGTGAAAAATTGATCAGCTATTCAAATGAAGAACCTGCTGGAGCTAATGGTGCACATACTGAAAACACTTACTTCTGTTACAAACATCTCATTAGTGATTTTCTTCACCAAGATGAAAACAGCATCTTTCTGTTCTCTGGCACCTTGAAACAAGTGGCAGCATTTCATTTCTCACCTATGATGATTGACTGCGAAATATATATTAGACTTGTTGGTGTGTTCAGTTTTAAATTTGTGTTCACCAAAAACCACATGTATGGTAGTTTAAATATTTGTTCGTAGTTTAATGGTATGCATATGGGCTGGATGGTAGTTTAATTAGCTAAATTAATGTGCATAGTAATTTAACTTATTCCCACAGTAGTTTCAATTTATTCTCTTAGGCAGTAATTGAAACATTTATGATTTACTTAAATTATGGATAAGTATTGTGGGCAAAGGGGGGAAGTAACTTTTATTAGGCAGGTTTTCTTATACAGAGGTTGAAGTGCATGTACTGTGAACATAAAGGTGCAGAAATATTTGTGTAACTGAATTTATTTACAGCAAACTATGAAAATAGTTTTTCTCTATGTGGAGATACCAGCAATCTTTTGTGTTCACTTATGTAACCTCTTTGCTTGAGTGAACCACCTTGCCAAGTCTTGTCAGTGTGACATTTCTTGAAATCAGTTTGTTTCATGCCTTTCTTATGGTCTCGTCTTGACATCTCGCTGTTTCCTGCTTTTCAAGACACATTCTGGTGCACTCATGTTATTTCGGTGCAGTTCTTTCATCATATTCAGTATTTAAATTTGTTGTATATCTGTGACAAGAGCAATAAGCAGCTTTTGTCCTCTTTTTTTTCTCGTCTATGCAACATGCTATAAAACTCTGCTACAATTTGGCTTTCCTTATAGTACAAGATGGGCTCCAAAACCCTCTCAGCCATTCCCATCACTAGTAATGTTTTCACACTGTAAATGTTGATGGTGGTCTGAGCATGCAGCTAAGTGTAATGCGGTCCAGTTGCTGTGTGTTGATTGGCCGAGAAAAGTTACAGCGTCCATCTTCCCCTCGCCCTCCCAGCGGCTACCAGCACCGCGAGTGGTGGCGTAGAGTGATGCGGTTGTGGTCTTCCCCCATTCCTTTCACCCTTTCTGACGAACCATCTCTCTCGAACCATGCTTCCACTACGAAGATGACGCTCTTACCGACGTTGGTGGAAGAAAGCACAGGAATTCACGAACAAACCAAAACCAAAATGGTGCTGGTTGGTTGAATGGCGCCTGAACGGCGCTCACTTGTGCTGTTTCGGCACGCGTTTGGGCCACACAGCAGCTGCCGCTGCTCGTAATGTATTCGATTTGAGGTAGTGTTAGGACGAATTAGGCGCTGAAAATCACAGGAGAGGTAGTTTATGACACATACAGTGCAAATACAGTCGACTCTCGCTACAGCGAACGCCGCTTCAACGAAATTTCCGGTACAACGAAAAATTCTCGGATCCCCATCAGCAGTCCATAGGAGTCAATGCATAAATATGCTCGCCACAACGAACACATTCTTTTGTGCCGTTTCGCTTCAACGAAATTTGGCGATGCAATTCCAGTCTCGAAAATTCAATTTGCTATGCAGTAAGCACAATCCGAAAGATTTTGGTGCATCTCAGAAGGTAAAAATGCATCTACAAAGTAGAAATCGCGTGTTGGCACCACCAGAAACGGCCGCTGTTGATTGCGTGGTTGATTACCGGTGTCTACTGATGCCGCCTACCGATGCCCGTCGAGATAGCGCGCGCGACGGCCCCTCTCCCACCGGCGCCCCTTTTGGTCCTTCGCCCAACGAAAGAAGGGCTGGGCGTTTCCTCTCTGCTTGAGAAACAAGCAACGGCAGCCATCACACGTGCAGTGCGATGTTATCGCATTGTTCAGTTCGTTCGGCGGAGACGGCCGGGTCGTTTCATCTCTGCTTCAGCCGCGTTCGTCCCCAGCGTTAGCGCGCTTTTACTTGCGCGTGGAACATACGATGCGTAGGCGGTGTTATCGAGTTGAACTTTGTACAGATAAACGGCGACTGCAAAAACCCGCTAACAGTGTCCATGTAATTGCAATAACTCCTCCACCAGGGTCGACAACATTTTTTTTTTATGGTCTAAGACCCCCCTTCCCGTTAAGTACCGTGTTTACTCGAATCTAACGCGCACCTTTTTGCGATAAAACGCATCCAAAAATCATACGCATGTTAGAATCGAGTGCGAACGAACGACAACGTTACCATATCACCGTCGGCATCAAAATGGCCGCCTCCTACGTGCTTCGGGCACTGTCGAACGGTCACCGGCGAAAAACGAACTAGCGACGCGGCGGTCTTTGGCGCGCATAGTTTCTGTAGTTCCTATGTCGCTGCACATGATGCGTAGGCCGACGATACCGCGCCGGCTTGGCCATCTTGCGGCCAATCAAAGTCGCTACGTCGCCGATGCAATCTCTGAGACGCCCAGCCGCAGCAGCTTTCGGTAGCGTTCGCGGGTGGCCGTAACGGGGGAAAAGATGCTTCTCATCACCGCACGCAAGACTGGCTCATCATCGCATTTCTCCCTCATATCTGTGCTGAGCTTGAGCCTCTCAGTCGTGCGCGCTGCATGACGTCCGAGATTGCATCGCGGCAATCTCTGAAACCACGCCCCTGCGCAGCCCGCATGGTAGCACGCGGCAGCGAGCCTGAGGGAACTGCGACAGCACGGAGGAACGCAGCACTGCGAGTAAATGATGTTGCCGCCACTTGCACGCGGATAGGCCCGGCAACGTGCGGCAGTTTTGTCGGGACGCAGGAGTTATGAACCGGCGCGCCAAACGTCTTCGAGACGACGCGGATCAAGTGAAGCGGGAAAGCCAAAGCACGGCCGTTCGAGGGACTGCAGTGGTCCAAAGTCAACGGTCTGTCTATTATGCGAGTGCGTTCATTACGCGAGTACGACATTTGTTTTTATGAATGTGAGAAGGTTGATTACTAAGGACTTTTTTTTTTTCGAGGGTGCGCGTTACAATCGATGTTTCACCTTTTCTTTGGTCCCGGGAAATGGGTACGCGTTACTATAGAGGGCGCAGTAGAATCGAGTAAATGCGTAAATCTCCCGGATTCTGTTTCTCCAAACTTGACAGGTATGGTTTCAGTACTTGCGGTTTCTGAACCCTTCTGACTACCGCCGTGACGCCGCGTGCCGCGCGCAGGATTGAGGCATAAAAGTTTCATTGTTCTACCAGCTCAGGTCAGTTATATTTTTTCGATTTCACTACAACGAAATTTTTGCCGCGCACCGTCAATTTCGTTGTAGCGAGAGTCGACTGTATGCAGTTTTCTGAAAAGCACGTTTTTCACAATTTTTTTACTTTCAAAGGCCGCGTCCCCCCTTAAGTGTGTGCCATGTTTCACTAAGGCTGTTGGGAATCATGCCAGCGGATTGTGGCACACTCAAGGGCATAAATTTTTGTGTTCTGATTTTACGATGACCACGTTCTACAACACTTTTTAACGGTCCCAAGAACGTTGTACAATCAGGGTTTCACTGTAGCTCCTTTAGGCCCATTATACCCTTGGGTAGTCAACTTGCGTTAACTGCAGTTTACACTGTCCACAAAGTTGTAGTTTCTTCATTTGTGAAATACTTTGATTTCAAACAAAGCTGCACCATTGTATAGTGACTTTAGAACGTGCGGTTTCCCAAGTCAGTATATTTTACAGCAAATCTGTTAGCCTCTAGTTGGTTGTGAGTTTTCGTTTTGTACTCACATAAAGTTTATCATAGTCATAAGGAGCCAGCATGTTCTAACTAATCAAAAAAGTAACAGTGGCCACCAATACAGCACTCTAATGGCAGCTGAGTGAAGCAAGGCAAGTGTATGGCGTGATGTCACTCCGCCCCTAATAAAACTAATGACTCATAGCAATAGCTAATAATAAGGTGAACCATGACTGCCGACCAGGTGGTCCTCACAGTATGTTGCATGCTGAAAGCCTCCCAGCTTGCTCTGTTCTCTGCTTTCTTTTGCAAGGTGAAATAACTAGTGCTCAGGAAAACCAATAGCAAAAAGAAAATCACTATGTACGTAAACTTAGCTAGAGCAACCCTCATTTTGCTCATCTGCATTTTTCAGGAGACTGTGCGTGGTAGGCTCGCGGCTTCCGAATGTTACCAGTTCCAGCTACATCAGTTCAAAGGACGAACACCAGCGTTCTGCCGACCCGTACAGCTTTGTCAATGTGACAGCAGTGGAAACTCCAGTTACAGTGACCAGTTCACAGACTTCTGTGCCACATTCTGTGGCGACTGCCATACGGAGCAGCACTCATCTGACTGGCACAAGTGGGGGCATGGCATGCACCCAGGCAACGCCCACAGCTATCGCTCCTGCCCACCCTGTGTCAAAAGCATGCACCCATCGAAGCAAGCGCTCCGTCCAGGAGTACAGCAAGCAATGGTGGTGGTGGTAGTGGTGGCAACGTGCTTCTATCCAGTGCTCCTCGCAAAAAGAAGCCAGTCTCTTCCGCTGTCACAGCCGTGGTAACGTCTTCGACTCCGTCGCTGGCCTCATCACTGGCCGCGGCTTCGTCGATCACAGCAGCTGCGCCAGCATCGTCCGTGGCCTCTTCTGTGCAGGTGCCGTTGTCCGGCACCTCGGTGACCTTTCCGTTCCGGACCCACTTTGATGCACTGTCGAGACTTCAGGTGCCGGGGCAGGGTGTGTCATCCAAGGATGGGGGGACGGCCATGCTGGTGACCACAGCGGACGTGCTCAATGGGCAGGTCAACAGCAGTGGCTTGCTTCACTCGGTGACTATTAGCAAACCGGCAGTGGCCACAACACTACTACAGTGTCGCCCTGTCAACGAGAAAACTGCAAAGCCTGCTGCTGGGCCTACCCTGCTGAAGGCACGCAAACCAAACCCTCCTACCTCTGGGCGCACCTCTTCAACGGCACCTGTGATGAAGAACCACCACCAGCCACCCATCTCCCAAGGCTTGGCCCTGCCGGTGAGTGCACGACTGTGTGCAACGTGTGCGTTGTACAATCAGGGTTTCACTGTAGCTCCTTTAGGCCCATTATACCCTTGGATAGTCAACTTGCGTTGACTGCAGTTTATACTGTCCACAAAGTTGTAGTTTCTTCATTTGTGAAATACTTTGATTTCAAACAAAGCTGCACCATTGTATAGTGACTTTAGAACGTGCGGTTTCCCAAGTCAGTATATTTTACAGCAAATCTGTTAGCCTCTAGTTGGTTGTGAGTTTTCGTTTTGTACTCACATAAAGTTTATCATAGTCATAAGGAGCCAGCATGTTCTAACTATAATCAAAAAAGTAACAGTGGCCACCAATACAGCACTCTAATGGCAGCTGAGTGAAGCAAGGCAAGTGTATGGCGTGATGTCACTCCGCCCCTAATAAAACTAATGACTCATAGCAATAGCTAATAATAAGGTGAACCATGACTGCCGACCAGGTGGTCCTCACAGTATGTTGCATGCTGAAAGCCTCCCAGCTTGCTCTGTTCTCTGCTTTCTTTTGCAAGGTGAAATAACTAGTGCTCAGGAAAACCAATAGCAAAAAGAAAATCACTATGTGCGTAAACTTAGCTAGAGCAACCCTCATTTTGCTCATCTGCATTTTTCAGGAGACTGTGCGTGGTAGGCTCGCGGCTTCCGAATGTTACCAGTTCCAGCTACATCAGTTCAAAGGACGAACACCAGCGTTCTGCCGACCCGTACAGCTTTGTCAATGTGACAGCAGTGGAAACTCCAGTTACAGTGACCAGTTCACAGACTTCTGTGCCACATTCTGTGGCGACTGCCATACGGAGCAGCACTCATCTGACTGGCACAAGTGGGGGCATGGCATGCACCCAGGCAACGCCCACAGCTATCGCTCCTGCCCACCCTGTGTCAAAAGCCATGCACCCATCGAAGCAAGCGGCTCCGTCCAGGAGTACAGCAAGCAATGGTGGTGGTGGTAGTGGTGGCAACGTGCTTCTATCCAGTGCTCCTCGCAAAAAGAAGCCAGTCTCTTCCGCTGTCACAGCCGTGGTAACGTCTTCGACTCCGTCGCTGGCCTCATCACTGGCCGCGGCTTCGTCGATCACAGCAGCTGCGCCAGCATCGTCCGTGGCCTCTTCTGTGCAGGTGCCGTTGTCCGGCACCTCGGTGACCTTTCCGTTCCGGACCCATTTTGATGCACTGTCGAGACTTCAGGTGCCGGGGCAGGGTGTGTCATCCAAGGATGGGGGGACGGCCATGCTGGTGACCACAGCGGACGTGCTCAATGGGCAGGTCAACAGCAGTGGCTTGCTTCACTCGGTGACTATTAGCAAACCGGCAGTGGCCACAACACTACTGCAGTGTCGCCCTGTCAACGAGAAAACTGCAAAGCCCGCTGCTGGGCCTACCCTGCTGAAGGCACGCAAACCAAACCCTCCTACCTCTGGGCGCACCTCATCAACGGCACCTGTGATGAAGAACCACCACCAGGCACCCATCTCCCAAGGCTTGGCCCTGCCGGTGAGTGCACGACTGTGTGCAACGTGTGGATATGTGTACCGCATATCTATGTGCACTGTAATTTCCAGTAAAACAAGTCTAAAAATTTGCTCTGCATTAGAATTGAGTATGGAACGAAGCATACATTCACCGCGACAGCAAGAACCTCATATTAGGAGGGTTGGATGCGGTGTTCTTGCCATTAGAAAATGGTGACAAAGCACATTTTTCTTTTTGTGCATAAAAATAATGACTCGAGTTAAGGCTGGGTGGTGCAGTGTTACTTTCTATGTGACATTAATGGTAATGAAGCCATGTGTTATGTTATGTTTTTGGTATGTTGGATGTACCGTTGGACAAATTATCAAAATGATTAGCCTAGACTTGGGCTGCCATAAAATTTGCAATTGCTGCACTTGTGTAATAAAATACAGAATGTTGATACACTGTGGATCATATAGAAGGCAACATGTTCATAGACAGTACTTATGTAATATGTTAGAGTGGCAGCAGTGGACATCTGAATGTAAATATATGTAATTTTTATGCTAGTTCCTTTCATTGAAAGCATGAACTTTTTTTTTTATTCTTTCAATTTTGTACACATACATTAGCATACTTAACCTGCTGCATAATTTAGTAAATCTTGTAAATGCTGTTGCAGCTTAAATAGTAGTAGTCTATTGTAAGAAATGGAAGTAATAAGGAAATTAAACTATTGCAGAGGATGTTGCTGAAAAGAATGGGAAGCTAAGGATAGCAAGGTGAATGAGTGAGAGCTAACTTCCAACTGATCCTCTGTTTTGTGAAGTTGTAAGTTAGCAGTCACCCAATCATCTTGTTTTCCTCGACCACCCGATCCCGTCTTTACAATTTCTTACTTGTTCTGGGCAGCACCAAACACTTACACGTTGTGACATACAGTTGAATCACTTTATGAGAGAGATGTGCCAACGAGCATTTCTTCTCCATTATAGGAGAGGCAAGCAGGCTGCCAAGCTTCTATTTTCTGTTTTAACCTTTGTTTCTATACAGGCACACCTTTGTTTCTATACAGGCACACTATGACTGAAACATTCAGCCTTCTTTAATGGTCATGTGTGCTTTTTTGCCAACAAAGAGGGCTTCAGCCTTCTTTAATGGCAAAAAGTTTCTTGCATACCATTTGTTAGAGGGACACTAAAGGCAAATATTAAGTCTATGTGCTTTGTTGAAATACCATTCAAGAAGCGTGGTTCTTGATTTGTGCATAGAAAACAGCTAGTCTGAACAAAAATCATGTCTAAGTGGTCAGCATGCCATTGGAACTATCTAAACCGCCCGCCTAACCAGGTACGTTGACGTAGATTCGACATTTTCTCTCTTTACTGGCCGACAGTCTGGCCAGCTGTGTGAAAGGCAGGAGTGGGCAGGAGAGGAGGAGGGTTTAGCTACTGTTAGGGCGACATCGAGGCACTCTGCAGCGGCGGAGAAATATCTTTCTATGACGTTGAAGCCGGCCCCGCTGCATACCGCCAGCTCAACTATGTCACCTCGCCGAGTTCACAGAATATCTTGCTGGTGGCACAAGCTTTGTCGTGCATTTACCTAAATTCCTCGGTGAAGATAGCGGCTGTATAGATAATGTGGACCTTTTAGGCATTCTCAGGCACTTGCTCATCATTTGAACAAAAGAAGTTGTTTGCCTTTTGTGTTCCTTTAATGTTAGGTGATTTGTTTGTGTAACAGAGAACAGAATTTGCGTATTTTCCACGATTTTCTCACACTACTTGGTTGTTTTTTAGTTTTCTTGGAAATTGCCACACTGTCTCAAAATTGGTGCATGCCAGCGGACATGCAGCTGATCACTTTGCATTTACAAGGTCTATTCGCTGTTGTTGAAATTCAGTGTAAGAGGTGGTGTGCACACTATGTGCTCTGTCTGTTCTTCAGGCTTGCAGACACCGCAACTGCCATGCACCCTTATCAGGAGCTGCACAAATGAGAAAGCTCACAGTGCACAATTGGTGTTCTTTGCTGGCCCAAATGCCCGTCGCAAGCTTGAAGTGCTTCTCTGCATTGAATTCCCATTGGAGTGAAATCGCGGGGGTTGTTTTACAGCCAAACAACCTACTCTTGTGTTTGTAGAAGATAGAATAAATAGTGAGTGCACATGTCCATTATTTCTTTTTTGGTCCCACAAATTGACTGCAGGTAACAGCCTTCAGCCTGTCTTGAGAGTTAGAATGTGTGTTGCAAACGAGTCAGTTGGAGTAAAATTTGGTAGTAATTTGTCCTTTATGATCAACTGTCTTCATGAGATTTTCTGTTATTAAGGGGTCCTCGTGGGAAAGGTAGGGCTGCTCACCATGTAGTATGTGAATGATATCTGTTCTGCCTAATTGTCTTTTCTATCAGTGCTTCATTTAAAAGGTTCAACTGTACAAACTTTACCGAACTGTTGCTCTTGTGAGCCTCAGTATGTTAAGTGCTCAGGTATTTGTTCTCTACTCTTGCATTGTGCTCTGTATATACAAGCAAACTTCAGTGTAATGTACCACGATTTAACAGAATTTTCTGCATAAAGAAATACTTTCATTTCCTGATTTGCATTGAAAACCAGGGATTTCTTTTACTATCAAAGTAGTTTCATCACATAGCCTCGATTTAAGAAATTTTTCAACAATTTCCAGCTTGTACTGGGGCCTCTACAACTAGCAAATTAAGAAACTGTCTTGTGATAATCTGCCAAGATGAAAGCCACCTACAATTATCCTTTTGCATGAAATATTTGAGCAGCAACTAAAATTTTAACATATCAGAATGCAGACTGAATACATTCTAGACATGCCACATACTGCTGGAAAAATAAACTTCCAACTTGATCACAACAATCAGCGACAAACACGCGAATATGGCTTATCGCCGGTCACGATAAGCATCTTCCTCCACTCAGCAATGCATGTGGTGTAGCGCCATTGGAATGCGTAGTGCATGTTTTTAACAGGCGACAGTGCAAACCCACCGTGCTCTCATTTGCTGCCGCCTCAGTCCTCTTTGAGTGGGACTACGTTTAAGTGCGCATAACCTGCAGTAATGAAAAGCATTACCGTCACCATGTTGTACATGCGCAGACACTACCACAGCAAACTTGCACGTACATGCGGCAGAGCTAGAATCTGCGAGCAGCGTGAATGCAGTAGACAGTGCATAGCACATAATTGACTGCTTCACCCTTTTTCGTGAGCTTACGCACTTCAGAATAGTTTCTGATAATACGTGAATTATTTCATGCTGTTTAAATGTAGGAGCCTCGTCGTAACGAAATTCACAATATAACGAAGTTTTTCACTGCACATCTTTCTTATATCAAGGTTTGACTGTAGGACTCCGTCTCATGCACATTGTTTAGTGCTGTAGCTTCAGACGTGTTTCACTGCTTGATTTATGCCCCCAAAAAATGATGCATCACGCAATTGCATGCAATGTTAAGTTTGAGGCTTTTATATTGGGAACCATTACTGACTTACTGCATGAAAGGCATCAAAGATCTGACATTACCACGAAACAAGCGCAGTGACACATTTCTCTTTCATTAGAAAGAATCGCAGATCAAAAACAAATTTATTGTAAAATATGTTTATAAATGCATATTTATGCTAAGTATGAAACTGTATGCAGTCTTAAAGATCTGTATCTGTAATGCTAAAGAAAAATTACGACTAATTCAGAAATAAATGAGAACTGTTCACAGAACACATGTGGTGGTCCCCCTCCCCCCCCCCCTCCCTTTTTTTTTTTTGTCATTACAGATAAGTCTAAGTTAATAGTGTGTCCCTCTGCGCATTTTATGTTTTGTCACATTAAGTGGCCTTATGTTTCATGCTATACTCCATTCTCTTATCGCAGGAACTGTTGGCCGCACCACAAGTGCCTGTGCCCTCAGCAAGCCAGCTGCCCAATGGCATGCCCACGGTACTTGGGCAGAGCAAGCTGTTCTCCGTGCCCAATCATTCAGTGCAGGGAGTGCTGGATGGCACCACTTATCATCAGGCTCAATTGGTTGCGAAAGGTAAGCTCCAAGCTGTTGTGTTGAAGGGCAGAACTCTCAATCGCCTCGCCCATTATCGTTCTCCAAGCCTCTGAGCATTTCTCGACAGCAAATTGAACAGTAAAGACAAAAAAAAATGTCTTGTTGCTAAGTGCTGTCAAGCTGCTGACGAAAACTGGCAACAAAATTAGTGTATGGGTGTCAGCAAGATCTATTTAGTACATGGTAGTGATTTTCATGAGGATGGTATGGTGGGGATTCTTGACGTGGTGTTTAGTGGGCTGCTAGTGCAAGCACAGCAGAAAGGCAACGGTGGCTATGACATCATCATTACTACCTGTGCCAGCTTTGAATTCAGCTGCACTAGTGATTTCGCATAACTTGAGGGTCCCCTTCAGGTTCCACAAGGCAATGCCAGGGGCATAGGGTGCATGCAGCATATGGTGCTCGATCACGCACATGAACTTAGTGTCAGTGACGTAAGGTGCGTCATATCTTGATCACGCACGTGAACACTGTTAAATTGTTTTCCAAGCTATGTTTGGTGTTGAGATTTGGGATATGATGTATGCGTGTTCATGAAAATTGATCCAGCAGCCTGTCTCAGCAGCGAAATTTTGTGCCATTGCCTTTTTAAGGAGGGACATTGTGGAGATATTTTCTGTATATTTATGGCCAAAGTTGGTGAAACTAAGTAAGCTTTTATGGTTTTTCACACTCATTTCAAGTATACAATAATTTTACTTGTGGGGCAGCTAGTGTGGGAGATGCCTGAACTACTTACCACTCATTTGTTTCGGGAGGCAATGGAAAAAAATACTGCACTGCAGAAAGTGAAAACTGATGGGACCCCAACTTCACTTCCAATTAACCAAAAATTCCAATTAAGCGACTTCGAATTATAGGGAGTCGACTGTACTGCGTTGATGTAGAGCCGTAAGAGCCAGCGCTCATCAGCTTTAGTCAGGCCTGGTGCCGGAGGCGGAAATCGGAGCCTGTTCGATTTATACATAGCTGTGATTTCACGAAATGATGTTACCGGTTTAGGTTCTGGATCATCAGGCGATAGAGGGCAAGGTGGGTCCCGGGGATGAAGCGCACGGGCCGTGGCATCGGCAGCCTCGTTACCACCTAGCCCTGCGTGGGCCGGAGTCCGAAAATGGCAACTGATTTGATTGAAGTGCAGACGTGCCTTCTTAGCAGAAATATTTGGCACTTACAGTTGAAGCGCCTTGCATGGCAAATGTAATGCTCCAGAAGCCTTTGCTTACTCAACTTATCATGTTTGTTATTGTAATAAGTGTATTATAGGTTATGCTTTCATAATTCTACCTGTTTTAGTATGTATCTACAATGGGTCAGTGCAGATTATATAGCTGCATGGTGGAATGAAATATTTAATTTGGTTCATGCAGTTTGCCTTTGTTTACAAAGGCAACTGTATTTCCCTTCAGTTTACTTCAAATAATAATTATAGCACATTTTGACAGTTTTAATACTGTCATACATTACCATTTCTATTGTCATTGAGTGGCATTTTTCAGTGTATCATTGGTGCCACCTTTATTTCCTGCTTGCCCCTCTTTTTTTTTTTTCTGTGCGTGCATGTGTGTCTGTGTACAGCTGCGGTAGTGGTGACAAAGCTGCTTTTTACTTCATGGACACAGGTGCGCGGAATGGTTCAAGGTCGCATCCTGGTCGTGCGGTGCTGCCTGACCCAGCATCCGGCTGTCATGACCAGTTCGACAGCCACGTCACTGCCAGCCTCAATGGCTAAACAGCAGCTTTACCAGCAGGTCCTAGCCGGCCAGGTGCAAGCCCAGCTGGTGCCAACCATGAAGCTTCCCTTGTTGCTCCCAAACGATGAGCGGCGTCACAGGCCACAGCAGCCACATCTAAAGGTGCCTGGTGGATCACTGCCAACGTGAAAAAAAGAAAAATGCCGACTGCATCGTCAGTGCATTCAGTTTTCTTGTGGTGCCTGTGTAAATAGGTGGACAACACGACTCGGGAGAGTGTGTGCAATCCGGAGCGAGCCCGCAGACGGCTAACGTCAACACTTCGTGTATATGTATGGCCAAAGTTGGTGAAACTAAGTAAGCTTTTATGGTTTTTCACACTCATTTCAAGTATACAATAATTTTACTTGTGGGGCAGCTAGTGTGGGAGATGCCTGAACTAGTTACCACTCAGTTGTTTTGGAGACAATGGAAAAAATACTGCTCAGCAGAAAGTGAATGTTGTTCCAAAGCTTGGTACTATAAGATGCATTCACGGCAATGCTGCAGACAATATTCATATCAAATCATGGTTAGTCATCCTGAAGATGATCAAAATGCAGTGTTTACACCATGGCCACTGCAAAAAGACAGAGAGAGAAAGAAATCTAATTTTAAAATTAAGTGTGCAGAATATTAACATTATGCTCTCAGCACTGTGGTGTACAGGTAGGGCTTCATGTTAAAAAAAAAAGGAATGATAGGTTTAGCTGCTATATATTATGTGATATCGCTTCGATGAACTAGAATAAATGACCAAAGAACGTGCCGAGATTAAGCTCATGCGAATTGCATAAAAGTACATTTGCAGATGAAGGGTTAAGGGGGGACATGGTTCTTAGAGATAACATAGGTTATTTCTCAGCCAAATTAGATGTAACTGCACAGCTTTGTTCAGTCTTTTCAGCTTTATTTAACTATCCAGTTATATTTTATACAGATCAATTATTTCCTGAGATAATTAGCAATCTCATTCTATTGTTTGCCGAAACAATGAAAAATTATCTATTAAACGTAACATTATTATAAACCCATATATGGATACTGGAAAGCCTAAGGAGAGCAACGCTGCAAGGTGATTGGAAATTGAACAACTACTTCTCAATTTACAGCACTAATGAGTTCATGGTCTACACCTAGCCAAAAACATGATAATTTTAAAACTAAAATAAAGAAAATTTGAACTGTAGATTGAAAATCTGCTTGCAGCGTTGCTTTCTATGCATATTTAGCTACATTGTGCAAAAGGAATTGTAGCTCTAGCTTTCCTAGGCCAACTTTTACAGAAGAAGCAAACAAGCGAAGCGGCCAAAATCAATTTAGCAACAATTAGCGCTCAGACACACCTCATATTGGTGTTACAAATTAATTTTACGGCAAAAATAATGAGAAGAGAAGCTAGGAACTTTGCACATTTGTGCAATTTGTGCAAAAATAGATAGAGATTCCAAAAATGTCAGCTTCAAAAAGTCGATTTTTTTTTTGCAATTTTCGGCCTTCTAAGACCAGTGTCCCCCCTTAAACTAGGTTGTTTATGTAAGGTAATACCTACATATTTTAAATACAGAATAAAAATTTTTTTTTGGTGTCCACAACCCATTGTCTCCCCTCGAGCTTTCCTATGCATGTTCTTGTAACAGTCTTGTGCAAGGGCGGCTTCATTTTCTTTTACTGTGCCTGTCTGCAAGACCTTTCCGAAAACCACATGGGTGGTCGAAAGGCCAACTCCAGCAATTTTTGGAGGTCAATATATCTCTGTGAAATTTGTTGGGTACATTCCTTGGCACACTTCACTCATTTGTGCCAGATTACAGGCTCAAGAAGTGTGCATATTGCATACAAATCGATTTTTACTGATGACCTCAAACCGCCCGCTCGGCTTCCAACAGTTATTGGCTACATTGTGCGTTGACGTTATCATAGGCAAAGCGATGAAAGTGACGGAGGCACACAGGTACGATTCTGTGGCCTTCAAAGATCGCGTAGCGTCCATGCCAAATGCTTCGTAACATTACCACCAGGGAAAGGGCACATGTGTTGTCATGCTGTGACAGAGGCAAAGTGACTCATTTGACATCGCGCACATGGATTTCGGTTTAAGTTTTGCTCTTTTCCTGCTAACTAAAAGTTACTTTTCGATTTAGCTGAGCATTTCTGCTATCAAACATGTGACAGGAGTGTCTTGAGGACATGGGATCACCATTACCGTGACATGGCAAAAGAATTGCTAGAGTTAGCCCGTAAGTGGCAATGGCGTTTTGATTGAGCACAATGTTGCGTGCTCGATTGCTGGAAATGGCAACTTATTTGATTGAATTGCAGACATGCCCTCTTAGCAGAAACATTTGGCACTTACAGTTGAAGCGCCTCGCATGGCAAATGTAATGCTCCAGAAGCCTTTGCTTACTCAACTTATCATGTTTGTTATTATAATAAATGTTTTATATGTTATGCTTCATAATTCTACCTGTTTTAGTATGTATCTACAATGGGTCAGTGCAAATTATATATCTGCATGGTGGAATGAAGTATTTAATTTGGTTCATGCAGTTTGCCTTTGTTTACAAAGGCAACTGTATTTTCCTTCAGTGTACTTCAAATAATAATTGTAGCACATTTTGACAGCTGTAATACTGTCATACATTACCATTTCTATTGTCATTGAGTGGCATTTTTCATGTATCATTGGTGTCACCTTTATTTCCTGCTTGCCCCTCTTTTTTTTTTTTCTGTGCGTGCATGTGTGTCTGTGTACAGCTGCGGTAGTGGTGACAAAGCTGCTTTTTACTTCATGGACACAGGTGCGCGGAATGGTTCAAGGTCGCATCCTGGTCGTGCGGTGCTGCCTGACCCAGCATCCGGCGTCATGACCAGTTCGACAGCCACATCACTGCCAGCCTCAATGGCTAAACAGCAGCTTTACCAGCAGGTCCTAGCCGGCCAGGTGCAAGCCCAGCTGGTGCCAACCATGAAGCTTCCCTTGTTGCTCCCAAACGATGAGCGGCGTCACAGGCCACAGCAGCCACATCTAAAGGTGCCTGGTGGATCACTGCCAACGTGAAAAAAAAAAATGCCGACTGCATCGTCAGTGCATTCAGTTTTCTTGTGGTGCCTGTGTAAATAGGTGGACAACACGACTCGGGAGAGTGTGTGCAATCCGGAGCGAGCCCGCAGACGGCTCACGTCAACACTTCGTGTGGCAGCGAATCCCAAGAGGTGCCTGCTCTGAAGTGGCGAATGGCGTGACCACGGCACCTTACGCCAGGAGCACCTCCAGATCTGCGTCCGACGTCGCACAGCGATTGACAACCTCCGTTCAGTCAACACTGTGCCCTGGCCTCTCTTCCATGCGGTATTCCAAAAAAATACCGGGAGTGAAAAGTGTTGTGTGGTGGAAAAAGGGAAAGGTGCCGGATTGTGTTGTCTGCACTCGACGGCAACAGCATGTTGCGGTGTTCACACCTTCGTTTGCCTTGCCATGACCAAATTAGGAAAGGAAGTGGTAAATCGTGTGTTTGGGAAAATTAAAATCGGACTTCTTCTGAGGGGTTTTTTAAAAGGGCGCCGAAGGCCTGGCCCATTGCAGCAGGCAGAAATGCCTGCTTGCCGGTGAGTTATCGGGCTGTCTTTTGTTGTGATGATCTTGAGGAATATCGCGTGTTTGCAAATGTCCCTAGGCTTGTTCAAAGGTGCCACCCACTTTTGTTCAGCAATGCCTCTGTCACTCGTTTATTTAATGCGTCTGATTTGAACAAGGTAAATCGAGAGGTGATGCTTTAATGCAGCTACACTGTGGCCATGATGTGAACCTATTTTGTTTATCAAAATTCTTTATTTGTTTATGTGCTGGCCACAGTCACTAAATTTATAAGGATCTCTGTTTAGCTGGAGCAGAGCTTGCTTGCACTGTTCAAACGAAATAATATGGAACTTCTCTCTCAGTTTGTTCGTGTCAAATTGTGCATTCTCAATTCATTGTTTTATGCATACAGTGCAATGTTACAGTATGCTGCAGTGAAAATTGGGGTCTGCATTTGAGAACAAAACCAGATTTAACCGAAAGGAATAAGTTATTAAGGATCATTCAATCGAAACGTTCTTATATGGAGCGTTATTCCGAAAAAAAAAAAAAGAAAGGATGTTGAATTGTGAGGGTCTTCGACTTGTGCCTTGAATATAATTCTGGGATGTACTTTTTTTTTTTTTTTGGAATGTGTGGAATTTCCACGAATGTTTTTTTGTTTTTGGAGATTACACTTTATAGGAGAGACTAGCAGCATTCACCACCATTCTGCCGTACCTGACTTGGAACAAACAAGTATTCTTAGTGAAGCTTAGCACGCCTGCTGCTAGGAGTTTGTGTGCTTTAACAAATGTAGATTTTGATCTGATTTTTAGAGCACAGCAACAGCTTGCTATAGACTCACTTGTACTGGATTCATGCATCTATGAGCAGCTCTTGTTAGCACCTCTATTTGAAATCCCAGGGAATGGAGTGGCGAGGGTGAATTGTAGTTATTTTAATCAAGTGCACTTGTGAAGATCTAACAATACCATTTCCTTCATGTCACAGATAAGTACCTTTCTGTGTTGTATACAGCAAATAACTCGGGTTCAAGCGGCGGGGTAGCTTTAACCCTTAAAGGTTATCTGTATTTATATGCCTGTGTTTCAGTTTATACAGATTCTGTCATCCTTATTTAATAATGGTACTTTTCATCCCTTCTGGTATTGGCAAGCCAAAGGTGTGCCAGTATGACACTTTTTCGACTTATCGCCAGGCATGGTGCCTGCCTTACCACAAATACCAATTTGCGATGTCCACAGCAGACGATCAAAGCCCGCTGTTTGCAACCTATGTGGTAGCATGCACTAATTTAACTGCTCTGTGTGTACATTTGCAAAAAAAGAATATGGTACAGTAAACCTAGCATAAAACTACACTGCGAGAGACCACTTGTTGATTGTATATATGTATATAGAAACTTAGCTCAATGGCCCAAGACGTATAATTGGCTAGTCTTGTTTTTTTGTGCAGGAAATCAACGGCACTCTGAAGTGCTGTCTACAACCATTTGCTCATTTTGTTAGTTCTTGACAACCTGCGTCATTTCTGCTGTACTCCTAAGGTTAAAAATTTCCATTTCGCCATGCGGACTGCTTGCAGTACATGTCATAGGACAGTCATTCATGCTTCTGTTGTAGATTGCAGTCCCTGATGTCTCCACAACACAAGGAGGTATCATTGGCTCCAAGCACATTTATGTATATTTCTACCTCTTGTAAAGATTACCACACGATTTTTGAGCTGTATAGATGTTATACATAGATTGCATATTATAAATTCTGCCTTACAGACTAACGTGCAGTGCTGTTGCATGTCCCAAAAGGCAGGTCACTACAGCTTTTTTCCCCCCTAGGATTCTCAAAGAAGCATTGCTGCTGCTGGAAGCATGTGTGTGTTGACAGTTTTTGAACTTGCAAGGTTGTTGGTGAAAGTTTGTTGATGTTTGATAGATGATGTTGGGAACTGAAGGCTCACATACAAGCTTTCTTTTAATTTTCTTTGTCCTCTAGCTTGTTTTGCACATGTGAACAACATGCAAAAAAAAGCATTAACGTTCTGCATATCCTGTTGCACAGCTGTAAGGTGCTTTCAAGATCGATCTTTTTCTTTTTTTGAATAGCAGAGGAGCCTCTTAATTGGCATAGTAAATCACGTTGAAGGCTTTATTGCTCTAACTTTTCATGTATCTAGCTCCTGGTTTGTAATTAGCACTGGCAGCCATTAAAGTGTGAAAGTTAGGTTGTGCAGAAACATTAAAGGGCCCCTAAACCACCCCCGCTACGTGCCACGGTCGTGCCACGAACTCTCGAAACAATCCCTTGCGCCTCTTCTGGCAACGACAGCAACGTGGTTTTGGTGACATCAACAGAGGTAGAGCTCTGCTGGTTGGTTGAAGGCGAATTCAGATTTCCGGTTAGTCTGCCAGGAATTGCACCCTTTCCCTGCCTGCCTGTTCTTTCTCATCGTGTGTGGTTTTGGCGGCGTACGCGTGTGCACTTTTGTGAATTCGTAAGTGCTCCACAACGCAAGTGCCAAGACGCTTGCGTTCCAACACAGGCGTGCTGTCGTACATAGCGAAGGCGCATCAACCGGAAGTGGACAGCCTTTTGAATTGCCATCACTGACTATGTATGTCACGTGACACTCGGAGAAGTACTCGGTGAGGAGGTAATGCCGGCCAGTGGCCAGGACGTTGCGCAGGAGAGAGCGAAATAAGCAGGCGCCGTGTTTTATTAATCGAACGCGTGTGTGGTTTGGGCCCTTTAAAGTTTAAGGCGAACTCATAAAACAGATTTTTAAAGTAGTTTGAACTGGGTGTCGCATACTGTCATGTCTACGTTGTGTAAAGAACGCAATTTAGTCCTGGCTTTAATGTTTTCGGGTGGCGGCTGATCAAAGTGAATGCCCTGCATGGAATGCATTTTTAGCTACGGTAACAGTGGGATTGTTGCTTGCGAGACAGGCATGCCGGTGTGAGGTATGCTGCATCGGAAAGTGTTTTGCTAATATGTTTCATGAGGGTACTGAAAAAAAAAAACGATCAGGCATTGCAATATGTGTGTGGGCTGTGTTTCATGTCCACATTGTTGGTTCTGTTTTGTCCTGTCCAATTTGTGGAACAGGAACTTGAGATCTTCTGCACATGGGCCCCAGGGAAGCCACTCTAATAATCTTGCATACTCATAACGGAGGTAATCATTCGTGCTATCCCGGCACAGTTTATGTGGCTTCATCTGCCTCTGCACCTTGCCCAACTTAAGGATCTGAGAACAAATTTCTTTGAGAAACTGTGTAGTGGAGAACAAACTGAGATATCAAATTGAAGTTGCCACTGTCACATCACAAATTAAACTTGCAGATTTGACATGAATTTGGACAAATTTGCAAGGAACTGACAGAGGTGCACAGCAGCTGCTCTGGGATATGCACAAATACCTCCCTACCTTTCTGCCATTGCAAGTACATCACTTCACACATTATGCTTCATCCTGCCAGTAGAACTTGGCTCACAAATGTTTTTGTTTGAGATGTTAACATTCCAAAGTTTTTTTTCTGATTGCGAAGAGGAGGGGAGAGCAGTTTGTTACAGAATGCCAAATGTGTGTTACCTTGTTAGGATCGACAAGGGCCAGCTATCAAATGTATTCTTGTTTTTCTATCATTCTGCATGGTAGCTTTCATAGATGTTGGGAACATAGGGTGGCTTGGCTTTGGCTGTCATTGAAGTTGTGAGCCGCTTGTAAAAGTTTGAGATTGGGTGAAGAGAAAGGCTCCTTTCTCTGTGCGTGTCTTAACATAAGCAGGCATTTGCTGTGGACGTGCTGGTGTGCATTTTTTGTACCCATGCTGTGATTGCACGAGCGTGTGTCTGGAGGTCTTGTTTTTGTTATTTTTTACTGTGATACGTGTGTGTAGAACAAGGGACAGAGCATGTATTAAATGTAAAGGTGAATGCACGTCTTTGACGTGAAGGAACGGCGAAGAAAAAAAAAGCCTTTTCTGGAATATATCTGAATGATGCATAATTTTGTACCACAGAGGAGGAACGGCTCTGCTTTTGATACAAAGCTTGTGGAAAAATATATATATAGCTGTATTTATTAGGGCTGCTCGACGTTTTTATGCAAGTTTTAAGAAGGGGTCGTGATACATAGACCGCCGTGCACACGAGGTTGGTGAAGAAATTGCCTTTGTTTTTTTTTCTCTCTATCCCTCCCACGCCATCTATGATGATGCAGCGTTTTTCTAGTCATCATATTAAACACAGTAGTCTCTGGAAGCTTTTTTTTTCTCGGTTCTGAGTGTTCCCAAGTGAACTAAAATATTGTTTTTGCTACTCGCTGCTTTTGAAGATGGTGGCATCATTGTGGGTTCATGAGAGAAAGTTAATATGTGTGCATGTGTGTGTGTGTTGTACATGTGTAAAAAATTGTCCCGTTGCATTTAGAGCAAGACAAGCCGCAGCTGTCAGCCTTTTCTGGCTGTGTTTCTGAAATGTAAAATCCTCCCATCAATTTTTTTTTGTCATTTATTTCAAACAACGAACATCGATCAATTTCTCTGTCATGTCTTAAAAAAAGAGGTTTGTGGGTATTTCAGTTGCCGTTCCTGCCGTGAGCATTGTTTTGGTGTGTAACATACAACACTTTGGTAACACTGACACACAAGGCCTTTTGTACATGCTGTACATACAAATAAAAAGCTATTTATCTATATATGCCCTACAAATGGTGTTTGTTGTTATATTGTCTCTCTTGATTTCCTTACTGTCATTTTACTTTGCATAATAGTAATGGTGGTTCAGTCATAGAAAAGATGCCGACACCAGGTTAAATAGAAAAAACGTATTCAGGACAGTTGAAGAGTGTTCAGTTCAAAACAGAAACCAAGATGTCTGACTGCCAATTTTTCTAGCACAAGGTGCCTGTGGCTGGCAGCGTAACTTGCAAATTGACCCAAATTAATTTGCAAATAATTACATTTTTTCAAGGTGATATAATGGTCATCGCAGTTATTTCTTTTTATTTCCAATGTAGAATTCAAGTTTCAGAATGGAGGTGCTCACCATTTGTTGTGCACCATTTGAAGTTTCTTCATTCTAATTTAGCATCACCTCCAAGCACTTTTCTTATTTATGTCACGGCTTTTTGTAGTTTCCCCTGATTCTTCATATTGACAGGCAAAGTAAATTTTCAGAATAATGGTTAATTTTAATTAGGCACTAAGGGAAAGTACTAAGTTTGGCTATATCAATTCTTTACCCGAGTGTATTGCCGCTTTCGGCCTGCCAACAAATTTGTGCTGAAAACCGCCACCAAAACTCTGGTGTTACCACACAATTTGAAATTCTGTGCTGAAAAGAGAAGTTGATATCATGGTCTTGGTTTCCGACACTACGGTACAGTGAGCTCCACAGCCATAATATTTAGCAACAACTGCTGCCATTGCATGTTTTTTTTTTTATTATTATTGTCGACTCATTTTTTATTTATAACCTTGGGCAGTAAATAGGCAGTCGAGCATTCAGCATTGATGAGCTGACGTCATTTCAAAACACTATCCACAGGACGGGACAAAGGACGCCACTCCCGCATCTCAATTTTGGCGTTTCCTCGCTTACAACTGCTCTCTTCTCACCAGGAATGGCAAACTAGTTATCACACTAATGTAATCTTTCAATTTTGCTCAGTTTAATATTTGCTTTTAGTGTCCCTTGAAAGAAACTAGGTGGAGCTACTTTATAAAGCTGTAATAACTACCATGAACAATTTGCAGTTTTTTATTTTGTAGGAGTGCTTTAGTGATCACTCTTGGAATGCATAATGTCATGACATTTCTGAAGGAGTGGTATGTGTACTGCCCACTATTATATTGCCTAAGGGGAGGACATGGATATCTGGTCCAAAAATGCCATTAAGAGATTTACTTTGGGAATCTACGTATGTTATTCTTGTAAGCCAAGTTTCTCATCTCATAAGGCCATAATTTGGCCATAAACTAATATGCAAACGTAGGGTGCCTGATTTTTTACTGAGTCAATGCTAAAACAACACATATGCAATGTCTCTGTGTACGCATTCCAATGCCTAGAGGACCTAGTAACCGCAGTCCATTAAATTTCTTGTGTTGTGCGCACACATTTGTGAGCCTTCATGATGAAACGCAATGTCTCTTTGTTCTCTTGATTAAAAAAAAAATTCAAATTTTGCACACCCAGCAGTACATTTTGGGGCGATACATGGGCAGCTATCACCGGCAGAATAATTCTCTTTACAACATGTAGCTAGACGACTGGGGCACATAACATGGGAAACAGATTTTTAATTATTTTTAAGTTACAAATATTTTTGTGCAACCACTGCATGGTCACATACAAAATAGGGAGCTCAGTGTACTATAAAGTAAGAAATAATGCAACAGTGATAATGTACATCCACTGTTGTTTGTCTGGTGCTTTCTGCTGTTGATGATTATGTGTATATATCAGTGTGTTTATTTTTCTTTGTGGCAAGAACAAAAGAGCGTGCTTTTCTAATTATTAAAACAATGAACCTACTAAGAAACTGCTATAGTTTTTGAGTCTTGAGAAGAAACTAAACAAGCTTGTCAACTTTTTAAAATCCAGTTCACAAGAAAAGCACACCATTGGAATCCATGTTTTCCATTAAAGAGCCTTCAAAATGTCTTTTTAATTGAAGTGTGCAGTTAAAGCCCCAATCCGGCAGTTTCCCAAGGACAGCGGATCAACAAAGTTAGTTGGGCATGTTCCCCTGCATGCATTCATTATTTATGCCCAACAACAAGCTCGAGAGACGTGCAGATTTCTCGCAATTGAAATTAATGGTTCTCTTGAACCGCTCTCTTGGCTTGGCCACATAGTCTGTGACATGTAAGTATGCACGAGAAAAGAATGGATAAGTGCGATGTTCCTGAGCTAGCGTGCAACACCAAACATTTCTGTTGCTGGTATTTACATTCCTCGTATATGGCGGATAGATTGGTGGTAAGTTATGTTGCATTGCTAGTGGATATATATACTTCAGAACACACTAAGGGTCTGTGCTTGTGCGCACTGCTAATGCTTGGTTGGGTTTCAGTTTTACGCTTTTGTCAATTAAAGATTTGGAAATTTGCTGACCTTTTCTACAATCACGTGTGTGACAGGAATGTCTCAGGAACATAGAATTGCCATTACTGCGACATCGTTAGAAAATCACTATTAGTTGGGCTTTAAGATATAAATTTGTTTACACAAAGGGCGCTACATGTAATTGCGTGTTACCCTTGATAGCACAGCTCCTCCTCTTTGGCTTATTCACCAAGCTATTGGAACACTCGGGTACACTGAAAATAAGCGATTGGGGCTAAGCTGAATCCTGTGGCTGGCTGAATTTGGCTGAACTCCGTGCCACCAGCTGCTGCGAAAGTCTTAGCTGGCCTAGAGCATTTATTTTCGTTTTTTTTAATGTCCACTGGTGCTTCTTTGTCCAAAAACACCCAAGTGTTCAGCTGTCACCTAAGAGACGCAAATGCAAAAGCCTTACATCTCTTGCACACTTTAATCCACCTTAATCGTAGCCAAGGTGTTAGGCTGGACTCCTGTCAAAGTGTTAGGCCAAATATAGAAAGATGAGACTCTTTCAGTGTCTGGTGTTTGAGTCCCATAGGATATCTAATCCATCTCAGAGTTCTTCAATCATACCAGTTACCAAACTCCCCATAGGCCCCATGTATAGGCCCCATAGGCCCCATCCGGACACGCCAAGTGCCAAAACTGCGGAGGATGGATGGATGGATGCTGGATGGATGCTATGAGCGTCCCCTTTGTAGCGGGGCGGTGACATGTGCGCCACCAGGCTCGTAAGAAGATTTAAGCACTTTTTTTTTTCTCTCTCTCTTTAAATTTTCCTCATGCCTTTTAAATTTACTTCAATCAAATCGATCATACTATAGAAAAAACGGAAATTCATAGCCCAGTTCCCTGCCCCTTATGGCAGAAGGTCCTTATTTTTCTCTATAATTATTTTTGTCCGTTCTCTCTAGTTTTCTGCCACCAGTATTCTAACCGTCTCTTACTTATTTCAGTCGCGGCTATGTTCAGCTTCCCGTTGTTCGCCCTAAAACCCAAGGCTTCCTGTAGGGTGGTGCCCAAACGTACACCTGGGCGGATATTTCCGCATTCAATCAGAACATGCTCCGTCGTTTCCCTATCTTCCTCACAGCATGTGCATTTTTCTTCTTCTTTACTGAATTTCGCTTTATAAATACGCGTTCTAAGGCAGCCCGATCTCGCTTCAAACAATAAAGCGCTTCCTCTTGAATTATCATAAAATGCCTCCCTCTTTATTTCGTTTTTGCCCTCTCGGTAGTTATTCAGAGTCGGCTTTTTTTCCATCGCTGCCCTCCAGTAAATCTTCTCCGCCTCTCTGACTTTTCCCTTTACGCTCTTTGTTGTCAGTTCTCTTACAGCCGTATATTTACTGGTGAGCCTCCTAGTTCTCTTTCTCCACTGCGTGTCAACGCTCTTTCTATATAAATAGCGGAACACCTTCACTGCCCACCTACTCTCTTTCATATTCCTTAGCCTTTCTTCAAACCTTATTTTGCTCTGCGCTTCCCTTGCCTCAAAACTCGCCCATCCCATATCGCCCTTTACAGCCTCGTTTGTCGTTTTCCCGTGAGCACCCAACGCGAGGCGTCCCACAGTTCTTTGATTCACATCCATTCCTGATTGTATCTCTGGCCTCATGCACACCACTGAGTTCCCAAATGTAAGCCCCGGTACCATTACCCCTTTCCACAGACCCCTAAGCACCTCGTACCTATTGTGTCCCCATAACGCTCTGTGCTTCATTATTGCTGCGTTCCTTTTTCCCTTTGCTGCCAAGGCTTTTTCGTGTACCTTCATGTATATATCACCCTCATTAACCCATACGCCAAGGTACTTGTATTCGCTTACTCTCGGTATTTCTTGGCCCTGTATGGATACCGCCTGGTCGTTGGGATCATTGAATACCATCAGTCCGCATTTTGTTACACTAAATCCTAGTCCTAGAGCCTCGCCTTCCTTCCCGCATATATTCACCAGCCGTTGTATATCATCTCGACTGTCCGCGAATAAGACAATATCATCAGCATAAAATAAACCCGGAAGCATCTGCTCAATCATCACGCCGCCCTGTTTGTGTGACAGATTAAAACCAATGTTGCTATCTCCTAGCGCTTTTTCCATTCTAACCATGTACAGCATGAATAACAGCGGCGACAAAGGACATCCCTGTCTCAGCCCCTTGCTAATATCAGCGTTCTTTCTGCTACTGATTCCTTCCCATTCTATGCAAACTGTATTTTCTCGATATATTAATTTCCCTCAAAAGCTGTACAAAATCGTCGCCTATGCCCATTCCTTCCAAAATTTCTCACAATATTTCCTGATTAACATTGTCATACGCCCCAGTGATGTCTAGAAAAGCCACATACAACGGCCTCCTTTCTATTTTAGATATTTCTATACACTGAGTAAGAAAAAATAGGTTATCGTCTAAACGCCTGTCTACTCGAAATCCATTCTGAAGTTCTCCCAAAATATTGTTACGTTCTGCCCAGGCTTCTATTTTTAATTTTACTGCTTGCATAGCCATCCTGTATAGTACCGATGTAATGGTTAGCGGTCTATACGAGCGAATGTTGTTCTTTTCCCCCTTGCCTTTATAGATTAAGTTCATTCTGCTTTTTCGCCAACTGTCCGGTATTTGCCTCTTCTGTAAGCATTTTTCTACGGCTTTCAATAGTGCTTCTTTAGTGTTCTGTCCTAATTCGTTAATGAGGCTAACGGGGACCCCATCTAAACCCAGGGCAGTGCGCTTTGGAATTTTTCCTTCGGCCTTTTTCCAGTTGAAATTCTCAAGTTCTAGCTCTTCCTTAGTTTCGTTATCCGTCATGGTTTTATCCACTGGGGGAATCTCTTGGACGATCTTTTTAAACGAACCGGCTGTTACCTTCTGTATGTAACCCAACGCTTCGTACCCTTCCAATTGATTTCCTCTTTCATCAACAATATGCTGTTGCAATGTGGCAGACTTTTTACCTAGCGCTTTTATGTGGTTCCAAAATATCCTAGGCGCGGCCTTCCTTTTGTCATGAATTTCTGTCACCCAGCGTTCGCTTTCACCTTTAATTTTTGCCTCGACCAATTTCTGTACAATAGATTTTTTCTCTAAATATATATCCCATCTTTCCGTGACTTCGACTTGCGGCCGCTTCTCCCTTTTTGCCTGCCTGTGCTCCCTTGATGCTTTACGTCGCTTTTCGATCGCTTCCCGGATTTCCTTGTTCCACCATCGTTTTGGCGTTCTCTTTCCTTTCCAGCAAACAGTTTTCTTCTCTTTACTTATTTCTTTCGTCATTGCATGAACTAGCTCATTATACCCCCAGTCCTTGCCTCGTATTTTGCCTACTTCTTCCTCTACTCTTGCGGCTATATTTTTTATTTGTTTGTCATTTAAATACGAGCTGCCAAACTTCGACTCTACGTTATTATTTTCAGTTTTATATCCCAGTTGTAACGTTATGCGTTTATGATCACTACCCAAGCTGTTCATCCCGTCCTCGTCTATTCTCATTTCTCTCAGTTTTTCATAGATTCCTTCTGTCATAAGACAATAATCAATGTTCGATTGTCTGTTTCTGACCTCCCACGTGATCTGTCCATCGCACTTGGGCCCTGTGTTAACTATCACAAGACTATGGTGCTCGCAAAGATCGAGCAATAACCTCCCATTGGTGTCTGTATATCCGTCAAGGTCGTGGATGTGGGCATTCATATCCCCTAGAAGGATGATTTCGGCCCCGTGACCAAATTCTTTAATATCGGTGTTTATGCAATGCTTTATCTCCAGATTCTTTTCCTTACAGTTATTTCCCGTCCACATGTAAGCTACACCTAGCCACGTTTTCTTTCCACCTACCGTGCCCGAAACCCAGAGGTGCTCTGAACACGTTTGTTTTACTCTCTCCCATTTTGCTCCGCTATGAATAAGCATTCCAACACCCCCACCTTTTCTTTCTGATATGATCCTGTTGCACCCTTCCCAAACATAACTGTCAATATGTGGTGGCTCTTCCAGGTCTCTAAGGTGTGTTTCTGTAACCGCATAAACGCCTATCTTTTCTTTGTTTAACTGTTCCTCAATCTCTAACCATTTTGCCTTTTTTCTGCCACCCTGCATGTTTATGTAACTAATTGCTACATGCGCCTTCGCTCTTTTCTTCCTTTTACCTCCTTTCTGGCATTTCTCAGTGCTACCTGCCCGAAAATCCCCCTGCTTGTTTCCTTTGTTCCTTGCTACCCCGGACTCCGAAGGGCCCGCGTGCCCCCCAAAAAAGCTACTGCACGTCCTGCAAGCCGCCAACCCACCTCATGACCAAGCCTCCTATCGAAGTGAATTCTGTGTCTCTTTGGAAACCCCCCCACCTATGCACTTCCCTGTTTATTTCCACTACTTCGAAACCCTTCTCTCGACTCGTACGCCATATCTCTTTGTTCGCATCGACAACCGCTCTTTGGAGGTTGCCGTCACGCACTGGTATTTCCGGTACCGTGCACACTACTATCTGCACCTGGGGGGAGATGGCGCGCATGTCGTCGACGCCTTTTGCCAAGGTCGTCGCTAATCCTGACGATTCTTTGTTGAGGACGTCGTTTAGCCCTGCCGCAATCATCACGAGGTTGCGTCCGTGAGCCCCAGACCTGAGCTTTTCTCTTGCTTGCCTCATGACTGAACCCAGCCTATGTCCTGGGAACGTCCCTACCAATACTCTTTTGTCGCCTTTCACCCTCTCTTTCAGTGCCTCGGCGCATCGAACTAAATTGGAATCGCCAGCTATAATAACCCGCTGAGGTTTTCCAGCTGGAGTCACCTGCACCTGGCTACTGTCTGGGTGTTTAGCCTGAGTCCCAGCTGCTGCATTGTCTACTCCCTCCCTCAACGCTACTTCCTGAAAGCTGTGCCCAGTGCTCTTTGCACCTGCGTTTTTCACACCCTGTTCTTGCTGCCCCCCCCCCCCCCGCCCTGGAGGTCGGCGCCGCACTATTCTCGCTGTTGCCTGCTTCTTTGTTCACCTTAACTACCATGGTTAGTTCCTCCTCTGCTAACCTAAGCCTCTCCCCCATGGCCTGCGTTTTCTCACGCTCTTTTACCAACGCATTTTCAAGCTCAGCGATTCTGTCCATAAGTCCGCTCTGAGCAGCCATCATTTTTTCCATTTTTGCCTCGATCTCGCACTGTCTACATTTTGCGTCAGCTTCTTCTGCCTTCTCTTCCGCACAAACTTCCATTTTCACCGCTGCCCCGCACCCTGAGCACTTTGCGGTCTTTTTGACCATGACCGCTCGTAGCACAAGAGTTACACTATCTAAAGAACAAAGGCCCTCGATACTACAAACACTTCTCTAAGACAATACGTACCCAAAAACTCAATGGATAGCCCACACTTCAAAACACTCGTGGTGGATGCACGTGCACCTCAGCCACGTGGAGGAAGAAAAAGGAAAGCAAAAAAACCCCTAAAAAAACAAGTTACTGACCCCTCCAAAAAAACCGTACCAACTAATAACCTTGCTACTACAAACACTTCCCTAAGTACAAACAGTTCCCTAAGACAATACGTACCCAAAAACTCAATGGATAGCCCACACTTCAAAACACTCGTGGTGGGTGTACGTGCACCTCAGCCACGTGGAGGAAGAAAATGAAAAGCAAAAAAACCCCCAAAAAACAAGTTACTGACCCCCAAAAAACCGTACCAACTAATAACTACAAATATTGTTTATGCTAATGACCTATACTAGAAAAGCAAGCTCAATGCATGCAAGAAAACTTATCTGCCGCTGTCGTTCCGGAGACCTCGAAAACCACATCCGCTCACGCCGGCGCCCTAGCGAAAACGGAGGTTAGCAGATTGTCGCGCCATCTGTCGACACAGAAACCAACCAATAAATGCTATGTTGGTGTGTTTTCTGTTATGGAGCGCAGAAAGCTCCGGCGCGTCAATGAAGCGAGCCTTATGCAAACGATGTTGCGCACACAGAAAATCCGTCAATTCGCCGTGATTCTGGCGTCCCTGGCGTCTTCGCCAGAACAAGAAAATTCACTGACCTTGTGCCGTCGCTTCTGCACGAACACTTAAGGTTCACGAAGTGTTTTGTCCGTGCTGACTGCTCTCACGAAAGAAGCAGGGAATCGTCTGTTCGGCTGCCGAGGCCGCTGGTGAAAGAACAAGAAAGCTTTTCGAACAGCGGATTATTATCGGTGAATAATTATTCTTTTTTTCGTCTGAATGTCGATGTGTCATTGGGAATCCAGCACAAAGCGCGCATGGTATTCAGTTCACATGACTACAGCATCGATGTGTCAACACAGCAGCAGAAGGCCTTTAATGCAGAGCGTGTCGTCTGCAAGCGAAAAAGCGGATGGAGCAAGTCGACGATCCGAGTGCAGGCGAATTGCAATGTAAGGCGTCTCTATCTCTCGCTGCTTTCTTCTGCCCCTCTTTAGCCGCGTGATAAGAGAGCCATTAACAACTGTTACGGTACTCCAACGTCTGTGGCCGCCACTTTCATGCAATAAACATCGCCTCCGAGATCCGGTGAGTGTAGCGTTTCCAGTTACGGCTCCCAGATGGGGCGACAGTCTGTTAACCTCCGCCATGTTGGCCGTCGGCTTGTCCAGATTTCGGAACACAGTTTGGCAACTGGTATGATTGAAGAACTTTGAATCCATCTATAATCAATAATTAATCATTAATAAGCTTTGGCATTCATTAATCATCTCTTATATGTGCATGAATGGCATGCTTTGGTTTGCTTCTGACCTTCCTTGGGTCATGCGCTACATTTCTTGCACTGGGTTTTGCGTCAGTGTTGACGCAGAGGTCACTTAAGGACACCTTTCAGTTTGCCTTAATGAGTCAACAAGCTGCAAAAAGATTGTCAGCTTGTTGGAAATATGACCCTGGCTACAGTACTCACTGCATGTGCAAAGTGTTTCAGTAGCGGCAACATGAAGAGCAATGACATAAAATTTTCCATTCTGTTCTCGCTCCATATCTGTGCCAATACCACCCAGTGATCAATCAAGTGAAATGTTCTGGGCCATGGCCATTGCACTTTCGTCATGGTATGCAATGAAAGCTGTGAAGATACTACAAGACATTAATATGCTTTACACACGCACGCGAGTGAAGTGTTACCCTGTGCATTTTTTTTTTATGTGCTATGTCTTTACATGCTCAAACCTTCACGAGCCCCAGATTAGGGGAAACATTTCAAATAAACATGTGCATTTACCTCCCAATGTAGTCGCAACCAACTCTGCCAAACATGGCAGCACTATGCGACAAGGGTGTGCCACAAAATCTAAAATGATCCCACGCTCCCTGCAGGCCTTTCACCACCCCCTTGCTCATCGTAATTCCACTAGGGTGCACTGGTGGAGTCGCCAGGGGGCAGGCACTGTCGAGTAGTTGAACAAGAACCTACTAATTTCCGTTATTATGCTTGCAGCTACGAATGCCCCAACTTTCCATTATCGTGTTTGTTGCTTCTGTTGGTGCAGCATGTCATCCTGTGGATGTGCTCTATTGGCAAGCCTTTCTAGACTTAAGCATGACACAGGGCCCATACCAGCATGCTTGGCAAGAGCATGCCTGCAAGATCAGGTGGCCAAAAAAATGCATAGTCACAGTAGCCAGAAGTTTGCAGTGTTTGGAATACCATGGTGGTGATGACATATGTTCATGTGACATTTTGGAGGAGCACTCAATGAGGAGGGCAAGCCAGCCATATGACAGCATCAGAGGAAACAGGAACAAGTGAGGGCCATGTGTTAAATTATCAAATGCTTCCAACTCCCCTTTTATGGTGCCATTTTGAAAAATTCTTTCAGCTACATGCTCATCACAGAGTCAATAGCTAAATTTTGACCTAGGGGTGCTTTTGGGGCTCTTTCACAAACCATCTTACTCAACTGCCCTTTAGAGGAAAGCACTTCAAGAATACACATTCACTCCTTCACACTTGCTTCACAGTGCCCTGTGAAGAGGCTTTTATTGAAAGAGAGAGAAAGAGTGGGTGGAAGAAACTATGTACACTGGCAACATAGTAAGTGCCAATGGCACCCTCGCTGTGCAGATGGCATTCCCTCCAGCATGATGACTGTCACCGCTTCACGGCATCAGCTTGGTGTTGGCTGTTCATTCAGCGGCTCAGAACGGCAGGAAGGCGTGGCAATGCATTTGTGCTTCATTGCCTCCATGGCCTTGGACGAGGGGGAACAGTTTTCGTCTCACCATGTTCACTCAGCGCTTCCTGTGAGACAATATGCCGAAAACAAAAAGAAAAGAAAAGCTCTAGCATAGGCATACACAGAGTTCTCCATTAGTGGGGAGGGGAGGCGAAGGTCCACTGCAATGCCCTTCCTTCAACCAACCTCTCTCTTCCAATGAGGCCATTTTTGTCCAAACTCAGCGGAGTGTAAAGTTATGAAGCACATTTGGCACCCACAGTCATGTGATTAGGGAGGACAGTCTCCGCCTCTGTACCCCGCCTGTGTGCATGCCTATGATACTGAGCTAACAAATAATGAATACTCCCAGAGTTATACAGGCATAAGTTACCAAGAAAGTTGGCGAGGAAATCGCTGATAGGCTACTTCCCTAGCATAATCTGTAGCACACTGTGCTGGTTACACAGTGGCTGTGCGTTTGTTTCCTATGGATTTCAGATTTGTCTCTTTTCATGCACCTTAGTACCTCTTTGTCCTACAATTAGTGCAATCAACTACAAACAGCATCTCTTAAGTTTTCCTTGGCTTCATTATCTGTTGGCTTAAGGGGGGACGTGGCAATGGGAATGCTCAGTTTGATCAAAATTTTCCATTTTTCAATTAATTTTTTTTCATGATCCTTGGACCTTCTTTTACCTTGTGGTGGAATATTATAATGAAATACACAGTGGTAATACGGAAATTGCCACTTTATCAATGTGTTGTCATCCAAAATCGCAAGAAAATCGGGCTTCCAAAGGTGCCGCCATCTTGGTGTCATCGTAAAAAGGAGCAGTTGAACCTGAGGATAGCCACACCACTGTGTTTCTCCAACAAAAAATACAATCAGCAAAAGCGAGCAAGAACTTAGCTGCTCGAAATTAACATTTGACTGTTTTCATGAAATAAAACTTTGAGCTCTGTTTTCTCAGCTTCCATTTTTTGAGCAGTTGCTGTCAGTCATCCCAGTGCCATTTCATAACTAATGAAGCTAAATTCATTCTGTTTTTTTCACTTAGATCCTGAAACATTAGTGAGCGCCGTAAAGCTATTCATTTCTACCTGCACATCACACAAACTTTTATAACTGTATTTTTGCAAAAGTTGTTAGTAAGAAAATATGACGAGGACATTTCAAAATTTTTTTCTGTACTCGTTCGGACATAAGAAAAATCAATGAACAGCTTTACGGCACACAGTGGGCCTTAGTGTATATGCTTAAGTAAACATGGTACTGAAATTTTATCTAATTAACTGATTAATTAGGGGGTGACTGTAAGGGTCTATAAAGTGCTGTAACTCAGAAACTATGATAGATAGCTTAAAACCGATTCCATTTAAGATATTACCATAACAAACTACATCAGTGTGCCAAATTTCATCAGTTTATACCCATAAGTAGCAAAGATAGTTTTCATTGCCACGTCCCCCCTTAAGGCGGTTGTGTACAAGTGTAGATGGCTCCAGGAATTCTGGGGAGGTTCAATGCCAAAAAATAGGCAAAATTAAAATACTGCTTGCAAAGTGACCAGAAATAGTATTGCAGACATTTTAAAGGTAAGTTAGTACTTCTCTTTTGCATGCTTATAAATTCAAACTTCGTACATCAAGAAGGCAACATTCCAACTTTGCATAATGGTTTACCAGGAACTGCATAGTGGAGATTGCGAGAGTAAGCATGCTCACAAACATTCCTGACTCTCACCCACACAGGAATGCGACCCACCATATCCAAAACCTGAACTCTGACCACATTCTCGGTAGCAAAACGCATCAGTGACTGAGCAATTGTTGTTATGATACAGTTGTTAGAGTTAAGTAGTATTAGTAACCTTTTCTTTTCGAATAAAGTTGGTTTCATAGTGGTGCACATAAAAGCAGAGAAGAAGTGCAAGTTAACGGCTACATTTACTTGGCCGACACTTTCGAGCAATGCACCAGCATTCATCACAAAAGGCTGGTCCATTGGTCGAAAGTGTTGCCAAATGAATAACCAAGCTGTGTTTCTTCACTTTCCAGGTATGCTTGGCCCTTTGAAAAAGACACAGCAAGAAATCACAAACATTCGCACAGCTAAAATATTTTAAGCACTTCACTACATGCGCCGGTTCCTTAAAACTGGCAAAAGATGATATGACACCACCTGCTGCATTCACTAACAGTTCTACTGACAGCAGACAATGTAGAATGCAGGCTTGAGAAGCTTTTGTTAGTGGTCAACTAAAGAAGATACGGAAATGACATATGTAGGACGTCATTATTCTTAGGTCACATAAAGTAATGGTTACATAAGGGACATCACAGGCTTGGGCTTACTACAAAAGGAGTGAGGAAGCATATTTTTGCGGGCAGCTGCTGCAGCATGCCCCTTACACTTGCAAACGTAACATAATTACTCACTTGAAGCACAAACACACATAAACGATACATGCTTTGCTGTAGCATCACATCCATAATTTGTAGCTGACAAATGTGAAGTACCAGTTACTCTGTACAAAAACGACTGCTACACAGAATATGGAGTGACGAAGCTACGACTGGACCATTTTTCACAACTTCTGCAACATTCATCACGGTCCGCTCATATGGAATAGTAGTTAAATGTACTAACCATAAATAGCATGCAACTATGTTTGTCAACACACAAAACTAATGGTTATCCCAATTAAGAAAGGGCTTTTTAAGAACTCCAATATGTAGAGGAAACAAACAAAGAGTTGAGCAAAATAAAATGTGCCTTACGTCTATCAGAAGCATGTGGAGACCTGCAAACGAATATGTCAAAAGGGCAGCAAATGCAGCAAGCAGCCACTATTAAATGTGTAATGACGCTTTATACTATAATATTTCTTACATAAGAAATGTAGTGACTGCACTAAAATTTCATTTTTAGATACACAAGCACACAATATAATATACTGTACTTACCCACATAATTTGTGCACTTCTTTTCAAGAATCTAGGGCTTCAAAAAGGCGGTATGCAAATTATGCAAAGATTTTGAAAGTGCATCACATTAATGTGTAAATATAGAACTGACGTAAACCATGCATTAATAAAAGATCGAGATAGCTAGCCGAGAAGTCTAATCTGGGTATCTTCATTGCAAGGGCCGTCATCGAAATCCCAAAATGCAACTCCGATTCATATTAGTGTGATTGTGGTGGCACGGTTCGGTTCGCATTTACTTTGACAAACTTCACAACAAGGAGTTTGAATGTTGTCGTATAGGTATTGTATCCCATTTTTACTGAGCAAACAAGCCGAGTTTATGGCAGAGCCTAAGCTTTTAAAAAAAAAAAGAAGTAGTAGGGGGGGGTCTTATTGCAGTAAGGTGGCACTAATAGAGAGTTGAGGCTTGGGCAATGGAGCCAAGAGGAATACATGGGGATGTAAAATATGCGAATAGCTGTTTTTAATGCAAACCGTGCTAAATGCTAGGGGTGCAGACTGAGTAAAGGCGCAAATTATGCGAGTAAATATGACAAAAACCTCCGTCAATCAACTAAAAATCTGGAAAACAGTAGTGCAGCATGCAACAACACTGTGCTGGTAACACAGGGAATGGGGCAATACAAGGACTACGAATTCGTGACGTCAAAGTGCATACTTGTTTCCGAAGATGAGGTCTGCATCTGGAGCTCCTTTGGGGTGTTGATATTTGTGCCTTCTGTCACGATTCAGGTTTAACACCACAGGTCTCTGCTGTGCTGCAAGCATCTCTGATTAAGTGGAAAACACAAAAAGAAAAAGAAATGAAATGTCACCCTGTCGACTGCACAATATCTTTCCGGAAACATCTCTATAGATAAAATAAAACCCCCTTTTTGACATTGTAGACGCATGCATTGGAAATTGGCGATACACAGTACACGAACATCATGCAGTAAATTAAGAAATCTACCTTTTATCGCTTGACACGAGCCGGCACACTGTGCAAATGCATCTCATTTTTAATTTTCCGAATTTTAGAAAGAGTCTTGCCAGATTAACTCGCAATGAAATGTTTGTCACTAATGCAGTCAAGTCCAGTTAAATGACATCTTGTTACATAAGTACAGGTGGCTTTTGTTCATTCAGCTTGTCACTTAATTTGAATGCTCTGAAAAGTCCCATAAAAAACAATCAGACAGCTATTGAACAACTTTTTTAGTTGGATTACAAAAAGCGTTTCACTTCAGTTCATTCAACTCTACTGGTCTTCCTCATGCATGCTACAGTTTAAGGCTTGAGAACACGACATCCAAAAGATGGCACTATGCTTGTACAGATGAGAAGCTGTGTGCTTTGTTTAATTTATTTAAAACCTCTTACTGACTCAAGTTCCCTCTGCTAGCGAAGCCCTCACATCTGTCTCATGTCTCATAACACTCAAGCATCATTTCATCATGGTAACGATCTTCCATGCATGATAGTTGAGTCACACCTGAAAAGTACAAAACGATGATACTAGAGGCTACTCCTAGCACTAAGAAAGCGCTATGATTTCACTCCTTTTGCCACAGTTAAGTCAACTTTCCAGATAGCTCAACAAAAGACTGCTGTCTCAGAAAGGCATTTTAAATTAATGAGAGTTCACTGCAGTCGGTAACCAATGACGATGTTTGGCACACAGCCTGTGCAGCGAGCAGCAAAACTAGCCACTATTGTCTACAGACATTGAAAGTCATTATTGCATAAACCGCTGTTCTTGGCAACGCCATTAGGATGCTTTCCTCTCCCACTTACCTTGGTAATCTTCTTCCTCTTGCCTCTCATTGATGTTTAACGTGAGCATCTTCACTTGTTCCTTCTCTGCTCTCTCAGCCTACAAGGAAAGGGCAGTTTGTCTTGACATACTATTTACTACTCATTGCTTGCGTGTTTCTACCTATGGGGCAGAAACTTGGAGGCTCACTAAAAAGGGTTCAACTGAAATTGAGGATGATGCAGTGAGCAATGCAACAGGAAATGACAGGTGTGATGTTAAGAGACAAGAAAAGAGTGGGTCAAAGAACAAACACATGTTAATGACATCTTAGCAGAAATTAAGAAGAAATGGGTGATGGCAGGGCATATGATGAGAAAGCAAGATAACCATGGGTTTAAAGGCAACAGAGTGGATCCCTTGAGAAGGCAAGCACGACAAAAGGCAGCAGAAAGTGAGGTGGGCAGATGAGATCAAGAAGTTTGGGGGGTCACGTGATTGCAGCTAGCACAGGATTGGGATAACTGGACATCTGGGGGAGAGGCCTTTGCCCTGCCATGGGCATGGACATGATGATGATGACTCATGAGAAACAATAGCTCAGAAAAACATCAATTTAGCTGTAGTATACACGAGGTGATACCTTCACAACACTTTAAGTGAAAGTGACAATGGTTTAGAAATATATGAGAAATAGAGGAACTATTACTCAATGCTCAGGGCCAGAAGTAGTGGGGCTAGTTCGTCGTGAAATGCATTTGTACATGAGACGCTAAAGAAGACTGTCACAGAAGGTGGATGGCTCAGACCCACAACAGCAAAAATATTGATAAGCTTTGATTGTGGAGAGTTTGCTTAGCGAGGTCACTCACCTCTTCCCTGTCCTTCAGGTTCTGTGCAAGCTCAGAAGACACTGGAACCTCCAAGCTCTTGAACTGCACACACACACATAGTGAATAATGCACATTGGCCTTGATACCATCTATTTTTTTTTTAATTTTCAACAGCAGCAGCTAGCACCTGTCAAGCCAGTGTGCTTTTAATTATGATCCTTAATACCACAGTGTAAAATTGCTTAAAATGCACTTGCAAAGTTAGCCTTTAAATATCATTACGTGTTTTACTGGCTAAAATAACATCGATACGAAAGGCATGCCTTAACACTTGCCATTTGCATTCTACTGTAAAGATAGAGTAGCATAAGTAGAACTAAATTTTTGCAGGCAGCTTGTGGCAAGCCACACAATGCCAAAAATGAAATGAACACAAGACAATAAATATTTGCAAACAAAGGGTTTTTCTCAGAACTTCCATAGCCAAAAATGAGGTGAACGAAAAACAATAAATATTTGCAAACAAAGGCCTTTTACGAAGTGCTGTCTCTAACCCAATCTTTCTTTCACTTTTTTATGGAAAGTGCTGGGTCGACAGACCTAAGACAGAACCTGACATAGGGCTACCACTTTTAGCTGGCTAAATATGAAACAAGATGTCTTTTTTTTTTTCAAACCTGGGGCTTGTTTCCTTTGCGGGTCATCAAGATAAAGTTCATGGTGTTCTTGTCTTCCTCTCCTTTCTTCTCAAGAAGGTTACTGTCTGCAATGACCGGATTTTCTAACATCAGATTTTTAAAAAAGTTTGACTGTAAGTAAGAAGCAACAACTTGAAATATGCCAGGTGCCCCAGCTAACACGGACCATGTGCTTAAAAAGAAGAAGAAGAAGCAAAACCTTCTGTATGAACAAAGCCAACTGTGTTAGTAAACTCCTGAAGAAGCCTCTGGTGTTTTGGCATTTCGTAAGGGCTCAATCTGTGGTGAGGCTTTCAAGAATATTTTATACACACCGTCCATGTTAACTGGGTCATCTAATAGATGTCATGAAATGCAATGGAGAGCATGAGGAACAACAACCAATGAACACAAAACACACACACATGACAAGCATCTCGAGGTGTGTTATCACCTATCAAGCACAAATTATTTCCATATTTCTAGCATCACTGAAAATAGAAAGCATGAAACAGGTAAAAATTAAAAATTAATTTTCCTCATTCATTTCATTGCCACTACAAATTTGAGCTTCATAACTGAACAACAGCGTCAGTTGTGGTATGAGAAGTGGCTGTAATGCTTGCAAAAAATTCAAAAACACTCAGAACAAAGCTTCTCATATGGCCACACAATGACGACATGAAAAGCAACACAGACGACTATCATTCGGTCTTTCTTTATTCGCTATGATTAGCTCTGCTACTTCTTGCAACTATCAAATGTCACAATTGCATGTGCAAATATGATGCTCCATGCCCTTATTTATTTAAAGCCTAGTCCTAGTCGCAGTACTGAAGTCCTAGTCGCAGTACTTTTACATATCTTCAAGGGAAACTGAAGTGAGTGAAGGGACTTACATGTCTTTTTTTGCTGTCCTGTACCCTTTAGGCTCATAGGGATGACAATATCTGCCTGGGGTTTCACCGAGTCCTGGCTACGATGCTGGAAGATAAAGACAGTGCACTTAGAACATTCAAAGAAGTTTATATACAAAGTGGAACATCGGCATACAAGTAAAAAAAAACCTCTAAGATTAACATATGAACAATAAGCAGTGAATAGCATGCATACATTTACAACACAACACAGTTTCCCATGCATGCTACACATTTACACGTAGTCTGAAATTAATATATGAGAACCTACACAATGGTAAATACTAAGTACACATTCGTAAATTTCTTGTTGTACAACATGATCCTGCAGGTTAAGACATGCAAAGCCAGGCACTGATAAAAGCTTGTTGCTATCTATCCAACAAAGCAAGGTGCAGCAACTGTATCATCCGAGAGCCATGGGAGCATGCAAACAGTTTAAGATTGCCCACAAGGTTTTAAGGCTCGTGAAAAGAACCAAACATAGGTGTAGCCAGAGGGGTTCAAAAAATGAGCCCAAAAGTATGCCTTCTTGAAACCTAAAGGCACCGGCGCAACCAGACGACACAGAAAGAGGGACAAGGACACACCGCGCTCGTGTGTCCTCGTCTCTCTTTCTGTGTCGTCCGAGTTGCGCCGGTGCCTTTAGGTTTCAAGAATGTACCAACTTCGCCCAACAAGAGGTTTTGATGAAAAAAATGCCTGCGCATTAGAATAAAGTGCAAAACCAAAATCAAGTTCATAAAAGCCTCCTGTCAGAGGGGTCAGATGCAGTGTCACTGCCATCGCAAAATGGCGACGCCCATGGTGGCAGAGTGCACTTTGGTGAGAGTTCATGTTGGTCGGTTTCGTACTCCACTGCAGCCAGTTTGAGCTGTATTTGTTCCAAACTGAGCGCAAATGGTAGCATGCCAGTGTTATCATACAGCTGATTTCAAAAGAAAGGCATTTTTCATGCTGAAGATACCCGCGTCGCTTCACGTGCCCTAGGCCTCTGACTGTGAGTGATGCTGGTGTCACATGAGCGCTGTTCATTGTGGTCAATGCCGATCCACATCCTTCTCACTGATAACGATCAACCATGGTTGTAGCTACATGGTCCAAACTAATCCAAATCAAGTCAGCCGCCGATGTCAGCCAAATCGCGATCTGGGAGATGAATCGCAATGTGCAGATCGCAGTTAAAAGTGCCCATGTACTGCCGGTACGACGTAAACAAAGAGGGCACTACGGTCTCCAGCTGCATAACGACAGGGAAATGTTTCTCCGGGACGAATATGGAAAAACAACCGGAACTTGAAGATAAGCTTGCAGGCTTTCTTCAGCAACTCCTCGTAGGCCAAGCTTGTCACACCAACAAGCGGCGCAATTGAAGCGTGCGCATAAGTGATCTCAAAACAGTAAAAATGGATCACAACAGAAAAGGAAATGCTGGAAGAATAAATTTCTTATTCTGTAAAGGCAAGAAATACTCATCTCTTTCTTATGAATGCCAATACAATGACATACCACAGTTTCTTTTTTAAAACTATACATTCAGGTGCATCATCATTCTGAACCTGCAAAAACTGTGTGTGCGTTAGAGTCATGTAAATACGGTATATACACATAAGCAATGGTATACATGTACACAAACATGCATAAAGAAGGTCGGACTCCCTGGAAATCAAATCCTGGCTACACTGCTGAAATAAAAATGTAAGTTTTGGAATTAAACCAAATGTAGGACTCACAAGTATGCTTTCTGAAAGCATCTTGTCAAACGCCGCCATAAAGTCATCGTCCTCGGGGCATGGGGCACGCCGGGGCCTCTGGCTGACCAATGTGACGTCTTGCTGAGAGTTCCCGGGGTCCTCCTCCAAGTTGCCGGCTTCATCATCAGTGCTCGATCCAACGTCATCCTTTAACAGGCAGTACGGTACTACATCAGCGAGTGGTTTTCAACGAAGGACTCTTAATGAGAATCCAGCATGTGCACTGCCAAGTTGCCCATCGTAAAAACTGCGCTAGTATATGTGGTAAAGCCTGTTGTAAGCTGCAATGCACACACTACAGTTGAATAGAAGCACAATTCCTGGCACATAACGAAGATAATTGTCATAAGACAGCCGCAAAATTGTAAGGAACTCTCAACTGACTGTGTTCTGGCAATCAGGAAATAGCGAATGAAAACAGAAATGACTACAGAAAATCACAGGGAAAAAAAAGGCAACTTGAAGAAAGAAAGTAATTTCGTTACACTTATAAACCTTGATAAATTTGGCTTAACAACTTAAAGAAATTGCTAAATTTAATTGAAATAAGTTTTCTAAGCAGTCTAGCACTATACTAGTTTAGAGGCTAACAGCAAGTTAGCTAGAACACAGCTGTAGACAAAACGTACTTCTAGTGGCTGACTCTGGCTTCCACTGTAGACATCTGTGTCACCATCGCCCTCCACGTCTCCATCTTGGTCACTACATTCACCACTGTGGTTCTCTTCATCGGGTTCCTCTAAAGAAACAAAGAAGAGATTTGCATACATTGAATGCATCATGCTAGTGCAATTCTATACAGATTTACTGCAATCACTGCAAAACCAGCAACCAGCAATGGTTTTAAATTTCATCATCATCAGCAGCAGCCTGTCTATGCCAACTGCAGGGCAAAACCCTCTATGAAGTAGTAGTGCTTCACCACAGTGTTTATGTGCATAGTTTCAAAGAGTGGCTACGCGCCAGTGGGCTGATATATAACATGATTGCACCAATTGTAAGTCGGCCCATTTTGATGAAATCTGAAATCCAAAGTTGGGCAACTGACTTAGAATTAAGTTGACATACAATAGTATAAATACGGTATGCCCAAACAGCATAATATGCACCACCAACCTTCCACTTCTTGAATTGGGCTGAGGTTTTCCAGCTCTTTGGCTTTGTTGCTGTCCCCATCATCACCATCCACTGCAGGAGGAGACAGATATTCAGCTGCAAAGGCAAGAAAGATATTAACAAAACCATGAATCGAATGACCCTAAAATATTAGCCCTTTACATCCTGTAGACAAGCTCACTATGCCTGCAGACTTCAGATGGCCATTAACTTAGACTAGCTGAGGAAGACCACAGCAAAATGTCCTGGTTTCTCTAGCCAAAGAAGATCTGAACAACCCCGTAAATCTACCTCACATTTTCATGCAGATATGATACTATGATACCTCAATGCTGCTTTCCATTAAAATATGGCAAGTACAACTACTAACTGCAAGAAAAGCACGAAAGTCACCTTTCTTTAACACTTAGCAATCTTAACGTGAACAATAAAAAATATTTAGGGGTGTGTAAATATTCAAAAATTTCAAATATTTTGGCATAGTTGATGAATAGCAAGCACCGAAGGGAAAACGTTGAAGGAAGGAAACGTCAGAATTGCAAACGGTTATTTTTTATCACTGAACTACCAGGAAGCATGAAGCTCAACTTTTTGTGGGAATATGGAGGGTATATTGATCCCTAGATCTAGACTTTGCTTAAAGTTTCACTGTGTTAGAAGAGAAAGTGTCATCAGTCTACTGTCACCATCATGACATCACTAATTTTGTTCGCCGAGCTGTTGATGATACATCAAAGCCCTCCCTAACACGTTCCCGTGCATGGTGAAAGGAATAAAGCTGGGAGAGCGCATCACGTGACAATATTGAGGGTTATTTTTTATCACTTAACTACCAGAAAGCATGAACCTCAACCTTTTGTTGGAATATGGAGGCTATATTGATCCCTAGATCTAGACTTCGCTTAAAGTTTCAGCGTTTTGGAAGAGAAAGTGTCATCAGTCTACTGTCACCATCACGACATCACTAATTTTGTTCGCCGAGCTGTTGATGATACATCAAAGCCCTCCCTAACACGTTCCCGTGCATGGTGAAAGGAATAAAGCTAGGAGAGCGCATCACGTGACAATATTGAGGGTTATTTTTTATCACTTAACTACCAGAAAGCATGAACCTCAACCTTTTGTTGGAATATGGAGGCTGTATTGATCCCTAGATCTAGACTTCGCTTAGAGTTTCAGCGTTTTGGAAGAGAAAGTGTCATCAGTCTACTGTCACTATCATGATATCAGTAGTATTGTTTGCCATGCTCTTGGTGATACATCAAAGCCCTCCCTAATATGCTCCTGTTCATGGTGAAAGGAATAAAGCTGGGAGAAGGCATCATGTGACAATCTTGAAGCCTAGTCATGAAAAATTTATAGGAGAGAATCATGGCAAATAGGCCTAGGTCACATGGCAGGCAAAAGCAGTAGATTAATGCACTTTTGTGAGCAATACGGGCTGTAATACGTAAACACATGGCAAACAAGCCTCAAAACCATACATTTGGTGGTTTGGGATTGTTATATTTTAGGGATAACTCTGGCAATAAAAGATTATATACACCAGACCACAGTTTTACAATGGCTATGAACTTCCACACCACAGTTCCCAAATCAGAAGGAAATGCACCAAGATGCACCATTGCATATACTAATACAGTCATGCGGGTAAATCATAGACACAAGAGAGAAAACAGGCCGCACAAGATCCACATTTTGACAACTGCGCGATTATTTTTTTTTCCCACTCACACAGCTTGGGTTTGAGCTCGGACATGAGATCTTCAACAGCAGTTGTAGCCTCCTCGGCACTCTCGCACAACTTCATTTTCGGTCGAAGTGGAAGCAGGGTATCCTTAACAAGATAGTCCACTGTGATGGGGAAGGGATTTTCCTCGCCGTATATATCAGATGACTTCTTCTGCCAGTAATATTGCTGCAAATCGGCCGGCAAAGAAAAGAAGAGAGCCAGGTGCAATCAAACCTCTCTACAACGAATTCAGCACGACATCAAAATTGCTTAGTTATATCTGATAATTTATTATAAATGTATATTTATAATATTGTTTCAATGCAATACTACTTCTCACTCAGTGCGTCATAACCAATACTTCTTTATACCTGAATTCTGTATATGGAGGTTTACATCACATACCTATGCACATTATTTGTCATGGAGTATTCATTTACTTATTTACAGACCACCTACATTGCCTCAAAGGCATTACCTAGGGGACAAGAAAACAGAAAAGCATTTTCACTGAACCACCGCGACATATATATTTTTAAAAAATCCGCTACAATCTTGTAAAGGAAAAGAAACAAATGTACATCAGATTAAACAAGATGTTTTCAGAAGTTTACAAATACAGTGGAACCCCGCTGTTACATTCCTCACTGCTGCGTTTTCCCGGCTGTTACGTTGTTTTTCATCGGTCCCGGCATAGCTCCCATAGGGTCCCATGTATTGCGAACCCCGCTGTTACGTCGCAACTGTGGGCCTGTTCCCGCATGATGCATCGCAACCTGGCACGCCGTACCCGCCCGGGCATCGCTATTTTGATTTTACTTTTGACAGTCTTGGTCACGCTTGCAGGAATCGCCGCCTGCTGATGGCTGCCGAGATAGTGCCAGCGCTATCTCGGCAGCCGAGCGACACTCCCCACCCCCCCTCCCGCTTTTGCATCTTTTCATGCTCGTTAAATACGGGCGAGGCGTTTCCTCCCCGCTTCGATGGCAGGCGATCCAATAGGGGTGATGTTATCACCTCCGAGCGACGGAGATGTGCTGGGCGCGTTTGATCTCTGCTTCAGCCGTTTTCGTCGCCCCTACTCGAGTGCTTTTATTCTAGCGACTGTACTTTGGGCTCTGGGGGCTTCCGGAGAAAAGAATCGGAAAGAGGAACATCGCACTCGCAGCCCCTTTTGCGTATGACTGTGCTCGCCTGCGCAGCGAGGGGCACGGCTGCACGGCTGTCCAAAGTCTGTCCTGTGCGCTCGCCGGCGAGCTGGTTCGGGCCGGACAGCGAGCGCAAAATATACGATCTTTTTTTTTTTTGTATTGCTGGCTAAATGTCAGGGATGCGCAAATTATGCGAGGGCACAAATTATGCGCGTAAATACGGTTAACAAGCACTGAAGACGGAACGTGAAAGCGCTATCGAGCGATCGTGGACCAGACGACCAGCCGTACTCGCTATCACAAACCACGCGCGGGGTGCCGGAACAGGATGCAGTGATCGCAGTGACGGGGCGGGGCGACTTGCCTCCAAAACTGGCGAGTCACGCTGGAACTAAACCTCAATGATCACAGTTTTGATTGCGATCTCTGAGGCCATACCTTTCTCTCATCGAGGCACCGAAGGCTATAATGGCGAACCCATTCACTGCGCTCGACAGCCGTGAACGGAGTCCGAATTATCGAATTTAGAGCTAGAAACCGTCCGAAATATCAGCCGGTTTTATCACAATAAGCCTATGTTGGCACTAGCGGTACTGCGCGGCTGTCCGGATTATCGGTCGGCGACCTAGATGGCTCACCTTGCTGAAATAAATAGTTTGAAATCAAAGTGGCCCTATTCTCATTCATTTTGGGAGCTTTCCTCACTCTTGCGTTTTCCCGGCCGTTATGTTTTTTCCCCCGTGTCCGCTGAAAAAGCGTATGAACGGGGTTCCACTGTAGTTGCTTTTTCATGAGAAACACTATGGAGTGAGCATTACACTAACATAAAGCAAGAATTTATTCAAATATAAAGCGAATTTTTCATAAAGAGTAAGCTCTCTGTTTAAAAGGAGCATCCAACAGTGTGCATTTAAACTTCAACCTTTCTGCATAACTATGGCATAATTTGCTTTCCTCAACATGTCAGGTTCTGCACAGACACTATGCATCAAGAAAATGTAATAACCATCACTTTGATGTTATATAATTTAACAGCAGCTATAAACAGCAACAAAGTGGGTACAAGGATGGGAGATAAAGCAAATTAACACAGCAACACTCATCTTGTCCATACACATGGATATCACTTGTGCTTTTTGTCCTAGATTAGTTTAATCTGCCATTAAACCATATTTAAAAAAAAAAAAGAGAAAGATTTAGTTTCTGAGGTCATGGGAAATAAGCCCTTACAAAACACATACATAATTGTATGTATGTGTTACATACACATGACATAATTGTATGGTGTCATTGAAGCCCCACTTTGAAAGTGTGACAGTTTTCGGTATGTCCACGTAATGTTTTCAAGGCTACTAGAACATTTTTTTTCTGTGATTCGTGGTTCAGTACTAATTAGGAGAATTCTACAGCACCTACAGTCACACTGTAATTGTACAGATTTGACCAATTAATTTGTTGCTGTCAAACAGCCCATCTCCACATATCACAACATTAGTGCACACAACTTCTCACAAGGCGGGCAACATTAATCAGATAAGTATCGGGCCCCCACACACTTTCCTAGCACTGCTCGTGCACCAAATTAATGCTCAGGTCCCAAGGAGGCAGGACCGTCTTACCTGAAAGAAGACCAGGAAGCAATCGAGTTTCTTTTTGGAAGACCCAGTGTTGAAGTACTGTCCGCAAGTCTCAAGCAAGATGCAAACCAGTCGTATGCGGAACAGGCTGTCAGGTGGATCCAAGGCACTTGGAGACCCTGAAGATTGCATCCGTTTTACATGACAGCAAAAGGTAATGACTAGCAGTGTGCGAATATTCAAAATTTTTAAAATAATTTTCGAATAGTGCTTGCCAATCAATTTGATTCACACTCAAGTTTTGCTACTTTACTATTCCAATTATTTAAGGTCTGTAGTTAAGGGGCAAGATATGCTGATTTATTTCTGGGGTTTTACGTCCCAAAACCAGCTATGATTATGAGAGATGCCATAGTGGAGGGCTCCAGAAATTTTGACCACCTGGGGTTCTTTGACGTGCTGCAAGATATTCTATATTGAGGCAAGATATGCTATGTCACAAGACCATGTGGCCCAATCCCGCTTGTAGCTCGTTTTGCCACATAACACTCACGTACCGCGGCTAAGTTAACACTCGTGTCCTGCAGCGAAGCTAACGCTCGTGTACCGCGGTGAAGCTAAAGCTCCCATACTGTGGTGGAGCTAACTAACACTGGTGTACTGCTAACAGTCATGTACCGCAGCAAAGCTAACGTTCTTGTACTGCGGCAAGGCTAATACTTGGGTACAGTGGTGAAGCTAGCTCATGCATACAGTTCTCTGTTGAACTCTTCTTTAGGACTCTACTGTCTTTTTGCTAGGGACGACAATGTGGAAGTACACTAGTCATGAAATAAGCTCTTTTGTGCCCAATTTTAGCAGTGCATTTCTCTGTAATTTAAAACGGCATTATTTAAAGAATATTCAAACGTTATTCAAGAAATATTCTATTTGTTTCACACTCAAACATTAACATTCCAATTCGATTGGCACTCAAAATTTTGTGACTAATACTCTAGTAATGACAGCAAACCATAAAATGACATGTGGCCACAAGCCAATGCAGCCAGCAGAAAGCTGGACAAGCACCTAGTGCATTCACTGTTGATTGGTTTTCTAGCTACATTCAATTTCAGTCTGTCATCCACTAAACTGAATGGCCATTCGTTGGGAAAACACTGGTGATACAACCATGCAAACAAAGCCAAAGAATGAGAAAAGCAAAAATTCAATATGGCAGCAATAAGCAAACTTCCTGGCTACCAGCAGCTCCAGAGTGCTGTCAAACTAATGTGAAGGCTCTGACCATATAGAAAGGCGAATTTCAGATAAAAAAGAATGCTCCAGTGCAAAAGTTTATATCTGAGATGTGAGTACTAATACACAGATAGGTCCAGAAGAGCTATGAGGAGTGAATGTTTCTGACACCTGAATTGAAGGAATGCCACCTGAATCAGGCAAACCTTAGCAAAAGCTGAAACATGAGAAGGTACTCACCGCTGAGGTTGACACCAAAGGTGATGAAAGAGTAGAGAACTTTAAATATGACTGATGACTCGACCATGCGATAGTTGTATAGCTCGCCAAGATAGTGCACCACGCTCACTCTCCGCTGATTGTACTTTGGGTGATTAACCTGGAAAGAAGTAAAGAGGACACAAAGGCAAATGGCAAAGTGGCACTGTAGAGGAACCAGTAAATCCCACTCTCAGCTTCACCTCACAAACATCACGAAAGAAAGAAAGAGAAGGTATAGATTGCATAAGTCATCCAGGAAAAAGACACAAGCAGTGAGCACTTTATCATCTTCCCCCAACTGCTGCGCACACAACAGATAAACATACAACAATCATGAAAGGACTACTGGTACACAAAGGGACAAATCCTTTTACGGAGTGTGTATTTGCAGAGTGTCTTTACTGATTTTACATGTTCAAAATTTTGTATCTTACAAAATTATAATGCAATAGTCAAAGTAAACTATTTATACAGGTAGCCTACGGTTACCATGCAGAAACAACACATTCTAGAGCTGCCCAGAAATGAGATTGGCATAGCAAAAAAAAAAAAATGAAAGGAAGCACATAACATTACACTTAACCATGAGTGGCAGTGCCAGTGATGGCATTACCATGCATGGGACTACTTGAACGTTATCTTAAAATGTCAGCTTGGTTGCACACCAAAAAGAATGACAGTACACACTGTGACAGCAAGTTTCGTGAAAATTAAAATCTACCCGGGAGACAAAGAAGCTATGCCTGTTTTGCATCGCAGAAAACAGATTGGGTCATATCCTCATTACGCATTCTATTCTCTCGTCTTACCTCCATTCCAAGCCTGATGTCTTCCAGAACACCATCCACAACCTGTGGGCCAACTGTCTCCTGTAATAAGAAGCATTGCAATTGCTGTGCATTTATTGCAGAGGCAAATCCTATCCATCAGCATTAATGCACATGCCTTCATGCGCAAATGAACATTTAGACCAAAACTGCCCTGTGAACGCAAAGCAGTTTAGTGCAATAACGCACAGATATTTTTAGCAATATACACATGCACAGAACACACTCCCATCGGGCAAGCACACAGTGCACAGCCATTTATCACATCTAATGTAGGAATCATAGCTTCAGAGCATATGGTGATGGGCATGGATATGGGATGATGGGCACGAATGATGGGCATGTTAAGTCAATGTAGTGATGGGCATGGATTTATACACTCCGCCAGGGGGATCCCCATTGCCCCAGAAATTATTTCGGCTAGACCAACTCCCAACCAATAACTTTGTATCCACATTCCCTTCATGTTCCGCTACCCCCTCCCCCTCCCATGAATCAACATTCTGGATAAACCCCCAGTGATGGGGAGCTGTTTTTTTTCCGCAAGTGACGTACTCTCCTCGACTTCACGGTGCATTTTTGGATCCTGCCACAGCAACTGTTTGGCGACAGGTTGTGTGAGAAAGAACAGGAATATTGCTATTATGCCAACGCAGGAATGAAAAGGAACTCTAAATACGACAAGAAGAGAGGAAGAAAGACGAGCATTACGTGATATGCAACCAGGCCTGCTAGAAGATTGGCCATGCACCGAATGTTGTAGTACTTGACATTCCAGATGGCGACCAGACACTTGGTGGCGTAGGCGCACACTTCAGGATTGTCCCAGTCCAGCTTGCGCATCTGGCGGAGGATCTGTGGTGCAGAGGGGTCAGCAGACCACTGGTGTTGAGGAGAGGGCAAGTTGGGTTTCGCATTCTTAAACTGGTAGAGCGCATCGAGGTAAAGGACGAAACAGATGGAACAGCCAAAAGGAGGAACAGAGCAGTGTCTCGGCTGTCTCCTCTGCTCTCTTAATTCTTTTGGCCATCTTGGATGCGTCTTCCTTTCCCTTGATGCATTGTACCAGTTAAGGAGGGTCAGCAAAACAACTCAAGTAACAAAACAGGAAAGAATAAGTAACACCTGTATGATTAGGCCACTAATGCAAAATGGTGGAAAACCATAGCAGCCACATGCTTCATTAAAATGCCCTAGTTTAGACTGGCAAAGAGGAACTTTCATTGAGTTTCCCTAAAGTTAACTCTGGGCTCTGTTTCTTTTTTCTGAAGTGAAACAAATTCAATATCTGTAAATAACATAACAGTAGGCTTTAAATTTGAATGCTATTCAGTGGTGATTACCTTGCCAAACGCTTTTAGTTTTTTGCAAATCTTTTACACTGGAAACCCTAACAGTAACCACATAGATGTGGTTTCCATCACCGATAAATTACAAGACCTAGTTTTTCTATATCACCCACTTGATGGAGAGAGGGACAGCCATACCTTTTCAGTGTTGCTTTTTGTGAGGTCCTTGTAAAGAAGCTTGCGAATATACTCGTGAAGTGGTGGTCGTACGGCACGAACAGACTGCAAGCAAAAAAAAAAAAATATGATGGAATGGACATGAAGCAATGTTCCTGTTCGCTTCATGAAAAAATGCTGAAGTCTCACGGAACATCAGAAGCAGCTGCTCATCTCACTGATGGCAGCTTAAGGTCTCTTAACTTATCTAGCCTACGTGCTGAACCGAAACTTGCGAGTCCAAGCAAACTTTACCTTGGACAATGTGTGAGCCCACCTGGCAATAACCTATCAGCGTGTTGCCATTTCTGACTTGGGTAAAAAAAAAAAAAAAATAATTGTGCTTGATGCTCCCAAAGAGAGAAAATGCTTCAGAAAACCATATATGCCTCTGTCCATTCTTAGCATAAATTGGAAAGATCATGTCTGCATGCAACACTGAATGCTTTACAAACCACTGTATAGTGAGAGACTGGTTAACCTCGTAAGTCTGAGTCTACTGCAAAAGCATGCAAAAATGTAAAGATGTTACTTTGTGCTAGAAGCCCTGTTCCAATTTCGTGGTACCTCGTGGCAACAAATCTCACACGGAACTGTGAAATGGTGTGAAAGTAACGCTACTGATTGTTGTTGTTGTTCTTGTTGTTATGTGGGGTTTAACCTCCCAAAACCAGCTCTGATTATGAGAGACGCCGTAGTGGAGGGCTCCAGAAATTTCGACCACCTGGAGTTCTTTAACGTGCACTGACATTGCACAGCACACGGGCCTCAACATTTCGCCTCCATCAAAATGCAGCCGCCGCAGCCAGGATTCGATCCCGCAGCTACTCATTGTTCTTAGCTTGCATAAAAAAATTTTTAACTGCAATTTAAATGTTGTAAAAGGGGGGTTAACAAAAATACAGGCTATTACGCATCTCAGATGCCACTTTTGACACAGCAAAAGCCTGCAAGGTGAAGAAAACAAAACTTTTTATTACCTGATTACGAACCCAAGTTAAAACATTCAATTAGAGAAAACACGTGCTTACCATGGGTGCTTCAGGGGGGTTGCAGTAGTAGAATGCATTCTCAATCATTGTGATGTACCGGCTATCCAATGCTTGAACAGCCTTCTTTCGCATCATTTGTTCCTGAGAGAAAATGCCAAGAGAGTGTCACTCGTCAAGAGACTCCTAGAGTGCTGTTTGCTTTCTAAAGTTGTGTTTAGCGTTAAGTTCTGCTTAGTTTAGCCAAAAAAGTAACTTCGTAAGAACAAGAAGGCTGCTTACCAAGTAAACCTTCGTCCTTTGGTGTGATTCAGGAGATCGGAACAGAAAACGACCACATGTCTCAAGGAGGTTGCAAGCCATCTCAATGTAATGGTGGCTAAAGTCCAGCAGGAGATTCTGAGCACACAAAAAGAGAAATTAACTTAGTATCTTTACATATTCTGCCATTCTGGCACCATGTCTAGTGGTGCTGCACCTTGCACAAATGAACAGGTATAGTTCATCAAACTTTGTGTTCCAATCAACATCCTTTATATATAAAAGTGAAATGATATGTAAAAATAATTCCGACATCTTTTATACTGATTTATGTTTTGCACAACTTACCTTTAAACAGTAGAGGGCATCTGACTTCGGAAAAATGTTGAACTTCACAAGTTCCCCTACATAGAAGAAAATTGCGTCAGCGTATGAATTTTGTATGGAAGGGCAACAATAGCATAACTTAAGCTAAGAGTAAACAGAACTTTCTTACCTATAAATCTCATTGTCTTCACTTTAGACTCAATGTTGATTTGGTCTTTCTTCTTCAGCTGGAGTACAAGAGTGTATATACACAAGAAAAAAATCAAAGCATTATTTAACAATAGGCAATATGAACTAAGTCTACCTAATCATACAGCAAGTGCTCACTACAGAAACAACTGACCCACATAGGCAAACAGTTAACAAACTGGTGCATTTGTATTCATTTGTATCCACACATGCAATGTAATTACTGCAATGCATTATTATAAAGAATGCAAATATTCGAAATTTTGAATAATTTTTACATAGCATTTGCTATTTGATTCAATTTGTACTGAACTATGAACTATTCAAAGTTGGGAATTAAGGGGCACAATATGCTATGCCCTGTAACAAATAATCCATTCCTGCATGTAGTGCGCTTCACCGCACAACACCCTCGGAGAGTGGCGAAGCTTACACTTGCGCACTGAAGCGAAGTTGGCTTTCTGCTGCACAGTTCTCTGTTGGAGCGTTAATGACTTTCGAATGGCACTGCAGGTGTACGCTGGCCATGCAATAAGTCTGTTTCTTTTTGCCCATGTTTAACAGTACATTGCTTCACGATTTGACATGGTATTATTCAAGAAATATGCGAACATTATTTGAAAAATATTTTACTAGATTCACATGCAAACATTAATATTCAAATTCACTTCACACTCAAAGTTTTGCTATTTACACAGCTCTACAAAAAAATGTCCTGCAAGCTCCCACAAACCATGGGACACTGTGCAACATACAAAACAGTGAGAGCAAACAAAAACTACAGGAACTATTTGCGTTTCATAATTTATTCATATGCTACTCTCAATGCACTGCTGCGTTTACAAAAAGGAGTGGCAGACAGGCTTTGAACACACACTGATATGAAGACGTGATTTGAATCTAACCGTACCTTCAGCATGAATAAAAGCATAGGGCATTCGAGCAGCCAACACCTTATTACTAGTGTCACGTGGCTGTTCTTGACCATGATCAAGCTCAACAACCTGGATAAAGCTTAACAACCGTGATCAAACTTAACAACCCTTTTCTGAAGCTTGTACGAACATGCCAATCCAGATTCTTCAAATTGACCCCTGTTCAGCTCAAAAGCAGTCAAATGTGTGATGTCTGACACTCCTACACATGACAAACACAATGAGATGTAGGATAGAAAAAGTAAATATGTTTTTGTTTTTTTTTTTACACTGTACAGTAGGGAAGTACCTACAAATTTTTCCAAATGTGAAGCTACCATTTTCCAGTATTTCCAACGCACAAGAAAATGGTTTGGGCACAACTAGGGTACTTCCGATGATTTTTCTTTGAATTCAGATCTTTAATAACGCAAAATTTAAGTTCCAAAACACCAAAGGCAAAGTACTCACATGGAACTTAAAGTCTTGTTTCAGCATGCTGACAAGGTCAGTGGCCACATCTGGCATACATGGGGCAAGGGTTGCCACAAATCGAGCATAGAAGGGCAACAGATCTAACCTATGGTGTAGGCAAAAAAGGAGCAAATGTCAATTTCAGTTTTAACCTTCCATTTCATTAATACTTTATAGTACTTCGAAGACTTTTTAATTCATACAAACATGCCAAATGAAACAATCAGCACTTCAGTTACACTGATTAGGAAGAATCAGTGAAACTATTTAATGGAATCAATGAAACAAGAATTGCCTACATACAGATGCAGAGAAGCATTCAATGAAACATGCAAGGCAAGTCAATAATGGAAGTATAATATCTAGTATACCTTGTTCTGGGGACAAGGAAGAGGGCTTTGATTAACTTATTACGATTGGGTTTCGTGTTGAGGCTCATGCAGAACTGCTCAGCAGCCTGAAAAATAAAGAGACAATAAATTACAGCACTATAACATAGCTTGATGACGTTATGTGTCTATCTGCAGAATTCATTCATTCTTAGCTGAAAATTGAGCTGAATTCATTCTCAGCCTGAAGAAATCAATGAATCAGTGAGAAACCACCCACCATTTTCTCACCAATTCATTGATTTCCTCAGGCTGAGGAGCAAATTGTAGCATTGTTCGCCACAGTGAATTCTCATCCCCAATTCGCTGAAAGTTAATCACAGTGCTGCAATCAAAGATGTGGCCAACACAAGGCCACGACAATAATTCTGCACAAATTAACTCTATAACCTTTATCATATTGTATGCAACTCATAGAAGCAAGCACATTTCAGATGAAACCACAACAAGAACATTGAGAATGCTGACTCTGTCAGCGCAACTGCATTAAGTATCAGCTTAGAAAAATGATGAGCTATAGTTGCTGCGAACAGCACTGAAATTACGGGGATACGCCTGTGCGAGATAAAATCGGCGTGATGAGAAATACATCATGCATGAGTCCCATCGAGCTATGGTACAAGCTATGGTTCTCCTGCTCCCCAAATTCAGAACTCTGCACACACCTATGCTCACTCGCACATTACATGCACACAGCGATCACTCGACAGAAACGAGCAACAGCACCCACCTGATCGACCATTTCTCGGCTGACACAATGAAGTAGTGAGTTCAGGAAGCCGTCCAACAGAAGCTTGTTGGCAGTGCCTGGCCCTGTACCAGGCGCGGGCTCTTCATCAGGCGCTGCACCAAATGTGGTCATCAAGTCCAAGCCCATTTCACAGACTTTACGTCAAGGAAGATGACTACAGCAGGACACAACTTTAACAGCCATTGGCGAGAAAGGCAGACGGACCACTTGGGTCGTCGTTAGTTCGCCAGACCATAACAGAAGCGAATGAAATCGATGTCAAGCAGCCCTTCTAAAATGATGTTGTGGGCCATTATGGCATCAGTTCAATAAAGAATTAGGCTTTGCATATTCCACTCTAACAAACAAGTGAAAAAAAAATGTTAATTTAAAGCACTTGTAGTTTTATTTTGCAGTTATCAAGTTATTTTGCTTACATCGAGTGTCTGAAGTGCAAACTATTTGTAGTCATATGAAGGAACAGTGGCTGGCTGTTGTGGGAGCGTGGAAGGGGATTCATAGCAAACCTCAGTTGTGTCCAACTACTACACGTATTAAAGGTCAACAGCCCAGAAACTTTTCTTTCGCTAAATTAATTACTTATGGGGTTTTAAGAGCCAAAACCAGCTATGATTATGAACTATGCCCCGTAGTGGTGGAATCCGGAGTGGTTTTGACCACCTGGGGTTCTTTAACAGGCACAAAAACTTAAGTGCACGTGTGTTCTCTGCATTTGGTCTCCATCGAAATGTGGCCGCCAAGGCCAGAAATTTATCTAAATTCAACATGAGCGATTCACTAAAGCAATCTTGTGAGGCCACAAGGCTGGTAACAATACAGTTTTTTCTTAGCAGATGATGCTGGTATGATTTAGATTTAGGCACACCATTTCCGAGACATTTTAACATCCTTTGTTTCAAAGACCATAATGAAGGGCCATGCATTCTTGGTCGTGCTCCAGTCATGCATTACCTAGGACAAGCAGTAGAGGCATCTTTTCTATGCTATGTTTCAGTTTATGTATGAAAAACAGTTATTTTTTTAGCTTTTTATGACACTTTGCACAATCAGAAACTGGGCTTTTTATGTGTATCAAATTAAGCTCCATATAACCTTTAATAAAGCAAGCTACAGCTCCGTAATTACACATAAAAAAACAAAATATAGTAAAAGGCATCTATACAATTCAAAAGCAAAAGGTATGTACACTATGCTACCATCTACCATCACAAGAAGGATTTCGCACCAACTTTTTTAATTCTAAGGCGGGGCTGTACTAAGTCATTTCAGTACTGACTATACATCATAAAAGAGTGCCAGAGTAGACCAACCTTCAATTTCCTGCAGCAATGTCTCGGTCAAATCCCTCTCCTCTATTTTACAACCATTATCCAGGCGAGCATTTTCCTTTTCTTCTTCAATCTCGAGGGCACATTCCATTTCCAACTTCTGCAAATCTGAAGAAATAAAGTATAAAGGGCCCGAACATGCTTACATGTTAGAATGCTCTTCAATGAATACATACAGTAAGCTCGTTCACACATAAGTATGTTTGCTTACCTTCTTCCAAAGACAGATCAGCAGACTCCTCTACAGACGTCACTGTGCTAGTGGTAGCCTGCGCACTGTCCTTGAACAAGATCTGAGGTGAATTAAAAAAAAAAAAAAGACAAATTGAAGCTATAGTTTCATTGAAAGACATGAAAGTTCATGACCGACAAAAGCATGCAACCTCCTAAAACTGAAGTTGTAGCACAATATCAATGCATACCCCAGGTATAAATGCCTTGAGATCAGGGAGATTCTCGTAAAAGCTGCGTGACTCCTCGTCTTCCCACAGAGAGCTGCTTCCATCCAGCTTGAAAAAAAAAAAAAAAGGAAAAGGAACATTTTTCTCACACACACAAACTGCAAAACAACACTGGCTTACTGCAGACAAATACCAAGCTCTATAGCAGTCAGATGCAAGAATGGCACTAAAAATCAGATTCCCCTTTATCTTCCAACATAGAAGTTTGAGGGGCCTTGGACAAGAATCTGTCACACTTTGACAGGAGCTGGGGGCCTACAGAGGGCAACATGCTGTGAGTTTCACAAAACTGTAATAAGTGTAAATGAAATACAGTCACCATGAAAGAAAAACAAAATAAATAATTGGTACAGGCATAACATACATGAGAGCACAATTTCCAAAATATGTAAGCACAGCAGGAAATACTCTCCATATGAAAAGGGAAGTTGGCATTTACTCGTTAGTAGCACAAAACTACAAGAAAATTCGTATGAATTTCAAAAATCCATACGAAATTCTCGGAAATATGTATGGATTTTTGCACCTGTTTCCAAGAAATCCACGTGAATTTCCTTGTGGCATCAGTCTACGAAAAAGTGGGTGCCACCTTTCGCATTTGTAACCTTTAGTTCACATTACAGGATTAAGCAGAATTGATCTGTTAGAATGCCCCTTACCTCTCCTCCCTTGAACCGATTGTGAATGTCAAGAGTTGCTGCATCGGTTTCCATTGTGGCAATTTCTGGGAAGACCAGAGAAAGTAAACAAAGCAAGAATTAACATCTGTTTTTTCTGCTACGGCCCAGCCAACGTACGAAGACAGCAGACTTACCTTCGAGTGGCAAGTCAGGAACATCTTCATCCAAAGCATCCTAAAGGAAGAAACCATTTTTGTGCCAGGTGAAACAAATGTACAAAAAACATACTGTTCGACTAGACTACAAGACAGGCACCAGAACCGGGATAAGTGCTTCACACGCAAACTGTATAACGGATGTGTGAGCTAAAGCAAAAACTGTTCCAAACAGAGAAATACTTTCACATAAATACATGCATGCTTAAAGGTACAGTAGACTCCCTTGAAGACAAACTGAAGGGACCATGGAAAACTGCTTACCCTACCAGACTTACCCAGAAGAGAAATGACAACATGAGTGGCATGTGCAAATACAGTAAAACCTCGTTATAACGAACTTAAAGGGGGAGCCATAATTACTTCATTTTAACCATTAGTTTGTTATAGCCAATATCCATGTCATCTATGGGAATTTCAAGGGAATTGTGATTTCTTCGTTATAACCAATAATTCGTTATATCCCAGTTCATTATAACGAGGTTCTACTGTATCCGTTGCTTAAAAACAGTGAATGATGTAGGTTTACAATGGGTGGTTAATTGCAAAAAGAATGCTCATTTGACTCTGCTTGATAGAAATAATGGCTCATTCTTGGTTTTATGCAATCGCCAATGGATTTTTGCTGTTCCTCATTTGTGATGTATTGGGAAAATTTGGACAGAATGTTATTGGTCTGGCAGCTCGCTGGAATTTGTCATGGTTCCAGCACACATGACCATAATAATGTTTCCCATCTGCACCAAAACTAACTGGCTCCCACCTGGCAGCCAGAATTCCTAAATAAGAAAAGCCCAAGGCTGATGGTCACCACAGAAGTTTTCTTAACCGCAGAGTAGCAGACCTTGTTCATATTAAACAGCTATCCTTTACACTGGGTCTACGGAAAACCAAGCAAGCATATAGAAAGCCACGCCGTTTGTTTCAACAGAAGTTTGTCAGTGACCAGCGATGCATCTGTACATGCGAGTCGCAGTGCTGAATGGCGCGTTCCTTCAGTCCCCGTCAAAATAGAGATACATACAAGCAGAGTGTCTCTGGTGTGAGAGCATACATTTCAACAAAGCATTACCTTTACTGCAAAAGCTAATGTTTTACCCCTGTCTGTCTTAACTCTTGGCACCAGAACAGAAAGCATAAATATCCATCTTTGCATCAAGAGCAGTCAACTGACAATCCGCACACCCCACACAATGCCACCATATCAAAAAAACATTCAGAATTGTGTTTCAATAAGAAGCCCAGCTATGTTGTAGAAGAGAGATCTGTTTTATGCATGACCTAAATAGGACTAACCACTGGGCCCAAACATGATTATAAAGCAAAATTTACAGACACATCGCTCTGAAACCCAAGTGCTAACGAACCAGTGGCATAACCAGAAAAGTTGCATTATGTGACCCTTTCATTTAATTTTGTTTGTTCAGACATACAATGCCTGGGCCGAAAGGACTAAATACAGATCAGATATGGCAGACTTAAGTACACAACATTTTCTAGAAAAATGCCCAGCAAGAGCAAGAGAATGCAGGCTCGACGCACCGCAAACTGCTGGGTCCCTGCAAGCAGCTTTTGGAAGGCCAGGTGGGCAGCTTCACACTTCTCCTTCTGCTCACCACTGAGCTCGCCTTTCGTCTGAAGGACACGGCGGTTGTGTGCCTCAATGCCCCGAAGATTCTGGTGGTCGCGCAGCAAATGCCGGCAGAGTGAACGGTAGTACTCGCGCAAGATGCTCTGCAGGCTTTTCTGCTTGTCTGGCGTCAGGAGCTGAAATTGCAAGCAATCCGTGTTATACCACACGCAAACGGCTCATCATCGCATTTCTCCCTCATATTTGTGCTCAGCCTCTCAGCTGAGCGCATAAAGCACGTGCAATGTCCAAGACTGCATCGTGGCAATCTCAGAGACCGTGCCCCGACCATTCTTAGGCTTAGCTGCGACAGTCTGCACAGCATGCATGGCAGCACGCCGCAGTGAGCGTGAGGGAACTGCGATAGCATGGAGGAATGCAGCATTGCGAGAAAATGATGTTACCAGCTGCTTGCAACACGGCTACCCTGGCAACGTGCGGCCGTTTTATAGGAACGCAGGAGCTATGAATCGCCACGCCGAATAGCTCACTAACACCGCACATCGAGTGAAGTGGGAAAGCCACAGTGCGGCCGTTTGCGGGACTGCAGGGATTAAATGTTGGGAGCTGCGTTTATTATGCGGGAGAAAAGAAAACAGAATTTGACTAGTCCCTGCTCAGCCACAATCTCGCCGATCAACTCCGGGCCATCTGGCGCGTGAGGAAGCTGCCCATGTCCAAGGACTCGATGCCGTCACCTAGGATGGAGTGCTTGTGGCCCTACTCTGACCAAATCGCCGGACGTATTTGCTTATTAAAGTTTTCTCTCTCTCTCTCTCTCTTTTTGACTAGCAAAGTTGGGGTGCGTGTATTATGCGACTGCGTTCGTTACACAAGTAAATACGGTAATGAGCCTAGAAACTCAACGCAACTTTAGACACGCAGGACAATATAACCTAGACATATGACTACACCAGAAATTAGATGTAAGAGATATGATGCAATGCTTATTTTAGAAATATGCTTTAACGATGATGGGGAGTTAAGGAATGGGCACTTGCATTGGGGCAAACTAACCGAGAGGTCGTTTTCTGCAACAATGTGAAAAGGATTTCTGGACTACACACAGGATATATATTTTTTTTCTTGTTATCAGGGAAGTACAAAAAGGGAAGTACAAAACACTGCCCAAAAAGCATAGTCGGTGCATCTTATGGTTACTAAGTGTAACACTCAGTGCCTAACAATTAAAACAGTTAAATCAACATATGTTACAAGTAAGACAGCAGCAATTAAACACACTACAGAAAACAGCACTGGGTTCTACTGTGTGGACAAGTGCAAAAAAAAAAGCAAAATCGCAGCCAGAGGCTTTCTAAGGAAAATAAACTTACAAAAACGCCAAGAAGGGGCTTGTTACTTACATCACTTATTGGGACATCACGAATGTACTTCTGAGCGAGGATGCGAATCCTGCGAGGAACCAATCCAGCAAAGTCTTCACCACAATGCTTGCAGAAGCTTATCAAGATGTTTAGGTTGTTGTGCTCTTCACGGTCGCTACTCGTGAGAAATGTCAGTAGGTTCCTTAGCACTGGCAGACCTTCCTTTTGAGTAAACACTCCACAGGCAATCAGCTGCAAATGCAAAAAAAAAAAAAAGAGAATTTTTTTCAGATATTCTTTCAGTAACAAGTGGTACAGCTAAAACCAATGTTTTAAAGCAAACACATGAACAGTTCAATATACTCCAACATGTAAGATACTGCAACTGATGTGTTATGCTCCTTATATGGGTCATTTATGTAGTTGCATTTGCTAATATTTATAATTAAAACATATACTAGGGGCATATGTATATATAGCAAAACTTTGAATACTGAAATTAAGCTATTCAATTTATTTTCAACTCAAATAGCTGTTATTTGTAAACGAGAATATTTCTCAAATACAGTTTACAAATATTTTAAAATGATAGCCATGTTATCATAAACACAAATTTGGTGTAAAAAGCATACAAAATTCCATCCCTGCCAGCGTATAATAGGCGTAAAGTATGAGAGTGCATGTAGTGCAGCACACTACTTCGTTCTGGGAAAGTAACTCTACCAGCTATACAACCATCATTGGCATTTTATGAACAGTTGTTAAGACACAAAAGGCTGGCTTATTTCTCCTGGCTGCTTTTAGTGCTAAAGTTATGAATACGAGGACACGAACGTCGATTTACATTATTTGTAAGAATGGCTGCCCAATATCCAAGAATTATTCCGAAACTATTCAATAATCTTTTCGATTTGCCTCTGCCACTATTCAATTCATATCTAATTTGGTCTCAAAAATGACTATTCCTTATACACAACCATGCAAACCACATAAAGACACACACACCCTTAACTGCGATCGTCAGCCCCACAGCAAAGAAGAAAAATGTTCACTTGACTTGAGTCGTACAAGACTCATGTGCACATAACCCAGTATCCCATTAAAATGAAAACAGGCTGTGTCTTACAACAGTGCTACAATTGTAAAGGCTGTCACTGTAAAGCAAAAAGAAAAATTTTATGGCTACAGTACCACTGACAGGGCCTTTCAAAACGATAGCGAAAGCCATTCGTTTGAAAAATAATTTAATACGGATACGCAGCATAAATTTGAACTAAGAAAACGACCAGAACTGGTACGTGGAAGTTGCCCATGATCCAAATGCACAGACAAGCCAGTACCCATCCTCATGCAACATTAAAAATTTCCATGCGTATACACACACTGATACGACATGGGTACTCTTGATTGTTACCGAGACCAATCAGGATAAGATTTATCATTTGCAATTAGCTCCTCTGGCCAAGCTACTGAAGAAACTTGACTCTAATCAACGGATGTGAACCAAACCGGCCACATTCACAGGTGACCCATGCAACCAGGAATATTAGTCATGAAGTTCAAATCATGCAATAAATTGTTAACCTTTACCATGTATTACAGGTTATTGATGTTTCAGTATAGTATTCACTTTACTCATTTAAGTTACACAATAATGAAAAAATAATAATAATAATAACTGACCTCAGCAAAGAGTCTCAAGTCCACTCTGATCTTACTCAGGTTGGTAGCCTGAAATAGACAACGTTTGGTAAGTATGCAATCAGTACAACATTGCAAAGCTACACTGTCTCAAAACATAACTGGCCTGACTGAACTGGCCTAAGGGCAGTTATGCTTTGCACCCACTCCTAACTTACTGTGGCAGCCCTGTGACTACGGCATTGCAATGTAACACTTGAGATCTTGGCTTCCATACTGATCACATCGACTGCATCTTAATGGGAGGTAGAATGCAAAATGCACTTGTATACAGTCATAGACAAATAATTTACAAACAGGTAAGTTAAACTAAATTATGTTATTTTGCTCTTGTTATCACCAGTTGCATAATATCAGCATGATTCGGGCCCGCACTGTTTATCTGAATGCCCCAACCATCTTTGGCAACCACGTATTAGTGGTCCAAAATTAGTGCTCTCGCTTTACAACTTGCAAAGCCTGTTCTTCATCATAATGTCTCATTCGCATTTCATTTACCCATGGTTTTACACTGAATACATTACATCAGATACACAATAAAGAAGCCCAGGTGGCATGATTTAATCCAGAACGCTCCACTACCTTGTGCGGCATAATAATATTGCCGTTCTAGCACAGTGTAAAAAAGCTGAATTGAACTTATGCATTGGACTGGGTATCGGAAAGATGATTTTTACAGTCAGTTTTTTTACCTCTAAGTAGAAACTTCACTCACAACTTGTACATTACTTATAACTGGTGAGCAAATGATAACCATGTTGCCTGCATGCATAGCCCTGACTGGTCGAACAAGCATGACACTCAATGAAGATATTAAACAAAGAAGTGAATGGCATGGCAAATTACCATCTCCAGATATGCCACACATAGCATTTGGGGAATACAGAAGTACTTAATACTACAGACATAAAAATTATTGTTGCTAACAAAGTAAGAATCTCTGCTACGATATAGAAATGGCAGTTTTTCTGCTCCAAAATATACCTTTTACTACAATATATATAGACAACTGCCTCTTAATTTATCCATGAACATTACCAGTAATGCTGCCTTTCAAGGGCACATGGGGCTAATTTATCCTTTGACCTACATGCTTCACTGTGGAATAAAAGTAAAGGAAGGAAGTATTAAATGAAACAAGTCACCACTAGGAAGTACTGTATTTATAATATTGGAGTAGATTATTTGTTATTTATTTATTTATTTAGTTATTTATTTATTTATTTATTTATTTATTTATTTTATTTATTTATTCATTTATTTATTTTATTTATTTATTTCAAGTACATATCCTGGGGGTTATACAAGCTTCAAGAGCTTGGAGTGAGTGTTAGTGACATTGCAACACTAGCAACCAGTGCACTGTAAAGCAAATGTCAGATCTGTTGAATACAGATCATGATTGATTAGTATTGATTAGGCAACAAAATATTGAGGAAATCAGCAGTAAACGGGCACCATCGTACAATAATTAACTATCAAAGTATGTCCTACAAAATAAAACTAGCAAGAACAAATCAAAACATTACACAGTTGCATGATGCAAAAAAAAAAAAAGATTTAAAAAGAAGAGATAAACCATGAAAGCATTACACGCAGTTCTTTGAAAGCATCAGGGTCACAGCAATGTTGACCTCTTTATCGCGTAGATTGTTCCGATACGTTATAGGACAGGGCAAAGCCAACGAATTAAAAGCCTTTGTTCATGCAAGCACATATCGCAAGCTTCAGCAATTGTGGAGATGACAAAATATACAGTGTGCATGACCATGAGACAGCGTCGTTGCGTGATGACCATAAGTTATTTTATAAATGAACCAGATAACCACTATGTTCCTAGATGACTCCATAGATGAAATGTGCCAACTCTAAAAGGATTTACGAGGCTACAAGTTAGAGGGAACCTTGTTCAACATATGATGACCTTGGTAAGATAAAAGCTTGGTAGAGGTTTTTCTGGCACCTACCTTGTCATCTTTTTTAAGGGGGAGTGCCTTGAGCCAGTTCTCAAGCAGATGTGTCGAAAACTCTGCGTACCTCTGGTGCAAAGATGAACAGACAATTACCGCTGTCTGTATATCGGACATCTAAAAAACAGGGAAAAGAAGACCATAAAATATAGAATTAAGAACTTTCTAAAGTTGCAGGGAGCCGTCAAACTATGCAATACAAAATCCTTCTGTAGAAAATTCAAAATGATCGATAAGGTAAACGTAAAAAAGTTACAAGGTCGAGAAAAAAATAGTTTCCTTTGAAATATTATATATTTTCTTTGTATGGTATGACTACAGAAAACTTCACAACTGGCTCGCTACAAAACAAGCATTAGCGAATACAACCAGGGCTTGAATCCCAGTAATACGCTGTCTATGTGCCATGTTTCAGAGCCCACAGGCAACACTTAAATCTCATGAGTCACGTTATACCTTGTGCTAACTATTCAGGAAACATTCGGCAAACAGTAACATAAATTCCATCGGGCTTAAAACTTACCTTCAGCTTGGCCTCCACAATGGCAGCCGCCTGAAAGCAACATACAATCATGATACATCTTGTCTCTCTGCCATATCAATTCCTCCACAACACCCTGAAAAAAGTTACACCGTTTAGGGAGTACTTTTGTCATACAGAAGTAATCATCATGTGACTCACTTGCATTTCCTTTCCTGAAAACGCTGCTTTCTTGTCAAGAATGCTGTGTGAGATCAATAGCATGCACACCTGAAGTTGCCATGAGCATTAACGTAAGGAAAAGCACGCAGGATACATGATGATCATTGGTGTAAGGCAAAGGTATTCCCCAAAGGTCATGAATTGTTTTGAGAATGCACAAAATGACTTTTAATATGCCATACCACTTCGCTGATGTACTTGGTCAGGTTTAAACCGGCCATGTCTTTCAGGAGAGAGTCCCTTTGGGCTTCCGAGATAGTTTTCTGCATAACAGGGATCTCATAAATGCCAGTTTCACACAAATCAGAGTGACGGGTGCTCACCAATTTCTTTACAAAAGCAGTGTTTTTCCGAAGATTCGAGTCTAGCCTGCTGAAGAACGCCTCTTCTGGACGATTTCCTGTAATTTCCAAGAACCAACGTCATGCGCCACATCATCAGCAGAAGCAACAGCAGTCGATTTACGCCTACTGTAGGATGAAGGCCTCTTCAATTTACTCTGTCCATTAGTGGCTGCCAAATTTTAATTTCATCCCAACACCTGACGCTCCACCACCTTTTGGCCGAGTTTTCCCTCCCATGGTATTCATTCCATCATTATAACAGCCCCTTGTTTTTATGTCCTACACGCAACTTGACCTGCTCAGGTACAAATCTTTTCTTAACGTAAACTGGGATACTGGTTGCTCCTGTTTGTTACCATACTGTCCATGACAATGATTACAAAAAAAATTTTTAGAAATTTCTGGTGTGGTTTACCTACAAGAATTGCAATCTGACTGTGAAATTGTAGCAGCAAGTAAAGGCGAGCCAGTTAGTAAAGATGGAATGTAACATAGAGCAAGAATAGGCTTGGACACAGATTATTATATTTCTAATCTTGTGTCTATTTTTTTGCTACCTCACGAAGATTGTGAAATGACTGAGAAGGAGGGGAGCTCAATAAAGGGCTCATTTTTTCTTTTTAAGAACAAGTGATCAGAAGCCAATGGATAATAAACTCAAGGTAAGGTTAGAGAACATTATTTGCAGTTTTCAATTGAAGCTAATTACATATGAGCTATAGGGAAAGCTAAGTGGATGAAAAAAATTCCTGTCGGTGGGAAATAAACACTGAACCTCGGCATTACGCAGACCGGGAGTCCCACAATCACTGCTGCAGCTGCAACCCAGTGTTACACATACACAAATACCAAGAAAGCATATGGAGGTATAGCCACTACTGTAATGCAATTGTAGTGCACTGCTTAAGTAATGTGGAGGTTGCGAGTTCATTTCCCTTCTGTGAAAACCTGTCTTTTTGTTCACTTCCTGTGCACTTCCCTTACTTTATAATAATTGCTGTACATTAACTAAAAACTATACATAATGTTGCCTAACTTTTCCTTAGCATTGTGTCGCTCTGTCAATCCAATTACAAGACACGCCATGTCTAGGGAGGAAGCTCTGTATCATTTTGAACACATGAGCTTCTTTAATGCAATTTCAATGCCCAGCATACGCACACTTGTGTATTCCTCACCGTCTTTTAAACCCGCCATGGTTACCACGGCCAAGGTGAAACCCACAACATTAAGCTAAGCAGGAAAACACCAGCAACACTAAGCTATCATGGAAGGGTGACGTTAATATAATGGTACGCAGCATGTAAAATTAAACTGCAGGTAACAGCAGAGATGAAGATTAGTAATTTATAATGGACTACTACTGTAAGTTCGTCTCTGAAAGAAATGTGGAATGTTCAACTACAAGTTGCCCATAAAACGGAATATTTTACACAAGTTCAATATCCCTTTTATTGACAAAATTACTGCGCTTAACAAGGGATGGCAAGAATAGGAAGAGGAAATAAATGAAACAGGACAGAAGGAACCCTGGTAAATGTTGACTGCCTTTTTTACGTTGGTAAACACATTGGGCCCACATGACAGCTAACTGGTAAACATGTGCATGTGCCTCAAAACTCATGTGCTAAACAAACAGCTACTGACAAAGCTAACCAAGTTCTTTATGTGAAAGTGTGGCTGCCACAGTAATTGCACAGCTATCACCTTTTTTTTTATATAATGCAGGAGGCACCATATCTCTATGGGCATTTCCCACTTTGATAACTCACATCAAAGAAGTAGTAGCCCAGGTTTCTGTGATACCTGCTGTGTCCACTCCAAAAATTTTTACAACCTCCTCCTAAGTGCTTATATTAAAAACTGCTAAATGGCAAGAAAACTCTTACCAGATGCTGTCAAGTTCTTGCTCCGAAGTTCTGATTTGAAGTTGAGTCTCTCTTGAATTTCTGTCACGTACGCATCAAGGATAGCCTTGAAAGAAATGCCAAGAACAAGTCTCAGAAGCTGCCTAAAGATTACATTACATGCGATTCACCCACCTTTTCACTTTCCTCAATGGCGGCAGCATTATCCTGCGGTTGAGAAAAAGAGTTGAAAGCAGAGAGAAGTTATCATATTAAGATCATGAAGGACAAACATATTTTCCTGCAGTGTGAATGTGCCGCTAGTGTCAATTTCACTGCAACCCCTGCCTTTTGACAGTGTTTAGCTGTTGACAGCAAGAGGGCACTCAGACTGCACAGCCGGGTTGGATACAATACGGGTGACAAAGGTCACCATACTATATTTTGTTGTGAATAACAACTGTGTCACAGCAACACAATGTGAAATAAGTAGAGGTGCTCAAATAGTGAATCTCAGAACTGAATCAAACGCAAATCAAATAGTAGTCAAACCAAATCGAGCAGTGATGAAGCTGATTTGAATACAGATATTAATTGAATGCTATTCGAATAGTTTTCAAATAGCAAGGCAAAATTTTGCATGACAGCCAGAAAATGCCACATTTTATTAGAAAAAAATATTCATAATGTTGCTTTGTCAATGTGACAAAACAACATTATCATAATGTTGCTTTGTCAACGTGACAAAACAACATTATGATTAGATTTAAATGAAAAAAAATACAGTTACATAAGGTGAGGGAGGCTTGCATGCTCCAATGACACTTTGAGGTGTTAAGTAACCATAGGTGGTGCTTGACCATACATTAAAGCGATACTGAACAAAAATCGGGAAAACTGACGAAAACATCAAAAACCTACTCGGAAGACCTCACTGTTCAAATTAACAGTTCATTTTACGTATTTTTGAACAGTTAGCTGTATTTTTAGTGGATTGTGAGAGAGCGGCGGCTGCACGCCAGTGCGCTTGTCGACGGCCGTGATGTCACATGCAACCGACGCCCTCTCTCCACCAGCCACTTCCCTCTCCACCTTTCCTAACCACTTGAGTCGCGAGTTGCTCTTTCCTCCAGCCACTTCCCTTTCCACCTCTCCTCCCAAGAACCACCTGTGTCGCGAGTTGCTCGTCGCAAATTGGTCGATGCGTCAGTATCCGGTGGGCGTCACGCAACTTGCTCTAGTTCACCGCGCGGCCACTAGACACGCGAATTTGCAAAATATGCATTATATTCAACATTTTCCGCTAGTCTCTGGCTGAAATGAAGGTTGTGAAAACAAATTTCAGTACCCAATCTTCCAAATGGATCATTTATCTCTACGGCGAAAGTTTTGTTCAGTGTCCCTTTAAGCTACCACTTGCGTATCCCGTAACTGAGGCTCATTAGCGATGATTCTTTAAATTCCTCATAACTACGTTTCAAGACTGTCACATGATGCCTTCTCCTAGCTTTATTCCTTCTTCCGTGAATGGGAGCATGTTAGAGATGGCACCAATGTATCGCCAAGAGCATGGCAAACAAAACCACTGATGACAGCAGATTGATGACACCTTCACTTCCACAACACTGAGATGTTAAGCAAAAACATGTAGATCTAGGGATCAATATAACCTCCATAGCCCCGTAAAAGGTAGGAGTATGTCCTTCATGGTAGCTCGATTAAAAAAATCCCCCACACTTCCGACATTTCCTTGACTAGAAGTTTTTCTCGTTGGTGCTGACTATTCGTCAGCTATTAGAAAAATATTTGGGATTTCGAACATACAATGTTCGATTTGAGCACCAAATCGAATAGTGCATATGAATGCTATCAAATAGCACATATCAATGAATGCTGTTTGATCCGTTATTGAAAATTTTCAAATATTCACACATCTCTAAATATAAGCAGATGTAAGTAAACATGCACATAGCAATTATGCGATTGCATATTTGTGCATTCGCGCACACATACACACAAGACGCTTGAATAGTGCCGGTGCTTTATGCTTAAATTATCATGCATGATACCACCTTCATTCTAGCACCATGCATACTTTCCCGAACATTATCCTTACTTCAACTGCACTGGGTGCCATTTCCTCTGATGGTTCTTCTGGGGGTAGACTGTCAGCCCGTTTTGACACCTTGTCAGCGAAGTTGTCACCGCCAGATACGACGTCATTTTCTGGGAAACGAGACATAACAAACGTCAGAGCATGCCCACTCGCAGAACGACGGCAATGCGCTGGCAAGCCAGCAATGCAGGCTACACTACCCCGCTTTGAATCGCCGCTGGCACCGGGCGCAACGTTATTACTGCACGGTACAGCACATTTCTGATCATTCTTCTCAGCTTGCAGAGTCCTGGCTTGCACTCGCCGCCCTCTCTCCTCCCGTTCTCTGCGCCAGCTCTTGCCTTTGACTTCCGTTTTCTTCTCAGAGTCCTGCAAACCAGCGTAAGAAGAAAAGACGGTGTACGGCGTGCTTACATACAAATGGCGAGCTTCTTCGTCTTCGCTGCGGCTAGCGTGGTGAGCCGCCGAAAAAAAAAAAAAAAAGGCTGTCTTCGCGGAAGCAAGAAAAGAATTGTGGGGGCTGCCGATGCTTTAAACTCACCATTAGCGGGCGTTGATTTATCCGTTAGAGGCACTGAACGTGCACAACAATCAGTAAACGCACACAGCCACGAGGTCTCACCGATCGCACTGTTTACAACAGGCTCCGCGCTCTCAGCCACACGCTGCTAAGACGATCCTACAAGATGTGGTGCTCACGCGATTGATGCTGCTGCTGTACGCTGCTCTCGGTCTGCTGCAGTACACCATGCCGAAGGTGAAAAAAAATGCCGCGACGTGGGAAGCTGTTACCACTTGTCGAGCAAACACTCCTACGTGGAGAAGTCCACGGGGGCCACGCACAAAATTAAACGATGCGCGCGTCGCAGTAAATCCAGTGAAAAACCGTGCAATAAGTCTACACGACGTGTCGACGGTGAGATCACATCCCGGCGTGTTTTATGCGGGGGTTTTCGCGCACGTTTCAAGTCGCATTCGGCCACAGTTTACGTGGGAAAACTTTATCGCATTCTGAAGCGATCATGCTCGCACATCAACACACAACCATGTTTTCGAAACCGAGCCACCTGGCGTGCGTTCTGAAAATGCAACTATAAATAAAACTGTGTCGAAACATCGTTCGGGTATAATTCTTTATAGGTTACACAGCCGTCGTGCTACTGCAAACATTGTCGCAATACAATTTTTAGATTCAGTGGAGTGCTTCGTTGTATTTTACTATGGCCTCCGAGATCAAGCAATTTTTTCCGCGAACTTTTCTTTTATCACAGAGGACGCTCGCGATGTTCCGCTAAGTGTTCTGTGGTTCCGCGCGAAAAAAAGCGCGCGCAAAGACGGAGGCGGTGCTGTGTGTGCTTTGGGAACGTTGTAAAAGTAGGTAGCAAGTCTTGTTCCTTCAACTTTAGGAAGTAATCAGCTGTCAGCACAATGGATGGTGAGTGAATGCAACAGCACCTGTCCGAGTTTCACAGCTTGTTTGGGTCCCTATTATTAATACTGCCTCCAATCCACAGATGAGTTGGACATCGACGCCCTTGATGAATTACTTGGACAAGAGCTTATGGAAGCGGGAGAAGATCACAGTGCCCCAAAGACGGTGAACGAACAAGATACTCCCGATCGAAACAGCGGGAACGAATCGGCTTCTACTGCGGCCATCGAAAAGCAGTTACGTGAAATGCAGGAAAAGATGGAGATCCTCCGGCGGCAGCTCGAAACCCAGAAATCGTCTCAAGCTTCCCAGTCGAAAGGCGATTCCGCCAGCAAATGCGCGGCCAGTGGAAGCCGTTCCGGCACTTCAGTCGCTGCACGAAAACCTTTGAAGCTAGTGGACGAAGACATATTCAGTGCGGCTAAAGAGGATGGTAGGAAGGAGCCGTCGACTTCGATGGAGAAAAGTGTCGTGCATTCCGGTGACACTGATTCTTCAGACGATGAGAAACGTTATCCCACCGAAGCAGGCTTAAGCAAAATGGGCAAGAGCATTAAGAAAACTCTCGAAGAACGAAGATCGTCCGGGTTTTCGTCGCGGCCTCATGTTGACACGTGTAAGTCAGCGCGATGCTTTTTTCCCACTGAGCTGTGACACACGTCGCATCGTTCTTGTATTTCTAGGGAAAGACAATAAGCGCAAAGGCACAGCCCTTGCTTGATGGGCTGGATGAAAGCGGAGTCAGGGACCCTTACTCTGGCATACGGATTATGTAAGTTTATCCACAAACATTCCCTGATTGCCTCATGTTTGAGAAAGACTACAGTAAATGCTGTCTAATTCAACTGGACATTCAGACTACAAATCCATGGTCTCTGCTACACAATAACTTAATTTAAATTTCGAATTTGCTGCTGTGAAGCAGAGTTTAGGAACATTTCCTGCGGCACCTTTTCTAGTTAAATTTGGGATATTGAGCTTCGTGTAGAACCGATAGATCGAATTTTTTTTATTTTTGAGAACTAGATGAGAAAAACGAGTGACTTTGTGTTGTCTAGTGCCTTCGCAAATGTGGCTGCATGCAATATGTCTGACTGTGTTCAACCTGAACGTGAAATATGATACACTTGCATACTAAAATTCTGCCATCCACTAAATTACGTCTTCACTGTGGCATTTTCCACGACCTAGTTGATGTCCTGGGCAACATATGATCCCGTCATTGAATTGAACTATTACTGTAATAATGCCACCCGATTCTTTTATGGCGCTATATCACAGTACAGCTCTCTTACACCATGTGCCATGTTAGCTGGATATCTGACACCTTATTTTCTTTGGCTAGCCTGGAGCACGTCTCATCTGCTGAGCTATGCCGGCTGAAATCATGCGCGCACTTTCAGACGTCCTCTGGTATCGTCAACAGTCATGGAAGCCCGAATGACTGGAAGAAAAATGGTCAAGATGTCCATGGTACCCAGTTTTGTTCAGCAGAAAAAAATTGACATCGACTGGGTTACGGTCGGCGTGCTAGTCAATAAATCACCACCGAAGACGTCCAAAAATGTCAGTGAAGCCACCTCTTGTTCTGCATTTATTGCTCTGCTTGTTCATTTTTGTATTAATTATCAACATATCATTGTGAATTCATAGGCAAGTTAAAGAGCATGACATCAGAAAGATATAATGCAAATAAGGTTTTCAAAGATTTTTAGTTCTACTATAATATGAGTTTTATGGTAAGGCAAGTTTTGTTAATAGACATGGCCAAGAAAACCTTGGTTTTGGGCTAGTCTGCACAGGAACAGACTAGGGCAGCTCTACAAACACAGGACACCACATTCATGGTATGATGGTACACTGGTATGTCTGCCAAGCCAGTGTATTATCACGGACTAACTGCTCCATAAATGTAAACGTAACTCTCCCCTTAATAGATTTATTTTTGAAGAAAAAAGGAGAGATCTGCATGTAGAGGACAAAATATTTCAGAAGTTCAGATACAGGCATCCGTGTAAAACTAGCACAGATGTTTAGAATTTAAAGTCTGGCAGATCTAAGATCAGTTGCCCACATAATAGGAGAATTTTCTTTCACAATGCAAAATACTTCTGGTCTTGCCTCCTCCTAACGAAAATGCTTTGTGGTTTCAGGGAAAGCCATTCTCAATATGGAAGTTGACAGACCTGCAAGACTGTGAAAACCTTGTCTGCATTTTCCTATTCGGTGACGTGCATGATAAACACTGGAAGACGTCAGTTGGCTCTGTAGTTGGTTTTCTGAACCCATCAGTGATGCCAAACAGAGACAGTTTCGTAAGTTTCTGCACCTGATGTGTTCTATACCTATGCTGCTTCATTAAATGACGAAAGAAATATAGGTTTTTATAATATCCAAATAATGATGAAATGAAGTAGATTACTTTTAATGTGTATGTTGGGCTGTGTGAATAGCAAAATTTCAAGGGCAAAGCAAATTCAAACATTAATCGAATCATGTTTTTTGAATAACCTCTAATATTTTTTTAATACTATATGTTCTGTTACAGACAAAATGTAGAGCTGAACACAGGCAAAAAGGAAATGTTCATAGCATAACCAGTGTACTCCCACAATATCATTCTTAGAATGTTGACCAGCTGAGTCCTAAAGAACAGTCCAACAGAGAATTCAACAAGTGTTATGCGGCAAAGCATGTGGGAACGTGCCACTTGTCACAGGACATAGGATATGCGGCAAATCAAATCCAAGGGCAAATTCTGTTCGAAAACTATATGAAAGTTTGAATATTTGTGCCCTTTTAGTGAATTATTCAATAAAAATACTGCAGTGCACATTACTAGCATACTTACAGGCAAGGGGCATGAACTACATATTAATTAAGTTGGTATTTCGGTGGTTCTGAATTTCTTTAAGTGACTAAACATTAATTACCAACTTATCAAGATACTGTTGCACAGTGCAGCCCAATTGACTGTGACCTGCACATTCATCCTCTTGCATCGGAAACACTTCAATATGCCCATGTTCATTCCACAGAGCGGTCGAAAGGAAGTGTGCCTCAGTATAGACCACCCTGGCAAAGTGATGCTAATGGGAACGTCCAAGGACTTCGGAACTTGCAAAGGCAAAACCAGAGACAATCAACCCTGCAACAATATCGTCAACATGTATGTGTTAATTTTCATTTTTATTAATAGTAACACTAGTGTGCGCAGGAGAGGAGTCAAGGAACTATGGTTGTACATCATTCAAATGGGTCCTGCTACACCTCTTAAATACAGCAGAACCTCGTTATAACGAACCCGGATATAACGAACTATCGGATACACCGAAGTAATCGCAATTCCCCTTGAAATTCCTATAGATGAAATTCATATTGCTTATAATGAACTAATGGTTATAACGAAGTAATTACTGCTCCCCCTTCAACTTCGTTATAACGAGGTTTTACTGTATAGCCAGAAAACACTGCCACTGAGTCATCGAGGCTCCTGTAGGCATATCAACCTAACGTTATTACGATGCACACAACAGGGAATTTACAATTTGGTTTCAATATGCAGCTGGAGAGCACGTGTTCTTCTTTCAACAAACCATGTCAACAGGCGGGCACAGACCCTGTAGATGATGAAAGAACAACCTTTGGCTGATTTGTGGGCGCACTTACTGCGAACACCGTTGGGTGCCACCACATCCCCACAGCCACTTTGGTGGCAGATGTGTCATCATTGTGTCATCATTGCAGAAGCGCAAATATATTCAAAGAAAAAAAAAGGGGGGGAAAGATAATGCTGAAGGTCACGGCGGGCGCTGGTGTGGCTTCTTGCCCCTTTTTCACGCCCACTTGTGTAGCTTCCAGCATGCTCATTGGGATGACGGGAGAATGAACGTGGTCTAAACTGGAACTCCCCCCAAACTTAATGCTGTAACTCCACTGGTACTCAATGGATTAGAAAGTTATTTACAGTGGGCATTTCATGAGACAATGAACTGCTTTGGTGATACCATTCAAAGATTACTTGGAAAAGTATTGCAGAGCCTTCCTAAGTAACTATTGTGGTGCAGCACTCCAGAGTACGGGTTCAATGCCTGACTAAGGCGGCTGCATTTCAGGGGGGATGAAATGGTGAACACAGCTACATACTTAGGTTTAACTATGTGTCAAAGAAACTCACATGGGCAAAATTATCTGGGGTTTCCCACTACAGCCTACTTCATATTCATATCAGATTTTGTACATAAAACCCTGGAAAAAAAATATATATATATATATATATATATATATATATATATATGATGTGGGACCTGGTCCCGCGCGACGCCATGTTTTTCGGGGGAATGCCCGCGTCCCCCTCGCCCAGCTGGACGGAGCGGCGGCCGCCCGCTCAGAGGGGCCGCCTGCTCCACCGCATGTGGTTTTGACTAGGCTCCCATTGGTCAGTTACTAATTTCGACCCTTTGTGCGTTTCGGGTTTTGGAGATGCCTGGGGAGAACACGCTGGGACTTGGAGAAGTGCGCACGTACTTTTGGGACCCTCCGGCCGACCAGGCCATCGGTCGGATGGCGTGCTTCTGCGAGCCCCAGCGACCCCGGCGGCGACCTGCGACCGACGCTCCTGTCTGTATGTTCTTCTTCTATTTTCCTTTTCCGAGGGCTCGCGGTCGCGGGTGCGCTAGCCGGGGTTAGGCTCTCTTTCCTTGCATGGTTGTTTTTGTGTGTTATTCTGTGTTCGCGTGTTGTTCTTTGTTACTGTCCTTTGTTTGTGTTCGTGTGCGTTCGCGTGTTGTTAATCGTTCTTGTCCTGTCCTTATATTCAATTCGACTAATTCGACCTTCTTACTGTTTGTATTGTTTTAATGTTTATTAAATTACCATGCTCGGAGAGATGCGCCTAATGTTCTCCTCCTTCGTCGCGTGCGACGGTTCGCGCTGCCCTGCCTAGAGTCGGGCCGCGGGCCGAAGCGCGCGGCAGCGCGGCGATGGCATGGCTGAGATGGCGAGCGCGCGAACGCGACGACCTCATTCTCTGCTCGTTGAGTGCTCGAACCCACGACAGGGGGTTGCTAGCGGCGATGCCGCTGCTAGCAGTAGTTATTAGTAAAAGTAAACCCCTACATTTTGGCGCCCAACTAAGTGGGGCCAGGGGCCTTGCCCTTGGTCGCTCAGACGACGAGCAGGTGTCGGCAGAGTGGGGAAGTTGTGTTCGGTTCCCAGCGTAAAATGCGCTTTGGTTGAGCGCGGCCGTCTCTGCCGTGTATCGCCCGTATCTTTTTCTTTGTCCTTTCTTTTTCTCTGTCGATGTATCGTGGTGTGAGGAGAGGCAAATGTCACTTCTCAAACGGATTGGTAACCCGCTTCGAAGTTGTGTGAGGCGAAGCGTGGACGAGGAAAGGCGTGATGCAAGTTGCCACCGAGGTGCAGCAGTTTGTTCTTGGTGGCGGAAACTCGTTGGATTTACCAAGGCTTCCATCATGCCATGGCCGGGAGATTGACCATCGTGTCTCCCGTGCGACGTTCAAGTCGGTGAGTCCAACGGTTTTCTTTAGACTTCGCGTCGTGCGCGTCTTTCCTCACTAAATTCAGAACCAGTGAAGGAATAGTTGACGCGCTATTTCTAGCCCGGGTCGCCCGAAGTCTCTTTTGGTTAAAAGTTGACGGCGCTGTTCGGTGCACATGGCCGACTTGCACCGAGGGAGGCAAAGATGGCGGAAAGGCCGCTGAGGCGAACAAAGAAGAAGGAAGACCCTTCTTCCATGAATAGCCCTTTGGGCACCTGTGTCTTCGCGCACGCAGAAGGGGAGCGCGTTGCGGCGTCCCCGCGGCGGGAGAGAAGGAGGCCATTGTGGCGTTAATCAGCCGGCCGGTCGGGGGGAAAGGATGAAAGAGGGGGTCCATCCTCACCGGACTCACCTCCGGAATCTGGTTTTTTTCTTGTTTGTTGTTCTTTTGCTTTTTTCGTTTGGCCCGAAGAGCGACGTAGTTGACGGCAGAGTGACCCATGTGTACATAATGTAAATAGTTTCTTTCGCGGTTTTGTTTTTCGCCTCCGGGAGGCGAGGCGCCTGAATGTGTTGGTACTGCACATGGCGCGCGCGGCATCGTTGTCTGGTATTGCGACGAGCGCGAGTTGTGGGCCTGAAGCGGCTTGTGTAGCCGTGGCCTGTGAGAAGAAAGGGGTTCACTCTGCGCGGTCTGTACGAGCTTGGCCACAGTATCATGCCACCTTCGCGGTTAGCGCTGCGTGTTTACGCGCGTCGGCAGTGGCACCCCCCCGACAGCAGAGGAGAGCGATTGCGCGCCCCTGCAGTAATTCTCGCCAGTCGTCAGAGCGGAAGGCTTTAGTTGAAGTTACTGTGCTCTGCGATTTGGCACGGTGCAGTGTGAATGCTCAGCTGTCGCCGTCCCTTCCGCGTCTGTTCATTCCGTAGGCAACACGTTGTGGATCTCCCGTTTCGTTTGGTGTCACGGATGGGCAGAGTGCGTTCGTGGAAGGATTATCCGCTAGTGTAAGCTAGGTCATATGGCAGCGCACTAGTGAAGACCACGTTTACATTGGTTACTGCCCGACTGATTCCAGACGGAGAGATAACCTGACAGAGAAGTCTTTCTCTTCTTTCTCTTTCTACGCTTTCTCTGGTTTCTCTTCGCTGTTCTAGTTTTTATGTAAGTGTTCCTTTCTGTTTACGTACCGTTTCTTTCTTTTTGAGTTTTGGTTTTCGCTACCCTAGAATTGTAGTCTCGCGTTGTTTTATGGTTCGTTAGTTCAATTGATTTTGGGTTATTGTGCTGCGCGACTGTTTTTGCTCTTTTGTTGTTGTTTTCGTCGTGTTTTTCCGCCGCGCTGATTCGGCGGCCGAAGTCTGCGTGTCCGGAGAGAGGCGGCGTCGACGGCGAGGCTGCGGACGGAGCCGTGGTCGCGGCACTTGGTGCGGCCAGGAAGTCGACTGGGTCGACGGCACGTGAGACCTGCTGCGGCCGGCGTCCAGGGTCCGGGTGAAGATGCCGTGGCGCGCGTCGGCTTCATCGGACACTTGAGAGATTTGCCGCGGTTGTATTGTCGCGTTTGTCTCCTTGTTTTTTTGTTTTCGTTTGGAGTTCGCGGATTTTATTGTGCATTGGCACTGCCGGTATTGTTTTTTTAGGGGGGCTTTTAAGGAGGGAGGGATGTGGGACCTGGTCCCGCGCGACGCCATGTTTTTCGGGGGAATGCCCGCGTCCCCCTCGCCCAGCTGGACGGAGCGGCGGCCGCCCGCTCAGAGGGGCCGCCTGCTCCACCGCATGTGGTTTTGACTAGGCTCCCATTGGTCAGTTACTAATTTCGACCCTTTGTGCGTTTCGGGTTTTGGAGATGCCTGGGGAGAACACGCTGGGACTTGGAGAAGTGCGCACGTACTTTTGGGACCCTCCGGCCGACCAGGCCATCGGTCGGATGGCGTGCTTCTGCGAGCCCCAGCGACCCCGGCGGCGACCTGCGACCGACGCTCCTGTCTGTATGTTCTTCTTCTATTTTCCTTTTCCGAGGGCTCGCGGTCGCGGGTGCGCTAGCCGGGGTTAGGCTCTCTTTCCTTGCATGGTTGTTTTTGTGTGTTATTCTGTGTTCGCGTGTTGTTCTTTGTTACTGTCCTTTGTTTGTGTTCGTGTGCGTTCGCGTGTTGTTAATCGTTCTTGTCCTGTCCTTATATTCAATTCGACTAATTCGACCTTCTTACTGTTTGTATTGTTTTAATGTTTATTAAATTACCATGCTCGGAGAGATGCGCCTAATGTTCTCCTCCTTCGTCGCGTGCGACGGTTCGCGCTGCCCTGCCTAGAGTCGGGCCGCGGGCCGAAGCGCGCGGCAGCGCGGCGATGGCATGGCTGAGATGGCGAGCGCGCGAACGCGACGACCTCATTCTCTGCTCGTTGAGTGCTCGAACCCACGACAGGGGGTTGCTAGCGGCGATGCCGCTGCTAGCAGTAGTAATTAGTAGAAGGTCACCCCTACAATATATATATATATATATATATATTTATACACTATAGTGCCTACTAGTATAAACAAATGCAGCCATTATTTGGAATAATAATGGGCCATGAACTGAGTAACATAAGTGATTAGGCAGCAATTATAAACTTGCACTAATTTCATCTCGTATGAAAGCTTACTTTTAGTAAATACTGTAGGTTGATTACCTGGGCATAGGGTGACATAGCACATAATCAGTGGCCCTCACTCCTTTGAAGTACTATTGAATGTACCAAGCTTTGCTTCCGTTTCCATGCTTCCCAGTCCATCGGAATCCCAGACTCCCTATGCAGTATTCCTTCTCGGCAGTCACCTACCACCTAAAGGACATGTCTCATATAATAAGCAGTGTGGTGTGAAATTTGGAATTTGTGTGCCCCTCAGGGAAGCCTATTTAACATGGTTGGGAGTGCATTGCAGTTTAAATATTGGAACAATTGCATTGGATGCTAACCTGTGAGCTATTAATTTAAAACAGAAGCATATATATTTAAATCTGCAGATTATAGTTTATTTTATGCCAGCTGCTCCTGTGATAGCATAAACACGAAGCACAGGTTAGTGCACTAGTACGAAAAAAGGATCTGTGTTTAATCTGTTTTAACCAGGAATATCCGATCTATGGGCAGCTTCTCCCTTGATATGAAACGGTCTACCCTAACTGTACGCAGTTTCATATCTGAATACAACAAAGGTTTTTAGCTGAGTTAGTTGGTTTGCATATATTATAACAAAACAGTGCAAACAATGGCACAGGTCAAAGAGCAGAGCTGTCGGTTCTCTCACCTGTCCTCTCATTTAGGTTGTTTTGCCATAATTTTTACATCTTAATGTAGTCTCTATAAATTTACCCATAGTGTCATTGTATGTACAGACAAAATATTTTTTCCACTAGGTCAACCTGCCCATACTGTGTCTATCACGTCAAAGCAGAGTACCGTAAGATGAGTTCCAAACGAACTGACCTCCAAGCATCGTAAGTTCTTGCAACGTTCTTTTTCTTTGTATGCTTGTCTTCACTTGCCACTTTCTGCGGATCCAATTTCCCTGCTAGGGCTTAGCTTTCACATACAAGCTCTCAAAATATTCAGGAACCTTATCAGAGTGGTATAAAGTGTTTACAAGAAATTTCATTTCAAATCAAAGGTCAAAGTCCTTCACTTTAATGCAGGCTGTGGCATGATCATCAGCCTAAAATACAACGCAGTCGTTTCCCTCAGTGTTTCCCAAATAACCTGTCCTATGGCAACCAATCTCAGTTTCTGCCTTGCAAATTTCTTAGTCCCACTATACTGCCCGTTTCTCTGATGTCCTTTTGCTGTGTTTTCATTCCATTAAAGTCCACAATCTTGTTCTAACAAACCACCAATATATAGACCTTTTGTTCTGCATGTTATGTGACCTCTTCAGTTCCATTTCTGCCTTATTAACTAGGACATCTACTAAGTTAGCCTTCTCTCCAATCTTGTACAGCCTTTACATCTTTTAGTACTTTGCCTGTAAATGTTTGTACCATTCTGACTGAGCTCCAAAAAGTCTACAGCTGTGCTACATAAAAGCATGTTCAGAAAGCTCATTTTCACTTGATGTAAGATCAGTACACTTTTTCAGTATGTATATTGAAGTACGTGAATGAATGATGTTATGTTAATTTTGTAGCGTAACATTCATTATAATCTCTTAGTACAGTGAAGCACATTGCACTGATGTTAGTTGCACTCTATAGAGCACACTATAGCCTGTACATTTTTATTTCCTCAAGTCTGTCTATACAACATTTCTGTGCACTTAGTAGCTTGTAAAAAAGCAGCCATTTCACTACGTATTTCCAAAAACCTGGCGCATGGGGCTTCGTTTTTTGGCCACTGAATATGGAACCAACACTGAAAAGGAATGTACTGTACTGCCTCTATGCACAGATATCTATCCACAGATCTCTATAGTGTAACATGCTCCTTGAATTTGTTTAGGCACTCTGAAATGTATGTCCCTGAAGATAACTAACTGTCCATGGCATTGTGGTCCTGTTGGATTCTCCCTAAATATGGCCCACTGATCCAATTCATATCAGACATTAAACGGTATATTGCTGAAACCTGTTGCTGGTGATTTCTTAGGCACCCTGTAACTTGAACTGGTATGCCCATTGTGTCCCTTAGGTATTCCGGTGTTGCACCGACTGGATTGAAGCAGAAAATCCTCAAGAACAGCCAAGTCATCTACGGGGGCCAGATGTTTATGAATCCAACGTAAGTTGGTCAAGGCAGACATAAAAATATTCAGTAGCCTTGGTATAGGTAGTGGACTTTAATTGTGCACGTGTTGCAGAGATTTATTTGCCGCAGGTCTGTGGCTCCACCACACAAATGAAAGCTGTGTTTGCTGTAAGGAGTTGTGAAACTTTCCCCGTGCATACTTGTGGATGTGGCTTTTATTCACTTATCTACGCTTATTTCATTTATCTTAGAGCTTAATGACTCCATCTGTCTCTCTCATGGTCATGTCATAGACACAAATGGTTTCTTGTGATATGTGTTATATATACAACACGTGTCATGCATATAACCCTTATCACATGCTGAAGAGGGTCAGCTGTACTCTCCCTACCTGTCACCTAAAAAATTTGTTTTTGCCTTTGTTGGAAACATAGTGGAACCTTGATATCATGTAGTGTGAACATGAGGGGCATTATCGGATATATGATAAAGCAAAACTAGAAACATTCTTTCTAATACCAATGCATAGGAAGGCTGTGCTAATTAAGAATTCCTACCATAACAGTATTTCTACTTCCAATGATGCTTTATGAAGTTTATCTTATATGACTGTAGGCAGGACTTGGCTTCTGCATTGTGTGGAATATAAGCCATGAGGTGTTCTCAACAAAAGTTGTGTTGTACAAGGTACACCACTTGGAAGCACAGGGCATTTATTTATTTATTGAGAAGCTTATAAACTCACTACTTCTTTTAAAAATGGCCTTAAATGCTTCTTAAATGGCTTTCCTAAAATGTACAGTGAACCAGAATTACAGTAGAACCTCGTTATAACGAACCCAGGATATAACGAAATATCAGATATAACGAACTAATCGCAATTCCCCTTGAAATTCTATAGATGAAATTGATATTGGTTATAACGAACTAATGGTTATAAAGTAATTACCGCTCCCCCTTCAACTTCGTTATAATGGGGTTTTACTGTAATACAAACTACCAGGTATCAGAAATTTTAGTTGTAAACATCTAACTACTCAGAGTTAGCATAATTAAAGGTGATTTGACTATCCAAAGTTAACCAAAAATAATTGTGACATACGGATAGGCAGGCATGAAAATTCTTTTGTGCGAAGTGGCTCGCCACTGTTTTAACGGTTCCATCATCTATAGAAATCTTTCAATCTCCGCATTACCTTACTGCTTAGCACAGTGTGGCTTTAACTTTGATAATGGCTTATATCCCAACAACCTTCTTTCATTTACTAAATAAAAGCAAATTTAGTCATTTTACATAAAGTGGATGCAACTGCAATGCCTAAAACACGTTTTCATTCTAAATGAGCATAACCTTTTAGGAACTTTACAGAATAAATATCACTAGAATATTGTTCACCTTTATTTATTGCAACCACAGCACTCATTTGGGTTTGATTTAAATGTGCATCTTGCGTCCTTTTCTTCCTTTGTTACTTTGAAGCCTTCGGTTTCTGCACTCAGTGGTCATGGAGCACTGCTTAATCGGGCTGCTCTATAACACATTTCGTTTGTTGCATTTTACAGACGAGAGGCAACGAGAACACTTCGCACGAAAGACAAACTTATCCTAAGCAATCTCAAGGTTGCCAGACAAGCAGAGGAGCTCGAGAAGACGTCGCGGCATGCCGCAGCGGAAGCCATTAAGCTGAAGCATCTCTCCTCATCAGAGAACCAGGCCATCAACGCTGTTGCATCCAAGTCGGACTTTCTGTAAGTCTGCTCATTTGTAAGTCTGCTTGCTTGTATAAGTCCTCTTTTGTTTTTTTTCTGAATACTTGCTTTGTATTGCCCTGTTTAGTTTCATGAGGATTTTATCAATGCTAAGTTATCAGACCGGAAACAGTCTTGAGGGGACTAGCAGAAACATTCACCAAGGAATTCTTTATATATGTCCTGGATGTCTGCTTTGCGATACACCGAGCTTCTTTCTCTACTGGGAGGGACGATGCATGAAATAATTAAGTACACATGCAGAACACACATACACAATGTGTGGGGCTGTTCATGACAAGGGGGAACGCCCTGCTGATATTCAAACTCATATAACTTAAGCATTCCTTTGACTTCATATGAGAGTAACGAGAAGGAAAGGCAAGGAGCCTAACCTAGCACATGCTCAGTTGGCCCACCTTAAACATCAACTACCATGTGCTCTTGAATGCTTATCACGTATTTCGCCCTAAGTTTCACCAGCCCACTACATGCAATGTTAAAGCATGCTGCTATGGTCTTTCTTGTAACTTACGTTTCAAAGAAAAAGTACTAATGCCTTTTTCTTGCATAGCACATTGGCTGTGGTAGATCCTAATGTGGTAGCAACAAGCAGCTTGTGTCACAGAATATTTGTCATAGAAGGCATTGAGCACGTGCAAAATGTGGCAGTAGTGTTGACCGCAAGCAAAGAAAATCCCAGTGGATGCAAAGAATAAAAACCAGTACTACAAAGTTGGCACCCACCACCTCCCAGCCATTCCAGCCGAGTGTCATGGACACAAAGCCAGGTGACAGTTACTAAATTACTGGAGGTGTCTGCGTGTCATGAATCTACACAAACGTATCACGTGAACACTAACGCATTCCAGACTTAGAGGCAAAGCCTAAGTGTCTTCCAACTCCCTTCTTTCGTTATTTCATAGCTTCGAACTCGTACTGGCAGGATTGGTGCCTTTAGGTAGTTTTCCAGGGTTTATTGGGCAGCAGCCATCTCGTCATAAGATCACATAGAAAGTGACGCCTTCTGGCAACAAGTGTGTTCCACACTTGCCACCATGGCTATGAGTGGCACTGTCTAACACCCCCAGGACTACAGGCATATAAATACCCAATAAAGTGGATGCGAGAATGACCACCTTCGTAGCTCAGATGGTAGAGCATCGGACACTTTTTCGTGAGGTCCTAAGTTCGGTCCCTATCGAAGGCACATGTGTTTTTTGCATCCACTTTAATTCCTTTCCATTTATTTCATAATTACTACACTACAGTAAACTACAATTCCCTATATGCTTTTCTTTGCTTCATTATCTGTTGGCTTCGATGAGGTTGTTTCTAACAAATAAAGGGGCCCTTGACTTATTCCCTTCTTTCATTACTCCAATTTGTTAGTGGCTGCGTAGAAGGAGGTCCCAGAGTTTTGTGACTTTGGGACCTCCTGTTGTACTAATAAATGAATGAATGAATCAATCAATCAATCAATCAATCAATCATGGGCCATTTCATTCTTCTTATGGCTGTGTCGAAGAAAGTTTTTACTCTGCTAATTTCAGGGGCAAGGCATTGTGCACTCCTGGTGCTGGCTCTCGTAACTTCCTTCGCCATGTGGTACACGAGACAGACTCTACATCTGGTAATTTCTTTCCTTAATTACATTATCGCTAGATCTATTATCGTGTGCCATTATAGCCTGTATTTTGTAATGCAGTGTGCGAGCAATTGTTAAAGGACAAATTTGCAGATTTATTCTGGTGGACGTAATAGCATAAATCGTGTTCACATAATATGTGTGCCTAGGAGTTCTACATTTTCTGTTAAACATTTGCTGCACTTGTTTGACACTGGTGGACAGTGTTGTACGAATGTTTCGACCATAATTCTCTTCTTCTTTATTGCAATCTTGTATTGCAGCTGTCATTCTGCTAATTGTTGTTAATCATTAACTTCATTGTGTGTACGTGTATCCTTAACGGGACCCTGAAATGGTTTTGACATTATTGTACAAACACATTGAGCTAGTAGCAGAAGTTGTTCTGATCATGAGGAGACTGATATGAATGCTCTGCATTGAGTCTGTAACTTACTCGAAGGTTTTAAACATTCGCATCTCTAAAGAGCAAAACAACTCAACCAAAAGAGTGTTCAAGTGCCTCTGCCCATAGGTCCTGCCATAGGCATTCGGTATCACGCCTACAGGAACTATGATTGGCAGTGTGCTTACTTATTTAATGACTGTGCAGTACACGTGCATTAAAACATGAAGAGTTAGTGCTAACTAATGCACATACCTTTGTTTCTACCATCTGCAGTTCGTGTACCGATTGGTGTAATATTGTTTCATATAGTTGCGGAAGAGTGAATGTCACTTTAGAGGCCACATTCACCATTCTATGACATGGTAACAACCAGTACTTGCACATTTTAGTTGGTTTAATTCAGTGTTTACATGCCCCATTTCATTCTGCGAGTACTCAACATAGGTGAAACTGATTGTTGCAATACAGTAGAACCTCGTTTTAACAAACCCAGATATAACGAACTATTGGATATAACGAAGCAATCGCAATTCCCCTTGAAATTCCCATAGATGAAATGGATATTGGCTATAGCAAACTAATGGTTATTGCGAAGTAATTACAGCTCCCTCTTCAACTTCTTTATAAATTGCCGTCACTGCCTCTTCTTTTAAATGTGTAGCAGGAAAGTGATTGCTATGTACCCATTGATTTAGATAGTAGCCCCCAATGTCAAGCTTGCTTTTGAACCTCAACCTTTTTATTATACTACTACTATATGCCTTTAATCTGTCTTCTTAACAGTATTTATGCTGTACAGTTTCAGCACTGTTGCTACGGTAAGTATGGAAATGCTCTAAGAGCAAGTAGGACAGGTTTCGTTATGACTGTCAACTGACCATCTTTTGTCATCTATCTAATATGCAGTGGCATCCTCAAAAAAGGAAATGATATCCATCACCGCCAAAGATCTTCTCAAGATGCACAATGGCGGCATGAAGTCACCAGCAGGCGGATCTCTAGATCCCAAAAGGACTGCCTCGACATTGCAGGCAAAGGGATTGAATTTGGTCAGCCCCATCGGTTCAGCTTCAGCACCATTGACAAAACTGACTGCCTTAACCCCGTCGGAAATTGCTAAGGTGGGTTCCTGTAGATTTGCATTGAAATTTCCATTTCACATGTGTTGAATGTGCCCTTAAAATGCTGATTATAGTTCTGGCCATGAAAAATTAATGTTTAGTGTGTTTCTTGCACCTGTAAAGTCACCTGTCTGCCCTATTGAGGAACCTGTCTGCCCTATTGAGGAATTCTTTTTTTTTTCTAACATCAACAAGCTACCAGAAAACGCAGAGTTGGGAAGCTTTTCACGTAGGGGTACTTGTGGCTGCTGAAAAAAACATCTTACTGTTGTACTGCTGCAAATGTCTGGAACAAGGATTTGCCATAGCTTTCCTCTGTACTTGTTAACAAAGGAAGAATTCCTAGAACAGTTGCACTGTTATTTACACTGGCGTGTGTGCTGTCAGATGGTGTGTTCAAGAATTTATTGTCCTGACTCAAGCTCAGCTTCTTGTAATTATTGACAGGGTAAATTTTAAATCATTGGAAAAGGCCTTCATCCTGCAGTGTACATAGAATAGGCTGAGATTATGATGGTGGCGATGAAAATGATGAAACAATACTGATACAAGATGCTGAACTTTAAACCCAAACCTGAGCTTTCTTTTGTTTATCTGCACAGCTTAGAGCTGCAAAGAAACTGAGTGCGAAAGCTCCTCTTGTGCGACAAGACCCTAATGCTGTGAAAAAAGACACAACGTCCTCTGAAGTGCAGGCTAAGATTCAAAGGAAACTTGAGGAACCTACCACGTCACAGTCACGTGAGTATGGATTTTGTTTTGCAATAAGAGTCAGATTAGTCACTGTTATTTCAACATTACAGTCAACATCAGCAGGGAGATTAGATTAATGTTACAGCAAAACATCAGGCCAAAGATATTCTTCATGCCTCAATCCTTGCTTATGCAATTCACCGTCTCTGAAGCAGTTGTTGTAGGTATTGTAGCTGTGGTAGTCTTAATGTACTATATACAGCCTTCTTTGTACTACTTATACTGTCGCTAATTTTGAGTAGTTGTACAAGTTACATTTAAACCTCATAAGAAATTCAATATGGCGCAAGAATAGCTTCGTTATATCCACGAACTTGCTATAGGGGTAGAAACAACATTATTTAGAAAAAGTTACATGAGGTCCTCAGGGTGGCCCCTGTAGGAGCCACTCCCTCAGCCCAAGTTAATGTGTATTCATAACACTGTTTTAAATGACAATGATATTGTTATTTAATTCATATTAACCAATTATTTGCTACACAATCAAACCTCGTTATAAATAATCCAGTGTCAAGTGAAAATATCTTTGTTGTATCTGATAATTCACTATTAATTTCCATTCATAGCAGTTTTAGTGGCGGCATTATTGTTCACCAAATTTGTTGTAACAGATATTTTGTAATATTAATGCCCAACTGTATCAGATATGTGAAGGTTAAACTGTACAACTATTTACGCCATTTGTGATCATTATGGCCTTACCAGTGTGCTTAAATGGCTGAGGCATTACTAAAAGAGTAAAGGCAGCCTTAGAGTGCTTTTCAGGATTCATAAAAACAAAGGGCAGTTCAGAAGATTTGTGCCACTCTGGTGTACATCATTTTTCAGCAGTCAAATCAAATTTCTGCAATGATTTTTCAGATATTGTTTCAATAGTGGCAAGGAGGTCTGTGAAGATGTGGCAGTGTCCTCTGGTCGTTGTGTCTAATGCCACTTCGAACTGTCCCATTTAAAGAAATGGCTGCACAACCAATGTTTTTTGTTGTTGCTATTGTTGTTGTTGTTGATGGTGATATTATTGTTGTTGTTGATGGTGATGTTGTTGTTGTTGTTGTTGTTGTTGTTGAATCTTGTTCTCTTGCCCTGTGCAGAGAAAGCACATTGAAAGTGTATGTCCATGAGATTCTAGATTTTAAAATGTTTTTTTTTATAAACACTACTGTATGCAAGAGAAACCAGGTCTCTCAAGAGCATTCAGATGCAATTTTATGCAAGGGGCGTTGAAGTTTGGCAAGCACGAGTACATTTTGCATTGTGCTGTTGCGTTTGTTTTGTTTTTTAGACTCAATTTGTGCTAATTTTTACCTCAATAACGTGCATACTTACCCGAGACTGTACTTTCCTAGCCGCATCAGCACATGACAGAAATATAGGTCAACATTTAGTTTTTTATATGATGATGGCACTTCATCAGCACTCATAAAAAATCAGAGAAATAGCCTTGATGTTCTGTAGCCACTGTCAGCCTCAATATAACGAACGTGGATATAATGAAATGTCAGTTATAGTGAACTTAGTGAAGAATAATACTGGCATTAAAACAGTGCTGCAAATGCACATTTGTAATGAATTACTGAATGTAGCGAAGCTATATTTTGTGTCATATTGAATTTCCTACAGCCAGGTTTGACTGTAAGAAGCATTACGTGCATGATTGGTTAACACAGAAATGGCTAGAGCAGCTTCTCAAGCTGCCGTCTTTAACCAGGCGACACATCTGTTCCAACACTTTTTCAGGCAAAGAGGCTCGAGGTGACGAGCTGGTAGAAATGCCAGCAGCCAAGAAATGCCGCCTAGGCCCAGCGTTGACGAAGGAAGAGGTGGAGAAATTGCTTCGTCAAAAGTCATCTCATGCTCATCAAGTGGATGACGTAAGTCTTTGTTCCATGCTGAGCTATGCCGAATATGGTTGAGCAACAGCATTGAAACATTTGGCATAGAGTGGTCTGGTGTCTATGGCACTCATCTGCTGATCCAAAGGTCGCGGGATCAAATCCCGCCAACGGCAACTGCATTTCGATAGAGGCAAAATGTTGGGGCCCATGTGCTGTGTGAGGCCAGTGCACATTAAAGAATCTCAGGTGGTAGAAATTTCCGGAGCCCTCCAGTACAGCGTCTCTCATAGTCATATTGAGGTTCTGGGATGTAAAACCCCATAAAGTATTGTTATTATTAATGTTTAACATTAGGATTTTGGCACTTTAACATAACGTTTTTCAAACTGAATGGCAAGTGGGACAAATATGAAAATAATACCATTTTCCTGTTGTCCTCAGTCCAGTTTGACACTGATCAGGGAGGAATGAACATGACATAAAGGGAGGTTGCTGTCAGCTCCTGCAGGTACATGTTAAAATTTAAATGTGCAGTGGTGTCAACAGAAAACATTGCCAATGTTTCGTATACACATTCTTCATAAAATTATTTGGCATCTTAGTGTTTTATTCTTTGCAAGAATGCTTACAAAGACATGTAAATAAGAAATGCTGATTGCAATGTCACAAAGCTTTTTGAATGACTCATTAGGGAATTTTAGGTTTAGCTTCCTAGCTTGCCACAGAACTTGGCGTTCACTTACTCCCAGGGTATAAAGATCCCAAAGTGGTTATACAATAAAACCTCGTTAATTTGGATCTCAAAGGAAGTGAAAAAAATGTCCGAATTATCCGAACGTCGAATTAACGAATGCATAACAAAAACACACATTTTCAATTCCTTTATCGCATACCTTTATTTTGAGAAGTAGTCCGTGATGCTTTTTTTTGGGGGGGGGGGGGGGGGCCGCTGGGTGGCAAGGACTAGTTTGCGGGCATGGGACAAACCCTCTAGCGCAAGAGTATTGCCTGGGACATCGTAACAAAACTCCTCTAGAACGACAAGGGCGTCCGCGGCTTCTTTTGCGGTACCACGCACCGGGCGTAGTTCATCGCCCGGGTCTTCGTCGGACGCCTCATCCGTCTAACCGAGGGCAGCACTGATGATCTCGTCATCGTTCAAGTGACCAGCGACAATGCCGTCATCAATTGTAACGTAATCTGCAAGCTCCAGTTCGGAGAGAAGCAGGCCAAGGAACGCCAAATCATCCTCCTCTCCTTCTGGCGCTGCGGGCACTGGGCTGCGTTCCGAGCTTTCTGAAGCCTCGGAATCGCACCACCACTATGCCCCAGCCACCACCTCGCGCACCGACACTTCCGATACGCCGATATGTCACAATGCACAGAAGAGGGGGAAGAAAAGCACAACCGACGCCTGCAGGTCCGCATGCTATCCATCTGAGGCCTTGTTTCTTTTCTTAGTTATCCGTTCTCCGCTGACAACAGGACGATGCATGCTCCAAAACTCCATCTTGCGTCCCCTTTCATAAGCTTTCAAAAAAAAAAAATGCGGTTTTCCTTGGCCTCCGCGATCGCCATCGACAGCGCACCGTTGCTGCCGGAGCCCATCTCGGAGACCATAAGTTTGCACATGTGTGGCAAAGAAAATGTAATGCGATAAATATTATGGCCTCCGAGATGCAGTTTCAGTTTCCCCATCGTTGGCTTGCCTCCGGTCCGAATTAACCAGTGCGCGTGCAATTTTGCATCGAATTAGCGAATTAGTTTGTTGCCATAGGGCTATGAACATTTTTCAAGGGAGGGTGTGGGAATGACGAATTATCCAAATTTTCGAATTAACGGGGGCAAATTAACGAGCATCTACTGTAATGAAAACAATCAGGTTCTTAGACGTTAAGTTGGTGTCCTTGCTTTTGCACAAGGACACTAAATCTAAAGCTTTCTGTTGTACTGCATAGTAAATATGGAGTCTACTTCTGTATCTGAAAGGGGGCACTCATATGTATTTCCATTGAAGCTATGCATCAAGGATTATATTTAGAGATTTGATTAATTCCATTGGCCATGCACATATAAAAGTCCAATTAGATTGTTTCTGTGTATGTCCAACCAAGGTAACCTGGTCTACTTACATTTCTATTTATTTATTTATTCTTTATTTTTATTTTTTGGATTCATTACAGTTCCTTTAACAAGGTTTCTGCAGTGCACGTACATGCAGCAGCTCTGAGCAACATAGCTGCAAGTATTATGTAGCAGCCCTAAGGTTAACAGTAGTTTGTTTCTGAATGTTTTCAGATTGAGCAAGAACAGGAGGAACAGTACTTCAGTGTACTGGAGAAGAAGGAGCAGTTGGAAGAGAAGATGCTATCTGTCACAGAAATACAGTGTGATGTGGTGTCCTGCAGGAAGGTGTGTCATCCCATTCTGCTCCATTTCTTTTTCTTAGTGTTCTGTAAGTAGCTGACTTTAAACAAATTGAGGTTTGGCAATACTCATTAAATGAACATTGATCTACAGTAATTTTTATAGAGCAGTCATTCCAGCCTCATTCCCACTTCATTTGTCATGCTGTCATTTTACTACCACCGTAATTTCTATCATTCTTTTTCTGTTGTCAGCTACAAGCTGTTGTCCTTTTAGCTGCTTTCGTAATATTGTCCTTGTTGTACAGCAGTCATCTTTGTCCGTGTTCCACTATTGCGAACATGTCATGGTCTTTCTCACTGAAGTCACCATGCTTTTCTCGTCACACTGGAATCATTTGTGTTGTGCCTTTATTCAGGGATAAATGTACATTCCATCTGTGAAATGTGCATGCGTTTCTTCACTTTGAATAAAGCATGAAAAGCCAGTTTTAGTATATATAGCTACGCAACTACTTTGCACAGTAGGAGACTTTTAAAGGTGCACGAGGGTCCTGAGACTGTACTATTTTTTTACCACATACTGCTCATCACTGTGCAATAATAAACCAAACCCCTATTACAGTATTTGCTTGCCCTTCCAGTTTCAGCTGGCCCCGCCACGGTGGTCTAGTGGCTAAGGTACTCGGCTGCTGATCCGAGGGTCGCGGGATCGAATCCCGGCCGCGGCGGCTGCATTTCGATGGAGGCGAAATGTTGAGGCCCGTGTGCTGTGCGATGTCAGTGCACGTTAAAGAACCCCAGGTGGTCGAAATTTCCGGAGACCTCCACTACGGCGTCTCTCATAATCAGAGCTGGTTTTGGGACGTTAAACCCCACAAATCAAATCAATCAAATCCAGTTTCAGCTGTACTGGTGCTCCATTCTACAGTGGAACACGGCATATCTAATGTGCAATTTCTACCAAACTTCTATGTATAACACCACAAGATGCATAAGCATTGTTGCTTGCTGCATGCTTGTACATAGCTTGCCTATTTAGCATTACGATATGGTTCATAGTAAAGTGCTTATGCTTTGTAGATGGATGATAGGAGAGGTGAAAGGACTGCAGAGCTAGCAGGTGAAGGAACGTCTTCAGCAAAAAGCTACGACAGCCTATGCTATAAGAAATGAAAATTTTGACGAAACAAGAATGCATTGCTCCATCTCTTTCGCAACATATTTCAGCCACAAGAACATATACCAAGTGTTTTTTGCAACCACAACATTGTGTATACCATTGTTTTTGGTCTCTTGCTCAGCTGGAGTTGGAAGAATGATATTACTAATTTATTACTGCGATTACGTATTTCTTCTACAGAGCAGTGCAAATGCTCCTCTTTGTCATTTTGCAGTGCAACTACACAGCTCAGCAGGCATCTGATTTATGCAAGAGGGAAAACCACGTACTGAAGCACCACAAGGCCATGAAACGTTTCTTCCGCTGCAAGGACTGCAGTCATCGCACAGTCACCTTTGCCAGGGTTCCAGCTCACAGCTGCAGGTGAGCAATGCACTTGCATGTTAACATGTTGCACAGGGACCTTTAATAAGGATGTTTGTACAAATATGGAGACTTTAAGTGGTTAATAGACCCTTTTTTAAAAATTTGCAAGCGTGCTTCTTTGCACTGTGCCCTTGCCCAACTAATGGCTGTGCCTGTCCTGATTTAAATGCACGCACGCTATAGCTACATCATAGGGCCTGTATTTTTTAGCCTTATATTACGAGGGCTGAGTCTACATTTTTTATGTTATACAGTGAAACCTTGTTATAACGAACCCAGGATATAACGAACTACCGGATATAACGAAGCAATCACAATTTGCCATGAAATTTCAATACATGAAATTGATATTGGTTATAACGAACTAATGGTTATAATGAAGTAATTACTGCTCCCCCGTCAACTTCGTTATAATGAGGTTTTACTGTAATACAGACAATGTGCACTTCTACACACTGATTTCAGAATTGACGCCACTAGTTGGGCAAGCTGCACGGCCAGAAAGCTAGCTTTGCGATTTTCAGAATGGCTGATGTAGTTAAAAAGAACGAACATCTCTGGGAGTGAACATTTCAACAAGCTGACTTCTCTCTGTCAGAATAATGTAGACAGGCCTTCTCATGGAAGCATTGGTAGCAGAGGCATCTTTTTGTTTCACTTCTTTTCATGCCACATCATGTGTGGTTGATAGCAGCAGCAAATGGCTCCGGACTGTTCGTCTACATTCTATGCAATAGACCCTTTTCATAAACTGTAAAGCTAGCTTCCCTGCAATGCAGCTTGCCCTACTAATGGTGACAGCTGTCTTTATTTAAATGCTGTCAAAATTCAAGTTGCTCATGCTGCGGCCTGTTTTTTGGGGGAATGTTTGTATCAGAATGGTTGCGTCAACATTTTACATGCCTTGTCGCAAGCAAATTACGCTTGCACATGCTGTTTACCGGGTTGCCGATGCCGCCATTAGTAGGGCAAGCTGCATTGCAAAGAAGCTAGCTTTACAGTTTATGAAAAGGGTCTATAACACATAGCCGTCCTCCTAGCTAAGTAAATGGCCGCTCTCAATCAATTTGTCTAATAAGGTAATGCATACATACAGGTATAATAGAGGTATCCTCAATGTCGCCAGGTTCTCTGCATGTCGGCACTGTTTTACTTTGTGTAATGAAAAATATGCGATCTCACAATGCGCTATAATTTTCTTGAGTATACATAGGCGATACTAAATTTTGCTTTAGCTAATAGTGTAATTTCAGCATGTGCTTATGTTTAAGCAGGCCACATTGCATATATATATACCAAAGTGCGCAACCTATTTTGGCACTTAGGGCGTTAGGGCTTTTCGGTGAGATTTTTTTTTACCACTCTGGGTGTTTCTGGAATTGTATTACAACAAGCTTCCATTAACAAGAAACCATTCTTAATTTATGTTTGTAATTTTGTTGTGCCTAAAATATTTTTTAATGAACAGTGTGCTGGAAACAGAATACAAATCATTGCTGATAAGTAGAATTACAGAGAAAGCTGTGCTCATGTAAATACTAGTCTATCATGAGAGCACTGTATTCATTACAATTTGTTAGCTTATCTCTTTACCTTTTCCTCTTCTCTAGGAAATGCAATGGTTCCAATTATGAAAGGACATCCATGGGAAAGGTATGGCGTCATGTTTGTATTTTGGTGTTGCAAGAGTACCTTTGCTCGAATGCTGTGGTGTATAATATACAATGTCCACAAATTACATGATCATATAGATGTTGCATGCTAACTTGACCTTCTCTGTTGACTGTTCAGCATTCCAAAAAGGCATACATAATGCAATGATCGTAGTGTTTGTTGCCACTGCGCTAAGCTTGTTAAGTGCAGTGGCGTAGTGCACTATTTTCACTGGGGCAGCAATAATTGTTAAGTTTAGTTTTTCAGTTTATACTACATTTTATGTGAGTTTGATGTGCTGCCGAAGTTTGCTATCTTTTAGTCGGCTTTCGTCATCTCAACTTTGTTCGTCAATCAACTTTCTCTTTTTTTCAGCCGAAGCCTGGCCCCATGCTTGACAGCGAAAAATTATTGATCCGTGGTGAAGAGGTCAAGTTCCTAAATAAGTGAATGCACTCACTTTTCTTATTAGGCTGTTAGCAAAGTGTCATCCATGCATAACTGTCATGCGTATCATCATGTTCATTTATATTTCGGCAATGATTGTATCATGTTCATACAAAGTCCTGGATCACTGTCAATGTGGTACATACTGCCCATCATAAGATTTTGTGTGCATTGTGGTGTCTTGACAACAGGCTACTGATCATAATGGTGTTGTCATATGTCAGAAATCATGTAAGAATAGTTTGTACAGCCAGTTTTATATATAATTTTTTCACTAGTACGTATTACTAAATGGTTTTATCTATTTACCTTGTACAGCTTGTCAGCATACATGTTTTAATAAACATTGCACATGTTTTGACATGGCTTGTATGCAGTTGCTCTCCATGTGTCAAAAGCGCCCTCCACAGTTGCCGTTTATTAGAATTATGTACCAATATTCAATAACCACTTTTAGGATGCCCAGTTTCTCGGATATGTTAGGCAATTTGAGCACCTTCGTAGCACTGTGCCACATGCCCCTATGAGTAAATGCACAAGGATATCTGAAAATGCAGACGCTGAAACACTTTGTATCCGATTTCTCAGAGTTTCTGCACTGCAGGACCTAAACGGCATTAAATTAATCGCTTTGATTATCTCACAGCCTCGTGCTGGCTTTGTGCATCAATCCGTTTGCGGGCGTTTCCAAATCAGCTTTGCGGCAATGTAAAGGTGTTTGATAGTAAACCACACGTGAAATGTTGCTGTGAAACATACAAAGAATTGGAAGGGGCCACTGTCACAGGACATAGTGCGGGGTTCTTAATAATACACGTGCTGCTGTTGCCCCTCAAAACGTCAGTAATACGAACCCATTTAAAATCCACGTGTTGTTACAACGTAGCTGCGTCAAATCTGCAATCCACTGTACATAGAGCCTAATGTCGTCGCATGCGATACCCTCTGGTAGAGCATGCCATAATCCCTGCATAAATGTTAATATGTCACAGAGTTGTGGTGGCAGCCACCGACTTGTGGCCTACATACTCATTACGGAAAACACAGACTACCTGCTCATTATGTGTGGGCTGAGTGCAGCTGTAATCCAAGCGGACATGCGCCGCCAATTGCTGCCACCCCTTTGTGTGGGACTGCTAAGTGCACTGAAGTGATGCACCGCTTGCAGGAACGTGAGTAACCCGCCGTCATCGTGTTTACTATATGCTTGCCGGCCACATGCACAGGCAGAGCGCGTACGGCGGACTCTCGCACGGTATACTTGATCGCACGTATGGACAACAAACGTTCCGGCAGTGGCAGCGTAAAGGCAATCAGCTCCACGCGGCCAGCAAATACCACTTTTCAGTGAAGCAGCAGCGGCTTTTGTTTAGTGACATACTGCTGAAACATGCACAACTCACATCAGAGAAAGCAGGGCGCTTCGTCCACTCTGCTGTCGAAGCAACTTTTTGAACTTGCGCGTCAGTTTTGGCACACGCATTCAAATTAGTGTTGCTCTATATGGCTGCTTCAAATTGCAATCGCGCGCCATCGCACGGGCGTGCAAGATAGCTGTGGTCTTTCATTCGCATGGGCTTTCTGCGCTTGGTACTTGGAGTTTAACGTGCACTTATATTTGGCATTTCAGTAGGTACCATACGAATTTCCAAAGGCTTACTGTATGAGCACCGAGACAACGAAGTATTTCAAGTGCCACTACGGTTAAACAAAGCATGCGTTTAATTTTTTGGATGACCCTGTGGTACCCAGTAAGGTCGAAAAGATGGACATTGACTGCATTTTCATGCACGAACTACACCTTTTCTTTTTTTGTTACAGATTTGAGCTCAGGTTGGTTAAATGTCTGGTTAAAGGTGTCCTGCAACACATTTTGAACATAGTTTGAAAATGGTTCCAATCAATTGTGGAATTTCCTGTGAACACATGAGCCAAATATTAGCGTGTTGCATGCACTAGAAAATTCGCAATTTGGTTTCAAATATAGCTAGAAATAGCCTACTCTCTTTTCAACGAATGACGTCACAAGTAGCACTGACTTTGTCTCTTAACTTCTTTTGTTGTTTTGAAAGAAAGATACTTGCGTTTTTTAAATTTATTTATTAAATTCAAAATGAACAAATACACCATTCCTGCCGATGCTTTGGCCTTCGTGAAATCACCAGTGCTAGTTCTGCCTCAAGACACTGAGTCAATGCTGTCATATGTTGAAAGAAGAGCAGGCAGTTTCCGGGTGTATTTGAAACTCGATTGTGAATCCTCTGTTAAGTGCAGCCCACTAATATTAGGCTCTCATGTTCAAAGGAGCCTTCACAACTGATTGAAACCATTTTCCGACTATGTTAAAAAAAGTCTTGAGGTTGCTGGGCCCCTTTAAGGCATGAGCAAAAAGCGCAAAAGTTTTCATTTTCTCTGAAAGGTAGATGTCCTTGCCACCATGCTTGGCAAAGATCGACATCCATGCATGGTGACCTTGGGAAGCTGCTTCGTTTGCTGCCGCATTCGTCTTCACTGCGTAGCACGTAGCCACTAGCCAGTGGCGCACCGACGGGGGGGGGGAGGGGGGGGAGGGTTCGGGGGTTGTAACCCCCCCCCCCCCCCCTGAGGCCGACCTAACACCCCTCCTACTCCGTAACAGCTCCTATGTCCTGGAAGAATGTGGCGCTAATGTCTCTGCAAAACGCCGAAAAAAAATAAAAATAATCATCATCATTGATGTTACTATTATTTGGCATTTTATTTACTTTTTATTACACACGCAACAACTGTGTAATCGCATGCGCCGCCCTTCGTGAAAAATTGAACCCCCCCCCCCCCCCCCCCCGGCAGAGATCCTGGGTGCGCTACTGCCACTAGCTAGTAACCACTTAGGAGGAGCAGCTGAAATCTGCTTTATCGCAAGTCCGCCATTACAAAATGAAGTCATCTTAGCATTCTGTCTCGGGCATCATTATGGACGACTGGGCAATAAAAAAGTCGGAAGCCATTCCCCTACGAGAAAATCGGAGCAAAAGAAGCTTGACGTGTGCAGTCTAGTGGTTAAGGCGCCCTCCTGAAAGTGGGGTCCGCAGTTCAAGCCAATCTTCCTCAGATTTCCTTTTTCGTCGTTCAACCATGGTTGCAGGAACGGAAAAGGAACGCAACCGCGGAACGCCACTACCGCGTTTGCCTTCCTGTGTGCAAACTGGGTTTCTTGCGTACATCAAGGGCGCCACCGTAATCTGTAACTCAAGTTCCGCCAGGAAAAAAAAAAAAAAAAAAGAAGTGCGACGTTTTTAAGCGCGAAATGCATACGCAGCATTTAGTATGATAACGTTGACTTACATTACGATTATACGCTAGCGATGAATAAAGCTCACTGCACCAACGTATATGGTTCACTTGCATATATGCTTGCTGTATGTAAAAACTCCGCGCTCTTTTGCGGTGAATAAAAGCGCAAAACACTAATCTGTAACTTTCCTCCACTCACGGATGTCTCCCGTTGTGTAATGTTTTGCGAACAGCTTATGACATGTCTCACGTAATGCCCTGTAACATGGGGCATTTCGTGAGAAGTGGCACGTAGGAACGTTTTGAAAGTGCCTTGAGAAAAACGAGAACTGTGTAAGGTGGCGAGGAATCGACTTCGTTTATTCCGGGTTGGGCCGCTTCTGTTCTAGTTATCGTCAGCTGAGTAGAGCTACGTGACCAAGTCGAAGTATTGGTGAGCTCTGTGGTCATGACCCACACAGATAGGAGACCGATATAGGCCGCTCGATGCGGACCTTGACACGACGCGCCTTCACACCCCGCACCGCGATAGCGCGCTGTTCAAAGTCTAAAATGGTCCTCGGACATCGTTTGATATCCGTTTAAGACTGCGCAATCGAACGACACTATTTATCGCACGAACCTGTTGCAGTCAATGACATTATGACATACTTCCCGGCCACCGTACGCACGACTTCATGCACGCACGGAGCGCGACAACTGAGCTCACCAAGTGGCATAACCGTATATTTCGGAGTATAGCCCGAACCGGTGGTACAGTGCGCGAGGGCTTTTGTAAACTGTCGTAAATTGCACTAAGCGAGAAGTGTCATGTCGACTTTTCGCGTCCACGTCATATTGGTTAACACTTTCCGTGGATCGAAGAGGGATGATCCTCCCCTTTCCCTCTTGATGTTCGTATTCGAAGGGATGAAGATGCGGTCACTGACCAGGTCAAGGTGAAAAATACAGGGACGTTTGAGGACCCATACGGGTTCCCTGGTCACACTGACCCGTACCGGTCCCCAAATGTCTCTGTGTTTTTCACCTTGACTTGGTCAGTGACCGCATCTCATCCTCATCATGATACCTGACCAGACGAACTTTCCTCGAATTCTTGACTTCGAAGGGATTATGCTGCGCATATGGAACGCGACTAACTCTCCAGCTGCAGCCACTGATCTCTTGGAATGGATGTCAAATTGTGTGATTGAAGAAGAAGAAGAATTCTCCTTCTTCAATTATTATTATTATTATTATTATTATTATTATTATTATTATTATTATTATTATAAGCACCAGCATAATAGTCATCACCCGTCATCACCTCAAAGATCCAAAATACGTGGATTAGGGCCTTAACACGTCAATCAAAAGTAAAACATGTCGCGTCGTGATGTATAGTTATCACGAAAGACGTACGGCACGCGGGGCAATGACGACGGCAAAGACAGTGCGGCTCTCTTCTGCAGGGGCCAGGAGACTGTTGCGACGCTTAATGAAACAAAATTTCATCACAACGCCACTGGTTACGGGTCGATGGACTCGGCGCCTGAGATCGGTATCAACCGAAGTGTGTCATACAACTGAAGAGGTTGCCGATGCGCTTTTGCGCAACGTCGCTGCAACGCGGAGATAGTGGCAGGCCGATAAGCGCAAGAATTCGTGAGGTTAAGTGGCCCAAAACGAGCGCGCGGCATTTGAGGGTATCCTGCAATTTTCTTTTTTTTTTTTCTTTTAGACCAAGTCAGGAAAAACTGGGGATCAGTCGTGGAGGCTTCATTGAACATGTGAGCTAAATATTACCGCACTCATTCTCAGTTTGATTTCAAACAGAGCTGTAAAGTGCTCGCTCTTCTTTCAACAAATGACGTCATGGGCGCATCGACTGCGTCGCTTGAGGCAGAAATGGCATTGGCCGATTTCATGATCGTGGAAAGATCATGCTATGCGCTTGATTTGTTGGTTTAGAAGGCAACAAATAAAGAATATGGACGTATCTCACTCAAAGAGTAACGAAGCAGTCAAGTGACGTAGACGATGCCCCCTGTGACGTCATTTGTTGAAAGGAGAGGGAACGCTTTCCAGCTGTGTTCAAAACCAATGCGTGCAGTGCAACAGCATTTGACTCATTTGCCTCAACGGCCAATTGGCACTGTTTTCTGACCTTGTTCAACAAGTGGTGCAGGACCCCTTTAGGGGAGTGTAACCACAAAATATTGCGCGATATTTTATTATCTGGTAATAAAACCCACTTATTGGAGACCATAACGATCGGCATCTGCATTGACTCAAAGAGTAATTTAATATAGCGCAGTGTAGTTATGTAGCACAGCTAATGATTTCAAAATTCGCGCCAAGAGGGGTATGTTACGACACAGGAGTACCACAGCGACAGCATCACGTGGGCTATCAAATTTAGTGACGACAGCAATGCAACACGGGTCACTAAAGCGTCACCCGATAGAGTGACATGGAATTCTGGCGGAAAAAACGGGAAAAGATTCGCTCTGTACCCAGGGCTATTGCGAAATGTTCTATATAGCTTACCGACTTCTGTGCTGTCGTAGTGTTCATAGCATTTGCTAATGCCCGTCTCTCTACAGCTGACGCAGTGAAATGCTTAGGTGTAACTATATAGAGTTATCTACAATGTATCTACTGCTGACGCGATGAGAAGCATCTAAAAAGTTGGAAGACACTTAAGTTCACACTGCCTTCTCCTAAAACATTACGCTATAAAATGCTGGAATTATTTGAGTTTTCTCGCAACAGAATTATGTTTCCCGCACACGCAAATTGCAGTCCGAACTATCATCTGCGTGGGTGTTAAGTCTTAGTTCGCAATTTTGCTGACGGCTTTTACTTTGAGAAATCTAATTTGGTTCGCTAATGTTTACCTCCGCCATGGCTGAGGGGATTGAGTGGTCGGGTCATCCGAGAAGCGGTGATAGAATCCGAAATGATTATTTCCGCCGTGGACGCCTACACCGACACCGACGCCGTATCTTCTGGTACACGAGCTGCTTAGCACTATCTCATTAAAATGCAGCATATCCATATGAAAATAAAACGCTGAGCAGCGGAGAGGAAATTATGGTGCCACGGCGGAAATTGAAGCTTAACCGTATCTCACGTATATGGCGGCCAACTTTGGAATGCGCAAATGTCATATGGGACCCCCTCCGAAGGTGGTCGAATAAGAAAACCTAGAAAGAGTGCAAGGAGATCCCACCGCTATAGATTAATTCTCTCAAAATACTCCTTGGCAGAGTCTTCAGCAGAAATGCATACCTACCTGGGGCTTTCCACTCTGTCTCAGCGCCTGCAGCTGGCCAGGCTAAAATTTATTTTAACAGCGGAAGCTGTTTAAGCTAGCCAAACTTTGTCCGGTCGTATGACCTTTATGACCTTGCCTCAGTCATGCCCAGATACGTGCCGGCAGTACTACCAGCATTAATTACCCTGTACACCTAAACCACATCACAACATCTGTACATACTAATGTACAGGTGTTGCAGTGTACATACTAATGTACAGCTACCTGCATCTGTAGAGGAGGCAGGTAGGTTTTGTATTGCGCAGTGACGTCAAAGAACGAGTTTGTTTTGCGTAATTCAGAGAAACATTGGCTGTCGTGAACACGCCCATATAGTCTCATAAACTGCGCCCGACTCTCGAACACGGAAACCGAAAGCACGTATGGAGGGATTGCGCTGTTGTCCAGCAACTTACACGACTACCCATGCCTTTCTTTCTTTCTTTCTTTCTTTCTTTCTTTCTTTCTTTCTTTCTTTCTTTCTTTCTTTCTTTCTTTCTTTCTTTCTTTCTTTCTTTCTTTCTTTCTTTCTTTCTCCTTTCTTTTCAGAGCTAGCATCCGTGATCACGTGCAGCACGAGCGCACACACAATTCACCAAGGGGCCCGCAATATAAAGATGAGTGCACCGCACTTCTGTCAATGAACTGCTTCCGCGTGTGCAGATATCCCGCCTCGGTCGTCTAGCGGTTATAGTGCTTGACTGCGGAGCCGGAAATACACGCCGCGGGTTCAAACCCGACCGTAGCGATCATATTTTCGATGGGGGCGAAAATGTTATAGAGGCCCGTGTACTGTGCGATGTCAGGGCGCATTGAAGAACCCGAGGGGGTCAAAATATCCGGAGCCTTCACTATGGTCTTCCCCCTTTCCACTATTTCCTTTCTACTGGAGATGCTGAGCAGTGCTCTCCTTCAAAGGCTGCAGGCTGGTACTGGGTTCGCTTCCCTTTGCCAGTGGGGAGAGAGTTACCGTGACTTGGAGCTCCGATGTGTGGGTAATCTATATCGAGACAGTGGCCTCTCCTTTACCACTCTCTTATTTCACTCCTCTTCTTCACCTGTCAGTGTTAAGGCTATCGCATCGGTGGTTAGGAAGTAGTGGGTTCGGCTCCCAGCCCGGCCGGGCACCCACCGGGGTTTCCTCTTTCTTTTTTTCTTTTCTCTTTTTTTTTTCTTTTTAAGGGCCTGGCTTGGCGTTCGGTCGTGCGGGTAATCTTCTGTCTTGAGAATTAAGGTGGCCTTTCCACTCTCATCTTTCACTACCCTTTCCCCTGAGGGTGTTTCGGTTGATGCGTCCTCAGCCGAGGGACAATTACCGTACACTCCGGAAGCGAATTTCCTTTCAAAACAATCTCATCTCTAAACGAGGGCTGCAGAAAACTGGGTCTTTTTCCTTAGTCGAATCCCAGATATTATGATGCACGCTCACGTACACAACCCCGTAAGCACCCCGCACGTACATGCAGGCGTTTCCGGCACCCACGTTCTCCCGACGTAACGTGCCGTAAATACGCGCAATATCCACTCCTCCTCTGCATGAGCCTCTTCTCCTGTGTGCCGGTTCACGAATAACGACAATAATCGCGCGAGCGAGCGCTCACGTGCGGCGTGACCGCGTCCTTCAATGCGATATATCCTGCCTCGCCCGGCCCGCTGTAGCAGCAGCGGTCAACAGCTCAACTATAAACCGGGCGTGCATGCTATCTCTGCAAGACAACGCACTGATTATTGGGCCGCAATAAAGTTCACACACTGCTTACCCCGATAGGCGAGCGGTCCGGACCGGGCTGGGAAAGAGAGGGGGTGAGGGTCGCCCTTCCTGTTTTCATGCCTGCCTTGCACTTGATATCCCGGCGTGTCCGAGAGCAGTGACGAAAGGATAACTATGTGGCCCGTCTTGCGCATCGCTGCGTATTCCACCAACGTGCTGCTCCTGGAGATCTCTGCGGTCGCCGACGCGCTGACACTGGACGACGTCCTTCACAAAGGTATGTTGCACTGAAAGTGTCGCAGCGCTTTACCACCGCTGTCCAAGCTCTTGATTCAAATAATAAAGCTGCATCCATGCTGTATCTTTGTCACTGAACCGCATCGCGCGGTCTTGCAATATATGACTATTTTATTTTTTTCCCTCTTTAAAAGGCAGAGAAAAACAACACGCATCAGTTTAGATTACACCGATAAGCTATTCGTTCAGTTCTTCGTTGTAACTTTCAATTCGGTTGATCATCGAAGGGTCAAAGCCAGAAATAAAGGTCACTGTTTCATTTTTGAAACTCGCGCGCCAAAGCCTAAACACCTGAACGTTAGTGTGTTGTCGTATTTTCTTTCGTGTTTTTGGCTCTCAATAAAACCTTCTAAAGCTATCTATGCCTAATAAGCCTCCGGCTTTCATAGAACGCAACTTATATATATATATATTTTTTTTTTCTTTTGCACTGACAAAGTAATACGTAGGCCCTAGCGGACGCCGTAAAAATCTGCGACGTCACAACGACGTAGTGCGGCAACCTGAAGGCGGCGTCGCCACTTGTATTTTTCTGGCGCTGCTTCCGGCCTAAGCGTATTCCCGTGGCGTGGGTGGCTGTTCTTCCTCATTTATTTTTTATATTGAAAAATTCTGGTTTACCAAACATCATCTGACGATGGTGATGACTATTTACGCAACTACAGTGGAATCTCGTTATAACGAACACTGATAGCAAGTTATCAGTTATAGCGAACTAAATACGAAGTTTGGTTGGACACGCTTCATTTCAGTGGGATCTGTTCTTTTTGCCACGAAACCGAAAACGCGACAGCCGCCACGATATAGGCCCTAACGAAAGAACTATTGGGTGCGCGCCGGGCGCAATATTCGAAAGGCAGCATAAAAATCAAAATAAATATTGAAAGACAAAATTCACAACCATCTATTTCTTTAAAAAGCAAGAGCTTTTGTCATCCACCTTTAAAACAATGTAAGCACGTTTGACTGGCTGCGCCACCTACTGGCTTTCTCGTGTTCCGGTTTATTTGGTTTCGCATATGGCACAACGAGAGAGGTAAGGGTGACTTCACTTATAGTGCGTTTGAAGCCTGCAGTAAAGCATTTTCGTGCCTAGGATTTTCTATCGAGCCAGATATTGTCTATTTGTAAGCCAGTTTTTATCTCTACTATTACTGCGAACATCGGATATAACAAACTTATGGCGTCGGTGATACTCAATTGCAGCGACGTTCGACTGTACTTTGCAACCGGCCTTTTTGTCTCTGTTTGTGTGAAGTCAAAGTCTGGCAAGCTGTCCAACGAAATAATGACGTGACCTTTTACAAAGCATATGACTTTAGTTCGCATGACCATGGCCAGACTAAAGATAGACGCTATGCACTCGCGTGCATATGGCATCTCCCTTTAGCTCGGTCGTGACAATGACATGCACTGCGTTCCAAAAGCTTGTCATACCTGAAGATCTAACTAAATTATTAAGAGAATAGTTTAGTGAGACGTTATATTGGGCTAGTTGGTTCATATCTTCAGTTAAAACGTTTAAAACTGCGCAAAAAGACAGAGACATGCGAAAAGAACACGCGCAATATTCGAGCACGCCATTGTGCCCGCGTAGTTGTGTGTGTGTGTGTGTGTGTGTGTGTGTGTGTGTGTGTGTGTGTGTGTGTGTGTGTGTGTGTGTGTGTGTGTGTGTGTGTGTGTGTGTGCGAGTGAGTGTGTGTGTGTTCTATGTCTTTTCGCGTAGTTTCAAACGTCTAAAAAGAAAGAGTAGTTCGTATTTTGTCCACCTGCATATGACTGTGTGTTATCTGAACATGATGCCAACGTCGCGCTCAGCATCTTAGTTATCGCAGGCATTGTTGTGCGAAAATTTTATCGGCGTTTTGGCCGTCGCTTCTTTTTGATAACAGGTGAATCTCAACTCGGTCAGTGGTGCCGTACCGACTCCAACTGCATGACGGAGAACTCCAGCTGTCTGGCCGAAATATGCGCCTGCAAGATCGGCTTCGTTCTTTACGAGGACAAATGCATTCCAGGTGGGAGGAAGCAAAAAAAGTGCGCGAGCTAGAAAGTTCGAATCATACAAGTACATCACTCACTCACTCACTCACTCACTCACTCACTCACTCACTCACTCACTCACTCACTCACTCACTCACTCACTCACTCACTCACTCACTCACTCACTCACTCACTCACTCACTCACTCACTCACTCACTCACTCACTCACTCACTAATGCAGCGAAAAGGACATCAGCTCTTTTCAAATGCGATGGCCGTGGTAGCGGGTAAACATGATAAGACACAGTTGATCAATTAGACTGCCCACTCAGAAACAGCATCTGTGAAGCCACGGCGCAAACCGTAGGCAGTTCGCTAGGCAGCGACGCACCAATATGAGATGTAGGAATCACTTGGAAATAGGCAAGGGCTTGCGCCTCTGATACACTGCACCATCTGTCTTCTGTACCCTTTACCTACCTTCACCGATATTCAACGGCTGGTTTCACACATGATGGCAGTATATGATTTCCGTACAGTGATAGTTTAGTATAGTGATATAGTGATAGTTTACGTACCATTATATGTTTACAATGTGTATACACCGGGACACACCCACGAACGCACACCATTGTCAAAATCAATCAACAATGTCATTCTTACCGTTGCCATCACCGTTGTCTTCGACTGCAGTAAAGATTGAAACTGCCGAGAACGACTGTCGTCATGGTGCCGGCAGGGACATTGCGCATGCTCCCTGAGCACGGCGATATAACGCTCGGCCGAGGCGGCTGTATTTCGATGGAGGCGAAATTTTGAGTCCCGTGTGCTGTGCGATGTCAGTGCACGTTAAAGAACCCCAGGTGGTCGAAATTTCCGGAGACCTCCACTACGGCGTCTCTCATAATCAGAGCTAGTTTTGGGACGCTAAACCCCACAAATTATTATTATTATTATTATTATTATTATTATTATTATTATTATTATTATTATTATTATTATTATTATTATTATTATTATTATTATATAACGATACGCAATACTGGCGCTAATCGGGGGTAACTATTCTTATATAATATGAAATGGAATCTAGATAACGTCTTTCTGCCTGTCCTTTTCTTACATATCCGATTTGCGTGTAAGCAAAAGAGCTCATTTTCCTTCTCCTGAGAAACGTTCCGTGCTTCGCTACTCTACAGTGGAGCTCAGGGTGAAGGAAACGTTTAGAGGAGGATAATCACGAGAAAGTGCCCAGTGGTTCGCGTTCCTAAGAGGAACCAAGAAGAAAGAAAGAAAAGCGCGGACGAGCAAACAACTAAGACTACCAAAGGTCAGATAATCGCGCAAACAGCTCAAGGTGCTGACTAGATTTCCCTAATCAGTTGTAAAAGGTGCTTTTGCGGGCGTCGGCACGCAGGTACATTAGAGCACGTATAGCAGGAAGAGAAAAGAAAAAGGAACGTTGCGTCTTTGTTCCCTCTATTTTCTTTTTACGCTTGTCAGGTTACAAAAGCAGTCGAAGGTAATGAATGCACGAGTGTCAGCGAAAGTTAATAAGGTGTACGACATTATGTCCACATATCCGCATGTAGCTGGTCGGTCTGTGTGTTTGTTTCAATTCCCGTTGCTAAACTGGACATCCACAACCCGCAGAACCTGGCCACCGGGGCTTTTCCAAGGTGTACCTCATGAGCATCGGTTGCCTGCTGTCCATAGTCATCTTCTCCATGTCCTTGTGCTTCCTCTACTGGAAACGGTGGGTTTACATACCATGAGCATGCTATTCCAATCGTAGTGCATTCCTAAAGGGCCCCCTCACCAGGCATGGTGGTTTTCAACTGACAAAAGTGCTGTGAATACGTTGCATGCCCGACATCGTGTCTGCCAACAATTAAATCGATACGCGCTTCGGGAAGGGCTCAAATTTCACTCTGAACACTGTTTGTTTCCCTCCTCGTAGACGCCGCGCTCCAAGGCGGAAGGGATGACGCTCCACGCCGAGTGTGACGTCAATCGCAGTGACGCTGAGCGCGCAGCGACCTGTCTGCGGCTCGTCAGTCGGTAGGCGCCGCTTCTGGTCGCTGCCTCCTGAGGCTAGGCAAGCTGGTGCGAGAACTAGGTATCAAAGCGCACTTCGTGCCGTAGCAACGGCAAGTGGCAAGGATGTCGTATTAGGAGCGCGACACTCGCTTCCCGAAATCATCGTTTTGCGTCCCTTTAAATGTTTTAGATGCGAAGCAGCTTATGGTCGGGGCTACGTCCCTCCCTCCATCCGCCGTGTGGCGTCCACACCCGCACTGCGCATGAGCATCCTCCTCTCTCACCTCTCCTTGTCTCATCTCTTCTCCTCTCGGCATTCCTCCTCTCCTCTCCGAACGGCGCGCGTTGACTATGGAAACGCTCTTTCTTCGATGACCGCTTTACCAGCTCTCAAGGAACGAGAACGCGCCCTCGCCCGCGAGAGACAACGCTGCCGCAGGCAGCGTCTGCTAGCTTCAAACCGATGTAAACGCGGTGTGCACCCCCCGTGCTGCTTCGCATCGCCTCATGGTCCCCTTTAGCGGGAGATTGTGTAATTTTTTTAAATTTCTGCTAATAATGCAGATTTTTAAATCTTTCGTGGTAGTACGCTGCCTTTTGGGCATTTAATGGCTTTTAGTGTGTAACCGAAATGTGCTATGTGGCCTGGTGAGGGGCCAGTTAAATAAATAACGCTCGCTACCGCTAGACGTGGATTATTTACTTTCTTGCGAGGAGTACGTCAAGCGCAAGGGCAATGATCGCCGACGAGACGACACTTAGTGCCTTTCTGTACAGACGACTGACCATCCACGACCCGATAGCTTGCCGACGAGCTCTTCGTGATACCGTGGCTGCGTGGCAAGAGAGCCTTACAGCTATTGAGGGTCCAATTCTGCGGAGAAAGCCCATTGAAGGAAACGATCGACTTTCCTGGAAAGGAGGCAACACCAGACACAATGACTGCGCGCACGATAACGCTTATCGCGTGATCGACGCCTTGAATGACATTCCTCTGAACGCCGCCGACGGCCATTGCATGCCACACGTTCCTCGAGACGTTTTCGAATTGCTTTACAGCACTTGGCTCAGGCGTGTGTGACGAGCCTGGGCTTTGAATAGCATTCCTGGCCAACGCTATCACCACGCTTGCATCGAGGCTGGCCCTCGGTATTGATTCAAGGACATATATGCCCTTGTGCGGGAAAAGTGGTATGTAAAAAATAACTCCGTGAACCTCGGAGGAGCATCGTGGCAGAGAAACCCAGCAAGTAATGCTAGATTGCTGATGTGACGAATCGTGTGGCATTCAGGTATATATGTGTTGCGAGCATATAGATGAACGTCTTTGTGCAAAGTGCAACGGGGGTTCACCAGGAAAGTAGACATCACCGTGCGACTATATATGGCAGGTCATGTTATAGGACGTTCACACTGGCACTCGCGTTAGTGCACAGCACAGGACAACTGTTTTATCGAAGAGAAATGCGGGCTGCGGTGCACTGATGTGCATATCGCGAGCGTCGTTCGTTGAAGTGTTCCTACAGAATCAAGCAAAGTTGGACAAAAGCATGCCGAGTGCTATACTGGAACATGTGTGTCGTTTATTAAACCGCTCTGACTGCACACCAGGGGCGTAGCCAGAATTGCATTTCGGGAGGGGTCCGATCCCCCTTTGTGTATGTGCATATGCGTGTTCGTATGTGCATACGTATATACGTGGATACAAACTTACGAAATTTTGGGAGGGGTTCGAACCCCCACATTTGCTTTTGCGCCTTTCCATACGATGCGCAGGAAGCTGGACGACCGGCGCAACCGAGAGGTGGAGGACCATAGTTCGGCGTCTAGCATCGCGCCGTCTCTGTGGTCGGACACGTACTCCAGTGACAAGCCACCTGCCTACGAAATCGCCGTCCACAGTTCCTGTTACCGCTCCAAGCTGGAAGCTCCAGCGCCCAGTTCGTGGCGTGCGGTGCCCTTATCTGACGATCAGGCACGTATTGAACGTGGCATCGGCATGGTGGCGTGATATGCAACCAACTGACTCCCACTGTGAGCCAGCGTACTAAACGTAACTAACCGGCCGGCCGTGCCAGAAAAAAAAAAAAAAAGACGTAAATATTTCTGTATTTTCATTTGTACGAAGCTCTGTGTGCTTATAATTTAGCCGTTATATTGCGCACGCCCAAACTATTCTCGTACGCTAAAGAAGTATATTTGGGCCGTTCTTCCATTGCGTGTGCCTCAATACTGCGCCCTGTCTGTACGTGGTTCCTGAAAGCATTTCTTATTCATCGTCATCATCAGCACCATCAGCTTAAGGGCCCCTGTCGGAGCATTAGAAAAGGACCATCTGCGCATGCGCCCTAGCGGGTCGCAAGCTTCCTGGGTCCCCAAGCTCCTTGGGGCCCCAATTCTCAAACTCCCTAATGTTTCGCACCGAGCTCAGCGTAAAGACGGTGGCAGACGCGGCACCCTTGTCGTCGGCTAGGCGTCGTCCCACCCAGTTTCTTTCTTCTTTTTCTTTTTTTTTTTAGGAAAGGACGCTAATTTCTGCAGCCCATGTAGGGAGCACGGCTAAACGTCCCTGGGGGTGGGGAAAAGGGAGTGAAAGGGATAGAGAGGAGAAAAAGGCCGTAGTGGAGGGCTCCGGAAATTTAGACCACCTGGGGTTCTTTAACGTGCACTGACAACGCACAGTACACGGGCCTCTGGCATTTTCTCCTCCATCGAAAATGCGACCGCCGCGGCCGGGATCGAACCCGCGTATTTTGGGTGGCAGCCGAGTACCGTAATCACTATACCACCGCGGCGGACCCACCCAGTTTGCTATATACACACTACGTTTGTGCATAGCTTCGCGCCATGAGAGGACGCATGCCGTCGTGGTGCGAAACTATGCACAAACGCATAGCTTTGGGAGACGCTGTGCACCCGATGATGATGATGATGATGATGATGAGCCTCTGTTATGGCGCTCACCCACTGAGGGGTATAGGCCAAGAATCGGGCGGTAGTAGTCAGTACAAATCGACGCACACTGTCTTTATCTTCTTTTTCTTCTGCTTGCGCCCGCCAGCCGCAGTTTTGCCAGTGTATGGCTGAGGTCATGTGCGCAATAGAAGAAAGAAGCGCGTGAGCGAACCACGATCTCCTCCATAAAAAATATAGCGGAAGTCGTGGTGCCAACGCCGCACATTGAGCATTGCACAGAAGCAGCGCACGCGCACTCTTGGGGACCTTAAATAATGATGATGATAGCTTTGTAATACACCACACAACTTGTGAGAGCCAGACGCGCTTCGCATTTCAAATGTGCTCGCACCTTTTGGCTATATTGTATTTTTGCCGTTGTCGGTGGAAGTGTCCCCTCCTCCTCTCGTTGATTGATGATGATGATGATGAACCTTTTTTTTTTTTTATGGCGCTCACGCACTGAGGGGGATAGGCCAAGAATCGGGCGGCAGTATAGTCAGTAAATCTAGGGTTGTGTGGGGAGGGACTGAGGCAAGAAGAATAAGAACAAGCAAAAAGAAAAAAAAAAAGAACTGAACGGTCCAGTAGTTATGGACCCTCCTCTCTTTACGGGGCAAGTGGACGAAATTTTTATCGGTCACGGTTGCAGAACTAGCTTTCCCGGAAGTGTCGCTACAGCAAGCTTGTACTCAACAAAACCACCAAAACGCCCTTTTAACTTAATGAAGCCATCCCGGCGATTCATTAAATATGTGAACAAAGTATCCCAGGAGCAGGTTAACCTTCACACTTCCGCTGTTCCTTTATGTGCGCACAGCCCCGCCACGGTGGTCTAGTGGGTATGGTACTCGGCTGCTGATCCGACGGTCGCGGGATCGAATCCCGGCCGCGGCGGCTGCATTTCGATGGAGGCGAAATGTTGTTGAGGCCCGTGTGCTGTGCGATGCCAGTGCACGTTAAAGAACCCCAGGTGGTCGAAATATCCGGAGCCCTCCACTACGTCGTCTCTCATAATCAAATCGTGGTTTTGGGACGTAAAACCCCAGAAATCAATCAATCAAATTATGTGCGCACAGATTTAATGCAGACTAACAAAAGAGCTTGGGAAGAGGTAACGTCAACTTTTAGTCTATCCTAGCTAACACGGGCTCGAAAATGATGACGATGGTGATGAAGGAAAAGTCCTCAAAAGATGTGGAAGAAGAATGTAGTATAGACATTCCATGCGGCAAATAGGACAATACTTGCATAGCAGCAATAAAACAATGGACGACGAATGATAACAGGAAGTCAACTAGCCGTAATTTAAGTGAATAACACATGTGTTAGACTATATAAACTCCCCAGATATATTGTTTCCAAGCGTGAAATTTAGAAGCTTATTTACATATATCCTCTACATAAAAGAGGAAAAAGCGAAGGTGCGAGATACGTTGATGTTCAGGATTGGACCATCCATGCACGTGCCCATAATGCGCGTCGGGCGCTGAGCTCCAAATTAGGTAAAGCGCGCGTCGCGAAATTATATAAAAAAAAGCACACCGAACACAGAATTCGTAGCATACGCATTTTCTTCTTTTATTTTTCTCTTTACTGAACACACAATTTTCATTATATTTGTTATTCTTGCTATTTATTTGCCCTCATTTAATTATTCCCATTTTTTCTCCGCTTTCTTTTCATTTGCTGACAGCATTATCTACGACGCCACTGCGAACAGCGTCCGGCAAGCGTCTCGTTCTTTTCTTGCTAGGCTTCACGTGACGCACGTGCGCGCGACACGTGTATTGCGATCATTGTGCTGCATGTGATACCGCGGTACAATTACAAATTAGTTAACCCATGCTGTGAATAAAATGGCTTATAATTATTTTGTTTAACCTTTTCTCGCGCAGGTAACAGTCGCCCTGCCGCCTTCCTACGAAGAAGTAACCCAGCATCAAAAACGCTTTTGCGCACGGAACGCGGCAACCCGAGCATCAATTTAGGCCGACTTGACGGCGGCGTTCTGCCACGGACGCAAGAGAATCTCGACGGCACGACTAGCCGGAACGCAACGTTGGAACGACGTGCGACCAACGACTTGCGCCGGAAATGAAAGACAGTAGGCAGAGGTGATGAAGTGCTTTTTTTTTTTTATTTGCTGCACGGAGGTGAAGGCCGACTCAACGGCGGCGGACGAGGAGAGCGGCCAGGGAGAGTGCCGCGGCGAGGACAGCGGGCGAGGCGAGGCCTCCAGCCGAGCTTCGGACAGGCACGCCCAGAGCGGGCGCCAAGGTGGACTCGAGTTTCTTCTCTCCAGCCTCGTTGAACATGGCCGCAGCCACAGTCATGCGCGTGTCGTTGTGGACGGTCTTGATGCCGTCGTCAGCAGCCAGGAAGTTTGGTCCCTGGGCTCCAGTAGCCTGCATCTTGAGGTGCTCCTCGGGCAGGCACATGCCACCGCGCTCGACGGTGTTGTTGGCGCACGTGCAGACGTCCTTCAGGCAGGCGGCCCCGGCGGCATGGCATTCGGCGTTGGTCTTGCAGGGCTGTCCGATCACGTTTCCGGCCGTGGTGCTGAGCTTGTCGCAGGTCTTGCCGTCCAGGGACCGGACGAAGCCGAGAGCGCAGTCGCAGAGAAGTCGGTCAGTGCAAACGGCGTTCGGCTGGGCGAAGACGCACTGCTCGGTGTAGTCGCAGGGCCAGCCAAGGCCGGCGGCGGCGCGGCAGGTCAGGTGCTTGGACTTGAGGCTGACGGGCTGGGAAGGCTTGCAGAGGCAACGGCCCTCGCTGCACGAGGCTCCGCGAGGCTCGCACTGGGCGTTGCTCGTGCAGGTGTCCTCGATGATGGAACCCAGGGCAATGGTGGCCTTGGTAACCTGCGCATCGACTAAGGCAGTGCACTCGAAAACGAACTTGCCGTTGTCGGAGGGAAGCCTCTCCAGTTGGGTGATGGTGATCTTCGAGATCTTGACGGGAACGTCATTCTTCACGGTGGAGAGGGTAGAACGGTCGATGAAGTTCTCCAGGGGACGGCCGTTAACGGTCCAGGAAATGCTGGCATACTCCTTGTAACCGACCGTGCAGAGAAGTTCCATGGGACCAGAGTCAGCCTCGGGTTCTTCTGCAGCGATGAAAGCTCGCGCGTACTCGACCTTGAGACCGGCTAGGGCTTCGAGCTTGCTCGCGGAAGGAGCCTGATCGGGCCTCTGCTGGGCGTAGGCCTCCTGAGCGACTCCGGCGGGACCCACCTCTTCCTCGATGAGCTTGCGGACCTTGCGTGCTCCAGCCTTGAATCCCTTGTGGCGGCGCATGCGGAACCTGCGGCGCTGCAGCTTGCCAATGTCCTGCTCCAGCAGCTGCTTCGAAGCCTCATCAGAGTCGGGTTGCTGCTCAAGGCCGAAAGCCTGGTTCACGGGGCTGCGTTCGAAAAAAGATTTGTGAGCAGAAGGCGCACCTGCAATTGCGCTACCGTTGGGGGCGGTGGCTCCCGCGGCCGCCGGGGCGCTGGGTACTGAGGCAGGGTTCTGCGGGGCAGGGGCCTTGGCGACATCGAACGCGGCTCCGGATCCGTTGGTAGGACTCGCGAGGCTTAGCTGCGAAACGGGCGCCCGATGGAACGGACCCTCAAGCAAGGCCCGCTGGCGATCCGCGTCGTAAGGGGCCGCGGGCCGTAGGCCGCCGGCGTCCCCGAGCCGGAAGTGGTCCTCAGCAAAGTCGGCCCGAACCACCAGGGCCAGGGTCAGGCCAGCCAGCACTAGGCGCAGGGCCATGGTCCAGGAACGAGAGGAGCTGACGTGTCACCGCTCGGCTAGACTGGCGAGATCTGAGCGGACCAGCACCGAAGCTCGCTCTGGCTCGTGGAACGCGGTGGCACGAGCTGGCTCGCTCTGTGCTGTCACGCTCCACGCGCTCCACGGGCGGCGTCGCTCAGCTATTGGTCTCGCCGTTCTAGAATGTTCGGCAACGACCGTTATAGGCAGAGCTTTGCCAAAGACGACAACGATCCGGCTAGCGCCAGTCGCGCGCTAAGCGAGATTTTCGAGTATGAGGACGACGAAGTTCCGAACAAGTGGCGCGCTCTTATACTTCGCGGGAGGTCCAAAGTGGGCACGCGCCTTGCGCTTGTACTTTTCTCGCTGTAAGCATTCTTTCACTGACCTTCCATCGAAAAAAAAAAAAAAGAAAACAGGAGAACCGTAGACGATATATGTTTGAGAGTAAATGACCTGATCACTCTTTCCCCGAGCAGCAATCGTTACGCCCGGACATGCATGCATGATGCACCTATAGAGACTATACGCAACGCTTGTTCGTAAACATTTGCCGACAACTGTTTGTAAATAACGACAAAGAAGAAGTTACGGAGGTAAAATAAGCCCTACGTTTTTTTTCTCGGCCTGCCTAAATGTGCTGCCAATAACGCGCTTTCTTTGCTCTTGTCATTCCCCTGGAACCAAGGTTTAAACAACTGACAGTACAAACATTTATAAAGCTCTACGATACGCCACTCCCCCGCTCGCAGTCAATCTTCAATACGTCTCGTGATTCCTTTTTTTAGGAACCGATGGCGACGCTATCAATGACCTCGGGTCGTTTTTGTCCAATTTATGATATATGAGATTCAAGTTTTTCTGCAGAACCATACGGCCATACTCGTCCTTGCAGGATAATTTATACTTCGATAATATCTTCCCTAAAAATGCTGAGATCGTTCCATTGCGTTTTCTTGAAGGTGGCCTTCAGGATCATCTCGCCCAGTTTCCTGAGCATTTTGTAATCACTACGGATGCGAGAGAAGGCTGGAGCTGATATATTTTCCTCCATGTTGAACCCGTCTTTTGCTCTCCGACTGCCCCAATTTATACCCCTATATTCCTAGCAGAATTTTTGGCTATTGCACTGGCGATTAGGAAATTGAGCCCGACCCATTCTAAGGTAATCATTATTACATATGCTTTATCTGTCTGTTCGCATGTAACATCTCCAAAGCAGTCGCCCTTACTGAATATTTTCTCGACCCTTGTACCGCCTAACATATCAGAAGCTCGCTTGGTCTGCGTCCCCGGTCACACTGGCATTTTTGTGAATGAATCAGCTGACTCTCTGGCAATGTCATCTTTCGATCGTTCAGTGTTAAATGTACTGCCGGACTTTTCATTCATCACAGCTAAGAGGTTCAAACGCTTTCTTGTCCTGACGAGTATCGACACCTTCAGTTCACATGGAATGCGGGCAAATGCCTTTCACGTCAGTGCAAGTGACTAGCAAGTCTCAGGTGTAGAGCGCCAAGTCTAAATTTCTATCTTAACAAATCTGGTTTCTCATTAACTAACCTCTGTTTGGTATGCAATGAACCAGAAACGATTAATCACTTTCTTCTCCTCTGTAAGTTGGCACATACCCAATGCAGGGGATTGGCCAAGACTGTTTTAACTTGAATACTTTTATATCAATGGTTTGGCGAAGCACAAATGATGGAAATTAAGGTAAAATTCTTTTGGTTTCAATTATAAAATTCATTATTGCTAAACAGACATCCCTGTGACATGTACTCCAAAGTGGACCCTCCAAACGAAAGAATAGTGGTTTTAGTAAATTCAGGCCTAGCTATAGCGAATAATTGGCTCCAGAATTTTCTTTCGTTGAATTTTGAAGTGGCGACAAGATATAAAAAAGTGGTGAATCGTTTTCTCCTCATTACAGAAGGAAGCAACCAGACCGGTCCTGTGCAAATAAGAGTTCAGGGAGGGAATTCGTCAACGTAGTTTTCTTCTCTCTTGCTGCCGGTTTTATTCGCTCTGTCGAATGTCTTTATATTCATCATTTGATAAACTGCTATTACCTTTAACAACATCACATCTATTATCTTTTGGTGCCTCTCCGGATGGTACAAGCCGTAATGCTGTTTTGTCAGCTTTGCATAAATTTATTGAACCCTCCGAAGATTACGCTGCTAGCGCTGTCGAATACAGGGCTTCGTTCCCAATGTTTCTTTTAGTAAATTCATTCTTCTATTTTTTACTTAGAACTACTTCCTTCCTTTTTATTATTTTTTTTAGATTTAGCCTTGGCCTTTTAATTTTCACGTTCTATATACCATTACCTGTAGTGTGGCTAATCCCCCTCGTGGGTATGTGCCAAATATAGGGACCATGCACAACAACAACAACAACAACAACAACAACAACAACAACAACAACAATTAGCCAGCTGTTGCTAGTGAAGCTATCGTATATTGCAACCGCGTCGTCTTGCTGAAGGACAGTTTCTTTGCATGACGAAGCCTTAGAGTATAGAATGTACTTGCAGGCTGTCCCCTTTCATGCACGGTCGGGAACGTATAAGAAGTGTTCAATGAAACACATTCAAAAACATTGACTAGCCTTTGTCCAGTTTGCTGTCCTATAGGTATATATATACACCTCGGGAAAGAAACGGTGGGCTAAAAGCGGTTACTTTACCGTATTAAAAATGAAGCATAGTCCAAGGGTTGTATAGCTCAAATAGGATGCGGAAGAAGGAGCCTGAAGTGTCTGACGCTTTGACGTTTACTATACTTACCAGTCCCCCTGATGGGTATGAGCCAGTTATTGAGGCAACAACAACATCGACTCGTCAGACCGTAGGCATGATAGCTGACAACCAGGACGTTATAAAGGAGTTTCGGTCGAGGAGTCCGAATGACCGCACGCGTTCCGACATCGGTTACGGTATCGGCGGACCCACTACTGCAGCTGAGCTGTCGGCTGCGGCTCTTAACAGTGGCACTACGTCGCCGTTTGGCGTTCGTCCGCCACCCGCCGCTCTAGAGGATGTGCAGCGAGAGCAGGCGCGACGCAGACGTCGCGTCATCATTGGTTCCGCCCTCTGGCTCAGCTTCGTCGGTGTCGTCCTTGTGGTGTTTATCGTGAAGGTCCTCACCGCCGACTTGGACATCAGCCCAGCTGCAGCGCTGGCATACAGCAAGCGGAGACAGGACCGTCACCGAATGGAGCACCCAAACAACACGTTTCTCCCAAATGAGTGACATCGTGCATCAAAGCGACGAGAAGAACAGTTGAACAAGTGGCATGCATTCTGGATGAAATACTTCTGGAAAACTCCTTTTTGCAAAATACCGCATTGTCCGCTGAATTTCATGGTATAACCAGGTGTGCTCTTGTATAAGAAACGCGTTGTCAGAAGTGCACCACAATTTCTCGGGAGCTATACTGATGTGTGTCTGTCTGTAATGACTCCTTGAAATAGCTCACCATATAAATGTATATGTATGCAATGTTTTGCGTGTACGTCATTGATGCCGACGGCAGATCCTCACAATAAAGATCAAACGCTGGAAGGTATATATGCGCCTCGGTATCATCTTGCGGCCCAAAAGCAGCTTGTTCATGCAAGAGGGCGACCTCTCGGTGCGAGCGACGTTGCATGTAACAAAATTCCACCGTTGACTTTCCAATATGTCTCATCTTGTGCTGGAGCCAGACACGATATACACTCATGTGACAGGCCGATCGTATCTCTATATCTCTCTGTGTGTGTGTGTTTGTGCGTGACACACACACAGAGAGAGAGAGAGAGAGAGAGAGAGAGAGGGCAAGAGGTGTCGACCACCCCGGACCCCTGCCCTCCACTTTGAATCAATGCAAGGCGGCACGCTAAATGTGCCTATAAGTGATCTTTGTCGTTTGTTAGGCTTACTATAACGACAACACGAATGAGTCTTCGCTTAGCAACGAACGTCACATAAGTTTACACATGTGGAACACCACATACGCATGGGGCGCCTCATTAAACCTCGCCTGTTATTCTAAGTATAGGATGGGTTACTCGGGATGCACGCATGTTCTACACAGGCAGTTCGCAGCTGCATGCCCGCTGTCGATCACCGTGATGCGAGGAGGCACGTTGAGGTGGCAGCGTCCTTGGAAGTGCACGTAATGCATCACCCGAGACTCGGCAAGTCCGATGTGGTATCGTGCACGTTGGTCGCGTTCGCGACGTTGGCGGCCCCGAGGCGCGTCTTCGTCGCCATCGCCATCGCCGCTTTGTCGGTGTCGCCGATGTCTGCTGCGGACGATGCTCGAATAACAGTGACGTCGGCGAGCGCTGGCTGCTGACGGCGGTGACGGGTCATGGCCGTCGACGAAGCGGGTCGACCGGGCGACGTATCGCCTTCCATGACCATTCGCCTGAGCACGATCGCTACCGCCGAGCCGGCCGTCAGCAGGACGAACAGGAAGCAGATGAGCGCCCTGAGGTCCTTCTGTGTGCGGTTCCGCTGCAGGGTTTGCAACACCTGCGAGATGCTAGTGCCGGTTGGCTGACGCACGTGAGTCGTCCACGACGCCTGGTACGGTGGGGGCGGCCACAGGGCCTCCATGTTGCTTCTTCTTCTCTTACTTTCTTCGTTCGCATGCAGGAAGTGGCGCATTTGTAGAAGTTTCGTTTTGGATCATATAGGGAAGAAGAAATAAACTGGGAGAAAACATTACACAACGCGGTCAGCTGTCTAATGTGAACCTCTCCGTGGAGCTATTCCCCTTTTGTGATCGCGTACCAAACCGGGGGTCGCGTGGCCTGCAGGCGCGCTCTGACGCAAAGTTCTGACGTGGTGACCACGCGTTCGCCCGGTTGTTCATGGTCTCTCTACTGTTTTTCTTTTTGCTTCAATCGCACGGCGCTATACTTTCCTCGAAATGTTGCTTCTTATATATAGACGATTTTCCGCAGCTAGTTTGTCTAAGCAAACTAGATGGCGCCACCGCACCGAAGCACCATATGGCCTTCCCCTCGGCGGCGCGTTCATGATGTGGCGTGTGGCGTCCGTTGCCCTGGCCTACGGCGAGAAGCGGGCGGCCGTCGGCGACGGTGAAGAGGAAGTAGAAAGGGGAAGGCCATTAGATCACGTGTTCAAACATGGCAGCGCCCGTTCGCCGCTGCGGAAAAGCGTCTATATATATATATATATATGGGTGGCCGGTGAACGGTTCTCCAACGCGAGCAGTCGGTATTTCTCAATCAAGAAACTCGCTAGGAGACGCTGCCTGCGCCAACGTTGTCTCTCGCGAGTGAGGGCGCGTTCTCCTTCTTTGCGAGCTGGTAGAGCGTTCATCTAAGAAAGAGCGTTTCCATAGTCAACGCGCGCCTTTCGCTCTCTCTCTCTCTCTCACAAGACAGCAGATGGAAGAGTGAAAGAGAGAGGCACGCGCCGGGAGAGAGAGAGAGGCACGCGCCGAGGGCGAGCGCGTGCCTCCCGGGAGATACTGCCGGTTACGCCTGACGCAGGACAAGGTTAGACTAAGAGGAGCTTCGCCCCTAAAAACAAATTGTAGCTCCAATGCACGCTGTGGAGGTAGTTGGACAGCGAAACTGTAAACTACACCCACAACGGTTACTATACTGTGGCGTCACTTAGATTTCACGTGCATTTTAACGGCATGCGTACTGTCACCGATCCCGAGCTATGAGACACGGGAGGCAGCTGCCTGAAAGATTGCCGCCCGTGTCTCATAGCTCGGGATCTGTGAGCACTACAATAGACAATGCACTACAATAGAGAATAAAACACCAAATAGAGTCCTATTCACCAGAGCCACGGGGAGCGTCTCGACAACGATTGTAGGTCGATCTCGTCCGGTTGTTCCGCGGAGCAGCTTCGTTCAACTTATTTCCTCCTTCAATATGTCAGACTACTAAGACAGCTGCTGACGACCCGTGGTCGACTCTTCGGCTCTTCTACTGCGCGCGCCGTTTTTCTTTGTTGGGTTGTTTTCGGCGCGTTGTCTCTCACTCGATGCCGGGTCGTTCGACGTGGGCACTATTTTGTGATACATACACTCGGCGTCTTTTGCGAGAGCTTCTGGGTTTTGCCTAAGACGCTGCTGAGCAAGTCGGCTTTGTTTTTTTTTTCGTCAAGCGCTATATTCACGCTGTTCTTGTGGCATCTTTACTATGTCTTTACTTTCCGTGGTCTACCCATGGTAGCCTGCAATGAACTGATGTTGCTAGACCGGTATCTGCTCTAGCAACCGGCCGAGCCGCCTCTACAGTCACGGACACCGGGCGCGTTTGGCGCGAGCGCGGGGAAACGCGGTCGGCGTCGGCAACAGCGTCATGCGTTATACCGTGTATGGAGGCGAAAATGCCAGAGGCCCGTGTACTGTGGGCTGTCAGTGCACGTCAAAGAACCCCAGGTGGTCGAAATTTCCGGAGCCCTCCACTACTGCTTTTCTCTCCTTTCTATCTCAGTACCTTTTCCCCTGGCCCCACAGACGCTTAGCCATGCTCCCGTCATGGGTTGCAGAAATTAGCGTCCTTTAACCGAACCACAATCAATCAATCAGTCATAACACCACCTGCGCGCTCCCCTCGCCGTGCGCCTCTCCACCGCCCTATGCTTGGTTGCCTTCTTTTAGCCTGGCGTTTTCTGTTGAATGTCCGCCGCGGTGGTGTAGTGGTTACGGTGCTCGTCTGCCACCCAAAAAGCGCGGGTTCGATCCCGGCCGCGGCGGTCGCATTTTCGATGGAGGTGAAAATGCCGGAGGCCCGTGTACTGTGCGTTGTCAGTGCACGTTAAAGGACCCCAGGTGCTCAAAATTTCCGGAGCCCTCCACTACGGCTTTTCTCTCCTTCCTGCCTCATTCATTCGCTTTCTCCTACCCCTCGGACGCTTAGCCGTGCTCCCAACATGGGCTGCAGAAATTAGCGTCATTTCCTCAATCGAACCACAATCATCATCATCATCATCTGTTGATGCTGACCACGCGACGAAAATTTCTTTGGCTGGTAGAGCCTATAGAGCTTCACTGTAAACACACACACACACACACACACACACACACACACACACACACACACACAACACACACACACACACACACACACACACAGACGTCGTGTACATACGGCTACTAACATGCTATTCTACGGCATCGGTGGTTGAGCATCCATCTCAGCCCCGTCTTCGATACCGATCGACTCTTGTTACAGCGACTGTCCGTTCCCTTGTGATCACTCTTGCACAAGTCTATAGATGAGTCGTTCACGATAGAGAAACTCAACCCCGATTGGGCGCGATCGCTATATTGAATGTCCCCTGTGTGACGGAGTGTTAGTATAAGGGACAGAACATATACAACAGAATTCTACAAGAAGTCTGGCCTGAATGAAGCATCAGCCGCATGGCTCGTAGGCTCTAGGCAGTTGGAGGGTCGTGGGTTAGTTGCTCCGCCAGTGCTGTAACCTGCATGCCAACAGAGGCTTGGGGCGTAAGATATTTTTGTCCGAACGTTGGGTGAACATAAATTGTTACAATAATGGAAGCAGGATTATGTGCAGTTTCTTGTCCTTTTAATGTATATGCTGCCAAATGCGGTATTATAGTTACTGAATTCGTATTAAGTTCATATACTTATTGCGTTTTACGATGCATGAGAAGAGTATAATAGATGTGATACGGAAAGACCACGGCTGCGTCTGTAGGGAATTTCGCTTCATATACAGCGTACCTTCGGATGCGAAAACCTCACATGGCCAAGAGTAGGCTGTAAATACACAGCGATGAAAGCTTATGAGAAATTATGAAATGGATGGCTTTAGTAAGCGCTTAAGGCGCTTCATGTAGTTATTTTCCTAAGCTTTTCGCGCCAATATATAAAGCGATTTGTATTCTGCATATATCGATCGTTTTTAGAACAATCAGGAGACTGGCAAGTCTTTTCGGAAAACCTAATAAAGAATTAGATTGTTTTATGCATGTACGCCGAAGAACTTAGATGCACCCCCCCCCCCCCCCCCTTCCACTTCGACTTTTTTGTTTTAAAACGCTTGTAATAAAGTAGTCAGTATGATTAATATACCAACTTTGTGACTCGTATGTGATGCGAAAGTCGAAATAATTGCCAGAAACGTTGTCAGGGGCGTGTGAGTGCGTAGGCTTTGGAATGGGAAAGCGCCTGTAGTCACATGGCTGTGACGGTTTACATGAAAACGCGCACGCATTATGGCCATACGATTGGCCAACGACGCCTAACCGCCACCGTGGATGCGTGCTTGCTTAGCAAACCAGTGTCCCGGGTCCTATTCGTCCTTGGTTACCACGAAACTTTCTTTTGAAAACAATGAATCGACTTTGTTTGCGAGTCTCTGTGAAATTCGACGTCAATTCTGGCGTTTTCTAACGTTAAGACGTCGTCATATGATCATCATATTACGACACCAGCGTTATATGTCATGTGCCGACGTATCATTTCGTAATATGACATGATGACGTCACGTGACTGCGTCACAACTTAGTCACGTGACTTGTATCGTTCGTGTTCACGCTGCAAGCAGGATTTTTTGTCTCGTAAATAAGCAAAGTAATCCTCTAGCTAAAATAATAATAATAATAAAGAAAAGCCAAATGAGACAGATGTGGGCGAAACTGAGACCGACGAAGGCCGCGTTGTCTGGACAAGAGCAGTGTGTTTAATCACTGCTGAAGTTTGGGCTCGTTGGCGTGTCATGATGAAATATTTGTTGTAGCTTGTTAAAACTGGCGCCGTTTGTCACGTGTCTTGTTCGAGAACATGTCGACGATACACGCACACAAACAGGGAGAGAGAGAGCGGGAAGAGAGCTATATATATATGTAATTAAGGGGAAGGAGTCAAAGGCTCGTTTTTATTTGTTAGAAACAACTTAATGAAACAGCAGACATTGAAGCCTAGGAAAGCATCGGGGAAGTTATTCCATTTCGTAATTATGATATTGTAATTTTTGGGTAAGTAGAAAGGAATTAAAGTGGACGAAAAGACAAACGTACCGAAGGCAGGTTATTGTTTGTTGGTTTATTAAGTTGTGTGTCAGCAATAAACGAGCCCTTGGCCCCTTTTCCGTTGGTTATATATAATATATATATATATATATATATATATATATATATATATATATATATATATATATATATATATATATAGCTCTCGATACTATATTTCGAACCTAATATATCGGGCAAACTTACTCCTTCCTTGATTATAAGGTGAGTACCTTGACATTTGACTACCCGCCGTGGTAGCTTATATTAGCGTCTAAGCTGGAGGTCGTGGGGTCGAATCTGGGCTACGGCGACCGCATTTCGATGAGGGTAAAGTGCAGAGAACACCCGTCTACTTAGATTTGGGTGCGCATTAAAGAACCCCAGGTGCTCAAGTTACTCCTGAGCTCTCCACTACGGTTTGTTCCTCATAATCAGATCGTGGTTTTTGGCGCGTAAAACCCCATCAGTTATATTATTGGCATTCGACTCGAATATGCTTCGTGATTTTTTTATTTATTTATTTATTTAGAAAATACTGCGGTCACTAAAGACCAGGCAGGTGGCGGGATGAAGTTACGAGTCTAAAGTGGCGCGCGAATATTGATAAAATATTCTCAAGCACATACGCTGTCTGTTTGGTACCGGTGTCAAAATAAATTTTTTAGAAATGTTTGACTGCACCGTGTTCCTTTCGAAATATTAATTTTATTGCACTTAGTTAATTCATGACTGACCGTGCCGTTTTCCTATGTGCGCTCGCCCCTTATGTAATAAAAAACACAACCACATAGTAGCCCAAAAAGTCGACATAACAAAATAGCTGTTTTTTGAAGAAGTGCATTTCTTTAATTATAATACCACAAACTAAGTGTGGTATTATATATATATATATTATAGATATATATATATATATATATATATATATATATATATATATATATATATATGCAGAAATAGCTTGGGTTGCCGCTAGTTTATAACAGAATTGACGATGCGCCTCTTAGAGAACGACGGTTTACTAAGTCAACGTTTCGGGATCCGACCGAAACGTTGACTTAATAAACCGTCGTTCTTAAGAGGCGCATCGTCAATTCTGTTTTATATATATATATATATATATATATATATATATATATATATATATATATATATATATATATATATATATGGAGACAGAGAGAGAGAGAGCAAAGATCTGAAAGACAGTGAATGAGCTGCAGCTGCTTCGGAAGCAATGATAAGATGTGCGCACAAACAACGGTTGCTATCGCTCATGTGGCACCATGCTGGAGCCTCCCGTATCGTTGATTGCTTTGTGGGGGAGAAAAATACATCGACAGCATTTCATGATACCATGTTAACGGGTTTGGACAATACCCACTCGTTTTAGTTTTTTCGTCCCTCCACCCTCATCAGCCGATTCAGCTGCAAAGCAACAACGGCGCACTGGCGAACTAGGCTCACGAACTTTGTACACTAGTACGGCTGTTGCTTGAAGCCAGTCGGCACCTACGAGTACGAAGAACAGCACCGCAAGGCTGCTCTGACTGCGCCCTGCAAGCGCGCGCTCCCCGTGACGTACCGTGACGTCAGCGATCACTTGCCCTTTCATTTGTTCGCCACCGCGACTATTTAGTTGACGTAAGCAACGTGAGCAATCGGCGACAGATCCGTGATCCAGTGTGAAGTATACGTCGGTGTTTCTGTTGTCCGTTTCTCGTGTGGATTTACGCGCGCTTTCGTTCGTGCCTGTTTGGTTACGGGGAACATAGTCATCCACCTCAAAACCTGTGCCCGCTTGCACGGAAGCAGATAGGACAATGAACATCTACGTTCTTCTGAGCCTGGCCATTGTTTTCTTGACAACGTTCGTCGAGTACGGTACGTAGACCTTTCCCCTATTGTCTCGAAAGTGTTTCCGACGTCGCGACATCCTGCGTGGCTCATTTAGGCGCCTATTAGTGACATGCAGTTGCATATGACTGCACTCACGCACATTGAACGAATGCGGATTGTCGCACACACTATCGGGGTAGGGTCAATGTCCATTTATCCGCCTGGTCTTTCTGCGCGAATGACTTGGTTGCGATTCCTGCAGAATTCAAGCTTTACTGCGCCGAAGATTTTCGTGGCTGAATGCACCTTCAAGACGCCTTGCTCGTAGTCAGACCTACCTATAATCGGTGTTAGGCCTTGCGGCATTACGGAATTATCCGGAGAGCTGAGTCAGTATGTGAAATTCGAGGTGCAGCGTTTCGTTCGTAAGAATAAAGTTACTTGATCGCAGTACGTGTCGTACTCGTCATTGCGTTAGCTGATACCACGAAGAAATGAATCACGGAGACGATTTCCGGCTGTCGTAACGTAACTGGGTGTTTGTTTACATGGTGGTCGCTATGCACGCCTTCCGAGACTGTTCTGCCATAGGAGCTCGCCCCCGTTCACACGATGCCGAACTTGTCAAGGCGTGAATTTCTTAACGGTTTCTGTGCCGTATGGTTGCGTGTACGTCTTGGCACGAGTTTAGGCCCACCGTCCTGCAAATGAACCTCTCTCTCTTGACACGAGTTTCTCTAGTGGCCTTAACTCGCATTTGGCATGTCGTGTAAAATACGTCGTAGAAGACATAAATTCCTAATGTCTTGCTTGTCAGAAACAACTCATGTAGACTATCATGACCTCTTGCCACAGATATCTCTAATATCTACGTTGATACAGTTACGAAGCTAGGTGTATCCTGGTAATTCCACGTGGGAAAGTATTCGGAGGCATGTGTATATAACGTTATGCAGTTATAAAGTCATGTATGAGCTCTAAGCTGGAGTGTTATAGAACCATCGTATAGGCCGAGGCAAATTTATGACGTGATTATATGTTATGCTTGGATAACTACTTGGCGTTGCTGTAACATGTTAAATGTCCCTGTAAAAATACTCTTTCAAGGGGACATAGCTCACTGTTCCGAATCGAGATAACACCAAGTTGTCACTAAAATAAGTGTTGAGAGTCTATCTCTTATTATGGCTTGGAAGTTTTACCAATAAGCTAATCAACTCAGGTGAATGTTTGCCTGATTCAAGCTGTTTGGAATCATTGTTAATATTAATTGCATTGGGGGGGGGGGGGGGGTCCATTCCAAAAAAATTGCTGCTAGATTTTGACGAAGACATTTTGAAATTTGACATGTTGGCATCAAATTGTTGGGCTGTGTTTTTGTATAGCTTGATTTCTTGGCGTTCAATTACTGTTCAGGGCATGCTTTTAATGACTGGTGTGGTGATTCATAGTGCTCACACGTGTATCTACCTTCCTTTCGGTTACAGCTGTTGCAACAACATGCACCAGGGAAACTTTTGGCATGACCCAGTACTTCACTTGCCCGGGCCCTGTGGACAGGCCGACAGAGCGATATTGTTGTGGCACCAAGAAGTTCCGGTACTGCTGTGATCTGAACAACTACTCGGATGCGATGTAAGTGCCCTTATGGTCGCTTCCACACTTACAATGATTGATGGTTCCATTTTCATAAGACACAACCATATGAACACAAAGAATGCGTAGGCAATGCTTATGGTCTTTAAAATATTGAAATGTAGTTGATAAAGGGAATTAAAAGTGCATGAGAAAGTAACTTGCCTTATGTGGGTACCAAACCCCGCAACCTTAGCCTTATGAAAGCCTTGAGCTACCGTTGTGCTATAGTCACAGCTGTTTGCATGTCTAGTTTCCTGAATATATATGTCTGTGTAAAGCTCGGGCTGTGTCACTGACGACTGCAGCAGTAATTGTGCAACATTCTTTTTGCCCAATGGCATCTTATAGTTCGTGACTGCCTTAGGAACAAACACCTGATTAATCAACCGTCACATGTTACCTAAAGGCATCAACGACTCAGTTAGTTTAAGGGCCCTATTGACTTGATTACGTAATAGCAACATTTCACTTAAAAGCTGGAAAAGTGCCCTCATTCCTTCCTTGGTTTCTTCTGTTGTTACCTTTGTTGGGTTGGATCTCACTGTCTGTTGCATTTCAATTGTGGCTTACGTAAACTTGCTGTCCGCTGCATATAGAGGTCATACCGACGCGATGTTAACTGTATTTGCATTTTTACACATCTGCAGTTTTATTTTATTTGTACCTGGAAGGCGTTGCTTGGACACTACATGAGGGGTGGATATAGGAACAGTGGGATTGATGATGATGATGTTATAAATATGAGTTGGAAGGTTCAAAGGCATACTGAAAACATGCAGTCTTGCTGACGAATGCAGCTTGTCTTGGAAGCCCATTGCCTGTCGCAGGCAGTTTAGACAAAAAATGATTACGGGAAAATAATTGTATGTGCTTGTGGTGGGATGACATTTGTGCATTGGTGTGTGCGATGAGTACAATTTGCTAGCGAGTGGCTTTCATGTGTCGTGCCATGGGAAAACCTGTTATAGAGGTGACAAACGTGGTGGCAAGAAGTGAGAGTTGAGAGCTCTAGCTTAGATTTTAGTACATAAGTGCTAGTGTGCTATATAGACCACTGTGACCTTTTGCTACAGATATCTGTAACATCTACATTGATACAGTTACAAAGCTAGGTGTATATCCTGGTAATTTGACATGGGACCATATTCAGAGGCATCTGTATACAACGTTATGCAGTTGCATAATGTTTTACCAGTGCAGTTGCAAACAGATTTGACAGCTTTAGTTAGATTGACATCGGCCCAAGGTAGCTCATGTGTGTTCAAGTTTTGGTCACACAAGTGTGGTAAAAGCTACTGATGTTATGGAAGAGGGTGCCATGGGGACATGATGGCTAATGTGACCATGAACTTTGCTATGCAGAGTTGATGACATGGGTTACACTGTTTAAGCAAGACCTTTGGAGAGGCATTGGCTTAAATATTTGTAGGAGTTACTTGTAGCTTATAGCACAGTTATTAACCTTGTAGACAGTGTGGGGGCGACAGTGGAATGAAGCACTGTATAATCTTACGCGAGCCAAATGCAGTAGCAGTCCTGGGCATGTTAAGGGGAAGAGACATCAGTAAGGTTATTTACAAGGTGGTAGAGGAGACATTAATGATTATTGGTGCTCGTGACTGTGTGTAGGAGATCACATAGATTCCTGCTTACTGTAAAAAAAAAAAGAATTTAACTTATGGAAATAGTGTGGGTCTTTTTTACCAGATGTTATCAACACCTCAACTCATTTAGACATAGCTGTACTTTCGCTGACACGCATGAGCCATGTGGTGCATGGAACTATTGTTTTAAATAACCTAACCTTGTTTTTGGTTGCGGTAACGTGGTTTCCTATGCATAACCTCCACTTGCCTGCAGTGTGTGTGTACATGCCTGTGTAACAGCAACTTGGCACGCTTAAACTCATTTCAAAGGTTGGAATTCACACAGAATCCGCTGCTAAGCTGTGCTATCAATTTCATTCCTAACTGTCAACTGCATTCGCTGCCTTTACAGATCTTTTCCTGAATGCACTATGCACTCTTTCTGTCACAGTGTGAATTCTTATTTGATAAAAGCACCAGTTTGTCTTTTACTCTTTGCTTTCACCATGTCTTTTGTCTGGTATTGGTATAACGTCATCCAGGAGCTGTGAAGCATGTTGCCCTTAATATATAACCTACCTTTTCTTTAATCATTCTTGAATTTTATTTTTCTGTTTATAGAAACTTGGTGCTCGCTTGTTTTCTCTATTCCTGCTTTCTCTTTGTGATGCATTCCTGGGCTCAAGTTACAAGGAAGGCTACAAAAACAAACACCGAAACAAGTTATTTAATGCTGTTCATTCCCCGAAACGGATTATCAGGTGATAATCACCATCCGTTTTGTTGTGCTTGTTGGTGCTTCCTTTACATGTGGCCTGTGACTTGCTAGCCGCAGCTGTGTGAGAGTTTGTTTTCTTGTTGAGTCTGTTCTTGCTGCCATGGCTTTTCGCTATGTATGTGTGTTGTGTGCATCTCGTTGGGTGTGCCCCATCTGCTCGTGTGAGTTAGAGATGAAAGTGAATACCAATGCAATTTTGTAGGCTAGAGCTTTTATTTTAGGTTCACACAGAAGTTTGACTATGGTATCGAACTTGTCTAATGCCGTGTCACTAGTTAAAAAAGCACTTGGTCAAACTGATAATGATTCCTCATACTTAACTTTATATGGAGGGGCAGATTAATAGCCGGAAACTTGTAGGTGAAATTTTTCTTTCATTTAACTTTGCACTGTAGTGAAGAGAATGCCTGGCACTGCAGCCATATCGCCAACGCTGTGCGAGACCCGAGCTCAAGACTTGTGCCCAGCTCTTGTTGAGACGCTGCCTGCTGTTCACTACAGTGGCAAGGTTTCAGTGCTGGTTATTTGTTGGGACATTATGTATTTCAACATACTATGTTGAAACGTGCAGTTAACAAACTCTGATTTCGGCTGTTGTGATGAAGCAAAAGTTCTCGAATTATGCCTCCTTCAAAATCTCTGGCTCCTTCATATTGCAATGTGAGCCATCTTTGTTACTATACAGTTAATTAATTTGGTTTGAACAGGCACTGTAAAAATGCATTACGTCATGGTGAACTAGCGCGAGAACCTCAGGACTGTATGCCAACTGTCTCCCCCTCCCCATTTTCTTTTATTGCACGTTTTGGGCCGTGCATGCTCTCTTAATGTAAGAGGCAAAGACAAACTGGGACATTGAGAGTGACTCCAACCAGATACAGAAGTTTATTAGCTGGATGTTCATAAACTGGTTCCTTCAAGGTGTTGCATTTTGGAGGTAGTGGTGGGCAGCTTTCAAGAGTCCTTCTTAAAAACGAAATGGCGAGGAGGGGTACTGAGATTCTGGGAGACATTCTGCTCTACAAACTTTTCCTTGACCAATGGCTGGTGATTGTGGTGCCAGAAAGTGGGGAAGGCTGGTCATCACAGGAAAAGGTGTGTTTCTTAACCATTGGTCAAGTTTCCCAACCAGACAGGCCACTCTGTCACAGTGTTTAGTGTAAAGGCCAAACTGAAACACAACCTGGGATTGCTTAGAAGGCCTGGCTTTACAAGAGAATGCATAAAATGGCAGGACCATAGAAACCAGAGGCACTTTTGGTCGGCTGCCTTGTGCAGGGGGATGGATTGCTGGGATACAAAGAGAAAAGTAGTGGAAGGCAAGAGAAAAACCTCTGTAAAATCTCACCATGTGTGAGGCGATGCCATACAAACAGCTGGAACAAAAGTATTTGATTTTGATGTGCAAACCTGTTGTAATACTGAAGTTACAACTCACTCACTAGAATTAATGAACCTGCAGCATTGAGAACTGTTAGGTCCGTTTTCACTTTCACCAACTAAACCAGTTCACATTGTTGGTGCATTAGTAGGATCCTCTTAGCCACACCGTTCGATTCAGAAGGTGCAGGGTTGATGCGCATTTTCCCCACACCCTCTGTGCTGACTGTGCCTGCTTGGCGCAAGCATGTGGCTGGAAAGCAGTAGCAGCACAGATGTGCAGCTCACGGATGTAGGGGCAGTTTGAGTGCCAGTTACATGGATCAACTGCTATGCAGTGTAGGCTGTTTTTATGCCTGTGAAACTGACCGTACTTGCGGTTCACAACCTCTCAAGCTTACGTGGACTGCTCACATCAAGTGAAAAAAAACACTAGGCGCGCACTGCATTGGCACCTTTCTTATTGTTTCTAGAATTACATTGGGCCTCCACCACTAAACTTGTGCTGCACAATGTCTGAATTTGTCATGCCCCTGTGTGAACAGCTCCAGCACGGTGCAAGGGAATTGAATGGCTTCTTGAAATCACCTCAATTATTGGCACCCTATTGCATATCTTTGATGCTATGATTTGGGATCTGCAGATATTCACTAATTTCCATGTCCCTGTGTCTGCTTAGGTGCTACTCACAGGCCATAAATAAAAGGATATGACAGTACTACAGCTATACTCATATTGCTCTATTATTCAATGATTTGCTGATATGGGTCTTTTAGTTTTGAGTCTCATAATATTGGTGCGCTGCATTGTTACCAAAGCAGTGTTGTACATGGGTATGGCCAAGCAAATATGTGCTTGTGTGTTCAATGTTTTGGCTTGCAGGGTTAATTTTACACCTGAAAAATGAATGTTTGCACTGACTGGTTGCGATTTGTTAAACACATACAATCTGTTTTATCAGGCACTGACAGAAGCAGTGTGCGTAAACCAGTCGAGCCTTGGCATAGGCTGAGGCTCAATGGTAAAAGATAAATAAGGAATATGTGTGAAGTAGTTGAATGGGATTGGAGAAGGACCATTATGTTCTGGAGGGAAAGTACTACTACCATTAACAATACTACTGTTAACATACTGCTATTAACAATAGAAAAAAATATGGAAGGAATGAATATGAATGAAGAGCTTGAAGGTTTGAATGTAATTTTGACTGTCACATTACTAAGAAATTCCTTCACAGAATACCACGATTTACATTTCGAAAGAAAGAATCAGATAGGTTTTAACATCTGATTCAGGGGTCTTGCTTCAAGAAATCATGTGAAAAAGAGGGAGAGAGAGAGGATATTGGTGTAAAATATGAAAGGAGGGGGGAGTTACGGGGTGCTGGTAGCCTTTTGAGGCTTCACATAAGGTATACACATGTTGACATACTGTTACACTGTGACATTTGTCCTGTAAATCCTGCCGAGATAATGTGTCTGTGGGCTTTAATTTGATGCCACTTGAACTGTTACAAGAACTTTATTTATTGTATGATTTCGTGTTGTTATTACTCTACCGTGTGTGTGTGAGTAAGAGACATGTGAAACGTAAGTTCACTGTTTAAAGTAGTTGCATTGTGTTGTTTGTTAAACACAGTGGATACTGGTAGGTCTTGAAGCACCCAATTTATCTTTGTTGGTAAAGACTTGCTTGCAGGATCCACTATGTGCTAAGCAAGTACTGCAATCATAAATAGCGAGAAATGGTCTTTGTGGCAATGCAGGTCACACCACTGCAGAGCTTTCGTTAACTGAAGCAATAATAATGGTGCTAGTCATTGCGCCTGAGGATCTTTTGGGTGCCAGAAGCGTTACATAGTGAATTATGTGCTTGCTTGCCTCATTTTGTCACAGTGACTACTCTCACCGACAGAAATGACAGCCAGTGCATGAATCGTCTGTGTGTGTGTTCATACCTGCGTGGCTGTTGTCACTTTGTGTACTGTTGCAATGCATTCCTGTTGACATCGTTGCATGTAGTGGCTTCCTTTCGTGCAATTCCAGCAACTTAAGCTATGGTGGGCTCCAATGCTCACTGAGCAGTGCTTATCTACTGACATGCTGAGCACACTCTTTGTTTATTTCATCGCAGCAAGTCCGTGGGAGTGATCATCGGAGTGATCATAGTGATCATCATTGCCTTGGTGGTGGTTGTCATTGTTTCCTGCTTCTGCTGTAGCTGCTGTCTCCTAGCCAGGCGGAGACAGCAAAGGGGCCGAGTCCTTGGTAAGTACCTCTGCCAACTCTACAGGGGTAATGACACATATTTTAATGTTATACTATGTGTACTTCATGTGCATACCTGGCAGCTGAAGTATTTTTATAGTGCATGTGAATTTAGGATTGTTCTAAACTTTTATGGTTGCTTTGCCAAGCTTTATGAAAAGTAAGTTGTGCGTGAAAGTGTTCTAGAGGTCTGGTTGAAATCAAACAAGTGAAAGTCTGTCTCTGGCTGCACCTCTAGAAGTTTCCTGACGTGACTTGGGTTTCTGCTTGGAGCAGTTTACTTTGACATGTCCCTAAAGCTGGCAGAATCAGTGCTAGCTAAGTTACTGAAAAGGTCAGTGCCAAACAGTGCCGCCTGTGAGGGACCTTCCTAGGTATGCAACACATCTGTTAGCTGTTTTGCAGATGACCTTTTCTTTAGCGCTGGCTGGCATCTGTCATGAGTACTTCAGGAATCGGAGTGAATGAAAGTGCAATTACAGAACATTTCTGAACATCCTGTGCACCGTAGGGCTACAGTCATACTTTGAAGTTTTTTTTCTTTGCGATGTCGGACAGTCTTCAAATTAGTGTTGCTTGCCAGTCTGGGTGGTTCCAAATTTGCTGCTGTTCCTGTGCTGCTCATGCAGATAAATCATCATTAATAAAGTGGCGTGTATCCCATAAAAGATGCATGAAGCCTAAAACTATGATACAAACTCAGCTTTTCCCTTATTGTTCTGTCCAGTGTGCCCGCAGGATGTTTATGAATCGAGGGGACATAACTTGGCGTATACTATGCTCATGTAACACTACGACACTTGATAATCATGAAATGCTCCTACAGCTGAAATGCTTTGTAACAGGCACTGATGTAAGAGACCATTGGGTATAAGAGACGTCATTTACTCACATGGTTGGCTGTCCTAGCTCTCTCATTTGTTGGACCTCTTTTGTAACAGACACACTTTTGAGGAGAATTGGTTGTAAAGGACAAAATATCCTTAATTTTGGGCAGTAGTCTTTCTTGTAACATATACTTTAATTTCTAAATCCAGAATTGGTGGCTGACTGCTGTTAAAGGGGCCCTAAAATGCAAATTATGCACCGCGTTTATTGTGCGGTTGCTTGATGTGAGACTCACTGAGGACCGTAGCACCAGTGAAAGTGGTGAAGTCAAAGTGTATTATAAATTTGTGCATGAAGTAGGCTTCGACACTGACGGCAGCGTCGTACATCAACAGTTCCTTCAAGCGGATGTGACATTGTTGTGCTAGTTACGCTGATGGTTCTCATTGGCCGGGAACAGTTAGGAATAAAAATATGCATCGCACATGCCTTCAGTGTACTGACTAAATAATTTTAAAATGTAAGCATGATTTATGCTTGCTAAATCTATTAAAAGGCACAAATTTGCTCATTACAATTTCATTATCTGTGTAACTGACACAAGCAGCGCTGTGCGGCCCATGTGGTTGTTGTGGTAGGAAGACCACAGAGGGCAGCTCGGTTCCAGTTCCACGAGACGTAAGCCGCATTTTGATTGGAAGCAGTGTGACACGTCTCTGGATGAGAGAAATGCGAGAGGGGGTGCCGATATCTGTCTTCTGCTTTTATTTTGAATTTGTAAATTGAATAACTTGCGTTTGCCTGTATCATCTTGAAAATTCTTTTTGAATTTAGCTCAGGACAATAAAAGAACCCATTTCCGATGAAAACTCGCGAGTACAATATTGTTTAAGGGCCCATATAAGCAGTGCAAATTTTCTCTCTCCATTTTTTAATAAAGGCATTGCCTCAGGGACCATAGGAAGGCCTTGCATGACCTTGCAGGACGGAGTAACTGCTGTGATTGCCCCCTGACTTACCCATGTGTGGTGCAACACAGTAAAGAAAAAAGAGAGAGCACAATAACATGTGTGCCTTTATTTGTTCTCTGAGCAAGCACCCAATGAAAACAGGGAAGCGTTGTTGCGGTGCATAAAGTTTTGCCAGAGAGGGCAGCATTTCTCCCACTTGACACATATTGGCTGCGTCAAATGTTTGACATTTAGCATGCTCTGTGGGGGTCAATGTGGGTCACTTGTAGAGGCTGTGTGGTTCTTCCTTAATATTTCTCTTTAGGAGCTTCTTGTCCCATTCTTGTGGTCTCGGATGAGTACCTTCATAACCACCCACTGCCTGCAAGATGCACAGGCCTTGGTAGACAAACTACACATTGATGACATAGATGCGCTGCTTGAGCAGGTGCTCTTAACCAGTCCACAAGACTGAGCTGTCCGCTGAACACTAATTAAGCAGGCAGTTGAATGACATTGGACTGTGCGCTTGTAATAAGGCATGCATTAAGCTGAATCAACAAATAAAGTTAACCAAGTTTGTGGAGATTCTGTTGTTCTGCGCTGCTTTGTTAGCACAGAAGTGAAGGCCTGATAGAGGCATGACAATTGGAATTCATTCTCTGCTTGACAGCCAAAGATAGAACTGTGACAGAAGTTGGACAGCTGGGGGAATGTCTGAATGTGTGCTGCGTAGTTGGGCAAAAACATGGGATGGCTCCAGTATGCATACCTGGTATAGGGCTATAATGGCGTGAGGAACCTTGTCTGGTACAAAAACCACTCAGAACTAACATCCTCGCATAGTACAGCAGCAGGACAGTTCCAAGGTGCTTGGCTGGTGCAAAATCATTGTGCTGTTGCCCAGCTCATCCCGGATCACGGGTGTAGGGTAGGCAGACTTCTCCATTTGTCCAGGCTAGGCAGCTCAAGCTCGCAACATTACAAACATTTAGGGTAAGCCAAGGCGCCCGTTGACTCCTTTCTGTTTCGTCGCACCACCAGAGCTGTGAACACTCCACAGCCCTAAACATAAGTGCACATTACACTAAGAGAAAACAGCATAATAAAGAAATTGGGAATCTGGAGAAAGTAACAGCACCCTCATGCTGGTATTATGTAGTAGTGAATTTTGGGTAAGTGCATCCTTTAAAATGTGTGGTTGCTACCATACACATGTCCTTGAGCACCTGGGACTTGTTCACGTTGCACCAGGGTGACCTTGAAAGGCTTATGCACAAATATGTTTTACAGGAGTAGTATATGAAATCCCCCTGACATGTGGCGAGTCCTATACAGGGCAGACGGGGTGGTGCCTCAACATTCGAACCAGGGAACAAGAACAAAAATTAAATAAAGACTATCTGGCACACTTGCCTGCGCACAGTAAAACCTGCTCCTGCGTACTGCGCTTTTAAGAGATTTAAGATTATAGGGACAAGCCAAGATCGAACTGCACGTGAACTGATGGAGGTGAACCATATAAAGAAGAAAGATGTTGATTACATCAGCGACACGTCGATTACTGTTTCAATCCGAGATATGTTCTTTTGACAAGTGGTTGCCCCGCTAGGCAGATGAGTGTATTGTTCTTGTGTACTGCACAGTTTTTTGTTGTTTTTTTTTTGTATATATAGCTATGGTGGCTCGGAGCATTAAACCAGTTGAAAGCTATCACCCATGTTGTCTCTTCTTTCTACACCGTTAATGTGGCGCTAAACATGTATAGTTTCATGAACATTGAGAAACGGAAAGGGGTATAAAGTACCAACAGAAGGTTGGTGCAGGATGGTGGGTATATTACTTGAACGGTGCACTGAAACTTGTTACTGGGGGCACATCTCGGTGAAATAAACCATTTTATTTTTTGTCAAGTAACTTTTGTAGCAGGAAGCCTATCTATGCTGTAACTAGCCTTTGTTACATATTTAAACTTCTGTTGATTGGCTGCATGGGTGATGTGCCACACACTGAGAGTCATCACTGAGGCCACTTTGTCACCCTCGTCCGTGCTTGATCGTTGAGATGCAATTGTGTGGCTACTCCTCCCTCTAGTGAAACCTAAACACATCTTGATCAATTCACCAGTGACACTTTTCAAGTGCCAAGTCGCTCATGCATGTTCACATTTCGTTTTCTCTTGCTCGTCCACACTCCATTGTGCCACGATAATGCAAACACAAATAGTAACTCGTGTTTATGCATAATGTCTCCCCCCCCCTTCCTCTTGCCTTCATGATGCCTTTGGCCTGGAGGGCATACTAGAATGAAGAAGACAGTGTACGAGGGGTGGTTTTTTGACGTCCCATAATTTGGTGGCACTAGCACCTAGTGACACTATGTTCCTTTTGGGGCACCCTCTTTTCACCTCCAGCAAACTGGAAGTTGAGTCTACCCACAAAATACCGCAAATTCTGATAAAAATTTTTTAAAATGTGCACGTCGTTCACTCGGCATATACCAAAATTGGCATGGAAGGATACAAAAGCATGACTAATGTGACTGATAGGTCCCAACATCAGTGACCTGACATGCTTACAGGTCATGTCATGACTAACAACAGTAATAATATAGTGTGTGATGTGTACCCACATCAGATATGTAGAGCCACATGTAGAAAGAGAGAGAAATAAATCGCATGAAGCTCGTACCTACTTTGAATATGTGGGTACGAGAACATGATTCAATTAATATAGTGTCTACTTGAGTCAACAAAAAGTTCACACTCATCGAATTCCAAGGGCTAGTACCATTAAAGATGCCGAAATGAAAAAATAAGGTCGCCTGAAATTTTTTTTTCCTTGTGTTCTCTCTTTCTAGTAGGCGGTGGCCAGACAGGAGGTGCAGCAGCCACAGCAACACAGCCTATGGTGCCTCCTACGGTGACCCCATACCCTCAGCAGCCGTACTCGCAGCAGCCATACCCTCAACAGCCACCTGCTGGCTACCCAGTGCAGCCAGCACCTGTAGGACCTACCATGCCTGCACCAAATTTCGGGTACTATGCGTCACCATACGGAAACCCACCGCCGTACACAGACAATGTGATGCCTGTGCAACAGCCTCCACCAATGCAACAACCTCCCTTCAACCCTAGCTACCCACCACAGTGAGTGTCTGAGCATGGATGTGCGCGACGTGATGTGCGACGCCCCGAACCACAGACTGGTGTCGAAAGGTGGTTCTGGGGCAGGTGGCCAGCATTAATAGTGATGAAATTCAGGCTATGTTCGACACTGTTGTAGATTTGTCATGTGATCTTGGTTTACGAAGGAGTATGCAGGCAGGTCGTCTATCTTTTCTTGCAACCATTGCTGAATATCGGTTGTTTGACTGTATGTGAATGGGCAGTGGTGGAAGTCATGCAGAATAAGCTGCCATACTTTGTCACTACATCCTGATGTAGGCAGACACAGAGAGAGCTGCGGCGAGAATTGTGGGCTCAGGTTTTACAGTTCATAACTTGTATTTGTGGGGTATCGAATGCACTTAATGATTTGTTCATTGTTCTGTGACTGTGCGTGCACCAGCTCTTAGGTGTTCTTGAAGAAAATGCCCAGGGAAGCCCTTGTCATGGAATTTATGGCATTAAAAGCACAGTACTTTCTATAGGATTGTTTTTTACAACCGTTTGCATGTTGTGGTGCCAGATATCTGTGATGGTGACAATGGGCCACATGTAACTGTCTGCAGGCTACACAGAAAGTGTGCACCGATATGTAACGGACTTGAGAGCTTTATAGTTATCTGGCATGTTCTGTGTTCAGTGTGGCACTGTCCGTAACTGAGTTTCAGTCTAGCCATTCAAAATATACATAAGTGGAATCTTGGGAACTCTCATGCCGGTCATGAAGGTTAGAGCCTGTCTTTTTTTTTTTTTTTCTTTTACCACTTGGATATTTGTGATGTTTTTAATGAAGAGTGTGCGAGATGCAACTTGACAACCGATTTTCCTTGAACTTAGTGGCATTACAGAGCTTGCTTTGTTGCATGTACGGTGTAGTGGAATGTTGAGTATTAATTCTACATGCCCTAGTGAGAACATACGTTGGCCATGTGGCATGTTACAGCCATACCACTTAAATATTTTTCCCTTATTTTGCTTTCTTTGTCTCAATGTAGTCATTACTTCTTAAGGCTTTGATCCCTAGCTTTCAGTGCAACATTTTTCTTGAGGAGTCATGTGTTCTGATAAGCGGGAAGTGGTTCTGTTGTGGCCATACTATATGAAGATGGGTAGACTTCCCAAAGAATTGGGAATGGCTGAGCATGCAGCCGTACTTGGAAAGTCTAGCTACAGATCTTTGGTCTGACAGTCACTTTACCGAACTTGAAGGTATTCAAGGCGGGATTAGTGTTCTTGCCTGAAATCTCCCTTTGCATTCCAAATGTCTACTGCCAAAATTCTGCCAGATTATTTTCCTTGACACCTTTGTCCTTTTGGTTGGGGGTGCACCAGTACACCGTGTGTAGTTCTGGAAGGTACAGTCGAACGGGAAATTATGGAGTCATGAAGCTGTTGTTATTGGTGGGAATCTTTGGTTTAGGATGTACTCTGACAGCTCACACACTTGTATGGCGAACTAGAAGTGCGAGAGAGAACGTACAACCTAAAAGCAGAGATGGAGAGAGCGCAGCTAGTTAGTGTAATGCTGAGATGGACACCAAAGGTCTTGTGTGGGGCAAGAACTGTCTTGGTACAACACAAGGCTGACAAGTGCCTGTGATCCCCCTCACCCCCCCTCCCCTTTTATTTAGTTAAGCTTAGTTCTTCGTTGACTAGTACTATAACGAAACCTCGATATAATAACGTGGACCTAATAAATTGTCAGTTATAACAAAGCAGGCGAATAACAGCATTGTCACAAAAAGAATGCAAGCAATGTGAGTTTATAATGAATTATGTTATATGACAGTTGTTTTCACTGTCAGATGAGCCTTGGTATGACGAAGTTTGATTGCATTACATTGGGCCAAGTGCTGGAACTGCTGCTTTTTGTTTTGTAATGTTTCCTTGTGTTCATGTATAGCTCCTATATGTATGCAGACATGTTTTCATTTTAATTCATTTGTTTGTCTTCCTTGTGTAATGGCAAGGCAGTATGCATTCTGTAAGCTTAATAAGTTTTTGAACTTTATGGCCATTGAGAACAATTAATCTGCTATTACAGTCATTTGGGCAATCACGATTCCTCTCTGAACCATCCTGTGTGGCATTGAAGATCAGCTTAATGTCTTCGTGCAGTTTACATAAGCACTTGAGACTTGCTCTTAAAGGTGCTTTCCATTATCATACTCTTACAGTGTGTCTCACTGGTAAGCAGTGTTACAAACTCGTGTAGCCCAAAACGATCTGTGCACATTAGATGAAACGACACATCCTGACTGTATTCTTTCGCAGGCAGGCTCGTGTTTTTTCGGGTTCGGGCCCCAGTGGTCGCATATTCTAAGTTCAGGTACCTAAAATCTGAAACTCTTAACTCTTTCACTGCTAGGTCTTTTTTGGCACTGCAGACTCTCCCTGCTGGTTTTTTTTTTATGTTATGCTGAAATATCGTGCCAGCAGTACAGTAGGGTGTTCTTCAGAACATGTAAACGTTATATATATATATATATATATATATATATATATATATATATATATATATATATATATATATAGGATTATCCTGTCAAATAAGGGGTCACACATTATAATGGAGTGAACATTTAACTAATCAGCCACATATTGGGCACCAAAGTGTTTGGAAAGCATTTATATTGGGGTGCTCTAGCTCCTGAATTACTTTGTCAAACTGCACAGGCATGTGGGATATTGACTTGCCATGACTGTACCACTGATATAAAGAAAGCGACATGAACTGATGCAGGTGGAGAAACTTGCGCACCATCTCTTAGAATCTTACTACAAGTTGTATTTGTTCATACATCCTCACCATAGATGGTGGGGCATACCCGTATTATTATTATTATTTTTTTACAAGAGTCATTTCACAACAGGCAGGTGGTGAAAGAGGCAAAACAAGTATACTCTGGATTGGCAGGGCTTGTGCATGTGTGGTTGCCAGAGTTTTCTTTGGATTGGCAGTGAAAGGGTTAATGGTGTGCCATAACATTTTATGGGAGGAATCCTCAGCACACACAGAACAAACAGTTCTTGTTCCATTTGCGCCGTATCCTTTGATAGTATCTGCCTTAGAAATCCGTAAGGTCGATCTCACCTCCAACGACGACACACCATGGTTGGAAGATCACAATGAACTGGGCACTTCTTTGTATGCCCTGCATACCATGCGATCATTGCGAGACCTTTGTGCCCTGCTGCTTTATCTTCGCAGCTGCATTTCTTGCTGAACTCTTTTGTTGTGCCAGAGGACTGTAAAATACTCTTCAGGACTGCTTTAATTCTGTTGCTCATTTTGTGATACCTGCATTGAACCTGGATGGAATTGACTGTCTCTAGTTGTGCCAGACTTGTAGGTAATGATTGCATACCTGCCAACTCTGTTGTTTTGCCTGGGAGAATCCCAATTTGTGACCAGTTGTCCCATTTATATAGGCGGGGCCATAAATCTCCTGATAAACATCCCCAACCCCCTCCCATGAAGAGAAAACAACGAAGACCAGTAATTCTAAATATTTTCTATCCTTGAAGAACCCAAATGGTTTGACGATGGTCTCTCCCCTCTATCTACTGATGTAAGGGGGGAAGGACACTGTGTTTGTGTGTGGCCTTTATTATTTATGGCTTGGTGTGTTTATCTTGATGAATTCGCAATAACATCAAGCTGCAATGCACACAAAGTTAGCTTCACCATTCTACAACGGTGTTTTGAGGTGAACCATTCGAAGGTTCCACTACGTTTTGCGAGTCATGACACATTTTGCCCTGTGCACGCGTTTAAAATAATTGCACATGTGCACTTTAATTAGAAGTACTGATATGTTTGTCAACATCCAATAGTCTTACTTGCAATCATAAAGAGCTCTGTATGGCATTACTGTGGCTCTTAGAAGTTGCGATTTGTGTCCCCCTCCCCACACCTCAGATTAAACCTCCCGATCAGTAACCTAGGTTGGCAGATATATGACTATTACTGCTTATTGATGGGCATTTTGAAAGTTCCTGTCCGTACTGTTGAAGCTTGTGTAAAAGCCTGCATTGGCTATAGCTATGTGCAATGCATTAGTGATGTTTTCTTTTTCGGTATAAATGCGGTGACTGAACATGTCATAAACATGTGAGCAGAGTGAGTTCTCGGACTGCATATGCATATTATTGCGCATAACCTTCAGCTGCCTTTGATGTAAGAAGAAATTTCTTTGAAGAACTTCATGAGACAAGATGTTTGAGCAATTTGATTCAGTGCACAGATGAAAGAACAGTGCAAACTTTTACATGGACAGAGAAAGAACAGACACACGCGTGCTGAACGTGCAAAGAAACCCTCGTGAAGATGCAGCAACTTTGTGCAGATATCGCAAGCAAACAGTAAACAAGCTAGTACTACACAATGAATGTATCATTGTGAGCCACATATGTAATATTGGTGGATCTTGAACGAAAGTTTGCCATGTACTGATGCACACCTATTCTTTCTTTGTGCATGCACGAAAATACGCCGTTTTGCTCCACCTTGAAGAAAGTTTCTTAATCCGCTGTTCATGTGCAACGATGTTTCTCTACAGATGCCTGAAAGCTGTAGTAAATCATCCTAGTTCACCTTATTTCCTTTTTCTTTATCTTCTGGCAAGCCTTGGTGGCTGTCATGTTTGTAGCACTGTTCTGCTGTTATGCTTTTAGTGTATCCAATGTTACTGTGTCAGGTGTGTTAACCTTGAGCAATATTTTTTTTTTCTTCATGAAAACAGTACCGGTGCTTGTGTTCAGCCTAATGACCACACGTGCCAAATCAGAAGCAGCAAAATAAAAATTTCGAGTTCTTTTGTGCGATTGCATGGAGGTTACCATCACTGGTTGCGCACCTCTGACTTGGTCCTAATTTTCTATTCTTCAGTACCTGTAGTTGCCTGATTTCTGTGTTCTCAAATGGCAGTGTTGTGTCACAAGCTTATAGATAACCAAATGCATACTCATTTTGATTTTAGAACTGCAGATATTCGCCTGTCCGAGGTGTTTAAGAAACTGAAGCAAAATATGTGCCAATGTCCACTGGTTGCATATCTCGCTTCTCTTTTATTGCTTTGCTGAATGCATTGCAATGGCTTCCCTACTTTGTGAATCTTGGTCTTATCCAATTACACCAGCATAGTTATTTTATGCTGTAGTATTAAAATATAAGTTGAATTTTTAGTGTCATAAGTATGTACTCACGTGACATTGGCCTTGAAGTACTTCTTGTATTTCCCTATCCGATATTGACATTCTGGCAGAAGAGAAATATGGAAACTGTTCATTTACGCATCTTTGTGCTGAGTTAAGAATGTGAAGAATTTTTTGTTCCTTTTAACGTAGAATATATGGTGCTGCCTCCTTTTGTTTATTTGTGAGCTCAAGTATAATAGGTTAGGCTGTTTTGTCCTCTAGCTATTTAGGATACTTCGAGGTGAGTCACCAAAGGACACTGAATCTTTTTGTGCAACGAAATGTGTTTACCTTATGTCTTATGCTTTAGCTGTTTACAATGTGTTTTTTGCTTGTAAAGTGAAGTAAACATTTCTTTTTCTTTTGCTGCGATTGGTTACTATTTTGAGAAACTTACCTTTAAGGTAAGATTGTCGCACATTGCGAAATGTTTTTGTATTCACAAGCGGTCACTTGCTTTTTGTGTTGCTCTGACTGGTCAGCTAAACACAAAAGGCCCGCACTGTAAGTAACCTTACGCACTTTAGGATTTGTTTTGGCCTGCGAGAGAAATTGCTCTCAACAGTGCGTACAGTATGTCTGATTGCCTATGTCTGATATTTTAATGTCACAATATACTCTTGCGCTGCGATACTGATGAGAGAGCTACTGAACAGCATTGAAGGATTGAAGTGCATGTGAAGGCAATGACTCATTGTGGGGCAGAATAAATCCTAGAGAGTGGGAAAGTTTTTTTCAAGTTAGCTATTTATCATTGTTTATTACCTTTACATGTAATAGATTATACTGCCCCCTTTTCACTTCCCCAAGGTCTTCAATGCCTTTTGCTAGTCATCCAGTTCTGACAATTGCAGCAAAATATTTTTGTTCCTGAAGAGTGGTTCTTTATCCCAAGGCTATTTGTAATTTTGTAATGCGAACATTTTACTTCATGTGGTTTGTTTCGCTGCAGCTTCCTCATCCGATTTCAGTTTCCTCATCTGGGTCATGGAAGCAGGAGAAGTAAAAAGCTAACAGGAACAAATAACACATGTGCCATTTAATTATACACAGACTTCTAGACGAGGTTCAGAGTTTCTGTCAGCCATGTTTGAATCTACCTTTGTCATTTAAGTGACTGCGTGGTACGTTTCACTTTTTGAAAAAGAAAATTGTGTTCAAAATGTCAATTTGTCACAATGTTGATGGTTTTCTTGCTCCAATAAAATGTATACAACAAATTTTCTCTCTCGTTTCATGATTGACTCTTCGTGACGTAGCACAAAGCTTGCAAGTACACGAAATTCTTGCTGCAACAAATTCATTCCATCAGGAAGTGGACGTTCGTGCATGCAGACTACAGGCATGTGCAGGCCGGAAGGGCGAGAGATGTGGCAACCCCTTAACATTTTCTTGCTGTGGTACTTTCGTGGCTGATAGCTTTACCTTTTCTGGCCTTTTAATTGTATACACGTCTTCAGCAAAGGTAGCTGCGTTGGTTCGTCAAGTGAATATGGAGCAACTTTGGCGATGCACCTCGTAAAGCGTCCGTGGGTGTGCCCCGTGAAAGCTGGCTTCTCTGCTGTAAAAGAGCCTGCTGGGAGAAGCCTGCTTTAAGAGCTTCCGCGAAGTCGCCTGTGTATCGACGGCACCCCCTTTCCTCACCCTCCTCAAGGGATTAAAATTATTATTATTATTATTAGTCCATCTCTACATTTTGCGACGAGGTGGTGCGTTGCCTACGGCGTTCGCCGGCTGACCTGACAGAACGAGTTCGATACGGGCCGCATTTTGCGATAGAGGGAAAAATGCTAGAGGCTCGCCTGCTGCGTGCTATCGGCGCGAGTCAAAGGACACCAGGTACCAGGTGGTCGAAACTTCCGGAGCCCTTCACTACGGCATGCCACGCAATCATATGCTTTTGGCACGTCACCATGTGTTACCATATGAATAATAAAAATAATACTCGGGGAAATTTGCGCTGCCCGAACTGGCACTCTGCCTTCTCACAGTTGAACATCTGCTGTCGCGAGAGGGTATGGGGAGCAGGTGGGTTAAAAAGAAAGGCAACTGTACACGTACGTCAGGTAGGGTGACACCCGTGACATGCCGTCGCTTTGTGTGCTCAGAGAATGAACTTAGTTTTTGTCTCCTCAATTTGAGATTTGATTTGATTTATTGATTTCCATTTACACACACACACTTACAGAGGAGTGGTAAATGGAGGTGGATGAGGAGAAAAAGCCGCACTGACTCGCCTTGAGGGAACCTCACCCCCTAGGTACAATACGGCTACATGGGGTAGCACATCGGGTACCATATATATTGTTGTATATACATAGTGGCCATAAAGCAGTGCAGTTATACAATATATAAAAAAACAATGAAATATTTACGCACATAATACCAATGCAAACACACTGCGGCATTGAATTAAATGATATGCACTCGGTAACATACAGAAAAAACAAACATATAAGAAACATTATAAACATTCACAAGCGCGCTGTACGGCACCCTACAGCACGTACCGTCCACTTCCCTGTCCAAACTCAAGGACGGTCCTCCCCACACAGTCCTCTCCCCGAAGTCGCCGCCACACTGTCAAGGCGATCCGCACCAGTCAAACGAGAGAGCCGCCGTCCCCATCGCCAGTGGCGGAAACTGCTGCTCGGCCATCTTGGTGTGTGATCGCCTTCGATTCAAAAGGGAGCGGAGCAGCAAGCACGAGGGTGGAGGGGGTGGAAAGTGGAGGGAGAATAGGAAAGAAAGAGATAGAGTTTGACTGATTTCTCGAGTTTTACGTCCCAAAACGACGATGTGATTTTAAGGGACGCCGTAGTGGATGTCTCCGGAAATTTCGACCACCTGGGGTTCTTTAACGTGCACTGACATCGCACAGCACACGGGCCTCAACGTTACGCGCCCATCGAAATGCAGCCGGGATTCGATCCCGCGACATTCGGATCAGCAGCTGAGTGCCATAGCCACCAGACCACCGTTGCGGGGCAAGGTAAGCAATGCACCGCAAAAAGGAACAAAAAAGAAAAATTGTGATGCCCGAGGCCTTTCCGTATGCCAGATCATACGTTCTGTATATTCTGTTTATGCCACGAAATACTGCCCTTCAGCTCTTCTGAACTCTACGCTCATACTTTACTGGGAACCAACACCTTACGCTCTACGATCATCATTACGGGCAAAGCCATCTTAACCTTGTGTTACTGCGCGGGCCATGTGGGGACACCTCTAAATAGCTTAGCCCAATATCAGACTGCAAATGTGTCCCTCGCTGCGATAGGTCAATTATGCGCGATTCGCAAAATAATAAAAAAAAAATAATAAAGAGCACGGATAGGGTAGCTCCAGTGATAAAAGTGATCCACATTCGACTCATTAGACTGACACCAAGCTATAAAAGAGGCTCCAGTAATGAACTGCCTGCGCGTCGTATCTGCGCTTCCATCTGTATAACAATGAAACATGCATGAGGTACCTAACGCTTGGTTCTCAGCAATCGCGCTAATCTGGCGATATCCGTCATTGCAGTGACTCTAGAAACTTATTTTTGTTCGTTGCGAAGGCGCACTTCCTCGCGTTGGCATATGGCAGGCGCTGAATGGCACTTCCAAAGAATTCGGAATAAAGTTCCCGCTTTTGCGACAGCGCAGTCATTAGCTTTGCGGCGGCAATTTGGCGGAGATCCGTTACCACGACGATTAGCATATCTTTCAGCGACACTGCGTGCCGAGAGCATTTCACCATCTCTAGAAACGGGAAGGTAATAAAGCTTATACAGCCCAGCCCCGCACTCTGTCAACAGAACCCCATGTGCTGTCGGTGATGCGTACGGTAAGCTGATACTGCTGATACCTGAACCCTCCCCCCATCCCTTCACACACACACACACACACACACACACACACACACACACCACACACACACACACACACACACACACACACACACACACACACACACACACACACACGCACGCACGCACGCACGCGCCATTTTTCTTTTACTTTCTGGGGAACAAAACACACACGCACGCACGCACCATTTTCCTTTTAAGTTCTGGGGAACAAAATAACAGACACACGCACACATACGCACGCACGCACGCACGCACGCACCTTTAAGTACATGTACTTCCTCTAGTATAAATTCTGTGATTCTCGAGCTTTTGTTCCACTATCTTGCAGAGAGAGCTGTTGCACCCGGTGATCCACCAACGTGCAAAGTACTCGTCAATATCTCTTTCAAGTGTGATGAAAATCGCTGAAGCGTAAAGGAGATTTTAACACATGGCAGAGCCTGATCTACTGAGAGTGACCAGCTTTTCTGTGAGTGCGCCGTTTCTTCAGTTCGACGTTTTATTTCTCGACAAGCACAACGTTCTAGTTGTCACTTTCTACTGCTATTCACGGACGAATCAAAATCAGTAACAGCAGGCTCCAATAAATAAATCATATGCTTTCATCAAACGGTTTTTTTTATATCGATGAAGAATGAGCTTTTAGTCTGAAAAGCGGCATTACTATAATGACTATATTATTTGAATGATGACAGAAAGTGAGAATTCGGCGGTGCAGAAAGCCTTGTTCAGCTATGCGTATTGTACGCTTTGTGCGGAAATTTCCACTCGCGCGGGCAGAGCTTTCCCCGAAATGCGCTAGCTGCAGTGTGTTTATGAAACGCATGTTTCTGTGACAGCTTGTAGATACGCAGCACACATGTGCTACGTTGCAGAGTGACGGCCCAGTATACAGCAGTTGAACGTAATAATTCCGTTACCTGTAGTTGAACCGCGATTGGGCACACGACTCGCCCGTACGGAACGTTTCCGTTAATAGCGCCTAATAACATTAATTTCTGGAGTTTTACGCTCCAAAAGCGCGATATGATTATGAGAGGCGCCCTAGTGCAGGTCTCCGGAAACTTCGACCCCCTGGGGTTCTTTAACGTGCGCTGACAACGCACAGAGTACACGGGCCTCAGCATTTCGACTCAGTCGAAATGCGGCTGTTGCGGCCGGGATTCGATCCCGCGACCTTGGTGCAAGCGGTCAGGTGCAATAGCCACTAGATCAACGCGGCGCGTTATGTGGCGCCGTTCGAACACTTGTTAAGAAAATTTAAAATGTCTTACCTCAAAGGCTATTCCCATCTGAAATCAGTACTGTTTTAACATGGTGTAATGTGTACAGTTTCTATATACGACACTGGGAAACATTGTGGATAACTTCACCATAATGTTTTCGAACATGTGTTTAGGGAGTTTCTGCAAGACTCGTAAATAACTGACGCTCTTCCAACTTTGCCAGCACATATCATTCATAATTAGATGCCACGTTCTTCGTACAAATGTTAAGTTTGTCGGTGTTGAGTACTTTCAGACCTTTCGTGTAATGCATACTTGCGAGGCGTTGCAACGTTTGTATGAGAGTTCTTATTGCAATGGCCGCTAATAATTACATACTGTATATCGCCCACGGCATGCTTCCAATTTCAATGAGACATAAACACTATGCCACCTTGATGTTTCCAAGGGGCGTGCGAATGACAAGCTATACAGGCCTCATAAAAATGCAAACAGATATGAAGAAAACGAGAATTGAGACAGTACGCCTGAAACAGAACAAAACGCACATGCTTGAATTTTAGGGTACTAACAGTCACTATCCATTCTCATCAACGAATTCATGGTTTCCGCCCAGTGTGCATCCTCACGCAATGACCATCGACTCGTGAAAGTTGCATTCTCTCTCTATGGGATTTCTCCTTTGCGCAGCTCTTTTCTCAAACATTAATTGCGGTCCGTAAACTTTTCAAGGCAGCTTTGACTTACAGTCGCTAATCACTGTTTACCGCGTATCTTTGTTTCTTTTTTTCTCGGTACCTGCTGCATCTTTTTCCAGATTTGATTCAATTGTTCTGGCGCTGGCTTTACGTATCTTTCGTTGTAGTCTAGCACATACAGGTCCTCGATGAGACAAGACCGCTGACTTGTGCCTGTTGTGAAAGCGCTGTCTCGACGCTGTTATTCAAACGAAAATGTGCAGATGGGTTTTTACGTTGAGCATTGTGACCGTGTCGGGTTCATATCTCTACCAATCGCTCCTAAGAAAGCGCGTACTCATCGCATAAAGCACTCACTGTGTACTTGTCTCTGCAGACACCGGCTATGCGGCGATATCCAAACGAGCATGCACAGACAAGCCTTCGAAGAGATTGATTGATTGATTTGTGGGGTTTAACGTCCCAAAACCAGCTCTGATTATGAGAGACGCCGTAGTGGAGGTCTCCGGAAATTTCCACCACCCGAGGTTCTTTAACGTGCACTGACATCGCACAGCACACGGGCCTCAACATTTCGCCTTCATCGAAATGCAGCCGCCGAGCCTTCGAATAGATAGAGCAGTAATATATACATAGCCTGGTGCCCACAAGAACTGCCAGACAGCCATGACGAATGGTGTATATGAAAGTGCCTTAGTGGGCGAGCATGTCACCTGTCAGAAAATTACGAGTCTTGACAGCGATTGAGACATTGAGTTCAGATATTGCACATGCACAGTTTGGCTTGCCAGGAGATAAGCGTTTGTCGCTGGACCCGTTACAAATCCCCTGAAGCCTCAACTTCTTGCCGCTCTACACTCTGTAGCATTTGGCCTATAGCATAAGCGGCTGGGGTTTCGGATATCGATCGACCAACACCCGCACTCCAATGTCAAATTACAATGTCAAATTACAGGGCCTGACCAGCGTCTCCTCTATGACAATAGGCGCCGGCCTAACTGAATCTTTGACTTCACCGCTCGAGCGCAGGCATCTGAAATGCAAGGAGAATAAAGAAATTACTCGAACGCTGTCCTTTTTAAACCGTTTCACGGTGTCCGAGCTACATTACGTCTGTTACACCCGACGCGCGTGCGTTCTGTCAGTGCCGGCCCTATCTAACACGAACTCGCAACATCGGCCCGTGGCATGGGCCACGCTCATAGAGCAAGGAATTCTGTTTCTGATCTGTAAGCGTTGTCCATGCCATAGCCCTGGCCGATGTTGCAGTTGGTGTTGATAGAGCCGGCGCTGATAGAATGCACGCGCGTCGGTTGTAACGGACGCAATATAACGGTCACTGTGAAACGGCCAAGAAGAAAGGCGGTTAAAAAAAAAAAAAGTCACGACAACTCCACTAACGTGAAACCTGGGAAGGTTCGAAGCATGCGGTGATGCGCCGGTTTTTCCTACAGGAACACGTCAGTCGCTGCTAATGGGCTTTGCTTTACCGTGGCCACGACGACGACGCTAGACGCCGACAACCGTATTAACAGAAACTCGTTAGAATCGCTTCTGACACGGCAACTCTACAGATACACTTTCCGACTTCACTGCCTCCACGATGGGCCCACGCAATTTTCGCAACCGAATTTAACAAATTTCTGTTATTAATCCAATTAAACCCTAACTATTCGTCTATTGGTTTAAATCATGTTGTAGTTTATTTCGAACCGGTTTTATCTATTACACATTTGGTTTATCACCATCGTTTGACAACTTGATTTACCGTGACGACAGGACACGACGAGAGAAGCCGACAGCCCGAGACCCTAAGGTGCTCCGCCTCTAAAAGACAGCCCTCGAGACAGATCAAGGAGTGGTTCTTGCTCTATGGCTATGATATTGGTCCGCCGGTCACGTTTTCGATAGAGGCGAAAGTGCCAGAGGCTCGTGTACTGTGCGTTGCCAGCGCACGTTAAAGAACTCCAGGTGGTCGAAATTTCCGGAGCCCTCCACTTCGGCGTTCCTGTTCTATTTCAGACTCTTTCCTCTACACCCCATGGACACTGAGCCGCGCTCCCGACACTGGCTACAGAAAATAGCGTCCTTTCCTCAACCGAACCACAATAATACGCACTTGGCGTCGTTGCTGGCAGCGCAGAAGACAAGTGCATCACCAACGCCAGCGCTGCGCATTTTCACCGACACTTACCCAGGTCATACGGCTAGTCCGGAGCGCCGACGCCAGTAGTGTCTTAGACTGCTGTTAGGCCGCCACGCTTCCTCAGGGGATTTTTGGAGCGCAGGGCATGGCAATATGCATGATGCGGGCGCATGATGAACCTTTATTTCGTCCTTTGTTAAAATGTACAAACATCAGCGGCGTTGCTGCAAGACATCTTGGTTAGAGTCTCAAGTAGAAACAGGTCTCGGTGCGTAAACATGACGCTGTAGCCTGCACAGTCGTAGTACAATGGACTCTGAACCACAGTGAAGTTGCGTGTTCATTTTATTTATTTTCCACTAACTCTTATGCCACTTGCACAACAGACTTCTGTACTGCAGAGCGAACAACCTGTTCTCGTGCAACGGAATCCTGCAAAAAAAAGAAAAAAAAAAGAAAGAAAGCGTCGTAAGCGCGAGCACGAACCCACAAGTCATAGTGGACGACTCACCTTCCTTAGCCGGTTTTCTTCGTCAAGTGGAACCGGACAGCGTAGAAAGGTATTGCGAACGGGATGCCAAAGAACAGGGCGAACTTGATGGTAAGCCCGTACTTGTTGTGGATATTGAACGGCAGATTCTGCAAAGACAATTTAAAAGCACATCACGCGAACGCCGTCAGGGTGAAGTCCTCCAGTGCACTCCAATGGTTCCTCATACCGAGCCAGCGATGCCAGACGTATCGTGGTCATCGTGGCCGCTTCGTCGGATGACCGAGGTGCTGAATTTCCGCGACCAGAGAGCGATTCGGGCGTAGCGGGACATGCTTCTGCTTTGCCTTAGCTTCGAATGGCGACGACGTATTCCTGCCGCGGATTGGACTTGGATTGGATCCTGTCTCTTTCTCTTGGCTCGATGGCGCACGAGCTCGGACATGCATGAGGAAATAGACGCAGTTAGCGTTGGCAAACGAACGCTCTTCGAACTTTGTGTGAATCGTTCACAAGGAGACGCTGCAAGCGTTACAGAAGTAGAGCTACCTGCGGTAGCATATGCAGTAACTCTATGCAGAAGAGAAATACACTATCAGAACTCCCTTCTTCCTTTATTTTTACTTAGATTTAGCCTTGTCTTTTTAATTTTCTCGTTCAGGTATACCATTAATTGCAGAGAGGATGATTCCCCTCGTGGGTATGTGCCACTTATAGAGGCAACAACAACAACAACAACAACAACAACAACAACAACAACAACAACAACAACAACAACAACAACAACAACAGCAGCAGCAGCAGCAGCAGTAGGAGGAGGAGGAGGCAAAATTGGAGGGAGTATCAGGCTACAAAATTGGCCGCCGCGGTGGTCTTGTGGTTCTGGTGTTGTGCTACGGGACGGAGAGAGGCGGATTCAAACCCGGCCGCGGTGGTCGCACGTCGAGAGAAGCGAAAATTCCAGGCGCCCGTGTACTGTGCGATGTCAGTGCACGTTAAATAACTTCACGTGAACAAAATTTCCGGAGCCCTCCACCTATGGCTTTTATGTCCTTTCTACTCTCCCTTTCTATTTGTCTTGGCCCCACGGACGCGGAGCCGTGTTCCCTATATGGTCTGCAGAAAAGCGCGTCCTTTTCTCATCCGAATTACAGCAATTCTTGTTACGTAATAGCACGTGGCTACTACGTTAAAAGGTATGAAACAACAAAGTAAGCAGCATTACATTACCTTAGAAGCCGTGTCCAAAACCCGTACAAATAGCCCATGCGCATTCTTTTTTCCAATATTTCTTTCTCTCCCTCTCTCACTCTATCTTTTTTTATTTTGTTGAAGTAATTCAACTGTCTGATATGTTTGGTCGACAGAGTTCAAAGTTTTCGGCCAGCAACATCCTAGCCTATGTGCCTGACATTTATACTGATTGCTTAACGCTTACATGCTTCATCACCCCAGCTTATGTGAAGCGAATGCAGGGCGCAGACCTCGCCGTCCAAACGGTCTCTATTCTGACCTGTCCCGTAGAAACCAGAGAGAGAGGAAAACTTAGAGGAACCGGTTCACAAAGCCGTCTTGTTGATGCGACAAGAATAATAAAAGTAGTTTAGCTATAAAGCTGCTGTTGATGCGCACCTATTACGCAACAGAATGGCTTACTGGACCGAGAGGATATATATATATATATATATATATATATATATATATATTATATATATATATATATATATATATATATATATAGTACATGAATGTCTGTGCTTTCTGCTTTCCTTAATCGATGTGGACTGAATTCGAGCTCTTCTAGTGACTGCGCGAGAGACGAAGAAAACAGAAAACATCTTAACAACCCTCTTATTGAAAAATGATTCCGAGTTATGGCGGCCGAGGATCAACAGGGACTCGCTTTGAGACGATGCAGCAGCATCTCATGAAAAAAAAAAAAAAAAAAGAAGCGCTCAAAGAGCTTTGTGTACTCGACATTAATCACTGTTTACCGCGTATCTTTGTTTCTTTTTTTTTCTCGCTACCTGCTGCATCTTTTTCCAGATTTGATTCAATTGTTCTGGCGCTGGCTTTACGTATCTTTCGTTGTAGTCTAGCACATACAGGTCCTCGATGAGACAAGACCGCTGACTTGTGCCTGTTGTGGAAGCGCTGTCTCGACGCTATTATTCAAACGAAAATGTGCAGATTGGTTTTTACGTTGAGCATTGTGACCGTGTCGGGTTCATATCTCTACCAATCGCTCCTAAGAAAGCGCGTACTCATCGCATAAAGCACTCACTGTGTACTTGTCTCTGCAGACACCGGTTATGCGGCGATATCCAAACGAGCATGCACGAAGCCTTCGAAGAGATTGATTGATTGATTTGTGGGGTTTAACGTCCCAAAACCAGCTCTTATTATGAGAGACGCCGTGTGGAGGTCTCCGGAAATTTCCACCACCTGAGGTTCTTTAACGTGCACTGACATCGCACAGCACACGGGCCTCAACATTTCGCCTTCATCGAAATGCAGCCGCCGAGCCTTCGAAGAGATAGAGCAGTAATATATACATAGCCTGGTGCCCACAAGAACTGCCAGACAGCCATGACGAATGGTGTATATGAAAGTGCCTTAGTGGGCGAGCATGTCACCTGTCAGAAAATTGCGAGTATTGACAGCGATTGACACATTGAGTTCAGATATTGCACATGCACAGTTTGGCGTGCCAGGAGATAAGCGTTTGTCGCTGGACCCGTTACAAATCCCCTGAAGCCTCAACTTCTTGCCGCTCTACACTCTGTAGCATTTGGCCTATAGCATAAGCGGCTGGGGTTTCGGATATCGATCGACCAACACCCGCACTCCAATGTCAAATTACAATGTCAAATTACAGGGCCTGACCAGCGTCTCCTCTATGACAATAGGCGCCGGCCTAACTGAATCTTTGACTTCACCGCTCGAGCGCAGGCATCTGAAATGCAAGGAGAATAAAGAAATTACTCGAACGCTGTCCTTTTTAAACCGTTTCTTTTCCGGTTCATGGCCGATCCCCCAGAGTGGGTTGCGCCAAGATACCCAAGGACCAACCAACCAACCAACCGTTTCACGGTGTCCGAGCTACATTACGTCTGTTACACCCGACGCGCGTGCGTTCTGTCAGTGCCGGCCCTATCTAACACGAACTCGCAACATCGGCCCGTGGCATGGGCCACGCTCATCGAGCAAGGAATTCTGTTTCTGATCTGTAAGCGTTGTCCATGCCATAGCCCTGGCCGATGTTGCAGTTGGTGTTTGTAGAGCCGGCGCTGATAGAATGCACGCGCGTCGGTTGTAACGGACGCAATATAACGGTCACTGTGAAACGGCCAAGAAGAAAGGCGGTTAAAAAAAAAAAAAAGGTCACGACAACTCCCATAACGTGAAACCTGGGAAGGTTCGAAGCATGCGGTGATGCATCGGTTTTTCCTACAGGAACACGTCAGTCGCTGCTAATGGGCTTTGCTTTACCGTGGCCACGACGACGACGCTAGACGCCGACAACCGTATTAACAGAAACTCGTTAGAATCGCTTCTGACACGGCAACTCTACAGATACACTTTCCGACTTCACTGCCTCCACGATGGGCCCACGCAATTTTCGCAACCGAATTTAACAAATTTCTGTTATTAATCCAATTAAACCCTAACTATTCGTCTATTGGTTTAAATCATGTTGTAGTTTATTTCGAACCGGTTTTATCCATTACACATTTGGTTTATCACCATCGTTTGACAACTTGATTTACCGTGACGACAGGACACGACGAGAGAAGCCGACAGCCCGAGACCCTAAGGTGCTCCGCCTCTAAAAGACAGCCCTCGAGACAGATCAAGGACTGGTTCTTGCTCTATGGCTATGATATTGGTCCGCCGGTCACGTTTTTGATAGAGGCGAAAGTGCCAGAGGCCCGTGTACTGTGCGTTGCCAGCGCACGTTAAAGAACTCCAGGTGGTCGAAATTTCCGGAGCCCTCCACTTCGGCGTTCCTGTTCTATTTCAGACTCTTTCCTCTACACCCCATGGACACTGAGCCGCGCTCCCGACACTGGCTACAGAAAATAGCGTCCTTTCCTCAACCGAACCACAATAATACGCACTTGGCGTCGTTGCTGGCAGCGCAGAAGACAAGTGCATCACCAACGCCAGCGCTGCGCATTTTCACCGACACTTACCCAGGTCATACGGCTAGTCCGGAGCGCCGACGCCAGTAGTGTCTTAGACTGCTGTTAGGCCGCCACGCTTCCTCAGGGGATTTTTGGAGCGCAGGGCATGGCAATATGCATGATGCGGGCGCATGATGAACCTTCGAATAGATAGAGCAGTAATATATACATAGCCTGGTGCCCACAAGAACTGCCAGACAGCCATGACGAATGGTGTATATGAAAGTGCCTTAGTGGGCGAGCACGTCACCTGTCAGAAAATTGCGAGTCTTAACAGCGATTGACACATTAAGTTCAGATATTGCACATGCGCAGTTTGGCTTGTCAGGAGATAAGCGTTTGTCGCTGGACCCGTTACAAATCCCCTGAAGCCTCAACTTCTTGCCGTTCGACACTCTGTAGCTTTTGGCCTATAGCATAAGCGGCTGGGGTTTCGGATATCGACCAACACCCGCACTCCAATGTCAAATTACAATGTCAAATTACAGGGCCTAACCAGCGTCTCCTCTATGACAATAGGCGCCGGCCTAACTGAATCTTTGACTTCACCGCTCGAGCGCAGGCATCTGAAATGCAAGGAGAATAAAGAAATTACTCGAACGCTGTCCTTTTTAAACCGTTTCACGGTGTCCGAGCTACATTACGTCTGTTACACCCGACGCGCGTGCGTTCTGTCAGTGCCGGCCCTATCTAACACGAACTCGCAACATCGGCCCGTGGCATGGGACACGCTCATAGAGCAAGGAATTCTGTTTCTGATCTGTAAGCGTTGTCCGTGCCATAGCCCTGGCCGATGTTGCAGTGGGTGTTGATAGAGCCGGCGCTGATAGAATGCACGCGCGTCGGTTGTAACGGACGCAATATAACGGTCACTGTGAAACGGCCAAGAAGAAAGGCGGTTAAAAAAAAAAAAAGTCACGACAACTCCACTAACGTGAAACCTGGGAAGGTTCGAAGCATGCGGTGATGCGCCGGTTTTTCCTACAGGAACACGTCAGTCGCTGCTAATGGGCTTTGCTTTACCGTGGCCACGACGGCGACGCTAGACGCCGACAACCGTATTAACAGAAACTCGTTAGAATCGCTTCTGACACGGCAACTCTACAGATACACTTTCCGACTTCACTGCCTCCACGATGGGCCCACGCAATTTTCGCAACCGAATTTAACAAATTTCTGTTATTAATCCAATTAAACCCTAACTATTCGTCTATTGGTTTAAATCATGTTGTAGTTTATTTCGAACCGGTTTTATCTATTACACATTTGGTTTATCACCATCGTTTGACAACTTGATTTACCGTGACGACAGGACACGACGAGAGAAGCCGACAGCCCGAGACCCTAAGGTGCTCCGCCTCTAAAAGACAGCCCTCGAGACAGATCAAGGAGTGGTTCTTGCTCTATGGCTATGATATTGGTCCGCCGGTCTCGTTTTCGATAGAGGCGAAAGTGCCAGCGCACGTTAAAGAACTCCAGGTGGTCGAAATTTCCGGAGCCCTCCACTTCGGCGTTCCTGTTCTATTTCAGACTCTTTCCTCTACACCCCATGGACACTGAGCCGCGCTCCCGACACTGGCTACAGAAAATAGCGTCCTTTCCTCAACCGAACCACAATAATACGCACTTGGCGTCGTTGCTGGCAGCGCAGAAGACAAGTGCATCACCAACGCCAGCGCTGCGCATTTTCACGACACTTACCCAGGTCATACGGCTAGTCCGGAGCGCCGACGCCAGTAGTGTCTTAGACTGCTGTTAGGCCGCCACGCTTCCTCAGGGGATTTTTGGAGCGCAGGGCATGGCAATATGCATGATGCGGGCGCATGATGAACCTTTATTTCGTCCTTTGTTAAAATGTACAAACATCAGCGGCGTTGCTGCTAGACATCTTGGTTAGAGTCTCAAGTAGAAACAGGTCTCGGTGCGTAAACATGACGCTGTAGCCTGCACAGTCGTAGTACAATGGACTCTGAACCACAGTGAAGTTGCGTGTTCATTTTATTTATTTTCCACTAACTCTTATGCCACTTGCACAACAGACTTCTGTACTGCAGAGCGAACAACCTGTTCTCGTGCAACGGAATCCTGCAAAAAAAAAGAAAAAAAAAAAGAAAGAAAGCGTCGTAAGCGCGAGCACGAACCCACAAGTCATAGGGACGACTCACCTTCCTTAGCCGGTTTTCTTCGTCAAGTGGAACCGGACAGCGTAGAAAGGTATTGCGAACGGGATGCCAAAGAACAGGGCGAACTTGATGGTAAGCCCGTACTTGTTGGGGATATTGAACGGCAGATTCTGCAAAGACAATTTAAAAGCACATCACGCGAACGCCATCAGGGTGAAGTCCTCCAGTGCACTCCAATGGTTCCTCATACCGAGCCAGCGATGCCAGACGTATCGTGGTCATCGTGGCCGCTTCGTCGGATGACCGAGGTGCTGAATTTCCGCGACCAGAGAGCGATTCGGGCGTAGCGGGACATGCTTCTGCTTTGCCTTAGCTTCGAATGGCGACGACGTATTCCTGCCGCGGATTGGACTTGGATTGGATCCTGTCTCTTTCTCTTGGCTCTATGGCGCACGAGCTCGGACATGCATGAGGAAATAGACGCAGTTAGCGTTGGCAAACGAACGCTCTTCGAACTTTGTGTGAATCGTTCACAAGGAGACGCTGCAAGCGTTGCAGAAGTAGAGCTACCTGCGGTAGCATATACAGTTACTCTATGCAGAAGACAAAGACACTATCAGAACTCCCTTCTTCCTTTATTTTTACTTAGATTTAGCCTTGGCTTTTTCATTTTCTCGTTCAGGTATATAATTAATCGCAGAGAGGATGATTCCCCTCGTGGGTATGTGCCACTTATAGAGGCAACAACAACAACAACAACAACAGCAGCAGCAGCAGTAGGAGGAGGAGGAGGCAAAATTGGAGGGAGTATCAGGCTACAAAATTGGCCGCCGCGGTGGTCTTGTGGTTCTGGTGTTGTGCTACGGGACGGAGAGAGGCGGATTCAAACCCGGCCGCGGTGGTCGCACATCGAGAGAAGCGAAAATTCCAGGCGCCCGTGTACTGTGCGATGTCAGTGCACGTTAAATAACTTCATGTGAACAAAATTTCCGGAGCCCTCCACCTGTGGCTTTTATCTCCTTTCTACTCTCCCTTTCTATTTGTCTTGGCCCCACGGACGCGGAGCCGTGTTCCCTATATGGTCTGCAGAAAAGCGCGTCCTTTTATCATCCGAATTACAGCAATTCTTGTTACGTAATAGCACGTGGCTACTACGTTAAAAAGTATGAAACAACAAAGTAAGCAGCATTACATTACCTTAGAAGCCGTGTCCAAAACCCGTGCAAATAGCCCTTGCGCATTCTTTTTTCCAATATTTCTTTCTTTCTTTATCTCTCTCTCTCTCACTCTATCTTTTTTTTTATTTTGTTGAAGTAATTCAACTGTCTGATATGTTTGTCGACAGAGTTCAAAGTTTTCGGCCAGCAACATCCTAGCCTATGTGCCTGACATTTATACTGATTGCTTAACGCTTACATGCTTCATCGCCCCAGCTTATGTGAAGCGAATGCAGGGCGCAGACCTCGCCGTCCAACAAACGGTCTCTATTCTGACCTGTCCCGTAGAAACCAGAGAGAGGAAAACTTAGAGGAACCGGTTCACAAAGCCGTCTTGTTGATGCGACAAGAATAAATAAAAGTAGTTTAGCTATAAAGCTGCTGTTGATGCGCACCTATTACGCAACAACATGGCTTACTGGACCGAGAGGAATATATATATATATATATATATATTATATATATATATATATAGCTTCTGACACGGCAACTCTACAGATACACTTTCCGACTTCACTGCCTCCACGATGGGCCCACGCAATTTTCGCAACCGAATTTAACAAATTTCTGTTATTAATCCAATTAAACCCTAACTATTCGTCTATTGGTTTAAATCATGTTGTAGTTTATTTCGAACCGGTTTTATCTATTACACATTTGGTTTATCACCATCGTTTGACAACTTGATTTACCGTGACGACAGGACACGACGAGAGAAGCCCGAGACCCTAAGGTGCTCCGCCTCTAAAAGACAGCCCTCGAGACAGATCAAGGAGTGGTTCTTGCTCTATGGCTATGATATTGGTCCGCCGGTCACGTTTTCGATAGAGGCGAAAGTGCCAGAGGCTCGTGTACTGTGCGTTGCCAGCGCACGTTAAAGAACTCCAGGTGGTCGAAATTTCCGGAGCCCTCCACTTCGGCGTTCCTGTTCTATTTCAGACTCTTTCCTCTACACCCCATGGACACTGAGCCGCGCTCCCGACACTGGCTACAGAAAATAGCGTCCTTTCCTCAACCGAACCACAATAATACGCACTTGGCGTCGTTGCTGGCAGCGCAGAAGACAAGTGCATCACCAACGCCAGCGCTGCGCATTTTCACCGACACTTACCCAGGTCATACGGCTAGTCCGGAGCGCCGACGCCAGTAGTGTCTTAGACTGCTGTTAGGCCGCCACGCTTCCTCAGGGGATTTTTGGAGCGCAGGGCATGGCAATATGCATGATGCGGGCGCATGATGAACCTTTATTTCGTCCTTTGTTAAAATGTACAAACATCAGCGGCGTTGCTGCTAGACATCTTGGTTAGAGTCTCAAGTAGAAACAGGTCTCGGTGCGTAAACATGACGCTGTAGCCTGCACAGTCGTAGTACAATGGACTCTGAACCACAGTGAAGTTGCGTGTTCATTTTATTTATTTTCCACTAACTCTTATGCCACTTGCACAACAGACTTCTGTACTGCAGAGCGAACAACCTGTTCTCGTGCAACGGAATCCTGCAAAAAAAAAAAAAAAAAAAAGAAAGAAAGCGTCGTAAGCGCGAGCACGAACCCACAAGTCATAGTGGACGACTCACCTTCCTTAGCCGGTTTTCTTCGTCAAGTGGAACCGGACAGCGTAGAAAGGTATTGCGAACGGGATGCCAAAGAACAGGGCGAACTTGATGGTAAGCCCGTACTTGTTGTGGATATTGAACGGCAGATTCTGCAAAGACAATTTAAAAGCACATCACGCGAACGCCGTCAGGGTGAAGTCCTCCAGTGCACTCCAATGGTTCCTCATACCGAGCCAGCGATGCCAGACGTATCGTGGTCATCGTGGCCGCTTCGTCGGACTGACCGAGGTGCTGAATTTCCGCGACCAGAGAGCGATTCGGGCGTAGCGGGACATGCTTCTGCTTTGCCTTAGCTTCGAATGGCGACGACGTATTCCTGCCGCGGATTGGACTTGGATTGGATCCTGTCTCTTTCTCTTGGCTCGATGGCGCACGAGCTCGGACATGCATGAGGAAATAGACGCAGTTAGCGTTGGCAAACGAACGCTCTTCGAACTTTGTGTGAATCGTTCACAAGGAGACGCTGCAAGCGTTGCAGAAGTAGAGCTACCTGCGGTAGCATATACAGTAACTCTATGCAGAAGAGAAAGACACTATCAGAACTCCCTTCTTCCTTTATTTTTACTTAGATTTAGCCTTGGCTTTTTAATTTTCTCGTTCAGGTATATCATTAATTGCAGAGAGGATGATTCCCCTCGTGGGTATATGCCACTTATAGAGGCAACAACAACAACAACAACAACAACAACAACAACAACAACAACAACAACAACAACAACAACAACAACAACAACAGCAGCAGCAGCAGCAGTAGGAGGAGGAGGAGGCAAAATTGGAGGGAGTATCAGGCTACAAAATTGGCCGCCGCGGTGGTCTTGTGGTTCTGGTGTTGTGCTACGGGACGGAGAGAGGCGGATTCAAACCCGGCCGCGGTGGTCGCACGTCGAGAGAAGCGAAAATTCCAGGCGCCCGTGTACTGTGCGATGTCAGTGCACGTTAAATAACTTCACGTGAACAAAATTTCCGGAGCCCTCCACCTATGGCTTTTATCTCCTTTCTACTCTCCCTTTCTATTTGTCTTGGCCCCACGGACGCGGAGCCGTGTTCCCTATATGGTCTGCAGAAAAGCGCGTCCTTTTCTCATCCGAATTACAGCAATTCTTGTTACGTAATAGCACGTGGCTACTACGTTAAAAAGTATGAAACAACAAAGTAAGCAGCATTACATTACCTTAGAAGCCGTGTCCAAAACCCGTGCAAATAGCCGATGCGCATTCTTTTTTCCAATATTTCTTTCTCTCCCTCTCTCTCACTCTATCTTTTTTTATTTTGTTGAAGTAATTCAACTGTCTGATATGTTTGTCGACAGAGTTCAAAGTTTTCGGCCAGCAACATCCTAGCCTATGTGCCTGACATTTATACTGATTGCTTAACGCTTACATGCTTCATCACCCCAGCTTATGTGAAGCGAATGCAGGGCGCAGACCTCGCCGTCCAAACGGTCTCTATTCTGACCTGTCCCGTAGAAACCAGAGAGAGAGGAAAACTTAGAGGAACCGGTTCACAAAGCCGTCTTGTTGATGCGACAAGAATAAATAAAAGTAGTTTAGCTATAAAGCTGCTGTTGATGCGCACCTATTACGCAACAGAATGGCTTACTGGACCGAGAGGATATATATATATATATATATATATATATATATATATATATATATATATATATATATATATATATATATATAGTACATGAATGTCTGTGCTTTCTGCTTTCCTTAATCGATGTGGACTGAATTCGAGCTCTTCTAGTGACTGCGCGAGAGACGAAGAAAACAGAAAACATCTTAACAACCCTCTTATTGAAAAATGATTCCGAGTTATGGCGGCCGAGGATCAACAGGGACTCGCTTTGAGACGATGCAGCAGCATCTCATGAAAAAAAAAAAAAAAAAGAAGCGCTCAAAGAGCTTTGTGTACTCGACATTAATCACTCCAGCTAATCAAAACTCCTTCTCTTTCTTGCTTTCCTCCATCGCGTCAGAAATGAAACTACAGACTTTATTAGCGGCTGGGCATGCTGGCCGTAGCGTTTTCTTAGAGGCAATGTCTGAACAGCCGAGGTCTTTCCTGCCTGTACCACTCATCTCGACACCCACGCAGTACAGGGACCTGTTCAAGCACCCGAATTACCCGCCCGTATATATAGAGCCCGAGAAGCAAAACCCACGCGCACCAACGTTTATCAGCCCTGTTGCAAAGCTCTGGATTGGAGGCACCGTAAGCGCGTTATTACGTCCCCCCGTTGCATCACCGCGTTTCTGGTCTCTATTAGCGTTTCCATGACGACATCCGTCTTTGTGCTTGAGGCCTTCTACATCTTTATTGGCAGCCCCCAGAAACGGCAGGTTGAATGTCCTTGTAAAGGTTTGTGGGATATATCGCTGCTTGTTTCGAGTGTAGTTGAAAGCTTTCGATGCGAGCTGTAGCACATATACTGCGGGCTATATCTTGATCTCAGGTTATATAGTAGCGCTTCCAAGCTGTCTGGGTTTTGTATTTTTAGCTCGTCACAGTGCCATCAAATGCGCCCTAATTCCCCGCGCACACTTCGAGCAAAGATTGGTCGCCGTTTAGATGGAGGTGGTCTGGGAACATTTACTGTTACCGAGTACAGGAGTGAAACGTACGGGAGTTCACTCCTGAAAGAAAGGCCCAATGAAGCTCCTTTTGAATTGCGCAAAGAAGGCGATTGCTGCGCATCACAAACGAAATGTTTGGTTTGCAAAAGAGAAACGTCCACTCAACGTTATAACTGCAGGTCCGTGGAACAAGAACGTGGTAAATCACCAGTGGCGATATAGGTTAGCGTGTGTAGTTGTAATTGCTGGAGTTGTGCGAATGCCGCAATATGTTTGTGAGACTCCTGAGTAATTTTGACCACTTGGAGTTCCTTAAGGTACGCTTAAATCTAAGTGCGCGAGTGTGCTTCCATTTCGCCTACATCGAAATGCGGCCGCAGTGTGCGGAGAACGAACTTGCGTGCATTGCGCTTAGCAGTGTCTTTGACACATTGGATTGTGGAACGCACGAATATGATATTACGTGCAGACGGAATACATTCTAAAGAAAGAGCTGGTATTTATTTATTTATTTATTTATTTATTTATTTATTTATTTATTTATTTATTTATTTATTTCCCAATACCCCTAAAGGCCCTCGAAGGGGTATTACATAGGGGATACAGAAACATGAAACAATGTACTCTTCTCATATAATATACGGAACAAAACGAGAAAGAAAAGTTATGTAAAAATATACATAAAAGATACAGTAATAAACAAGATACAAAATCCACTGAACAAGTGAAAAAAAAGGAAAATATGCGAAATTGACTGAGGAAAACGCGAATTCATGTCGCTAAATCGATATAATATACCAATAAAAGACGCAAAAAGAGCTCGGAAACCACGCACGTTTGCGACATAACAAAAAAAGTAAAGCATAAACACCAATAAAATGTACGTGCAAATATGTCAAACAAGTAACCACAACAAGTAGTTTATACAATGACGAACGCACTTGAAAAGTTGATGTTGCATAATCATACATAATTGTTGTGCTAGAGCTCCAGAAAGGAGGTGTACGTTACGCCAGCTAACCAAAGGTGTTTCTTGTAATGTTATGAACAGTAAAAATGAAAATAACGTGTAATAATCGTCGATGAACCATTATGGTGTGCTACGTGTGTGACAACGCGTTGAGGGGAATAAAGTTTATAAGGTGAAGTTAGGAAATGCCCATGGGATGTCCCGCCTCCTAAAATATTTTTTCAGGTATTTACTTTCAATTTATGCAGCAGGCAAATGTAAGCCCCCTTTCTTTTTAGATTTTATTTTTGTCGTTGTCCGAACAAACGTGAAACCTCAATACAAAGGTGCACAGTATGCCCTTTGTATGCCTTCTTTATGCACAGTATGCCCCGTACCACGTGATCGACTCTCCTGGCTTCAATGTGGACGTGCGTGGTGTATGCGGTGAAATGCTGAAGGCGATCGCTTCGTCGCTGAGGACAAAGTAAGCGAACCCCGCTGTCTCTTAGAAAAAAATTGAGTTTAATTTTGGTTGCTTCGCAATGCCTTTTGCGAAGCTGCTTAGTGATCTAGAGAACAAAAGCTAGAGGCTGAATTTGTAAAACTTCTCTTTCGTAAATTATTTTCCTTATTGGACGACCAGCTTCACTAATGATATGCTCAGCGTCGTGATTGGCTGAAATATTCACCTGTGAACATTTTTAACGTAATATGTTCTTTTGTGAATATGGGCCCAGTTGACTATCACAGTGCGCTCAATAAAACGCAGTTCAGAGAATGGTTGTACGAAGTGATATCGTTGTACTTGGTTTACTTAAATGCATCTTGCCGATGCCTCAAACTTACTACGTCACTAGTCAATTGTGCTTATTTTCCAGCTGGATATAACTACGTTGTGTGTTTGTGTACCGTTATTTTACTTTGTACAATACAGGACACACTATGTGATGTTTCCTGTTTTATTTTTATCTTAGTTACTGCGTTTACTTAGGGTGGTACGGTCGACTCCATAGTATCAGGTGGTGACAACTTTAATTACAAAGATGAAAGATTTCTGATCCTGGACCTCAGGGTGGCTCGACTTTGAAAGAGACACCTACATGAAGTGCAATATTAGCACATGCCAAACATGATTCATTGTTTTATATTACGTCATAGGCAAGCAGCCCATATATATTTAGTTGTCTGTGGAACAAAACTGTTCTATGTTGGACATTGGCTCGGCTTTGTCGCTCTGTCTACCGCTACAACAGACACTTTCTTAATTTCCGGAATATACAGCACTAATGTGCCTATGCGCCTAAGTACTTAAGATGTAGCAAGCCTTAACGAGCAAAACAAAAATGTGAGCTCGTATATCTCGCAGTGCGGTGAGTTCAAGTCGCGCGGACGAACCTCAACTGTCTAGTGTCCGCTTTAATATTACGAATTATGAAACATCTACATGCACAAGTTAAAGGAAACAATATAATCAGGACATTCTAGAACAGAGCTCCCTTGTGGATTGGGGAAGCAAATTTCAGTATAACAAAAATCGATGAGATCACTGACTGAAGGATTCATATGGAACGATACACACAACCAGGCTGAACATACAACAAACCGTTTGTATCTTGTGAGCAATGTGTTTGTATGGAACGGTACACCTTGGATGACGTCTTTACCGCCGCAGTTACACCATAGCTTTTCCCCCTGATTCATACTGGGGACTGCGCAAGGCGGATGGCAACTGGACTGGCGTGCTTGGAATGCTGCAACGTGACGTAAGTACACGTTGAGCTCGCGTCAATTGATCTTCCTTATTGTGGCGCAGCTGCAAACAATGCACACGTAACGTCTCACAGCACACGTAACGTCATGCTGGTCACCATGCTGTGTAGGTCATAGTCGCGAGGATCCGCGCCGTAACGTGGAGTGTTACCTTTACGTCTAGTCGCATGACGTCACATGCTGATGTTACCAGGGCATCATCAGTAACGCCATTGTCTGCTGGTATGCAGCGGCGTCGTCATGACGTCATATGACGACGTCACCTCTTATTCACGTGAGTTTTGGTACCGCTCTTGTTGAAGACGCCCGAGTTATCGCTCTGATGGTGCGCATCGCTTTCGCATTAACATCTATGTGCGTGTTAATGAACTTGCTCTATATAGCCAAGGCGAGGATACTACGAGCATTCGTGGAGCGTTTGTGCGGCTCAGCATATGTAGCAAGTGTTCAGCCGAATGAAAGTTTTTACATGTCTCAGAGATTAGATGGGTGGCGACCATTCACACTTTCCACCCTTTCTCTTTGGAGATTATAGGCATGTGAACGCGCCGTTTTCGAACCGGGTCAGGCGGACTTGTGCAAGTACTACGTATAAGTTGCTACTGCAAATAATGTTATCGCGAGACCAAATCTATGTGACGCACGCTCGAATACACAGAGATGGCTTCAGGAAAGAGGCTTTACGAACCAGCGCATGCAATGCGTGCAACTTGTTTTCGCAAGCAGAAAATGCTACGTAACTGGTAATGATGCCTCACTACTACTCCCCGCTGAATTCGAACCGAAGGAAAAACTTTCTTTCGGCATAACCGTATCAAGACGAACAACCGAGGAATCTATGGAAAGCATAAGGGGCATATGTGTACTTTCAATTAGAAGCGTAGTAATTATGATACGTTGTAGTCGAAGCGGCTTTTGCATGCTAAACAGCAGGAAGAATCTGCGGTAGTTATAGCGAACGCAAACATATTCTTGGTAGATACTAGAGAGATTTACACGTATATACCTGAATCCCAGTGATGCCTCTAAATTCCCCGCGTTTGTCTAAATATCTAATAGTTTGTGTGAGACATGCCTAAACCTTCAGGGATCCAAGCAAGGCAAAACTCAAGGGGCAAATTAAAGGGGACTTGTAGTCGTCACGATGCACTCGGTTGTGCAAGTCATATAGCGAAACGTTGCCTCTACATAAGGACGTGCCTTATTCAACGAACCCTCGTGGTATTAGCCAACATCCCAGCTGATAAGTAGCTGGCTATAATACGACTATAATTGCTGGGGTTTTATGGTGAAGGAGCGTTTGGGTTATTGCGGCGTTTTCTTATTTCATCACGTTATGGTGTACGTAAAACATCGCCTAAACGTTAAGCTTCTCAGGTCTTGACCAATCCCCTGATGTAGGTATGCACCATATACGAAGAATCATTATGATCGCGGCAGAAGAAGTTCTTTTTGCTGTCTCGCACGACGTGTTGCCGTTTTTCGTCGTATTGTACCGTTACAACATTATTGTGAGGCACGCAATGTAGCGGAGGGATCTGGAAATTTAGATCAGCTGAGGTTCTTTAACGTGCACTGACGCCGCACAGTACGCTGGCCTCTCGCATTGCGCCTCCATAGAAAATGTGACCGCGGTTGCCAGGAATCGAGGAACGCGTTTTTCGAGTCAACAGCCGAGGACCTTAGTCACTGTGCCACCGCTGCGTACAGTAAGTAGGTAATCCATTATGAAAGTTGTTGCAGTGCGTACACTAACAGAAAGAAAGCGAGTCAGGGGCAAAGGGCGCTGTTTGGCTCTTTATTCTTTATTCATACAGACCCTTGCTTTTCCAAAAGGCGTGTAAGCAATGTGTGGGAGAGGGGGGGGGGATGGGAAGGCTAAAACGTGGGGAAAAAAAAGAGGTGTTCATTGCTAGAGCCCACTTAGTCACAAGGCAATCAATTCCACTCTATAGTACAGTATGAACAAAAAAAGAATTAGCATAAAGGTTCGTTCTATAGTCCTATATTCTTGAATACTAAGGTCATGATCGAATCTCGTAGACAGATAATGTCGGGGTTTAAGGTAATTGTCTTTATTAATGTCAGTCTTTTTGTAATGTATCTGAAACAACAAGTTCAAGCGCAATTTTCTTCTGCGAGGAGAGAGCGCTCTCCATCCTAACTCGTTTTTCATTTCAGTGCAGCTGTCCCCCCGCTTATACCTCCTTAGAACGAACCTGTCTGTCTTGTTCATATGCGCGCTGCAGGAACTTTCATAACGGATGGCTATCCAACTCGCCCAAGCTTGAAACTTAATAAGTGGGTAGTTGGAGAATTGAAAACGTGCTTTAAGTGCGAATTGGGGCCACGTTTACTTTTGCCGATACGCGCCCTCTTGGTTGTGGCGTCTCAGGAGGCGGACCTGGCAGCGTCCGTGATCAACCCGACGAGCGAGAAGCGAGACGTGGCCTTCGAGTCGGAGACCATCCTGCCCATCGAGCTCATGATCCTCGCCGGTCGCCTCTCCAAGCACAAGAGTAACATTTTTGGCATTATCCAGGTGCTCACGTGGGAGGTAAGTGTAATCCGTACAAGAGCTATGGCTCCTTATATGTGTATGCTGTCTTGTCTTGTAGTTGCACAGCGTCAATGGGTAGCAAATCATTTCTGCGGAATTCCGCAAGGTGGACGAAGGGTTGCGAAAGAGAACGTTACTACCCGCCCGCTTGTAGCAAAGGAAATTCACGCGGATCTTTCGGAAAGAAATGTTCCCAATAATCCTAGTTAACATGCTTCTAGCTGTAACGAAGGTATTTCTGGATATTTTTTTTTAAACAAGAAATGTTCTGGCTTACGTTCTACACTTTGGAGACGACACTGTGTAGCGTGGTAAGTGAACATACGCGTCACTTCCTCCTGTCCCTATCGTCGTACTTCAACCACACGTTTTTCCTTTGCCCGTTCCCTCAGGCGTACCTCATGCGCACCCTCAGGAGTACGCAGGCATACAAGCTGCCGGCGTACTACCTCAGACCTGTGCATTCTAGAATGAAGTCTCTGTGTCTTGTGCTGGAAACGGGTACATGAAAAATTTTACTTTTTATAGCCTTGTACACGTACATACTTGTCAATGTATTCAAGAAGCTGAGGCAATAGTGGGAAAGTGAAGTGTAAATTAGAAGTCTTTGTCATAAGCATGCGAGCTGCTTCACGCCTTCACTACGCATGCGTGCCGCTCGCCATGTGCTGCGGTTCCTGTGGTGCTCCTGGTGTTCTATTCGTTTGGATAGTGAGTATACGAAAGTTCCTTCCCTTCGTCATGCGAAGCTAAAGTTGCAACTGGAGACGGACGCGAACCAAGCACCACAAGCAAGGAGCACCTGTTGGAAACGTGAGAGGCCAAGCTTTCCCTCGAAGATCTGGAAGAGCTGCGACAACTGCGCTCTCTCGCAAAGATAAGACACATTATTCAATTGCATAATGTAGAAGGCCTACAGAAGTCAACAGTATCTCAAAAGAAGCACAACGTACTTTGCATCACAGCTTTTGAAAAGGCTGCAAGTAAAATTAATAACACGCGTCGTCACCCCTGTCAACTATAGTAATGCAGAGAGATTGACTGGATCAGTCAAAGATCGTAATGTCATAGTTTTTCGCGTAAATCAGTACGTAAAAGTCGCTCGGCTAAAACGGAGGGGTGTCTAAATGACAGTTAAATATAGGAAAGGTCAAACCTATAATACGTTGGTCGCGATCAGCTAGGACGAATAAGAAAATAACTTACCCAGTCGCTGAATCGCTGACCATGTTGGCGAGCAAGAGCAAGTCCACAGTGAAAGACCTGAAGATATAGTCACACCTAATTTCTCATAGATCCATAGAAATACAGCACATCTAACGAAGAGAAACGCAGCGTGGATACCATAAGGCGTATCGACAAGGCGTATTTGTGAAGCATGGCATTTGAGCCAGTATTAATTACTTTCGTTGCGAAAGCATGCGTTCTGTAACTATGTATAAAGTTTTGCTAATAATGAAACAAGCCCAATCACATGCACGAGTTTCGACGGGCGAAACACGTACTGTGCAAAACCATGGTGGCTGTTCATTGTTACTTTTCATTTTTTTTTTTTTTGCAGATTTTGGGGCCCGCGTAACCGCTCTCTTGTTTTTGCCTCACGTGTGTAGTGAAGCTAACGTTTAAACGCTGACACAACGAAGCTAAGCAAAGGCGTCTTTCTTTAGCTTCATGGCCACTATATTTTCACGTTAACATCGCTATCTATAGCTACATTTCTTGCGGACTTTGGTCGTGGTACACTTACGCGCCATGTAAGCGGGAATTGTGATTTGCTAGAATTGCTCTATCCAAGTTCCCCTATGTCAGTGGAACTTTTTTTTTTTTTTAAAGAACTACCCCCTAATTTGTAGAGCAGAATTAAGAACAGCAAACTACATTATGCGAAAACGCATAAGCTATTTGGCGAACGAATCGAAAGGAAAAGAAATACTAGCAATTCATTATTGCCCATGTTGTAAAATTGCGACTAAGAAGCCACGTGCGAATGCTTAGCCAGGATTGTGGTTTTGGGAAAAGGTTACAACGTGTAGCCTTAGTACATAATTGGCTCGCACTTGTGTCTTGCGAAGCCCTAGCGGCGAGGCTTCCTTTTTTTTTTCTTTTTTCCCGGAGAAGTATTGCAAAGGATTGTCAGCGGGTGTCCTTCGCTGTCGAAATCAGTCGGACACGTGTGTGCAGAAAGGGTGTTCGAATCGGTTGCCTCGCAGACTAAAAAAGTATATGGCGTGAAACCCTTGGCGCCGTGCCGTACGCATTTGTGATTAAAAAAGGAACTCATTCGGCATCCGCAGGTCTGGCTCCTGTTCGCCTGCAGCATGGTGCTGTCGGCACTCCTGTGGTCATTCAGCGATTGGGTCCACTGGGGCTTCGGAGGCGTGTCGACACACCCGTCCACGTTCGCGCAAGCTTTCGGGGGCCACTTCTGGTCTTTCGTCGAAAACAGCTGCCTCGAAGGCAAGAAGGCGACCGAATATTTTTTATCCCACTCGATCACTCTCGCAAGCCGTATACACATTGAAGGAGTGTTTCGTTGTCCTGTGGGTAACGCCTTTTACAAGTGTGCTAACAGTTTTATCACGTACGCCACCAAGGTCTACTGACATGCAATGGAGGCGGAAATGTTAGAGACCCGTGTACTGTGCGTTGTCATTGAACGTCAAAGGGGCCTTGTAACGTTTTTTTAATGTAGTCAGAAAACAACGCCGAATATTCGCGACGGCTCCTTTCAACACGTGAGCAAAATATTATTGCACTGCGTGAATCAGGGAATTCGCAATTTGGTTTCAAACACAGCTTAAAAACGCCGTTTTTTTTTTTTATTATCTACTACGGCGTTCGTCATAATCATGTCGTGGTTTTGGCACGTGAAATCTCATCAGTTATTATATACGTATACGAAGGGGAAAGGCGTCGTCAGAAACTTTGTAATAATTCTGGCCACCTGCTGTAGACAGGAATATCTGGCAAGGAAATACCGCAGCAATGTCTACATAAGGTGCTTTTGTTGCTCTTCTCACGTCATCTTTTGCAGCGGCCATCATACGTATACTTGTAATGAAAAGTCGGCATACAAGAAAAATGTAATTTGTTCCCACACGTCATTTCATTTTTCGCTCCTTAAGTGCGAATGTGTGAACTATTTAGGACAGCAAAATACCCTCTGTACGCCCGTAAATGTGTTAGTTTCTCTGGCGTGTGCTGCGTAAAGTCGTCCTTGAAGTACAAACGCAGGGAGACCATTAAATGATGCGCGCTTAAGGCGGGACGACGACGCTCTCTTGTCGATACATCCATCATAATTACGTGACATTGCTTCGCCAAAGCGCCGGGCTCAACGAAGGCCATAGAGAGACCGTTGGCGGAAGAGGACGGACGCAAAGAATTTCCGGATATTTGAGCGTGCCGGTGCCGAAAACGGCCTTCTTGCGCCTGTTGCCAAGGGAGCTAGCTGCTCGTCGTGTTCGCTTGGCTGGGGGAAGGGGGGGGGGGGGGGGGCTTTCTGTACTGCTTGCTCACTGTGGCGGCCTTGAGTGCTTGCTTTCCGCAGCTCAGTGCGGTTCGATCGGCTGTTGATTGATTCATTTCTGGGGTTTCACGTCCTGAAGCGACGGTTTGATTATGAGAGATGCCGTAGTTGATGGCTCCGGAAATTTCGACCACCTGGGGTCTGGGGTTCTTGAAAAGTAAAAGACAGACAGACAGATTGATTGATTGATTTGTGGGGTTTAACGTCCCAAAACCATCTCTGATTATGAGAGACGCCGTAGTGGAGGTCTCTGGAAATTCCGACCACCTGGGGTTCTTTAGCGTGCACTGACATCGCACAGCACACGGGCCTCAACATTTCGCCTCCATCGAAATGCAGCCACCGCGGCCGGGATTCGATCCCGCGACCCTCGGATCAGCAGCCGAGTACCATAGCCACTAGACCACCGTGGCGGGGCAGACAGACAGACAGACAGACAGACAGACAGACAGACAGACAGACAGACAGACAGACAGACAGACAGACAGACAGGGAACTTTTTCAAAGATGGATAAACTAGGTTCGTCTTCATAGAAACGTCTTAAGTTGCTACTGTCCATGATAGAAAGCTACACCCAATTATAATACTGTACATAGCCTTGGCGAATGTCTCTGGACAATGGGAAAAGTAGTTACGAATGAAATGAGAAAGAAAAGCTTCCTGAATTTGGGCCTAGCTTCGAATTTACGAAGCATTAATTCGTCTTTTCTTTGTCACTGATATGGTGGCTTCACCTTTCATTTGGCTGGCACCCTGATTAGCTGAATATTATAAGCGTTTCAATGCCACCATTTCTTGAGTGGCTGCAACGCTTAATCTCGTCTCATTGCTTGGAATTAGAGGTCAGCATTGAAATGTTGAACGTGTCTGTGAATAAATAATGTTCTATTGCCAGTGCGTTATTGGTACTGAAATTAACGTGGATAATTAATACTGAGAACAATAACGCGAAGAGGAAGCGAGCGCTGTTTACCTCTTTAGTGTAACCTGTGTGCGCACACTAAAATAGGCTCCACATTACTGTTTATAACTCTATGGATAAAGGCTGTAGAAGTAAGCGAAGCGTTACTCTAGTGAATCGCTAGGTCTCTCTGCCAATACGGTCAGCATTCCATATACTCTGAATACAAACACTTGGTCGAAAAGTACCTCAGTTCCGGCAAGACGATGCGACATGCTGCAAGTTTAAGCAGCGTGCTACGGTAGCATCGAAATTAATGGGAGAGCGGTGTTATCTTAGGGAAGGGCTTGGCTCCCGTTATCCTTGTTTTGTGTGTTTTAGCACCTATATCTTCATATTCGCGTTTATTGTTATTTTTAACTGCGTTAACCTTGAGTATATACGAAAGCTTAGCGATCGTCCCTATAGCTTCCACCTATACGCCGAAGAGGTTCTCTGCCCGCGTGGTGGTGGGCAGCTTCTGGCTTCTGGTCATCGTGGTGACCACTGTGGTGGCCGGCCAGATGAAAGCCATGATGATGGTCCGGGAAGAAGCCGACCGCATCGACAGCATGCGCCACCTAGCGGCTAGGCCGGCCATGAAGCCTTACACCGTCGCCGGCAGCGCTGGGGTGTCCTCCGTGAGAGTAAGTGTTGCACATGCTATCTGAATGAACAAAATGAAATAAATCTTGTCAAGGAAACTTAGCAGTTAATGCAGCACATGTGTGGTGAAGCACAGCGTGCGATGCATTCTTAGTGGGTTTGTCATTCGCTACAATACTGATCGATTTGTGGGGTTTACCGTCCCAAAACCAGCTCTGATTATGAGAGACGACGTAGCAGACGTCTCCGGAAATTTTGACCACCGGTGGTTCTTTAACGAGCACTGACATCGCACAGCACAGGGGCCTCAACATTTCGCCTCCATCGAAATGCAGCCGCCGCGGCCGGGATTCGATCTCGCGACCCTCGGATCAGCAGCCGAGTACTATAGCCACTAGACCACCGTGGCGGGGCCCTTCGCTACAATAATGACGGACTCTGACTGTAGTTTGGTTCTTTTCAAGCAGTACGTAATTGCACTTTACGCTATACAGCGATGAAAAGAACCGATGATGATTACAAAGGTGTACACGACATTAGAAGGCCAAGCCGTTGTGAACCGGCAGCAATAGCTACACTGCCTTTAAGACCAACCACATTGCAAGCCACAAAATAAAGAAAGCCAAATAAAATTTAATTTAGTTTCATTTAAAGAATACGGGGAAGCTTCACGAAGTTAACGATATGCAGTTGTGTTATGATCTTCCCACAAGTTCGGCACTTTTGATTACGCTGTCTCCTGTCAACGCACTTTGCCCGGCCAAACCATGCAAGGTGAAGTGAAGAGCTAATGAAAGCAGTAGCCATATCCTCAGTAGGACCCCGGGGGTTCTTTAGAGAAAATATCAGTCACTTACTACTCTGTGCACACGATTGTTTATGCCAGCTGGTCATTGACAAAGCCACATCAACGCTTTATACAGACTCTATCGCTTAAGCTTATAAATGTGAGCACGTGGTAGTGCCCACTTCTTTGTTATCTGGTTATAAATGTAGGTAGATCGCTGAGATCTGTGTAACCACCTGTACAAGCAATCTTATCGGGTCAGTCGGTATGCAGTGGCCGAATTCGCAAAAGTTCTCTGTCGTTAATGCTTTTTGGCATTGGTCTGACGGCTTCACTAGTGGTACACGCATCTCAGCATCGGCCTGGATACGTAATTGTAAGTACTAAATTTGTCTACAATGATAGTAAAAGAATGTGAGGAATCTGAAGCTTTGCTTTTAGGAGTGGAACGTGGTAGCGTTACCGTGCTACAGTAGCATCGTATATCTTAGGGCCGTATTATCTTAGGGAAGAGCTTGGCCCTTGTTATCCTTGTTTTTGCCCTTATAGAAAAAGTTGTCCATTATTACTCATCAGTATACAACATTTACTTACTCTACATGGATTTGATAGTCAACAGCGTTTGGGCCAACCTGTAGTGCAGGGCACGGGCTCTCAGCACGGGCGGTGTCCCTGGACAAGGCGCCGGAGAGTATACCCCACCACATAGCGTGCCTCTTCTTCGCTACACCTACCAGTGCGGGAACATTATTACAACCAACCTACGTATATTAGCACTAAGCCTCTAGATGGATAATGTCCGCTACGCGGGAACAACCAGTATTGTATAACGTTACATGGGCCTGCCAAAAAGCTAAGGCAGTGCCAGTAAACAAGACACCAACACCGGGGCAGTGAGAGGCTGCGCTATCCTGCTCGAAGCCTGAAGAACAGTTCAAGCTGATCGACAGAGCCGGCGAGATCTGCAAAGGCCACAGGGGCCCTGGACTGAGGGCTCCACCTAAGCCTGGTAACTTACTTTGCGGAATTAATGTTTTTCATTTTTCTCCTTGCGCCTCTATGCGTATTGTTCGTGCAGGACTCCAAGGACCCTGACTACCAGAAGGTGTGGCGCATGATGCAGAAGCACAAGACAGACCTGCCGACGTCGGTGGTGCTCTCGGACCAGACTCTGCTCGAGGTGGTGGCCGGCAAGGCGGTGCTCATCCTGAGCCGTGCCAGTGTCGCCGCCAGGGCCACGGCTGCGTGCGCCACCTTCGAACGGGGAGAGTTCTACCTGGCCAGGGAGCCCATGTTCAAATTCAACTCGGTCTTCTACATCAGCAAGCGGCTGACACCCGCTCGGAGACAGGCCATCAATAACAGGTCAGCGCGTGCTCGACTACTAGTGCACGACGAGCTTGTTGTAGCCCCGCCACGGTGGTCTAGTGGCTAAGGTACTCGGCTGCTGATCCGAGGGTCGCGGGATCGAATCCCGGCCGCGGCGGCTGCATTTCGATGGAGGCGAAATGTTGAGGCCCGTGTGCTGTGCGATGTCAGTGCACGTTAAAGAACCCCAGGTGGTCTAAATTTCCGGAGACCTCCGCTACGGCGTCTCTCATAATCAGAACTGGTTTTGGGACGTTAAACCCCACAAATCAATCAATCAATCAAAGCTTGTTGTATGCATATACATTTACCAGGCCATGTCGCGTTATGTGTCACTTTAGACGTGTACTTATTCTACGTCGGTATGTTTACCTGGTCGAACCCAGTGTCATGTAGGCTAGAACACAAGCTATCTTATAGACGGGGAAGGCCAAACGACCAGATTCTTCTAGTAGAAACCTGAACTAAAATCGTTAACGATGTTTTCATGCTTTGCTGTCACCAAAACGTATACACTCGTGACGCGGTGAAGAGGCGAGGAGCAAAAAAAAAAAGAAGAAAAGAAGGAAGGACATCTTCAGTTTGACAAGGCTGCGTCTCCCGAGAACCGGGACAGGCTGGTGCAACACACAACTTCATAGTGCGTTCACATAAAGGCGTTATGGCACAGGTACTCGCTTTTTCATCTTGATGTAAAAGCTGACTAAAATAGAGTTGTACAGTTAAGCCTAGCGCACGAATACAGTGTCTTACGTGATCGAACCAGATGAGAACGAAAAGGTGATCCTCTGCGCCCATGTCGTATTATGGGATGCGGAATACTATTTCATGTTGGCCCTCCCTAATTGGTCCATCGTAGCTGTCAAGGCAGCACCGACCAATCGGAGATTCGGTATTGGTCAGGGATCGGTCAACTGCGCCTGTCAAGCCAGAATTGACCAATCAGGCTAGACCAGCACTGAATAATATCTCGTATTCTATGGTATGCTGCACAAGCCCCATAATCACCCTTCCCATAATCACCACAAGAGCACCGAGTGGCACTCTTGTTTCTTGCACATCACTTCCGATGCTCTTCCTCAGACGACCTGTTACGAAATTAAAGAAAACGTTCAAATAATTGAAAATAACTTAAACAAATTTTAAAATTACCGCTGACACATGATATCGGAGCGTAAGTCACTTATGCTAAAAATCCATTTAGCGTCAGGAGAGTTAATGAAGATTTATTAACGCATTTCTACCTGTGCCATGCGTCGGACGTGGTAGTGCTTGTCACGCAGGAGGGATAAAGCGGACCTGCCCTTGCCCTTGACCCACTACCACTGACGCTGTGGACACACTTTTGCCCTCAGCACATAGCTACATGATAGCGATTATGCGAAGGCCGATATGCGATGAATTGTCGAAATGGTTTGGCTGGAGGTTGTGGATTCGACCCCCGCAGCCGCGGGCACCACTTGACACCCTTGCGTGCTGCGTCACAATCAACGATATAAGAACACCTTCGCCGTTCCGAAGCTTTTTACGGCGTGGACCAAGGCTTGAATTTCTTAATCGTTTCCATGCTACTGGGCACACAGCTTTATCGTGCGAAAAAGAAAATCTGAAATATAAAATTTCGCATTGGAAACCGAACGTCGCAGGATCTTGTGGCTTCGCGAGTCCGGCCTGGTGGCCAAATGGTGGCAGGAGTCTTCGGGCAACTGGGAAGGCTGTGGCCAGGCCACCAGCGACGGCCGCCTCAAGTTCGCGGACTTCCAGGACCTGCTGCTCTTCTGGCTGGCCATGCTGGGCATCGCCACGGCCGTGTTCCTCTGCGAATCTGCTTGCGCCGTTCCTTGCTCCCGAGCCGCTGGCACCGGTCACTCTTCGCGGAAACCTTCTATGCCACTCCGAGGCTCGAAGTTAGAGGGCGCTTACAACAGACGTCCCGCTATGAACAGTGTTGGTGCACTCTGGGCTATGTTCTTGAGTGAAAGACATAGCGCGAAGCCTTAGTGCACGTTTATTTATTTATTTATTTATTTATTTATTTATTTATTTATTTATTTATTTATTTATTAGATATGCCTGCTAAGTGTCTAAAGCATGCGTGCCACTAGCTTCTCTTCGTTGAAGTGGGTAGGCACGACATGAATTACGATTATTTCTCTCTTTCTTGCTACGCGTGGGTCATATCCGCATACACCTGGTTCACACCTGCAGATTAACTACCCACAGCAAAAGAACCTCAAATTTCGATCGATTCAGCTAATTTTAACTAGCGAAAATGGCAGTTAACCGGCTCTTTTCCGCAATGAACACATGCTATGGTATCATATGTGCCTATAGAACTGCTAACGTGAACCATTGCCTCCATTTTATAAGACTGTTCTTAGACAGCACTTGTGGTATTCTATCCACAGCCTAACTTCCGGTTTGCTGCAGAGGCGAATAGACGGTGCCCCGCAGGGAACACAATGTCGCTAGGTGCAAGAATCGTAATAGATTAACTGAAGCATTTTCGAGCACTTAGTGGCTTACAGACAAACACAGGTATACAGTGTTGACAGAATGAAAAGCGTCAATTGAGGGCTCAATAATGCGCGTACTTCCGCTTTCGCCGTCTTCAGTTCATATCGTGTTGGCGTCAATATCAGCTTGTACACTTATATCAGAGGCAGCGTCACCATTAATGGTCGAATTCGTAGCAACACGTTGTGGTTATCTTGAGCGATTCGTCACGCCAGTTGTACTAAAGGATTGATGTCGCGTTTCATTCCTTGAACACTGTAAGTGCACAGGTCACACCTCTCACAGTCTATAGTCTATATATAGAGCAGAAAACGGCAGTCTAGTGCCCACAGCAATTCCACAAGCACGTCGTAGGACTAGTTGTTACTCCTTGACGTTTGACTGCTGCTGGTTAGTTCACCAGAAGCAGTCAAACGTAATATGAAAGCTATATAAGCCGACTCCTGACGTAAGAGTAAGAAATAAACGAAACAATGGAGTATCAATAGTCTTTCAAAAGTTTGTAAGGCACGAAAGCCGGAGAACGCAATGAAGCAACAGCAATGCTCATGCTAGAGTAAACGCCCACAAATCTTTCTGCGCACAAACCAGCGTGCCCTAGCATCCAGTGTTGAATGTCAAACGCGATGGAGTCGTTGCGCTAGAGCTTTCTTCTTGCCACCTTTGCATGTCAGCCAATGGATGTTTACGTAAATAACAGGAACGTACGCCGAGTAGAAGGTTGAGAGTACTGTCAACGCGAAGTCGCATTCAACTAAAAGAAAGAAACGAGTTGGTGCACAAAATGTGTAACCGGAGACCTCGGCTCATCTCCGTTTCACTCAACTGCTCCGACGTGTAAAGTAGTTTGTAAGGCGAAAGGTAAACATTTCGACAGCGTTTCCTGTCTGGTTGGGTTTGATAAGACGGTAACAAAACTTACCCCAGAAATATAACAGAAGGACCCTCCACTTAACGCTCTTCAACGCTTAACCCCGACTAGATTAATCTAGTAACGTTTACCCCGACTCGATGGATAGACGGATGTTAGGAGCATCTTCTTTGAATCGGGATGACGGTTAGTGCCGCCAGGCTTTTTAATCTTTATGCTCTGCAGCTTGTACTAGCAAGTTGTGGACTCTGGGCTTCGGTTTCATAGTTTCCCGTCATCAACCTTCTAGACTTCTCTTACTTGACTCGGTAGATTAATTTACGCTTCAAAAACTGTCTTTGAAACCTAATATATTGGGCAGACTTTACTCCTTTCTCGGTTATTGGGTGGTTAGCTTGGCATTCAACCAAATATGCTCCACGGTGTCCGCACCCTTCCCACATACCATGCACACTTCGTCGATGGCCGTTGCTCTTCGGCAGAAGAGGTCGGCGAGCACAGTCAGTAATCGTCGTCTGATCTTGAGTAGTGAAGTGTCAATTTCGGTCGAGCAGCGGCGCTGCACTCGAATCGGTCTAGTGAACGACGAACATTTATAGAGGCGGCTTGTTTCAGAATACGGGGTTAGGGGTATCGCAATAACGTATAGCGTTGCTTTTATGCCCCGTAAGTATTAAATGTAGTTCAAGACGCGGTATCATGAGTGAATTAACTGGTTTGAGACAAGCATTTGAGAAGTAGGAGTCTATAGTGCGAAGACATCAGAACAACTTTACAGTTTTACTGTTCGAATTCTCCTCAAATTTTAAAAAATAAATATAGAAAGTGTTATTTAGAATGTACTTGCTTTCTTGGCGCTGTGTGTTCTTTTTCTTTCTGTCGGTGTTAGTCACCGAGTTTATAGTCCCAAGAAAATAAAGCAGAGTGGCTGTCCCCATCGACGGGAGAGATACTAAAGCATCTTTTTGTTGTTGTACTGCGCTCGTTAACGCTATCTGTATACTGAAGGCACTTTTCTATTAACGATCGTTGAAACACATTAGGTAACCTACTGAATGTAGGGTATCACCGAAAGAGTACTTTGTACGAAAATAACTGGACACGTTGAGTACATTAGAAAGTAATTTGTAAAATTAATTTGATGGAGGCTTCAACAATATAGTGCGGTACACAGGTGAACTTGTATACGCAGATCATGATGTGCTATGGAATAAAATATGGTCACTAATGACTGTCTTTCTGCGTCACTTACTCTGTTATGTCGTCCCGGCATGCCATGGTAAGGAAAGAAAAAAAAAATGTCTGGAGATTTACTTCCGAAAAGAAGTAACAAACTGAATAACGAAAGCTTTTGCAGATACGGCGACTGACTCAGACCCAAATTTTTATGGGCTGACAACAGGGACCCTTCACCGATGATTATGCCCATCCTTTACAAGAAAACATTCTCCATACTTAGATCGCACCGAAACTATCATGCATTCAGTGAAGAAACCTGGTAAGTCGCATACAACTATCGACATTGCTTTGTACAGCCATATCGAAAATAATGACAATAGAACGCATGGCATTCAGATGTCCAGCATTCATCCAACAACATTATCGAAGCTTCATTTCGAATGTATTTCACCGTCTGCGTTGGTCATTTAAGAATTTATAACGGTTGCAAAGACCCGATAAAAAACAAGACCTTCGTGTTTTTTGCTGTGCCACTTGGGAACTAGACAGCGACGCTGCCGTCAGGTAGACTCATACTATCACTATAGGTCTTCTGCCTTCCTTCGCCTAATGTTACCTCAACTTTTGCGCAAAGCATACGGTCGTTACAGCCCTTCAAACTTTCGGTTTTAATATGATTTCTGGTGTTTATCTTGCACGCGTGGGGAAGTGGAAGAGAGCATCTTTAATGGCATGCAGAAAAACAAATAGAAAACCTACACGTTGGCCACATAATATGCAACCGTGCACGAAACATGAAGAAATGAGCGTTCTTTATTATAAAAAGCGAGCCTTTGAATATGTCGTTGGCTTACCGCATCCTGTGAGCTTTTGGATGTTCTACACAACTAGATAAAAGCAAATGGTCATGAAGCCACGGAAGACATAGGAGAAGCAATTCGTAATTTTTGTTTGAAGTGTGGGAATTATGAGATAAAGAGAACCGGAATTGGACGAAAAGGAATAAACAACTTGTTGCTGTAGCTGGAGCCGAGGCCAATACCCCGGCATTGGTATTAGGGGCGAAGCTCCTTATGCCGTGGGTCTGTCCATCCTCCGTTTGTAGTAGCCACCTCTAGTTCGTGAAGTGCTCACTAGATGGCGTGATGGCGCTGCGGTGCTCGCTTCATTCAGATGTATGGGAACGCATAGTATGGTAGTCTGCCTGCCTGCCTGCCTGCCTGCCTGTCTGTCTGTCTGTCTGTCTGTCTGTCTGTCTGTCTGTCTGTCTGTCTGTCTGTCTGTCTGTCTGTCTGTCTGTCTGTCTGTCTGTCTGTCTGCCTGTCCGAGCGCTGCGGTGCTGCTTAGCTAGTACGTGAATTGATCAACAGATGGCGCGGAGGCGCTCGCTGCGTGCTCTAGTGTGATAGGAGAGCGCTAGATGGCGACACACAGTGTTTGTCACGTCTTTGATGATGTGCTGGGCAAGATTCACGGAAGATTCACGGTTTTTACCGATGAACATCCGGAGCTTCGCCCACTCATCATCATTCACTCCGTGGATATGCGTGGATTTTTTTATTCTGTCTATTTCAACGACTTAAAGTGCGTCGATGGACCGCATGCGAATGCAGGCGTCTAAATGTCGCGTTAAAATCCCTCACACGACCAGGGCCCAAGCTCCTATGGACAGGATTGCGTGCATGTTGTTGGTTTGGTTGCCAGCGAAGGCAAGTTGCCGTTTCTCCTACTCTCATTATCTCTTATCTCATAACTGCTACAATCAATAATAATAATAAAAAACACTACGAATAACATTCTCCCATGCTTTCCTTGACTTCGTTATCTCTTGCGTTCGTGTAATCCTGAAAAAAAAAAGCCTGCCCCTAGATTAATTACAATTCCTTTCGTTCCTTGTGTGGGGACATGCACCACATTAATGTGTTATGCGTAAAAAAGGAGAGAAATTTGACTACATGACATTAATCACGCAGATTGCGCAGCAGTAGCATATGTACTGAACTGCACTCCTGTGAGGCCTTGAATTCGCCTGATGCTTGGCGCACAGTGAGATTAATGACACACGCGGGTACGGTATGATGCTGTGATGGATGGCCTTCTTACTTTACCGGCCTGCGAGATCCCCGGCCGTTGAAGTTAGCAGTATTGCGAATATAATATAATATAATATAATATATTATTACTGCAGCTGTTTGCTTTCGAGGAATTGAAATGTTCCCCTTCATTAATTACTGGTTATGCTTAAAAAAAAACACGGTTCTAGAAAAAAAATTCACGAGTGATAGTACTGCCATGTCCATAGCTCCTATTCCCCTTTTATTTTCCTACTAACTACTCATCTGGAATCACAATAACACTAAAAAAAAAAAAAAGCCTGACCATGCCTAGCGATTCGCTTTTTGCTCGCTACCAGTCGTGAAGAACGGTGAAACGTCAATACATCAATGTGAATTTACATTTAGCTATGTTTGTGTTGCGGACGTGCTACGGCGCCTCAAATAATTCAAACGAAAGAAACATACACGAACTTAAAAAAGTATGTAAGGCAAACGGTACGGTCTAAGTATCGGATAATTAATTATATGGCACGATGCACGTAAGATACAGCCTGTTATCGATTTATTTGCGAATATTGCGAGCTGACGAACAGGTGGGGATGCACTTGAGTGGGGTTGCACTCAAGTGCGTCCAAACCTCTTCGCCAATTCGCAGAAAGAGAGAGTTTTTTGCTTGATTAGTTTTTCGGACATTCAAATTTTACTCGATGTGGAACTCGATAAGACGAAATGGGTCGTCCACTTTGTCTTAGTTGGAACGTTGTCGGGGACGAAGTATAAGTTGATTTGTCCAGTTTTCTCGGCATTGGACAGAACGGTGCGGCACGTGTGTGTGTCTATCAGTTGCGCTATGGCGAACGTTGGAAATTGCAGCTCCCCTCCGAGGGTTTTGAGAGTCGCCAGCTTTCCCGTAAGTTTTCCAAGGTGCCAGGTTCGTTACCAGGTCATATCACGCATCGTAATAATGAAACGTCGCGTTCCGTACCCTAAGAACTTCACACTTCTTTTTTTTCTCGTACGAGATCTTTATAGGTTACAGCTACATGCGCTTGTCGTATATTTTCCCCATATTCCATGTGAATGTTACGGAGACATGTACAATTATTAGAATCGCCACACGTAATGTTTCGCTTGGAGTACCAAAAGAACACTCATTTAGTGCTGTGACGTCATTCACGATAAACCCATTATCATTACTCGTGATTTCATAATTAGAGTTACCGACTGGGCGAAAAAAAATCCTTTGCAAGTCCTCATGCATAGAGCGTTCCCGCAGTAATAATTCGAAGTTTTTCCAACTGCTGGCCAATATTTATTCAGTGGCCGGGAGTTTCTTATGCCAATTTTGTGCTTGATATGCTTGAATATTAAGTAGTTTTAAGAGTTACAAGTAATATATTTCTCGAGATTTTTGTCCGCGCAGTGCACATAATAAAGCCCTAATATTTACATGAAGTCTCGTCGAAATCAGACATATCACCGTATTGCAACAAGAACGCTTGGGGATTAATCTGAACGCATTGTGAACCCTTGGACACTATAGGCGTGAAGTTTTTTAAAAATCAAATTATACAGTGCTTGAACTGAAGCTTACGTAAACGAACATGTGGCAGTACCTATGATGTAAAAATTTCAACAGTAGCCCAGCGAACTTTTCCTGCTTCACCCGACCTCTGTAACTTTGTCTGACCAACACAGTTCAACCATGATTGTAATTTCATTATTTCCTCCACCTTTCTCTACAGCCACGAGTTCTGCGAACATCTGAGCTTTTCAGCTGTCGCATTGTAGGTTCCGTTGCTCTCGGTTCAGTGCCAAGAGAGAGAGAGAGAGAGAACATGCGAGAATACGTTCACAGTGCATGTACATCTTTCAATCGCAAGGCTCACATCCCTTAGTCGCTCATACGGAGCCAAGCGAAATTATATTTCGCGCAAATCAGATAACGCGAGAATCTAATTTGCCTAACAGTACGCCGTCTCCCGTTCAGCGTCACTTTTTTATGCTCAACCAAATGAGGTACCACACATATTGCCTTATATTTAATTCACAGAGAGCTCGTCCATTCAAAAAGACATACTCGTTCCACTGAAAGAGGGCTTTGTTCAAATGACCTCGAACGCTGAAAACGACGTCGCGCGCCGTTCTTATACTATTATGCGCCGTCTTCTTACAGCGTAAGCTGTTATGAGATCACAACACGGGCCGTTTTCGCGCCGTACTTGTCCGCCGCCGCCGCCGCCGGTGTCCATAACCGCTAGCGCGGCAAATTTTAGAAAAATATAAATAAGACCAAGGAGTACTGCAACTCGTCCTCTGCGTGGATTCGAACCCACACTCTGTGCGTGGCAGTCGAGCATTCCACCACCGAGCTACGGCTGTGGTTGAAAAGTCATCGCTAATAGACCTAAACAGTATAACGTCTGCCGAGGGATCGCATTAGCAAATGTTATGTTACGTGGCAGAATAATAAAACGCCACTACACGTCGCGGAAAGTGGATTGCACAATGAGTTCGAGGAATAATTCCAAAGGACACAGGGGTGCATGCTTCGTAGCTCCGCACCCATTACAGAGGCATCATCTACATCATCATTATGAAACAATATTCTTCAACTTTACCATCATCATTATTACGAATCGCTGCCCTTTATCGTGTCGTATCGTGCCAGGCGACATGCGGCAGGCGACGTGCGCAGCCCCGACAGCAACTTGACTTGGGTCTTCGATATACCTGATGGCGCCTCCTCGTAAAAGTGCGGACCGCTGCTGAAGAAGCGAATCGCAGAACTACGCGCGCAGCTGCAGCAAAGCAACGTCGGGCACAACAGACAGCTGTGCAGAGAGAAGCCCAAACCGCATCTCGCCGTCGACGGCGGGCCGAGAGTTCGGTTCGTTCTCGGGAAAACGACGCCAAGAGACTCTCTAAGATGTGCAGTTATACAGATTTGCACGTTACAATGCCGCAGTAATTATGGCGTGGTGGGTACTTCCCTACTTGGCGAAATGATCAGTTATGGCGCAGGGGATAGCTACCACCTCTCGTTGCACTAGTTTCCCCGAGCGTTTAAAATGGCCTCTAAGAACATCGGTCCTCCAGCTTATGCCGCCACTGTCCTGCGTTTCCGCGCAGGCCTGGCTCTTTTTTTTTTATTTCCGTGCAGTGAAGCAGAAGTTATACGCATGCAGCTTTTCCTGTGTCTTGACTTCGTCTGGGAGGAAATCGCAAGCTGTGGTGATGTGCGAATGCCTTTAGACATTATATTCTTGCAACGAAGCTGTCAAGGTTGTGCTCGCGTGCAGACAACGTTGATGGACACTTTGCACTCGCAGATGCTGCGACAATACAGAGTCATCGTCTGTAAAAATTGGGACCGTCACGGGCACCCATTTTATACAAAAAGGCCTGAGCTCCAAGCACCGGCAACGTATATAGCTGAAGTCGTTCTTATATAAGGCACAAAAGAGGCGCTAGCAGTGGCGGGGAGTTGTTCCGAAATGCTGAACGTTGTAACTAGCCTTGTAATAAAACTTGGGTAAACAAGAATTGTTTGAATACTCTGTACGCATACTAGCGTTGTAATGGCCCACACGGAGGATTCGTGTACATGTGCCGGGTAAAGTGTTCAGGTCTTTTCGTGAAGGAGCTTTTCGCAGATTACACGCAATTTCACTGCGTTTTCAAAAGACGCCAGTCGAGCGTTTGTTTGTCTACGGCTTCACACTGGCGCAACGCTCCACACTGCCCCGCCTCGGTGGTCCAGCGGCTATGTTACTCCGCTGCTGTTTCGAATGTCCCGGGATCGAATCCCGGTCGCGGCGGCAGCATTTCGATGGAGGCGAAATGTTGAGGCCCGTGTACTGTGCGATATCAGTGGACGTTAAAGAACCCCAGGTGGTCGAAAATAACGGAACACTCCACTGTGGCGTCTCTCATAATCATATGCTGGTTTTAGGACGCAAAATCCCAGGAAACAATCAGTGCATACTATTTCACTGTGCATCACTGTGCATCACTGTGCATCACTAGGAATCACTGTGCATACTGTTTTTAGATTCGAATGTGGTGCACGATATTGAGTGGAAATGCGTCGCCACAATCTTTCCGTCCATCTACTTCTGAGCACATCGTGACCGAGGCGCACTACGATGCGTTCTTCGCGAGATACACCAATAATAGAGATCACCTATTGCTCGCTGTTGCATCTAAATATGTGGAAGCGAATGATCTCAGCGCATGACCACAAAACTGTAAAATAATGTTTACTAGACGTTCAAACAAACCACCATCGAACAATTTTGTTGGCGCCTCTATAACGAGGACAATGAAGCGGAGTTGAAGACGACATTAACATCAGTCATTCTATTGAGAACCGTCCCTGCGAACCTGATTAGTTGGAGGACAAAGTTAAAGGTAAGGTAGCTTTTCCTTTGTTAACCTCCTTGAACGGTCCAGTTTGCAATAAGACAAATGATTTATTCAGTGCTTTTCGTCAGTAACATATGTTATCGCTAGCCTTGCGCCTCAGAGTCGAAGTTCTTCATTTCCCTCATTTGCTAAGGCTACAGACTTACCTCCGAAATAGGTGTTTCGGGCAAGTTGCATGGATCACGATATAAATCGACGTAGTTGCTTATAATCATGTCACAAGTAAGACGTCCACACAGCGAGCGTATTCAATTAAGCGTTTTCTCGGGCCCCCAAAACGGCATAATTTGCCAAGGCTGTAGACATACCTATGAAATAGGTATTTTTGTAAGTTGCATGGATCATGATATAAATCGATGTAGTTGCTTATGATCGTGTCAGGAGTAAGACGTCAACACAGCGAGCGTATTCGATGAAGTTTTATTCGGGCCCCAAAAACGGCATATTTTGCCAAGACTATAGACTTACCTCTGAAATAGGTATTTCTGGCAAGTTCCATGGATCATGATATAAATCGATGTAGTTGCTCATAATCTTGTCTGGAGTAAGACGTCAACACAGCGAGCGTATTCCATGAAGTTTTATTCGGGCCCCGAGAACGGCGTATTTTGCCAAGGCTATAGACTTATCTCTGAAATAGGTATTTCTGGCAAGTTCCATGGATCATGATATAAATCGACGTAGTTGCTCATAATCTTGTCTGGAGTAAGACGTCAACACAGCGAGCGTATTCCATGAAGTTTTATTCGGGCCCCGAGAACGGCATGTTTTGCCAAGGCTGTAGACTTACCTATGAAATAGGCATATTTGTAAGTTGCATGGATCATGATATAAATCGATGTAGTTGCTCATGATCTTGTCCGGAGTAAGACGTCAACACAGCGAGCGTATTCCATGAAGTTTTATTCGGGCCCCAAAAACGGCATACTTTGCCAAGACTATAGACTTACCTCTGAAATAGGTATTTCTGGCAAGTTCCATGGATCATGATATAAATAGATGTAGTTGCTCATGATCTTGTCCGGAGTAAGACGTCAACACAGCGAGCGTATTCCATGAAGTTTTATTCGGGCCCCGAGAACGGCGTATTTTGCCAAGGCTATAGACTTATCTCTGAAATAGGTATTTCTGGCAAGTTCCATGGATCATGATATAAGTCGACGTAGTTGCTCATGATCTTGTCCGGAGTAAGACGTCAACACAGCGAGCGTATTCGATGAAGTTTTATTCGGGCCCCCAAAACGGCGTATTTTGCCAAGGCTATAGACTTACCTATGAAATAGGTATTTTTGCAAGTTGCATGGATGATGATATAAATCGACGCAGTTGCTTATATTCGTGCCAGGAGTAAGACGTCAACACAGCGAGCGTATTCGATGAAGTTTTATTCGGGCCCCAAAAACTGCATATTTTGCCAAGGCTATAGACTTACCTCTGAAATAGGTATTTCTGGCAAGTTCCATGGATCATGATATAAATCGACGTAGTTGCTAATAATCTGGTCTGGAGTAAGACGTCAACAAAGCGAGCGTATTCGATGAAGTTTTATTCGGGCCCCGAAAAACGGCGTATTTTGCCAAGGCTATAGACTTACCTCTGAAATAGGTATTTCTGGCAAGTTCCATGGATCATGATATAAATCGACGTAGTTGCTAATAGTCTTGTCTGGAGTAAGACGTCAACACAGCGAGCGTATTCGATGAAGTTTTATTCGGGCCCCGAAAAACGGCGTATTTTGCCAAGGCTATAGACTTACCTCTGAAATAGGTATTTCTGGCAAGTTCCATGGATCATGATATAAATCGACTTAGTTGCTTATAATCTTGTCTGGAGTAAGACGTCAACACAGCGAGCGTATTCGATGAAGTTTTATTCGGGCCCCGAAAACGGCGTATTTTGCCAAGGCTATAGACTTACCTCTGAAATAGGTATTTTTGTAAGTTGCATGGATCATGATATAAATCGACGTAGTTGCTCATAATCTTGTCTGGAGTAAGACGTCAACACAGCGAGCGTATTCGATGAAGTTTTATTCGGGCCCCGAAAACGGCGTATTTTGCCAAGGCTATAGACTTACCTCTGAAATAGGTATTTCTGGCAAGTTCCATGGATCATGATATAAATCGACGTAGTTGCTTATAATCTTGTCTGGAGTAAGACGTCAACACAGCGAGCGTATTCGATGAAGTTTTATTCGGGCCCCAAAAACTGCATATTTTGCCAAGGCTATAGACTTACCTCTGAAATAGGTATTTCTGGCAAGTTCCGTGGATCATGATATAAATCGATGTAGTTGCTCATAATCTTATCTGGAGTAAGACGTCAACACAGCGAGCGTATTCGATTAAGTTTTATTCGGGCCCCGAAAAACTGCATATTTGCCAAGGCTATAGACTTACCTCTGAAATAGGTATTTCGGGCAGTTCCATGGATCATGATATAAATCGACGTAGTTGCTCATAATCTTGTCTGGAGTAAGACGTCAACACAGCGGGAAGGGAAACGTTTTAATCAAACATTTATTGTGCCTATAAGTGCCTATTTCGAGCTTCGTGCCTATATCAGCTTTTCAGCGCCTAAAAATGCCTTTTCGCGTTCGTCGAGTACACGTTTTAATTAAATGAGCTGTTCATACGGAGGAAAACAAGAAGCACTTAGTGTGGCGATATTAACTTCAACAGTCGCATAGCGCGCTAGTTATGTTTCTTTTTTTCCGTTCCCGTTTTTAGCTCCTGTCAAGACGCGATTACAGTGCGGCTTAGGGTAGACGCGCGCATGCGCTTCGTCACGTCGGCGAATACAGACCATAGTTCGACGCACCGCCACAGCCAACGCATAACTGGACTCGGCCGATGTGCTCCGACGCATGTTACGCTCGCCAACGCGCCGATAACGTCGGACTATCAACGCGCCTTTACGTGAGCGGGGCTAGAGTGTATCCCAGCGAGGTAAAGCGAGGCTAACGTAGCGCTAGTGGGCCCCCCTAAAAGATCTTACCTCTGAAATAGTATTTTGGCACGGTTGCAGTGGGATCATGATAGTAAATCGACTGTAGTTAGCGCATAATCTCGGTCCGGGAGTAAGACAGTCAACACAGCGAGCGTATTCGATGAAGTTTTATCGGGCCCCGAAACGGCGTATTTTGCAAGGCCCTATACTAGCATACCTCTGAAATCGGTATTTATGGCAATGTTGCATGGCTCATGATCTAAATCGGACGTAGTTGCTCATAATCCTTGTCTGGGATGTAAGACGTCAACACAGCGAGCGATTCGATGACGTTTTATCGTGCCCCGAAAACGGCCGTATTTCCGCAAGGCTATAGTAACTTACCCTCTGAAATAGGTATTTTTGGCAAGTTCCATGGATCATGATATAAATCGACGTAGTTGCTAATAGTCTCGTCTGGAGTAAGACGTCAACACAGCGAGCGTATTCGATGAAGTTTTATTCGGGCCCCAAAAACGGCGTATTTTGCCAAGGCTATAGACTTACCTTTGAAATAGGTATTTCTGGCAAGTTCCGTGGATCATGATATAAATCGACTTAGTTGCTCATAATCTTGTCTGGAGTAAGACGTCAACACAGCGAGCGTATTCGATGAAGTTTTATTAGGGCCCCGAAAACGGCGTATTTTGGCAAGGCTATATAGACTTACCTCTGAAATAGGTATTTATGGCAAGTTCCATGGATCATGATATAAATCGACGTAGTTGCTCATAATCTTGTCTGGAGTAAGACGTCAACACAGCGAGCGTATTCGATGAAGTTTTATTAGGGCCCCGAAAACGGCGTATTTTGCCAAGGCTATGTAGACTTACCTCTGAAATAGGTATTTTTGGCAAGTTCCATGGATCATGATATAAATCGACGTAGTTGCTAATAGTCTCGTCTGGAGTAAGACGTCAACACAGCGAGCGTATTCGATGAAGTTTTATTCGGGCCCCAAAAACGGCGTATTTTGCCAAGGCTATAGACTTACCTTTGAAATAGGTATTTCTGGCAAGTTCCGTGGATCATGATATAAATCGACTTAGTTGCTCATAATCTTGTCTGGAGTAAGACGTCAACACAGTGAGCGTATTCGATGAAGTTTTATTAGGGCCCCGAAAACGGCGTATTTTGGCAAGGCTATATAGACTTACCTCTGAAATAGGTATTTATGGCAAGTTCCATGGATCATGATTAGAGACCGGAATTTCAGGCAAAATGCCTATTTTTTCCTGGAGTCGGTTTCGAGCCTATTTGACATATAAGCACGAACTAAGGGAAGGGAAACGTTTTAATCAAACATTTATTGTGCCTATAAGTGCCTATTTCGAGCTTCGTGCCTATATCAGCTTTTCAGCGCCTAAAAATGCCTTTTCGCGTTCGTCGAGTACACGTTTTAATTAAATGAGCTGTTCATACGGAGGAAAACAAGAAGCACTTAGTGTGGCGATATTAACTTCAACAGTCGCATAGCGCGCTAGTTATGTTTCTTTTTTTCCGTTCCCGTTTTTAGCTCCTGTCAAGACGCGATTACAGTGCGGCTTAGGGTAGACGCGCGCATGCGCTTCGTCACGTCGGCGAATACAGACCATAGTTCGACGCACCGCCACAGCCAACGCATAACTGGACTCGGCCGATGTGCTCCGACGCATGTTACGCTCGCCAACGCGCCGATAACGTCGGACTATCAACGCGCCTTTACGTGAGCGGGGCTAGAGTGTATCCCAGCGAGGTAAAGCGAGGCTAACGTAGCGCTAGTGGGCCCCCCTAAAAGATCTCTGTCGCTTGGTTCGAGAAGCACGGCGGTTGCGTGAGCGAGGCTAGAGTGTACTCTAGCGAGGGGAAGCGAGGCTAGGCTAGCGCTAGTGTTCCCTCCCTCTCCCCCTTAAAGATCTCCGTCGCTTGGTTCGAGAGTAGTGCACCTCGGCGGTTGCGTGAGGGAGGCTAGAGTCTACTCTAGCAAGTCAAAGCTAAGCTACGCTTGCGCTGCAGCCTACAGCCTACGCGTCAGTTTCGGTGGCATTTGTGTTCTTCATAACGGCACCTGTCGGTAGTCTGCCGAGCAATGCCGAAAGACGCCGAAAAGTGTCCTTTTCAGGCAATGGACCAGTGGATTGCAGTGCTACTCCGTCGATGGAGAAACGGTATTTTGCCATCCATGTGGAAAGCAGGTGAGAAGACATTGCAAAGGTCGCGTTTGACATCCACTCTGACACACGCATTGGCATAAAGCTCCCAACATTGCTCACGCAACTGCCAATTCGAATAACCCCTGAACCTGCGCAAATAAGATGCATTTTTTGGTGGCATTAACAGCTTTGCAGCGGACGAGAGCATCACCGTGAGAAGAGCCCAGACTGTTCTACACCACGATACACTTGAATCTGACTTGGCCTATTTGTGTGCTCATTTTACTTTCCTTGCAGAAAGCACAAAGAAACTTGAAAGTTCGGGCGCCGCTCTGACTCAGAGTGTTGAGCTAATGTTGGACGTGCAGGAAAGGTTCGCCACCGTCCCCAATGGGCCTGTTGCTGAAAGGGTCACCGCGAAGCTTAAAGCTGTCTTGGACAAGAATCCCGGATTTTATGTGCTAAAACAAGTGTGTAATGTTCTGAGCGGTACCGATTCGAAGATTCCAGGTGAAATTAGAGCATCGAAAGTGCCGGACTACAAGTACTCTCCACTAACTTCAGTGGACGTCGAGCGTTCTTTTTCCGCATACAAACAAATACTGACTGAAAGAAGGCACAACTTCAAGCCCGAAAACCTTGAGACGGTGCTGGTTTGCCACTGCTTTCATAGCCTTTCTCACAGTGTCCAGTCACCATAGCTTTTACCTAAATCTGTTCAAATGGTTATTCATCACCTAATTCTTTTCATGAAAAAAATAAAATTAACTTTCCCAAAGCACAGGATTTGCCTGCTGTGTTTGTTAGAAGGAAGATTTGTCCTGAAACACGCTGCTGAAGTAATTATGAATTGTGCCTATATATGCCTAAATGATAATTTTTAACGCCTATATATGCCTAAATGACAGCATTTGGGGCCTATTATAGGCGCCTAAAGCTTTGTTTTTTCGTGCCTGAACTTGCGGTCTCTAATATAAATCGACGTAGTTGCTAATAGTCTTGTCTGGAGTAAGACGTCAACACAGCGAGCGTATTCGATGAAGTTTTATTCGGGCCCCGAAAACTGCATATTTTGCCAAGGCTATAGACTTACCTCTGAAATAGGTATTTCTGGCAAGTTCCATGGATGATGATATAAATCGACGTAGTTGCTCATAATCTTGTCTGGAGTAAGACGTCAACACAGCGAGCGTATTCGATGAAGTTTTATTCGGGCCCCAAAAACTGCATATTTTGCCAAGGCTATAGACTTACCTCTGAAATAGGTATTTCTGGCAAGTTCCATGGATCATGATATAAATCGACGTAGTTGCTAATAGTCTCGTCTGGAGTAAGACGTCAACACAGCGAGCGTATTCGATGAAGTTTTATTCGGGCCCCGAAAACTGCATATTTTGCCAAGGCTATAGACTTACCTCTGAAATAGGCATTTCTGGCAAGTTCCATGGATCATGATATAAATCGACGTAGTTGCTCATAATCTTGTCTGGAGTAAGACGTCAACACAGCGAGCGTATTCGATGAAGTTTTATTCGGGCCCCGAAAACGGCGTATTTTGCCAAGGCTATAGACTTACCTCTGAAATAGGTATTTCTGGCAAGTTCCATGGATCATGATATAAATCGACGTAGTTGCTCATAATCTTGTCTGGAGTAAGACGTCAACACAGCGAGCGTATTCGATGAAGTTTTATTCGGGCCCCGAAAACGGCGTATTTTGCCAAGGCTATAGACTTAACTCTGAAATAGGTATTTCTGGCAAGTTCCATGGATCATTATATAAATCGACGTAGTTGCGCATAATCTTGTCTCGAGTAAGACGTCAACACAGCGAGCGTATTCGATGAAGTTTTATTCGGGCCCCGAAATGGCATATTTTGCCAAGGCTATAGACTTACCTCTGAAACAGGTATTTCTGACAAATCGCATGGATCATGATATAAGTCTACGTAGTTGCTCATAATCTCTTCTGGAGTAAGACGTCAAGACAGCGAGCGTACTCGATGAATTGGCGTAGCTGCGGATAACTCTCTCTGGATTAAGACGTTGCCGGGTTCGGGCAGTCCTTCTGCCAAGGACGACGCTGATGCCACCTGTGGAACTCGAAGAAAGGAACGTTTATTAAGAAATAACTTGGAAAATTGTGAAAATAACTCAGAGCCGTGAACAATGAGAAGAACAAGCACTTGTGGGCAGCCGCACCAGCCCTTAGCCTTCACCGCGACGGGAACACACCGCTCACTTCGCCCACACGCTTTGTCGTCTATCGGCCGCCGACTGTCCAAGCACAACCCGATTGCACCACTAATGCCCGTCAATTGCCGACTGCCCAGACGGCACGTTGCTTTCTGCGGTTACTGTTTTCGAAGGGCTCCAGTTGGCTTCGTTCACAGCTACCTTTCAGAACGTGGCGTTATTATGCCCTGGCTGTGCGCGCAGCTCCCACCACGTTCGCCCAGCGAGCGTATTCATTGAAGTTCTTCTTTCTCCCAGAAAATTGCCTCATTTGCCAAATCTATAGGCTTGGCATTTGCCATTTGCCTCATTTGCCAAGGCTATAGGCTATAGCTAAGGCTATAGGCGTGCCTCTTCACCTTCTGGCCTCGGGTTCTGCCTTCTCTTGTGCCGGCGTGGCCGTTTCCCGAACTAGCAGCGGGGCCCATCGTCCCTCGACCACGGACGGGACCACAATGCCCTGAGCCTCGAAAGAGGCCGCGGTCATTTTGTCCAGGTGCTCGACCGCCTCATGAAGCCCCTGTGTGGCCGATTCCACCTTGCTGGCAGCAGGCGGCAAATATCCAGTTGGGCGCCAGTTGTGGGGCTCGGGCCGTCCTGTTGCCAAGGGTGACGCTGAAGCCACCGGTGGAACTGAGATAAAGGAACGCTTATTAGAGAACTAACGCCGGAAAAAATAACTCAGAAAAGTTGACTATAGGAAGAACAAAACACTCGTGGGCTGCCCCATCTGAACCTTGTCCTTCACCGCGCCGGGCACACACCGTGCACCTTGCTCACACAAACCGCGCACAGGCTTGGCGTCGGTCCGCAGCCGACTGATTGCGCACCGCCCGAGCGCACCACTCGCACCTATTCAATGGATCCCTCGCAGTCTACTGGAGCCCTCGCAGCCCACTGGAACACTCGCAACCCACTGGAGCCCTTCAAAAGCGGCGCGTTGGTTGCCGCTTTTGAAGGGCTTCAGTGGGCTGCGCGCACAGCTACGGAGCTGCACATGGTGTTATCAAGCCCTAGCTGTGTGCGCAGATCCCACCACGTCCACACGGCGAGCGTGTTCATTGAAGTTGTTTTTTTTTTCGCCCCAAAAATTGCCTCATTTGCCAAGGCTATAGAATGAACTCCCAAATCGGCGTTTCCGGCAAGGTGCATGTATTATGACGTAAATCGACGTAGTTACTGATAACGGTGTCAGGATTAATACGTCCACTCCGCGAGCGTAGTCATTGAAGTTTATTTCCCGCCCCTAAAATGGCCTCATTTGCATGGACTTACCTTCGAAATGAGCGCTTGAAGGAAGTTCCATGGATCATTGTGTAAATCAGCGTATTTTCTGATAATTGTATCAGGAGTGAGACGTACGACCCGTGAGCGTATTCGTTAAAGTGTTTGTGGCGCCTCGAAATTGGCCTCATTTGCCAAGGCTATAGGCTTACCTCGATCCTCAATAGGTGTTTCGAGCAAGTTGTAAGGATCACCGTGCAAATCGACGTGGTTGCAGATAATTGTTCGAGAATTAACACGTCCACCCCGCGAGCGTATTTATCGAAGTACTTTTTTTTCGCGTGCCGAATAATGCCTCTGAAAAGCCCTCTGAAATGTGCCTTCAGATAAGCAGTTGACTGTTCATTGTTCAAGATGAACTTGCACATTGCTATCAGTGTTTCACTGGGGCGGCACGTTTTGACTTGGAGGAACCCAGGCTGACGCCTGGCGGCATATCTCCTCTATCCCGATGACTAACGTTCAAGGCACGACCAATCCCTCGTGGAGACTGAAGTAGTTAACGCAAAAGCTACCTTCTGTGGATGGTAAATGCCGCGCCACATCAGCATCAATACACGTCCACTTTCGCGATATTGACCCCTCAACGTCGTTCCCATGCTGTGGCGCTTAACGCAGCAGTTTTCACTCTAGAAGGAGAAGCTGGCCGAGCACTTTGCTTCACCTCAGGGGCGGTACCGTTCTTGGTAAAGAATGCATTGAGGGAGAGAGGGATAGCTTTCGTATAGCTGCAAACACTTGCATGGATGACGCCGTCGGTACAGCATCCGGGAGCCTTCCTCGTGGAACAGGAGATTCTTTAATCGATTCTCAGAGCGTTAGGGAAAATTTTCTGCTTTTTTTCCTTACCTGTCAGTCATACCTGTTTATTTTACCGTGACGGAAGTGACGTGAGTGAGGTCGTGATGGACCTCGGTATAAGACACGTTTATGTTAAAGAATACGCCTTTTTAGCTTCAAGTACCTTTGAAAGTGATGAACAAGAATATATGGTTATAGTCCATGTATCTTTTCACCGTCAAGACATGTGGTTGAATTCCTCATTAATGCGTTGTATTTTGCCACCGCATGCATAGTCTGCAAACCACACTGATAAATATGTCTATTATTTAACATGTCTTTAACTCAAGTGTACAAAAGACAAATGTAATATAGATAGGATACCTCCGGCATTCAGTACGGCCGTTTCTATGTTCTCAAGTCTGTGTACTGACGTGTTGGGCATGCACAATTGATCTTGGTTCGTGTAACAGAGAGAATGGGCACTGATTTCTCTTCATTATAGTACGCACCATACCACGTTTTCAAGCAAGGAGGCATAGACGCCCCCATCGAGGGCGTGTGCGGAGAAATTCTGAAGGCTGTCCTACCATCTATGGGAATGAGGTATGGAACGTGGTCTTCTCTGGCCTGGGGATATGTTTTAGCTTTTCGCTATAAGAGACATTGCTTTGTCAGCTACTAGAGTTGAGCCCCTACAAGGCTAGCGGTTTATATTAGGCAGACTGCCGAGCAAGCGGTACATTAGAATTTGCAGTTAGAGCAGTTACAGCATGCAGCACACAGTTTAGCAACGCTTTGGGGCGTATACTAAACAGATTTCACTGCATTTATCTCGCTACACAACAACACGATAACATGAGGGAAAGCGTGCAGATGTTGTCGTTCTTGCATTTATAAAAGCATCTGGCGTAGTACGTCGCAAAGAAAATCGCAGAAATTAACGGTAGTCGAATTAACAAAACTTCTCCTTTGCAAGTGCTTTTCGTCATTGGTCAGTGAGCATTATTAATGATGTCCAGCATCAGGATTGGCTGAAATATTGTCTTACGAACGTTTTTAGTGTAAGATGTTTTCGTGTTCACCGCTCTCTGTTGCGTTAAAGTGTCGCGATTGCATCACGCCCACCATTAGACAGCGTTAAATCAACGAAAGAATCGGTATCATGTTCCTGATGATCGCCAGTATCTGTACTCAATTTTCTCGTTGGCAGTATGTCGTATCACGCTCCATAACATAATCGATATGGGAATTAAGTTTCTCATTAGCAGTATTTTTCTTAGCACTTTACGATCAATTCGGTTCGCCGGGCACAAAACGAGCATAATCACTAAACGCTTTGGGACAACGCTTCCAAGCGCTTCCAAACCTGCCGTGCTCGGGACAGACTACGAGGCCCGTTACTGATATTATCGTTTTTGGCGATATAGGCGATATAGAGTGCACCTATTGGCTGCTTGAAATAAAAGCGAGGGAGTATCCTCCTCCGTCTCTGGACGCGCAAGGTCCTATGCGTCAAGTTAATGCGCCACACTGTCGCCTAAAGCGACAATCTCACAACGCGGCCCACACACGCGCTCACACTTCCCAGCAAATATGACAATCCTACGCATAGGCATCTCGACCATACAAAAAAGGTAACACACTTTCTCTTTTTGTTTTTCATATCTCAAGGTACGACCTGATACCAGCACCGGACAGTCTGTGGGGAGTACGAAAGGAGGACGGCAACTGGACGGGACTTATTGGCATGGTCCACCGTGATGTGATTATATTGCTACGTCATAAGAGCTCAAGTTCCTTTATTGTTTTTGCTTTTAAACAGCGGAGCTGTTATAGTCGTAAAACCGTACGGCACTCCGTACGCAGAAAGGAAAAGCTCTGTGGGGACTACGAAAGGAGGACGGCAACTGGACGGGACTTATTGGCATGGTCCAGCGTGATGTGATTATATTGCTACGTCATAAGAGCTCAAGTTCCTTTATTGTTTTTGCTTTTAAACAGCGGAGCTGTTATAGTCGTAAAACCGTACGGCACTCCGTACGCAGAAAGGAAAAGCTCTGTGGGGACTACGAAAGGAGGACGGCAACTGGACGGGACTTATTGGCATGGTACAGCGTGATGTGATTACATTGCTACGTCATAAGAGCTCAAGTTCCTTTATTGTTTTTGCTTTTAAACAGCGGAGCTGTTATAGCCGTAAAACCGTACGGCACTCCGTACGCAGAAAGGAAAAGCACACGAGCCCGCCTTGATGCACTACTCACATCACTGGTACATGATATAGACCATGTGAAGGGCATTGTAGAAACAGGTAAAGAAAGGACAAAAATGAACAGCAATGAATGTCACTAAATAAATACACTAAATAAATAAGGCCGTGTTACGCAGAAGGGATAAGTGAATCCGCTTTTGCCCTTGACCGACTACACACACTGCTACGCGATTGCGATTACGCGAAGGACGACGCAGAAAGAGATAACGAAAGTACGAAAGAAAAGAGAACGAAATAAAGAAGGAAGGAAAGAAATCAATGAAAGAAAAGTCCCGGCTTGCACAGAAGGAAAAGGCGGACCCACGTTTGCCATCAACGCGCGACCCACATCCTTGTCTTGAACGCGCTGTCACACGATAGTGGTAATGATAATGCGCCATGTTTAGTTGTAGTGCATTTGACACTCTCGCCCTGGCTTTTCTGTTTATGCAGATTACACAAGCGTGGGCACTGGCTTTACTTTATTCGCTGATGCTTTTGAAGTATACGGTTCGATACTGGTGTAAAAGTAAAAAAGGGGATAAGCAAACGACCCCACACGCGTTCACTCGCAATGGCGGCGTGATCGCCCACGCCCGCCAGGCAGGTCCATATTTCTCAAGAGCCTGGAGCTACTAAGGACAGTGCCCCTTGCTAGTTTTCCCTACACCCATCGTCGCTTGCCAGAATTGATATTGATGACAGGCATGGGAACTGATATTGGTTTTCCTTTGGTGCTGCGGGCGAACAGGTGGTTCTATAATTTCGCCTGGATCACCGAAAGCTTCGAGTACTTCTTTATCTTGTTCTAGTGCGACAGGAACCATAAAGTAGTGCTCTTTGGCTTGCTCTCTTAGTTTCGACGTGCATCCCATGCACGCCAGCAAAATGTGGAAAAAAAATAAAATAAAGGAACTGCCCGAAATGAGCGCACGCGCGCTTTTTAACAAGAAAATGCGAGGCCTTCGGTGTTGGTGGGTCGAGGTTGACTGCAACAACCAGATGAAGTGCTGGAAGGAGTTTGCTTCCTCCGCTTGGCCTTTTGAGCGATGAATGTGGAGAAGAATGTTGAGAACATAAGCCTTGAGACATAAAAAAAAGCCCCTGTGCCGAAGCTTATGCGCTACAAGGTGTCAAAAAAAGAACTCGAGGGTGATTGCGAAAAGTCTGTTAGATGTCGGCACAGATGAAAAAGACACCGTTGCGAGTTCTGCGACGCGTGGTATTAAAAAGTAAATGTAAGCAATCTTTTATATCAAAGCAAAAAAAAAACAGAGGGCGTAATTTTCTAACGACTGACAGAAAAAGCCTTTTTCGACACCGACCGGCACGTTGTTATTGCTAAAACGCTCTTGCGCTTCTTCCACGGCCGATATGTTATGATGAGCAACGTGGTTTAGGTGCAGACGGCCGTGTTGCCAAAGTGTAATGGAAAAGTTAAGGCAGCATGCGTCACAACAGATGCTAGTTTCCAGAAAACGTGTAGCAGGACTTACTATATTCCTTTCTGCTCTAAGTGCAAGAAAACTGACGTAGTGATTAGAGAGTAATAGCTAAGCGGCTCAGCGGGCCAGCGGGCCCAGCGAACGAGCGGAGACGCCAACTGCGCATGCGCGGCACGCTCGGACAGCCAGCGCATTTACGGAGCGAGCCGCTCGCCCGCTCATTTCGTCTCTTCAGCGGAGCGTGCGCAGCGGGCCAGCGTGCGAGCGTATTGCAAGATGGCAGCCCCCAACACAAGCGGCGGCGGCATGTCGTCATGTCATGTAGCAAAAACGAAGATGTTTTCCCACATAACACCTGTGATCTAATGAAAAATTACTTTTGCGATATAATTTTCGCAGTAACTTCAATTTATTCGACAGATAAAAACCTCTGCTCGATCGACAGTAACTCCAACATTGTTCAACAGGTGGCGCAGCGGTAAGTTCCGCTGAAAGAAGCGGGGCTTCGCTCAGCTATTACTCTTCTCTTCATCATGCGGTCCGCTGTCCCCTCCGCTCCATCGCTGGGCCCGCTGGCCCGCTGAGCCGCTCAACTATTACTCCCTATTACCTAGAGCACAAGTAGCAAAAGCATCGCCATAACGTCTCACCTTTATTTTCCTTTTTTTTCTTGCTTTATTAACAAAAAGGGTAGTCTTGACTGTGCTGTCTTTCACTGTTGTACCCGCGCTTGAAGGTCATTGCATTACAGCAGAGCGTGTAAATTAAGCTGGCAACTATGGCTACATATTAGATAGTGAAATGGGAAAACCTGGTCAAGCTTGTTCCTTTCTAAGAATGGTTTCGACAGTGGAAATGACTGTACTAGATTGTACATACTTTGATGAATCGCAAACCTACTCCTGTACAGGACATTTCCCAGTTCTCGCAGAACACAGTAGCATCGCCTGCGCAATGACTTCACACGTACAGTCAGACAAAAAAGTAAGCGGACCGCGGCTTAAGCGTGCCAAGCGGGTCCAGGACCACAATGCCGCGCTACAGTCTCGCTCCGCTCACTCATGCCGAGTTCTGCGACAGACATCAAACTTCGCCCTCATGTGAAACTTGGACCTCGTCGTGTATCCCACAGTCGCTGCGGCCACCTAAGACGTGGTCCGCTTACTTTTTTTTCCTTCGCCAATGCATGCCTTCTTCCTTCGCATGGAACTCGGTGTAATTTATCTTCTTTCTCTTGCCGCTCGTAGGAAGCTGACGTGGCTCTGTCTTTGTTAGACCCGAGCGACGAAGCCGAGAAAGTGGCACAGGGGTCGCAGGTCTTCCTGCCCATAGAGCTGGTCATTCTGGCGGGTCGCCTCAGCAGGAGCAACGGCAGCGTGCTAGACACGGCTCGTATATTCAGCTGGCAGGCATGCAGTGCTTTATTGTTGTTGTTTTCATGTTTAGAGAGACATAGGGAAATTGTAGGTGGCGCAGTGGGGGTTATTGACTACTTGTTGGGTTCAGAGTAGGATCCCGTTGAAACGATGGCCTCACTCCACATCGTACGTTTTCTCCGAGCGCTCGATCTGCTTATCAGTCTCCAATCAATCAATCAATCAATCAATCAATCAATCAATCAATCAATCAATCAATCAATCAATCAATTAGTAAAATAGTTATTTCGAACGAGCATTCCGCGCTCTTCTTGTTCCGTGGGTTAGCGCCTCGTCAGCAAGTTATCGAAATCGCCTTAGAGTAAAGCACCTAGCTGACCGTTCTTGAATTAAACGGAGCACTCGAACGGACGAGAGGGAGACATGCCCCGCCATCGAAGCGCTGGCCACAACGGCAGACACGCCTAGTTTCATAAGCCAACGCTCGAAAAATTGATTGATTTTTAGGATTTTTTGCGTCCCAAAACCACGATATGATCATGAGGGACACCGTAGCGAAAGGCTCCGAAAATTCTGGCCATCTGGAGTTCTTTAACCCGGACTGACATTTCAGAGTACGCGGGCCTTAACATTTCGCGTCCGTCTAAATGTAGCCACCAGGGCCGGGATTCAATCCCGCGACTTTCGAATCCGCAGCCGAGTGCCACAGCCACTCGACCACAGTGGCGGGCAACATCTTAAGAACAAAACAAAACTAAATCAAACCGTAGTCTCGTTCTTCGCGTGAGCACAAACGTGCTGCAGGTCAGGAGCTGTGAAAACTCAACAGGCCAGATACGGTCGGAAGCCTCTCCAACAAAATAACCTCGATAACGAACGATTCCATACGCCTCGACCATGTATCAAGCGACGTTACGGTTCGCGACATTTACAAGGAAGTGACCGAGCATAACGAAGTATTCTGAAGGTCCCTATGCAGACCAGCATATACGCGTTCGACTGTATGACACTTCTTTCAGGTGTGGTCTTGTATGCTCGGGGCTGTTCTCGTCTCGTCCCTCGTCATCTCTTTGGCCAAACATGACTACAGATTGTGGAAGGGCAACGCCAACAACAAGCGTCGGTGGGTGTACGATTTCTGCGAAACCGTCTGGGAGCTCATCGCAAACATCCTGTGCGAAGGTAAAAAAAAAGGCATCTCTCTCAGCTACTGGGGTCTGCACTTCGATTATGTCTGCCATATTGTGGATCACGTTGTTCGATAGCTTGATATATTACTTTTCTTCATCGCACTAGCACCTAGGGACATCATCTTTGCTGCTCTGAACCTCGGATTCACCTACGTATGATGTTTGTTAATAAAAAAATAAGAGAACTCTAGAAGATTAAGTTCATATAAACATCATGTTTAGAGCTTTATGGGGTAGATGTGATATCAGAGCATAAGTTTAGTATACAGAAACGTGTCACGTATCCTTTAGAGCAATTAATGAAAGTAGAATAAATAAAGGTAGGTGTGCACCGCGTCGGATGTGCGGGTATGAGCCACACGTAAATAAATAAATAAATAAATAAATAAATAAATAAATAAATAAATAAATAAATTGTCGTTCACACACGCACTGGATGTACGGGTATGAGCAATTCCAGCTAAAGTTTAGGTTACCTTTAGCTGGAATTCAGTCAAACAAACGGCCGCCTGGATAAACCAAAAGTGTACAAAGCGCTGGAGTCTATTGGCATTCGACGAACCTAAACTGAATATTAAGATTGCCTTTACATTTTTTTCTTTTCTCTCTCCCTCTTTTCATTTGCTGATTGATTGATTTGTGGGGTTTAACGTCCCAAAACCAGCTCTGATTATGAGAGATGCCGTAGTGGAGGTCTCCGGAAATTTCGACCACCTGGGGTTCTTTAACGTGCACCGACGTCGCACAGCACACGGGCCCCAACATTTCGCCTCTATCGAAATGCAGCCGCCGCGGCCAGGATTCGATCCCGCGACCTTCGGATCTGCAGCCGAGTGCCATAACCGCTAGACCACCGTGGCGGGGTTCTTCTGCGGCTGAAAGCAAAATCGCGTTGAACTCGGTGTCGTCGCAGTTAACTCATTTGACAAAGTGAACCTCTACGTAACAGCAAGAAAACGTGAAAGGAAGTTAACTCATCGACGTTGTTTCGTGCATCTTACTGTCAGAAATACCAAAGCGTGTTCTTCGAGCTATACATACTCCCGCATCTCTCTATCAGAGATTATACCGGTGTTAGAAAATAAAAGGAGGTTCGAGGGAGCAGGCTCAAAGAGGCAAGTCAGAGACGCCTCCGAGGGCAGCAAGGAAGAGACGCGGACGCAACCAGGCACAGCACACAAACACACGCGGAGACAAAAACGAAGTTAAAGAGGAGCACATACAAAGCCAACAATAATATATACAGAATATATATAGCGTCCCTACAGCAAGAGTTGCAAAATAAGTTCAAACGCTAAGGCTCACGCGTTCTGGCTCGCCGACGGCGTCGGCACAGCGTCCGTCGAATGTCCTTGAGAAGTGCGAGGCAGGCACCAGGAGTGCTGTGGACGAAGGGTCGACGAAGACTCCCACACGTCTGCTGGGCGTCCGGAGCAGGAGACGTGTCGTTCTCGAGGTCCCTCGGGCGTTGGCGCTCGACTGGGTCCCTCCGGCAAATGCTGGCCTCCCGGCCGTTGACGCCCGACCAGGACAGCGCGTCTTCTCTGCTCCGATGTCTTCGCTCGTCTCCCCTGGCAGACGTGGCTCCCTCTTCTTTATGATTTTTTTCCGTTCACGCGCTCCACGGGCACGTGCGGCATGGCGTTCAAAAAAAAAAAAAAAAAAAAAACGGCCCATCGGGTCGACTCGTGCTTGCGCGTTTCTCTCGCCTTTTCGTTGTCGTCGACGCCGCGATGAGGCACTTCACCACAACCGGCTATGTGTGCGCTTCTTTCGGTTCTTTTAAGCAAGGACGATTTAAGAAACGGAAAGTACGGTTCTCGAATGGGAAGGTACCTCATTTTCGCGCCATACCTTCCCACATTTTCAAAGAATAAAGAACAGTGTTTATGTAGCAGTCTTATGGACACTCGGCGAGAGTTTTCACCGTGGTGGTAAGTGGACTGGACCGTTTACGTTAGATACTGTAATCGCTACTGAGAGAGACACGATGCACAGGATAATAGTCTACAGGCTATATACAGTACAGAATGTAGGTTTTGCTAGCTTATGAAACATGCGTACATGATTGTGAGGCTTCAAGTTCTGTGCTTGCACATCACAGGCCGGGGGTCATCCGTGGTGACATTAGTGGCCCTGAAGGAAGGAAGGAAGGAAGGAAGGAAGAAAGGAAATAGTAGAGAGGGAAAGGGAGGGAGGTTAACCAGCGTAGGACAACCGGTATGCTACCCTGCACGAGGGGAAGGGGACGGGGGAGATTGAAAGGTGAAAGGAAAGAGGAAGAGAGAGAGAGAGGGTGCACATATAGCACATTGTCAGAGTCAGTGGCACCTGCATGGTATGTGACATCACTGTTAGAGTCGCTTCTGCAAGTCTGTCGTCTTTAAAAGATTCAGTAGTGCCTTTGTCGCCTTCAGCTGCGATGGCTTATGTGGTCGACATTCCAGAAGGCATCGGCCATTCTGGAATGGTCTATGCCATTATGAAATTTACAGGAGTACATATAGCCTTGCCCACATTTGCTGGTGTTTCACGCTTATTGTGCGGTCTGTGTGCCACCGTCTCCCCAAGTCACCTGCATTAATTGCACTGCAACGAAAACTGCAAAAATCAAAGTTTTGCCACACGTTGCAGCCTCTGCCGTAACACCTACAAGTGGTCCAGCCCGGATCGTGACGGGCGCTTTCTGGGTTCTGGTGATCGTGATGAGCACGTCGTTCGCGGGACAGATGAAGGCCAGCATGATGGTTAAAAAGGAGACCGACCGAGTGGATTCTGTACGGGACATCGCGAGGAGGCCATCGTTGAAGCCGTATTTGCCGCAGGGAAGCTCAATCGTCACTTACATAAGGGTGAGAGATGGCTAGAGAACGACAGTTCCATTAGTGAGCGCCGCGCTGCAGCTCTTACTGCCAATACTGAAAGGTCATATTTTGCTGAGCTGCTATATGTGCTGTACCTTGCTTACGTTTTTTGGGGTTGTTCATAGCGAACGACGAGAAAATGTGCCGTTTTCTCTGATCTCTGTTCCACAATGCCTAAGGAATATCGATTTTTTTTTCGCTGTATAACTCCCTTAGGATGATTCGATTTGTTTAGAAGTATCTATGCAGTTTCTTTGTGTTCTTGAAAGTGAAGGAGTACCGCCAGCGTCTATTCTTGGCACTTGCCATCTGTGCAAATTTACGCACGTCGAAGAGCCGGTAAAATTTGATTCCTAGACGGCAGAGTGTGCAGCCCTGTCGAAACTATTCTTCTGTATTCTTTGATGCATCGCAGAGATATGACTGTCGTAAGCACTAGACAGGCGATTTGACTTACCTCCAGAAACACGCAGAGAAAGAAGACAACGTTGTACGTACGTGTCTGTCAGGCTGATACTGAAGGCACAGGCAGCTGTCTCGTTCGAGCTACAATAAAGAAACGTATAAGCAAGTATGGTTGAACTAAGTGGGTCGAAGTGCAAGAAGGCGCTGGAGTCCAGAAGCGTTTAGACATTTCCGCTAAAGTAAGAGAGGGAGAGAACAGCTTCTTTCTGAGTGTAGTTGAAACTGACGGAAATATCCGTCCCTTGGGTCACTTGGAGTAAAAAAAAGATAGAAGTTCACGAGACGATGCAATCTTACACTCGTAAAAAGACAGCGGACAAGCATGTATAGTCTGTACAAGAATATTAGTCGTCATCAGGGAACTCGTCCTCGGGCTGACGAAGACAAGTGCCGTTGCCCAAGCGTTCCTTCAAGCAAAATTCTTCGTTCGACGACTTTTCGTCACTTGAGTCACTTGAAGTGATGGAAACACAGAATATTAGTCGTCATCAGGGAACTCGTCCTCGGGCTGACGAAGACAAGTGCCGTTGCCCAAGCGTTTCCTTCAAGCAAAATTCTTCGTTCGACGACTTCTCGTCACTTGAGTCACTTGAAGTGATGGAAAAATCCTTGAACAAGCAGTGTCGCTAAAGCTAACGTTTTGACAAGTGAATTCGTCTTTGTCAGAAGCTTTCGAACCAGTCTTCTACAGGTCCGCTTGACTAAGGGCTTGCTTCAATGACATGGCGCACTCGATCCCTTTTTCTTTCGTCACTTCAGGCCTCGGTCTTTCCCTGAACCGACATGTGCTTGTTTAAGTCTCTTGAGCCACTTGCGGCTACATTGGAGAGTTATCGAGGAGAAAGGGTGGGATCGACTGATTCGTGTTACCATCAGTTTAGAGATTTTGTTTGCAATGTTTGTGCTGTGGTTAGGTCATGCTGTGGTTGGCCGATTTCAGGATTCTCAAGAGCCTTCGTACCAGCGCGTGTGGCGCATGGCACAGCGTCACGCGTCCGTGCTGCCGATTAAACACATCGTGACCCCTAAGGCAATGCGAGAGGCCATGCGTTCCGAAGCGGTGATGATCGCAAGCCGGGCCTCGCACTCCGTGGAAGGGGAGAAAGCGTGCACGGCCAACGACACGCGGGGCGAACTGTACGTGGGAAGGACACCCTTTTACACGTTCAACTCGGTGCTGTACCTCAACAGGCGCCTCGAGCCATGGTTGCGAGAGGGCATCAGCAACAGGTACGACAAGTGGTGCTGCACGCTATCGAAATTGATTTGTACGTAGTTTGAGATGAGTTAGCTAAGCCTCTATGTATAAGTCAATTCATAACAGGCGTGGGCTGTCGTTTCTCGTCCTTGGGACATTCCGACCTCTTATTATAAGTGTGCCTTATTGTTGTATCTTACTTAAGCAGGCTTTGCATGGTAGCCACGGGCCGTGGAATGAACATTCAGGTTCCTAAGAACACCAAGAAAAGTTCTAAAATACAGTGTTATTGAGAAAATGAAACCAGGATTTCAAAGTACTTTCATATGGTGTGCTTACTTTTCTTAAAGCAAATAAAGGTTGACAAGGCTAGAAATAACGTAATGTTTCAGCACTGCCATAGGACGAGCACAGTGAGGAGTAAGCAAGTACAGATCTAGACAGAGCGAAATTCAATGTCAGTATACTACAACACCAGCTTCTCTGATGCATTCATGTGCGCGACAAATTTCACCGTGACAGGGAAACAGAAGGTGGCGCTGGCAGTTTAGAAACTTTGCCAAGGTTATGCATTCTAGCTACCGCCTGTGTATTCAAACTGCCAGCACTTCGTTCTTCGTTCGCAGGATACTCAGACTGCTAGAGGCTGGCGTCATCCAGAAATGGTGGCGGGAGTCGGCGGGCCAGTGGGAAGGGTGTGGCCAAGCAGACAGCGGCGACACCCTCTCCTTCGAAAACTTTCAAGGCATATTCGCGCTCTGCGCCGGGGTGCTTTGCCTCGCTGCTACGTGCCTGCTGCTGGAATGCGCTGTGGCAGCCGCTTGCAAGACTAGACGCTAGCGAGTTTTAAATACCTGGAGTACATAAGCCGACGACGACAACAACAACAACAACAACATAGTGTTTGCCCCTATTCCAGCTTAAATCTCATTTCACATCGTTACACTACGTATTGCTTAGTATCGTTAACACTACAGATCTGTGATGCTGAAGGCCTCTCTCTATACACCTCTTAGAATCTATAGTTCTCTTACGCTGACACATTCTCGAGTTAACATAGCAGTGCCAGGACACACGGCCCTATGGCTAGGGCAGAAATAACAAAAAAATGCAATGAAGTGGTTTACGCTTGCGGTAACGCCGCCTTTATATAGAGAGAAAGAGAGACAAGGGAAGGAAAAGGCAGGGATGTTAACCAGACGCGCGTCCGCTTTGCTACCCTACATTGGGGGAAGGGGGAATAGGGGGTACAGAGAGATAGAGGCGAGAAATAGAAGTGTACCGCCCCATCCGAGAGTGCACATTGTCACAAGGGTCTTTGGCTGTTGTCAGCAGTGTAGATTCTGGCCTTGAGGCATGTATCCCAGGCATGGCGTCGAACATCAGATGAGGAACGCATGTGAGGTTTACGTAAGGCATAAGCCGCACGTTGAACAGTCCACCGAACGTTGTAGCAGAAAACCTCGCCGTGCATTAGTTTTTTGAAGGTATTCTTATCCAATAGTTCAATTGAAGTGGTAGGTCAGAATGACACGGCCATTACATGATTGTGGACAAAGGCGTACACACGTGGCACCGTACTTACAACAACCTTGTGAGCTAGGACTGTTTGTAAGAAAACGTTCAAGCGAACACTGATGCCGGACATATTACTGGGGGCGGATGGCAGCCAATGGCAGCCATTGTGTAAAACCTGAATCGTTCTTACAGTCCCACGTACCGCGTGCATACATCAAGCGATTAAAATTGTGCTCCATAATCATCATTGACAATTCCAAAACAGAAAGAATTTGTATTTCTATTAGTCAATTTTTTTGTGACATCGTATTTTGCCTCTAAGTAACTATTATCGTACAATGAGAAAACCCTGCACTGCTTCTTTGTATGCATGTTTACAATTAATCATCTTGTTGTGGTCTGCGTCATCGTAACCATTATTACGCAATTTGAAACATTTTACCACTTCTTTATATTTATAATCGTTTTTTTTTTTTCGATTACCACTCTGCTCTGCAATGTCTGTCAATTCTGTGTGTATTGCGAATAAATGGCAAAGAGCTCACACGACCGTGCTGAGTTATAGCTCGTTCGTGCAATATCCACTGAGGTCGTGCTATAGCTCAGCTGATATTCCGTTGTTATGCACGACATTAGACTTACATGGATACCATTTCAGGTTATACGGCGTCTTGATTCAGACATGAGAGAACATGGGAACTCGGGAGCGACGTCCCTCATGGCCAACCTTTGCCATTGGAAGTAAAAGCCCCACGATAAATATTAACTATAATGTGCAGCGTCCAATCGCCTGATCCAGGAACATTATTTCGAAAGACAACATGGCTCACATTAACATAAAAACCATACGCTAAAATTGTTCGTAAGAGTAATCTGACTATAGACATTAGTACATAATACGCGAAGCCATGGGCATTTAAGAACGAAAATTCGATCGGAGAAAAAGAAAGTGTTGTTGCAGTTCGTTGTACTGATGACAGGAGTATTCCATGAGACCACACCCCCCCCCCCTCCCCCCCTCCCGCTCCTCCCAATTCGGCAATTACCGATTAAGAGGTCACTAGCAAGCTCCGCATGTATGCATGTTTTGTAAGTTGCACGAATTAATGGTCTGGCTGAGTGTATCGTGTCCCGACATGCATACACTATAATTTATGTTTGTACATGCAAATGACCATTGTTGTAGCAGCATCCTGTTCAAGAAGTGCGTAGTGGTTGGCCCGCCAGGCCGAGCAGGCATTCATCAGCATTCATACAGGAACTGAATCTTCGTTATCGCGGTATTAACATTGCAAGAACATACCGTGAAAACGAGCCAACATCTGATACCTGCAGCGCTACATCGAGCCGTGCAGTTGATCGCAATCGCAGGACCGGCGATATGCTGCTAGAAATACTACGGTCAGTATTGGTGTAAGGCGTACACATGTTGGGGAGCGAATCGTATTATTTCCTAATTGGCATACACACGAGAGCGAATCAACTATGCAAAAGAGCAAACGCATATTCTGTCGGGGGCTGCAGTTGATGCGCGCAGTATGCCGAACGGGTGCGCATTCGCTAGCTGACCTGACGGCGTTTCGGTACAGAAGCTCGTGGACGACAATTTACGAAGTTGGTGGTAAGCTTGCTCCCAATGGATGTGGATCGCTTGCTTCGAGTAAGCAGTTTCAATGTAAGTACTTATTATAAGTTTTTTAAAAAAAGAAAATTTGTTCCCTTATTCCGCTATAACTGTGTATAATAGAAAACGAGATGTTCTGCCGATTACTATCGATACATGCTCCCTATCCTGTTCTCTCGTCCTGATTCTCATTCGCTCTCTCGAACATCTTAATTTGAAAGGATGCGAGACTTTCTTTAGTGCCGAAATCAGGAGTAACAAGGAATATTGAAGTTAATGAAAACCGATGTCTTTTCATCGAGTTCATGTTCGCTGAACTGAAAAACGACATTTATGGTACTTTATCACAGTATTAAAAGCACACACTTTTGAGAAAGAGCTTTTGGTAAGCTAGAAGACGCAAGAAAAAAAAGTACAGGTCGTAACGCCACTCTGAGGTTCTCGCACTAATACGCATGACGCCGCAAACAGCGTCTGCTAAGTCTTACGCAATTATTTATTGATAAGAATGATACTCATTGTGCTAAAGGGAAGCCACGGATACAACACAGCATGTTTTAGAATATTTGATTGAGCCACTGTGGCGGGAAAACGAAAAAAAAAAAGAAGATTGGGGGGGGGGGGGGGGGGAATGGGACTTGTGACGCCGGAAGCCCCAACTTCCGGCGAAAATATAATGAAAGAAAAGAAAGCTATGATTGATTTTCACTGCTAATATCGAACATAAAATGGCGGAATGGACCACAGTATATTGTCGCGAAGCGTCTAAATCCCTTCACTGTGCGTCTAAATGCTTTCACACTATATTGAAACAGTGAAGTGTCTAAGTCATTTCACTGCTTCAATATAGTGCCCCTTTAAATACAAGAGATTCAGCATGACATATACGCATGCTTCGACTAAGAACACTACTGCGCGGACTGAACTATAAAGCACGGTGCGGCAGAGTCTTCCTCAAGGGCTCAGACCGATGAAATTCAACCTGAATCAATAATTTTAACGTCATCGTGCCAGCCACGAAGCTATAGCATCGAATCTGGAATGTTCCCTCCCTGAAGTGAAATGCTTCACCGATAATATCTACTGGAGCACCTCATTGATTCAAGAGGCTGTGCTTGCGACGCGCATTTCGGGGATGCAAATAGAAGTAAATGCGCATCACCCGTATTCAAACATGACTCTTGAGATGAGAACGTTTGCGAGAGGAAATGCAAACCGACCCCGCCGTTTGACGTAAACATACCAGCGAAGGGAGCCAGCCAGAGGTGTAAGCTCTTTGAAAAATAAAAGGGTGTGGATTTGGCCCGAGAACAATCCAACCATTAAGAAGCAGCGGTAATTAGAAAGTTCTCAGAAGAAAGGTTCCTCGCACAACGCCGCTAAACTTTTTCCGGAAGTCGAAACTGCGCACTAATGTATTCATGCGACGCAGCGAATGTTTACAGGATACACATAGTGGAATACTACGTGCATGTTCGATGCCGTTCCATCAGGTTCTCCTTGTTTCGCTACCGCGAGACTTTCGCTTTCCTACGCAGTATGCTCCGTACCACGTCATCACCGAAGAAGGATTCAACGTACCTGTCAAGGGTATATGCGGAGAAATTCTTTCGGCTATAACAAGGTCGCTGAAGACAAAGTAAGTGCCCTGAATTGTACACAACCCATTTAAGTTGTTGTGCTGAGACTGCAGAGAAAATAACAAAACAAAAAGCAACCATAGTTAGGTCTGCCATAAACAACGCCGCTTTTCTTCCTTCTTCGTTGGAACATGCACTGCGATGTATCTCCGACGCTGTCGGCTTAGGCTATACAACATATATACGCATGAAAACATGCTATGAAGCGCGCTAGACACCAGACAAACGGTGAAAAGGCAGTCATTGCAGCAAACTTGATCACTATATAGCAGATAAGTCGCCTAATTAGCTCATTGCGGTTACTGCATGGCCTGCTAGAGAGACCATGACAGCAACGCGGCGCACGTTAGCGCTTTCTATACCCATTTTAGTTTTCCTGCTTCATTCATCTCTCTTCCTGTCATTGAAAATTCTTTTTCCGGTTTGTCAAGCGGTGCAGAAAACGGGCTTCCTTGTTATCGAACCCGCTATCTTTCCCCATTTTTTCTTTCTTTTCGTCTGAGGCGCTCCCAGTTCACACTATAATGTTGCCGCTAACATACAAAATATTGGACACGGTGGCAACAATTTCTTCCACAGCATATGTCTTGTTAGCCTATGGCACTTTCAATTATGGGAAATCCGTATGGATTTCCTTTTAGCTTTGTGCTACAAACAGGTAAATACCAATATTTTATTTCATATGTCATATCCGCGACAAATAAAAAAAAGAACAATAGCAAACATGAAAGCTTTAGAAAAGTGCATTTCTTTTCACCAAAGTGTTCGTTTGCAGAAAAAAGAAGAATGTCCTAAATTGTACTTACTGTGCCGAAAAATGCATCGTTCCGTACTCTCTTCCTTCCAGCTACACCATAACATTCCCGTTGGACTCCTTCTGGGGACTGCTGAAGCCGGATGGAAACTGGACCGGAGTGCTCGGAATGCTGCAACGTGATGTCAGGCGACTGAGCGGCATTCTGTCAATGCCTCGTCTCTTTCGATTTGAAATACCTAATGATCTAACTCTGCTTAAACAAATACTTTAACGCGGGCAGAAATTCCGGACATAAAAGATTGCAGCTCTCTGTCTTAGAGCACAAAACGAACACGTCATATTTCTCTTTTTCTAAGAGACGCATTCACGCTGTCAATTGATCAGCCTCGGCTTCAGAACATGAGAGAATACCTCCCCGCTCTTTACAGCTAAGCTCGACTCGGACAGCAGCTCAAATTATCTAACATTTGTATCTTGTTTCCTAATACGCTATTCGGTTAAATGCAATACGCTCCTTCCCCTTCCAACGGCCGGTCAACATTCGGCAGGAGAGATGTGTTTTCATGCGGCTGATGCGACCACGTTTTCGCCTAAATTAAATGACACACTTGAAAGGACCTCGACGGTGGAAGACATGGGCTAGAAGGACGAGTGGTACGAGCGCTACCTTATAACTCGATCACTTAACGTGGTTAAATGCATATAACCGACTAGGACAAAAAGCCGAATAGCTTTTGGATAATACGACTGAAGAAGTGGGCTTTCGCCTGAGCTCCTTAACCTTATAGCGTTATGTTCCAGCGCACTATCTCAAATAGCATTGCAACGAACCAGTAACGACGTATTATTTGTCCATAGCCGCACAGATTCAGCAGAAAAAGTTCAGCGCAAACTCACGCTCTATTTAAATGTTTCTGAATGGATGTCGTGCTGCGTCCAGTGATATTGCTTCGGTATTTTCCCTCGCAGTGTCGCGAACCTTCTTTATTAAATTCATCACCGTTTAAGCCCATTTTCATATGTGTTGGAAGCTTCATTAGGATAGTGAAATTTTTGGATGATGCGTCTAACTTTCCGATTCCTCAAAAGATTACATCAACGAGATTCCACTGTATAATGACTTATTTTATCGAGGAGCTTTTAAAGGCCCAGTAAGGGAAATCACTAAAGCTATGCATGGACGAAAAACAAAAAACAAAAACAAAAACAAACTTACAGATTTCACGCATCATGGGAATCGATGTCACGAGCAGCAGCCAGCGAGGAAATTGCAACTATACGCAACTGCTTGTTGCCATTGGCCGACCACGCTGACTAATAGCATGCCCCGTGCCACGATTGTTTGTAATTCTAATGATGAATTTCTCGTACACCAACGTCATAATTATATCGTGTTTCTTCGCAGGAGGCCGATCTGGCACTGTCTGTGATAAATCCGACGAGTGAAAAGAAGGATGTTGCTGTCGAGTCGGAGACGATTCTGCCCATCGAGATCATGATTCTCGCTGGCCGCCAATCTCGCCATGAGAGCAACATACTCGGCATCATACAGATCTTCCCTTGGGAGGTGAGAGGGCAATGGTGTAACGAGTACTTCTCCAATATCTGACAACAACCCACCGCTCCAGAATATGAAAACATTGAGCTATAGTTAGTGCCACATATCTTGAAAGCGGAGCGCAGAAGTGTAAAAAAAAAAAAAAAAAACGTGAACAGAGGAAAGACGCTCACTCAAGTTGTTGTCGTGCCTTCTTTCTTATAAGACACAAAATGACTCCTCTTCAACGTGAAAAAAACATTTTAAAATAATTGTTACATTATGCACATATGAACATAGCGTCAAAAGTACACGCGTATATTTTAAAACCTGTATAGGCCTACATGCTCAATACGGGTCTTTCTACTGTTTGCGGAGTCCACAAGTTCTCCTTTCATAGACAATATTGAGCTCTATTCCTGGTAGACATGTCTTTCTTCGCACATAGGCTCATATCTTTACTGCTGCACCTTTCACTCATGCCTAACTAACTGTTGGACAAGAAACAATCGAAATGCACACCGTAATTAGGGAAATGCGAAATATTTTGTGTCGCACACGTTGACACTTGGCAGCAAGAAATTCGTAATGAGTGTGGCAGAAATGAGAGGTCGCTATTGTATGCTTGTTATGCGTAGGCAGCGATGAAATGGAAGGCAAAAAGAAGCTGGGCAGCTAGACAGAAGCGCCTGTATAAACCAGGTAATGCAAACTGCTCTAAAGGTACCTAAATGTTAAATACCAGTGTAGTTAAGTTGATAAATTATTCTTCAGGATCACTGCTGCAGTTAATTTGGCAGTTTTGCGTTAAATATTAGGAAATGAAATGAAGGTTACATTTTGATGTTTTTCAAGTTTTGCGCGGAAACTAGCAGCGCATTAGATCACGAACCATATTTATTTTCTTTACTATTTTCGCTACATTGCTCAAGCAGTTCTTCTGAAACACGCCATCTTAAGTCCCTCGATTGTTTGGAATACAACGCATATATTTTTTCACTGATACCTATGTAGACATAGCACACACTATCGAAAATTCATAACTTCACGAGTAATAGTGCGCGGACCTCAGAGAGGCGTCGCCTCCCTTTTCTCCTTGCGCGTTTTCAAGCATATAAAGTGTCTTCTCGTCGCAAGACTGGTGGTTTTGATATTTTGAATAGGTAATGTAGCAGTACGAGAGTACCAGTACGAAAGGAAGCTTTATTTTATTTTATTTTGGTCGCCTTTAGTGTCCCTTTAAGCTTGTGTGTGGACGCGTTTCGTATTGCGGAGTACGTGAATATCAAACTCGTTCAAACTTCAATCAAAGTCCGCACTCTTGAAATGGAATACTGCGACTGTGGGTACTCCCGAAAACGCGGCGCAATGTCAGAAAATGCTTTAAGTGTTCGTTCCGAGATCGTATATAGCTTGGCTGCCAATGGTTTCCGGAAGTATGGCGAAATTCGCCGCCGATCACGTAAACTGGACGTATTTGCAGTCTGTGGGCACAGCCTATAGACAACCATGATCGCGAGAAGAGAAAAGAATAGAGACCCAAGTGAAGTTGGCTAAGAAATTTCGTAAGAATTGGCATAGAGTAACTGCGCTATACAAGAGCCCAAGGTCAGCTGTTGGGACATCCCACACCAACACGAGTGTTCAAGCTGTCCAGTAATGAGACGCTTTGATCGCCATACCGGTCACACTAGCTGGCGACCGATAAAATATATAGCTGTAGGTGGTGTCGCGTTCTTTTTTCTTTAAATTTAGCGAAAAAGACAGACAGAGAAAGAAAACGCCGCAAGAAGAAACGATAAGCAGACAGTACGCTTCAATCTACCCGCGTATCTCAAGGAGAACGCCCTCCGACGCGTTTCGGTTGCCCACCACTAGGTGGAGGCAGCAGTTCAAGATGAATTGGTCTGAATTATACCTTAAATTGGTCTACCTCGGAGCGCTGCGTAGCGCATCGGTTCGATCGCTGCTTGAAGGCATTCTGTGCACGACGCATTTTGAACGCTATTATTCCGTTCGCATTCACATATAACGACGTCACTTCGTCAAGTTCTCGGAGGAGTCGTGCAGCGCGTACTATGAAAACAATGCGCGTAATTAACGTTCCGCTGACCTTTTCTATGACCGCCAACAAGCGTGAGATTTGGCAGTAATTGACATCCAAAAACGTAACTAGATTTTCGTAAATAATATCGTGCAGATGAGCAATAAATGAATTTCCCTGCCCTCGTCTAAATAGATTATCAAACAATCGACGAAGCTACAGCCAAAGCATTGAGGTGCCGGCGTTTTGAAGAAGCTCTTGGTGAAGTTGAACCATGCCACTTTGACAAAACTGGGTCCGGTAGCCTTTTATGAGCTTAGTTTGCTCGCGTAGATGAACATAACGTTGCTTCCCTTAATCACGAATCGCGACCACACATTTAAATGCAAATGCGGAAAGGAACGAAGACAAGTTTATGCGCGAAACTCTCATACTTGAGCCATTTGCTCACTGTCTGATAGGCTACAAGCTATGTGACCGAATCCGCCTCATAAACGCTACTATTACTTTTTACTATTACTTTTTTCTATTACTTTTTTATCGCCGTAAACGTTGTATTGTTACTTTCTATTTTTCACATTACATCCTTCAGCACACATGTTGCTGTAGGGTGTACAAAGAAGATATAATACCTTCCGCGTGGTACCTGGTAGGTACCGACGGAAGCAGGCTTCTGGGATGCATATATCCAGAAGCGCCACTTTTGAAAAATTAACGAATACAGAGAACGTGTCTTCGCAGTTTCGTACACGCAACACATTAAGTTAGACTGCGTGAAAGCGACTTCACGTTTCCGTGTTCGTGCACCACGGATGCCTAGGTCTATCTATCTATCTATCTATCTATCTATCTATCTATCTATCATCTATCTATCTATCTATCTATCTATCTATCTATCTATCTATCTATCTATCTATCTATCCGCCTACGATTTTGTGCTCTCCTGGCCGTTTCGCTAATCGGATGTTTACGAAAATTGGTATGCCACATCATGACTACATGACGAACATAAATGACAGGTCATAACATGAAAATCATGATATGCATGTCATGAGCGGCATGATTTACATGCCACGGTCTTAGGGCTCTCCTGGCCGTTTCGCTAATGGGATGTATGCGAAATTGGTATGGCACAACATGACTGCCTGACGAACATAAATGGCAGGTCCTAACATGAAAATCATGATATGCATGTCATGAGTGGCATGATTTACATGCCCCGGTCTTAGTGCTCTCCTAGCCGTTTCGCTGATGGGATGTATGCGAAAATTGGTATGGCACAACATGACTGCCTGACGAACATAAATGGCAGGTCATAACATGAAAATCTTGACATGCATGTCATGAGTGGCATGATTTACATGTCACAGTCTTGGTGCTCTCCTGGTCGTCTCGTTAATGGGATGTATACAAAAATTGGTATGCCACAATATGACTGCATGGCGAACATAAATGACAGGTCATAACATGAAAATCATGACATGCATGCCATAAATGACATTATTTACATGCGGCGGTCTTGGTGCTCTCCTGGCCGTTTCGTTAATGGGATGTATACGAAAATTGGTATGCCACGACATGACTGCATGGCGAACATGGCTGACAGGTCACAACATTAAAATCATGATATGCATGTCATGGGCGACATGATTACATGCCACGCGTTTCGTTAACGGGATGTATACGAAAATTGGCATGCCACAAGATGACTGCATCATGAACGTAAATGACAGGTCATAACATGAAAATCATGACATGCATGTCATGAGCGGCATGATTTACATGCCACGGTCTTGGTGCTCTCTTGGCCGTTTCGTTAGTGGGATGTGTAGGAAAATTAGTATGCAACAATATGACTGCATGACGAACATAAATGACAGGTCATAACATGAAAAGCATAACATGCATGTCATGGGCGGCATGATTTACATGCCAGGCGTTTCGTTAATGGGATGTATACCAAAATTGCTATGGCACAACACGACAGCATGACGAACCTAAATGACAGGTCATAACATTAGAATCATGACACGCGTGTCATGACCGGCATGATTTACATGCCATGGTCCTGGCGCTATACTGCCGTTTCGTTAATGGGATGTATGGGCTCCGTCTACTGACCAGAGGGCGCTACGTAGCTCTCGTCGGACGGCTCAGTCGCGCACGATGGAAACCGAGGCGACAGCGACGCGCGCGTTTCTTCGCTGCTTTCCGGGCGTGCTGCGAACCACACGAACGCTCGCGGCGTCGCCCTTTGGAACAGTTTGCCGCAGGTTTGGAGCGCGCGTCTCAAGGGAAATAAAACGAAAGAAGGTGGGACGGGCGGTCGCTGCTGCTATAGAGTTGGAGACGCGCATCGCGTTCGCGTATTTCCCTGTCACATTCTGCCCAATTTTGCTTCTCTCCGCCAGGCGGTGCATTCTGGCGCTGATGTAGCACATGGAAAACTCGACTGCACGGAGCCTATACGAAAATCGGTATGGCAGAACATGACTGCATGACGAACATAAATGACAGGTCATAACATGAAAATCGTGACATGCATGTTATTAGCGGCATGATCTACATGCCACTCGTTTCCTTAAAGGGATGTATACCAAAATTGCTATGGCACAACACGACTGCATGACGAACGTAAATGACAAGTCATAGCGTTAGAATCATGACATGCGTGTATGAGCGGCATGGTTTACATGCCACAGTCTTGGTGCTCTTGTGGCCGTTTCGTTAACTGCATATGCACCAAACTCGGTATAGCGAGACAACAATGCAAATCCATTTTACGTTCCTGATGCGTGCTTCGCATTTCCTTGATTCCCACTGCACGTGGGATCTGCCAATTCTTTTCTTAAAATTTAGCGAAAAAGACAGACAGAGAAAGAAAACGCCGCAAGAAGAAACGATAAGCAGACAGTACGCTTCAATCTACCCGCGTATCCCAAGGAGAACGCCCTCCGACGCGTTTAGGTTGCCCACCACTAGGTGGAGGCAGCAGTTCAAGATGAATTGGTCTGAATTATACCTTAAATTGGTCTACCTCGGAGCGTTGCGTAGCGCATCGGTTCGATCGCTGCTTGAAGGCATTCTGTGCACGACGCATTTTGAACGCTATTATTCCGTTCGCATTCACATACAACGACGTCACTTCGTCAAGTTCTCGGAGGAGTCGTGCAGTGCGTACTATGAAAACAATGCGCATAATTAACGTTCCGCTGACCTTTTCTATGACCGCCAACAAGCGTGAGATTTGGCAGTAATTGACATCCAAAAACGTAACTAGATTTTCGTAAATAATATCGTGCAGATGAGCAATAAATGAATTTCCCTGCTCTCGTCTAAATAGATTATCAAACAATCGACGAAGCTACAGCCAAAGCACTGAGGTGCCGGCGTTTTGAAGAAGCTCTTGGTGAAGTTGAACCATGCCACTTTGACAAAACTGGGTCCGGTAGCCTTTTATGAGCTTAGTTTGCTCGCGTAGATGAACATAACGTTGCTTCCCTTAATCACGAATCGCGACCACACATTTAAATGCAAATGCGGAAAGGAACGAAGACAAGTTTATGCGCGAAACTCTCATACTTGAGCCATTTGCTCACTGTCTGATAGGCTACAAGCTATGTGACCGAATCCGCCTCATAAACGCTACTATTACTTTTTACTATTACTTTTTTCTATTACTTTTTTATCGCCGTAAACGTTGTATTGTTACTTTCTATTTTTCACATTACATCCTTCAGCACACATGTTGCTGTAGGGTGTACAAAGAAGATATAATACCTTCCGCGTGGTACCTGGTAGGGTACCGACGGAAGCAGGCTTCTGGGATGCATATATCCAGAAGCGCCACTTTTGAAAAATTAACGAATACAGAGAACGTGTCTTCGCAGTTTCGTACACGCAACACATTAAGTTAGACTGCGTGAAAGCGACTTCACGTTTCCGTGTTCGTGCACCACGGATGCCTAGGACTCTGTCAGAAAGTTTCGTTAGTTTGTAGCCCTGCTCATTCTGGGCAGTTGTATACTCAAAGGCTCTATACGGTTTGATGCACAAGTGCGTGCATATATGCACCTTTGGAGACTGTACGTTCAATAGAATTTACCTTTTCGTTTTGTAGTTCATAAGAATACTGGCGCCGTATTAAATTACACTTGCTTAAATTATCAAGATATGCTATGGTCTGTGTTGCTGCTTCTTGTTGCACATCGGTATCGTGAACTAAAAATTTAAAAATATCGTAACCTCGCCACATGGAAGTGGCATATTTTTTGTGCTGAGTTTAATGTTACTTTTCAAAGCTACAAACTTCGTCTTCTTCACATTAAATTTCTACCACTCTGTGAATAGCGTATGTTTTACAATGCCGCTTCCACGTTGCAAACTACATACGAGCCTTGGACACTCAGTATTACCTTTTGTTTCCCTTGGCAGGTATGGCTACTCACCTTTTGTTGTTTTGTAATGTCCGCGATGGTATGGTCCGTCAGCGACTACGCTCACTTCCGGCTCGGCAACCAGAACGGGCCATTCGACTACGCGAGAAACTTCTTCGGGCGCCTGTGGTCCTTCGTGGAGAGCACATTGCTAGAAGGTGGGACGACTTACCACAACATGATTGTCCAACCTTCCGCCACACTTACATGAACATAATAAAGGGAAGAGGGCAAAGGAAGAATGGGCGATCAACAAGCGTCCTCTTTACTATCCCGCACATGGTGTGTAGAAATGGAGCTTCAAGCTATTCGCGCTACTAGCTTCTAAGCCTTCCTTCCAGTTCTTCAATACCTTGATGTCATACATGACGTGTGAATGGCTATCCTACATACCTATCTTTTCCACTTTTTCCCACGTGATTCCCCTTTTCTTGCAACATTTTCTAATGCATGTCCCGTCACTCGACAGCAAGCAAAGCACGCAGTCGTGCCTCAGTGGTTCTCTAACATAGCCACGGAACTCCCCGCTTAGTTTTTTTATTCCTTGTGGCAAGAACAACGCTAAACACTTCATTGCAGTTCTTGTTCTTGTCTAAACGATAACCTATGTACAAGGGAAATTGGAGGCTCAAAATAATGAACACAGAATAAAAAAACAATGAAGAATGGTAAGTGTCGCTACGGACATTAGAGTGCTTTAGCAGTCAAGGATTACCGTACGCTAGGCACGCTAATGCCGTTTCCTCGTTATCGGCGCATGCCTATTTTAGCCCGAAAGACTTGTACCAGGCACATTGAATCTTTTTCACGTTCCTGTGCGCGTAGAGCTATTAGCGAAAGTGTTTCCGCCTGAAATAGCCACGGGCCTTTCACGAGCGCACGTTATTACCGTTTCGAGAGCACGGTATACCACCATGGCTACTCTAAAGCACCCTATATTATTTCGACGAGTGGGCTTGCATTCGCCAGGGAGATCTGTTCGTCGATTATTCATCATTTCTGGTTTTATGTCCACAACATATAATGCCAAAACGTTCAAGCGAGCGCATAAATGTACTTCGTTTCCACGTTTATGAAACGGCCTGCGAACAATCGTCCACAGCCTCGCCCGAGGTACCGAGCCGGGTGTCTGCGCGCATCCTGGTCGGCGGTTACTGGGTTGTGGTGATCGTCCTTACCACGGCATTCGCGGGCCAGATGAAGGCGATGCTGATGGTGCGCCAGGAGGCCGACCGCATCGACAGCCTGCAGGACCTCTCGGAGAGGCCCACCATGAAGCCGTACGCTCCGGCCGGAAGTGCTGTCGTCTCTTCCATCAGGGTGAGATTGCATGCTTCGACAAGATGGTTTGATAATTTCCTTTGTGCATACGAAGCTTTTGTAGCGCTGTTATCAGGTGGTGTTTAAATCTCTTACTGAACCGTGAGTGTATCGCGTTTTCTCTTCTTTTTTGTGGTTCCTCTTTTCATCCTATGTTACAAAAGACTCCTTGCATGCTACGAACTTCTTACTGTGTATTTGATGTTTCATATGTTTAGTATAACAAGTACAAATGTTTCTGTCAGGTGCTGTTCTACCTCTAGCTTCTGTGGTATACCTTTATTTGTGTACCGCAAGTAAAATAAAGCGTTTGAGGATTGGATCTGATTGCAGTTGCACACGTATACCATCTTTCCGCGGGCCGTCACAGCTCCAGCGCTTGCCCCGCCACGGTGGTCCAGTAGCTATGGTACTCGGCTGCTGATCTGAAGGTGGCGTAGGTGGTCCTTTTACTTCTGCGTACAACCCCTACGAGATTATCCGACGCACGCCATGTATATCCTCGGCCTTGAAGAGCTCCGCTGTAAATACCGTTGGCATAGAGGACCCCGTACAACAGTGGATACAGCATATAGGCTGATGATTATGGTCAAAACGAGCATGATTTCTACTCAACGATATCGTATCAACCTTCGCGCGTGGTGCTGTGCGCGACAGCGCGATCACCGCATAATGGCGAATATAGATTTCGAACCAATGGTTATTCTTTCATGGCACTTTTTTACTGCTCTCAGCCTCGCAGTTGTCTTTGCATACGAAGCTTAGATGCCAACGACATGAAAATTATTACAACGGATACACTTGCGCACATTTCCGGCCTTTTTTATTTTTCTTCGGAATTGCAGGACTCGAGAGATCCGTACTACCAGAAAGTGTGGAAAATGATGCAGAAATTCAAGACAGACCTACCCCCGGCCGTCGTCCTGTCAGACAGCTCGATGCGAGAGATCATACGGGGCAAGGCGGTGCTCATCCTAAGCCGGCCAACGCTGGCAGCCAGGGCGAATGAAGTGTGCGCCAACTCCAGCGAAGGCGAATTCTACGTGGGCAGGGTGCCCACGTTCAAGTTCAACTCGGTCTTCTACCTCAACAAGCGCATGCCCGTCACACTCAGGGAATCCATCAACAAGCGGTGAGTGGCGTCGCTTGTGTCCATCGCACGAATAATTTGCTGCATTTCTCCCTGTGCTATATTCAGGGTGCATAGTTCGTGCGTCTAAATTATAAATTTGTATATACTATATGCACCCTCAGAGAAATGAAACAGTGAGGGACAGATTTCTATACTTAAAACCTAATTACGGGTTTTACGTGTCAAAGTAGTCATAAATTTAAGAAATACGTGACAGAGGGGAATGATGGGATGATTTCTGGCCCTCTGCGTGCCACTGTGCGAGTATGTGTCTACACATATCGCCATGCATCGAGATGCGGTTGCCGTGGACGGGCATCGAACCCGCAACATTGTGCAGCTCTACACCTTCTTCGCTAACCTTCAACCACGGCGGTTTTATTGAATTATATTACCGAATGCTGCTGTTGCTGTTGTGGCCTCTATAATGCACGAATGTGAGTACTTCTTTGTTCTTTATTACTAGTGTCCAAGAAAGAGAATTTCCGTCGCGGGTTTTAACTGGTGTGAATTTCAATGATTTTATACTTTGCATGGTACTTCACTGAGCAGGGAGCAGAAGTGTACCCATACTGTACTTTACGTGGGTCTAGGTTTTCTATGGCAGCATATAAATGGCAGAAAAAAACAACAAAAAAACACCCCTCTGCTGTCACATGCTAAGAAAGCGAAAGCCGCCCTGCAATGTCGTAAATATTACTTGACGTTTTCCTTTGTGATTCTTTCACGACTTTTGCTTAGGCAGTTGTTGTACAAATATATTTACGGCATCTATTCTGGCTGTTCCTTGGTGGACAAAGACTAAAAAGGTTAAAGTTAATCACGTGCTGCTCATATCCGCTTATCCCCGGCCGAGGAATGGCGGTGTGAGCCACAGTAATTTTATTATCGTTGATCGCGGTGTAAATGGTGAGGATATAAAGTTACTGACGTCACGACATGTAAGTCATGTTAGCCTTACAGTGGTACAATTCCGTACCAACTTTGTTACATACGTAGGGTAGTCGTTTTTGTGTAAATACCAATTTTACCCAATTCTGGGAACGCGTTTAGGAAAAATTGGGTTAAACCCGAGTCCTTCCCCGCTCCCCCGCTTGTCCATTATTCGAACACTCTCAAGCTTTACGCTAAACGGAGTTCATGGTGCACAGATGCTGTAATAATACCCGACCTCGGTAAAACAAAAGTAAGTTTCGTTGGCTTAAGTGAACTTCAGTGCCATAAAGTTCATTTCATGGGCTGCATGCAGCACTTTGGACGCTACATGGCTGGTATTTATAAATTTAAAGTTGTAAATAGGACAAGAAAAAAGGAATCCGCATTTTGGTATGGTTCAACATAAAGCCCGATTTCCCCTCGAATATCACCTGGAAAAATAACAAGTTTACGCACGAAATTGAGATAGATAGATAGATAGATAGATAGATAGATAGATAGATAGATAGATAGATAGATAGATAGATAGATAGATAGATAGATAGATAGATAGAAACACGTAAGCGAAAAACTTTATGTATACCAAGTGAACGGGACGCGAGTTAGAGGGTTGATACCGCAGTTTTGATATCACCGCTGCTGAAACTACGCCGTTGAGATGATCGGTCACATTCAGCTTCTCATGAGCCAGTTTAAACTTTTGCCTTTTAAAGAATAATAATGAGTGTCAATATCTTTGTCCTGCCCGGCAGAATCATGTGGCTTCGCGACTCCGGCCTGGTGGAAAAATGGTGGCGGGAGTCCTCGGGCAACTGGGAGGGCTGTGGCCAGGCGACCAGCGACGGCACGCTGACGTTCGCGGACTTCAGCGACCTGATCAAGCTCCTACTGGCCATGCTCGCCTGCGCCTTCGTCGTATGCCTCGCCGAGACTGCGATTGGGCATAATTCCCGCCCCTCGCCGAGGCTACGTCTATGGAAAAGTTCTCACTGAATGCACGTTTGCCTTCAGGGGATGGGATGTACTGTATGCCGCGTATCAGACTAGAGACGCACCATGACTAGTGATGACTATGATCATAGCACTATGACTAGTGATAGCGGCATACTATACTGAGAGGGAAAATTAGCATCCACCAGTTTTGTAGCACAAGGCTGCAAGGAAATCCGTACGGATTTCTCAGAAATGAAAGCTTCCTAGTTGCCGAAAAATTTGTCCTGGTCCGGTGTTCGAACCCGGGACCAACGCCTGTCCGGGGCGGTCGCTCTGCCAATTGAGCTAACCAGGAGAAATCCGTATGAGAAATCCGTATGGATTTCCTTGTAGCCTCGTGCTACAAAACGGGTGGATGCTAATTTTTCCTTTCATAAACGTTACTCCACCTTGCGGGTTTCCGTAGAACTCATTTGGCATACTATGCTGTATGCCGCTATCAGACTAGACGTACATAGGCCTAATTCCGTCTAACTCGCTCTCGCGTCCTTACGCACTTTGTTAAGCTTAGCTGTATGTGCTATGCGATGAACCAAAATGCTGCATAAGCGTTACTTAGATGCTGTTGAACCAAGCTTCTGCGTAAGAAAATGTACTGATTAATAAACAAATACGACATGCCCTATTCGGGCCATGGCATAGCCTGCGTATACATAAATGACAGCGACAACACTGAGAACAACAAATAAAAAAATATTTTAGATATGATAACATGAAACGCACAAGGACACCTTTTCCAGGCATAGTAGCAAAATGACCCGTGAAGTTATCGAGGCCTTTCATATTAGAAGAATGGGGTACGCATGCGTGAGCCAACCGTCGATTTACTTGACAGACAACGAGTATGCTTATCTGCTTGGCACATGCAGCGTCAAGTGACATGTTTTGAATATGTTCTTAAGAATGTCCACGTGTTGTTGCTCATTAATGTACTTTACTGTCCTTCTTATGCGCATGTCTGTTATGCCTTGCTGTTTATTTCCCGTTTGGGTTTTTCGAAATAAATCTTTCAGTTGCGAGACAGCGCTCGTCCTGTGCACTCTGTGTTTTCTTACGTCTTCGTCTTTAGCGCTACGTCAATCATGCATACTTTGCAACTAGCCCAGCTTTCTATTCTACTGCAGTATATTTCTTGTACACAGGGCTCTTTTCAGTGTCATAATACTAACCTCACCTGTGAAGCAGACGTTGCTTCCTTGATAGCAATTTCGGTGTGCAGAGCAAGGACAGTAGCTTGGTACTCCAGACAAGGCTCATGCCCTCCGGATCTAGCTGTACTGTTTGGAGTGTTACAGCCTTCCCCTGGACATGCGCGCAAAGTCTGCCGTGTGTTCAAGTCTGAATTGTGGCGGCAAGTTCGATTTCTCAAGGGCACTTTGCGTGTGTTGTGCGGAAGGGGCAGATCCGTGAATGCTCAACAACGTTGCTACCAGGATTGGACTAAGACAGTGGAACAAACTACGGCGTTCCTTTGGGCTCATGTACGCCCAAAACTCCCCAAGATATGCAAGAAGCAACCTACAAGTGGAAAAGTCTTAGTCCTTGGCCAGCAGGAACTCCCGGAGCGGGTGACTAGTGTGCTGCAAAAAGGTCCCAAGTACGCAAGCGAACCTGCTTTATCGCCACCGGAAAAGATTGCGCTGACCAGAGACATTTCACGACGTGCCACAGAAGAACTGCGCCCAAGCTGCCTGTCCGAGTGTGTCGATGTGCTTGCAAAAACGGAGACGTGTGGACGTAAGTCGAAGGACATTGTCCGTGTAGCGAACTTTCTAGTGGATAACCAGCTTAGGCTGGTAAATTCTGACAAAGAAGGTTTCTTTGTGGTTGTTCCCGAACGGTTATTTTTGGAAAAAGCTGAGGCGGCGGTGGAGAAGAACTTTGTTGCAAGAAATTTTCTAGAAAGAAAAGCAAAATATCAAGCGATTAAGTTGTTGGAACGTCTAGGTCTAGAACGACTTGCTGAGAACGTACGGCAGACAACACGTTGCCACCTTGACCTATTTTTCAGTGCCAAAACACATAAGGCGGAAGTGCCTTTTCGAGAGATAATTTCGGAGAAAGGAACTTGGCAGGACAAGGTGTCGTCTTTTCTGCAAAGTACGCTCTCAACTTTATGCCTCAATGATCCGTACTTAGTAAGACATTCTGAAGAAACAGTTAAATTTTTATCGGATGACAACCCAGGGAATGCTAAGGCAATTAGTATAGATGTTGAAGACTTATTTTATTCCCTCGAGCAAGTCGAACTAATGTATAGTGTCAAAGAAGCGGTCACGCAATATAACGATGAGTTTAAGTTTACGCAGTGCTGTGGGATGCCTCTGGAATCGTTTCTAGAGCTGTTGCTGTTCTACCTAAATAACACCTTTGTGAAATGGGACGATAAGGTGTATGTACAAAAAGCGGGTGTCTGCATAGGCTCGCGGGTGGCACCGGTATTAAGTGATCTTTATTTGAGCCGCGTCAACAGAAAACTACAAGATAACCTAAAGGAATTGGCGTGTTATGTCTTTCGTTATGTTGACGACTACCTTGTGTTTTTCTCATGTGACAACTATAACAGAAAGGCGACTGATGTCTTGAAGGTCTTTCGTGAGTGTGGACTAGGGCTTAAGTTTACACTTGAGTTGATTAACGACAACAAGTTGCAATTCTTAGACTTGTGCCTTTCTTTTGAAGGTGACCATGTTTGTTGGTGTTACCTTCCTAGATCAAAAAAAACCGCTCCTGCCGTTTACTTCAAGGAACTCGAAAGTTGTAAAAAACGGAATTGCATTCTCTGCCCTGAAGTCTGCTATTACTAAGTCTTGTACGCATGGTTTGGAGAGAAGTTTCTGTTCACAGATCCAGCGGCTAATAAATGCAGGTTTCCCGGGGTCCTTTCTGGCTAACTGCAGTGAAAGGCTGCTGAAATGGGTAATAAATCAAAATCGTCCCGACACCAGTGGTGAGAAGAAAAAGTACGATAAGGTATCGGTTTTGCCTTATGTCCATAAACTTTCCCACGGCCTGAGCAACGTTGGCAAGAGATATGGCATTAAGACGGTGTTTTCTGCTCCACAGAAGCTCTCCAGGATCTGCCCTCTTGTTAGGAAAAAAATGGAGGGTAGTGAAGAGAAAACTGATGGATGTGAAGTTAAACATGTGAAGTCCACCAGTGTTCCTTGTGGGCGGGGGGTTGTGTACCAAATACCGCTTACTTGCGGAAAATCGTACGTGGGACAAAGCGGCAGGTGTATCAACGTTCGTTTAAAGGAACATAATCGGTCTTTTAAGAAGCCTAACGCATCCCATCTGGTATCGCATTGTGACACTTGTGGCTGCTCTCCGGTCTTCGTAGATGCAAAAATCCTTTCCAGGCATAGTAGCAAAATGACCCGTGAAGTTATCGAGGCCTTTCATATTAGAAGAATGGGGGACGCATGCGTGAGCCAACCGTCGATTTATTTGACAGACAAGGAGTATGCTTATCTGCTTGGCACATGCAGCGTCAAGTGACATGTTTTGAATATGTTCTTAAGAATGTCCACGTGTTGTTGCTCATTAATGTACTTTACTGTCCTTCTTATGCGCATGTCTGTTATGCCTTGCTGTTTATTTCCCGTTTGGGTTTTTCGAAATAAATCTTTCAGTTGCGAGACAGCGCTCGTCCTGTGCACTCTGTGTTTTCTTACGTCTTCGTCTTTAGCGCTACGTCAATCATGCGGACAGCTAGAGCTTGCTAACTAGCAATGCGCAGTTTCGGGATGATAAGGAAATACACGAAAAAGACAGGGTACTGATTAAAGTAATCTCAATGAAAGAAGCAACAATGTTCAACAAAAAGGCTGTGGTCACTTTACGCATGCGACACACAGATTTTGCACAATAATATGTCCCCTTCGTTAGCTTGTCGGTTTTATCTTTCTCCATTTCTTCGCGAAAAGACGATTTCAACTTTTACTTTTAACATCTGGGATTAGAAGACTCCAATTACTGAAGCAAGATATGGGTGCAATCGAGATAGTTGGCATTCCATTGCAGTTGCGGCCTATACAGTGAATATCAAGGCATGGAACAAATACAAAACGAAAAAAAAAGGAAAAGAACGAAGACGTGCATTGACTTCCAACTGAATCTTCCCTTGAAGAACGAGAATATATGACGGTGAAAGTGAAATAAGCAACGCCACATATCAACGCACCTCAATATGAGGAAGCACCCAATACTAATGAAGCACAGACAGCCGGCTAAGACGAACAAGAGCGCATGGTGCGATCCCAAGTAAGCTAGCTCTTTTCCAGTTAATGCAATTTACGGCTTGCTGACCGACGCACTTTCAGCGGTCACTGCTGCTTCCATGATTAGTCTGGTATTACCATTAGGGTGCCTTGTTCATTACGGCGGCTGGAAATTGCGTGCATGGCATGTGCTACATAAAGGTCGTGCATTCACTACCGCAAATAGCTACAACTAAATGCTACACCCGGTGGCAGCTGCACCTCATTACCGGTGCACGGTGCCCCAAAATTAGGATGCAACACCTACATTTATAGGGTTAGTTTTCGGGTAAAAAAAAAAAAAAACTCGATTTTGCCCAATTTTTAAATCCCTAATATGTTTTAGGCCAACCTGGTCAAACCAATTTTTCTTCCCGAATTTCAATGCCCCTGCAAACATGTTTCTATGCTGCGCGGAGTTTTGCTATGCGCAAGCGCTATAGCCATACCTGACCTCTGGACAACGAAGTTCCATCCTGTTGGCTTGAGCGAGCCTCGGTGACGTACAGTCCACTTCACAAGCCGTGTGCAGGACTCTGGACGCTGTACAGACGTCATATATCAATTTAAAATTGTAAGCCCACCCCTAAAAAATCGGAATATCATTGATTTATTATAAGTTTTTAGGCCCCGACACCCTATATGATTATGAGGGCTCCGGAAATTTCGACCACCTGGGGTTCTTTAACGTGCACTGACATCGCACAGCACACGGGCCTCAACATTTCGCCTCCATCGAAATGCAGCCGCCGCACCCGGGATTCGATCCCGAGACTTTTGGGTGTCCAGCTGAGTGCAATCCGAATTTCGGAATGGTTCAAGAAGAAACACAGTTTTCCCCCGGATATCGACCCTGAAGATAAGACCCGGTTATCACTCGTCTGAATTTGAATAAAAGATACATAAAACCTGAAAAACAAGAATTTTACATCGATGACGGGTCTTGCAATAGAAGCCTAGAAAAAGAAACATTCTACGTCAAATGCGGTTTGTCTGCACCGTTCGCATCGTTCTTATCCACGATCTTTGTGACAAACCGCTACGAATCTCGTCATGCTGACGCCGCTGTTATCGAGCGGCAGCAGACTTGAAAGAGACGACGCCAGGGATTAACGAAGTTCGCAAAAGGGAATATGTCTTCTCCACTGTTTCTTGCACGGCTCATTTAACAAAAGACCTTATGGCAGCTGGAAGAGCCCAGAGATTCAAATCGGCAGCATTCTGCGACAGAAAGAGACCGCTAGTTCTTGCACGCGCGGACAATTGAATTATCGATTCCGTCTTGGTATCGTCCTTATCACTTCGTCCTTCCTTAGCGTGCCGCTGTTTTGAAACCATGCCGTACTCCGCAAGCAACATTAAAAACAAAAATAGCGGTCTCTCTCTACGAACTCAAATCACGCGTAATCTTTATAGTTTTTGTGGTGCGGTGGATCTTTATAATTTCGTGGGGCGACCTCGCCGACATGCATGGGAGGAAGCAATCGCAAACGCTAAACTGAAAGCGTCATACAGTATTAACCGCGAGTTGAAGTTGTCAGGAAGTAGGATACACGGCCTATAATATGTGAGAACATGGATATGTACACTTACAGTGAATTCTTTCGGCAATGCAAACATGACAATGTAAAAAAAAAAATGTGTGCGTGTGTGTGTGTATGTGTGTCCTTGCTTGCTTGCTTGCTTGCTTGCTTGCTTGCTTGCTTTCGGAGGTCGACCTGTTTCCCAGGACATCAATGTCGAAGCTTATTGCTTTTAATAGTTGAAACAAGAAAGTTCGGTGCGTCAATGACGCCCATTATTGCCCCTGCATTCAACCGCGGGTGTTCGCAGGTTGTGTTTCCGTAGTGAGTCACACACTGCTCCTAACCCAGTTTCTCAAAGGTAAGTCACTACCTACTATTTTAATAGACTACTTCTCTCTCTCTTTTAGCGTCCTTTCCTAACCAAACCACAATAATAATAATAATCATCATCATCTCTCTCTCTTTCACCTCTCAGGCCTTCCTCCTATACTTTTGTTTCCGTCCTCGACCTCAACATCGGTGTGCGAAGCAGACACATAAGGTTGCCTACCTTCTGACCTGAAAGAATGAGTACCTTACACGGAAAGACGCTGACGAACGCCTGCTTTAGACGAAAACAAAACAAAGGAGGCCACAGTTTATAACTGCATGCACGGAAGCAGCCAGCCTTAGTCCTCTAGCAGTGCCGCTAGAAGGGTGCGTCAGCATCTACGACAGAACCGGTGATGCTGCGCAGTCTTGCCACCTGCCACGGTTGACCGAAGGCAACGGCCCACAGCGCGGTAAGCTTCCCCACGTGCAGTATCCCAGGGATATTGACCTGAGTTGCGCGTCGTCCTCGGTAGACGACCCGAAGACGAAGTGTTGTTGCCCTCGTCGCTGTCGAAACGGGTCGTCGCCCTGTGCCCGCTAGCGCTAGAGCGGAGGGAAGGGACAACCGGTATATATACGTTACCTCACGTACACTCAACCAGGTGTGTTCCTTTTCCTGGTCGTCCCCGTCTCGCCTCCGCCTCCATTACGTCGCTCGCTGTAGGTCTCTCTCTCTCACTCTCTACCGGATTGTGAACTTGATTCTGGTCGTTCCTTTCGTTTCTTGGCTTGTTCGCTTTCGTTCGCGACTTCCTCGTCCGCCTCTGTAGAGGAGGAAGGAGGTACTGACGTAACCGCACACATGTTGGGAGATCAGCTGGAAGCTAGCCATCTGTGCGGCGTCGACTCGTTGAGTATCCTATGCGCGTATGGAGCGCGTGCAGAGTTATCGAAGGGACGTGCTCGTTTAAGGTGCTTCTTTTTTTCCGCTTCGTCGAACCACGTTCTGTTAATTGAAATGTTTTCTTTTCTTTCCCTCTTTTTGCTTGACAGCAATGTCTACAGTAACACTAACGCTTTCACTTGACAGCGTTTTACTTGACAGCAATGTCTATATAGTAAAGATAAGCGTTTATATTGGCATGTGTGCCTGTACTTTCACTGTTAAAAGTATAACAGTACGTCTTTTTATTTTTATTTTAACCAATGGGAAAACTGAGTCAAAGAAGGACAACAACGGTTTTGCCTTTGTCGAAAAGTTCACGCTGCTATAAACAGTTTTCACTTGCAATTACATCCCTGTTTTTCGCTGTCTATAATCACATCCCGCTTGCTCTGTGGGCGGTTTGGTTTCCAGAAGAAGTTATTGCTGGGCTAGTTAATAACACACCGCTTAGAATTAAAAGCAGAAACGGCAAAAAAAAAAAGGGGGGGGGGGGGGAAGAATGCCACTGTGCGTTGGTGTGCGTGGTTGGGATTGTGCGTGTTTCTTTGTCGAGTTCTTTAATTCTGTGCAAGGTTTGGTTCCCGGTCGCAGCGGGCAAGATCTGATGAAAATGGTACGCCCTTGTAGTTTTGATTTAGGCGCACTTTATAAACAATAAACGGTAGGAGTGTATAAGGACCCTCGGTATCCTGGATCCTCCTTAACGTACTTGACCGCCCATAACGAGAGCTGATGAGGCAACCTGCGATGATCGTCGAAGTTATAAGGAAGCATCCGCGACGTCATGCACACCCGGCTAAACTTCCGTTAAAATAAATTGCGCAGTGTTATGTTTCCAATTCGCCACAGGTCTTTGCCCGTCGTGCGGCGGTACGTCAACACTACACATAACTGCTACATCGTATTGCGATTAAAACACACGTTCGATCGAACACACCAGACGATGAAGCAGCAATGGGGCGCACAGCTAAGCTGCACAGACCTGGCAGGGCAACTGTTCTTCGTGAACAAGATCAATCGGGTGGTCTAGGCCGGTCGGACTTTTGCTTAAAGGTGCTGCGACCATTACAGCAAGGTCCTTTCGAACAGTAAATGCTGCCCCCCCCCCCTCCCCCAACACACACACACACACACACACACACACACACACACACACACACACACACACACACACACACACACACACACACACACACACACACACACACACACACACACACACACACACACACAAATGTTGCCCCCTGCAGGCTATTATACGAGGCTTGAAGAACAGGGACGTCGTAAACTCGTAGAAGGACATGCAGAACTCTAGCGCGATTGTACGTATTCATTAGCGATTGCTTAGAAATCAAACTGTGTAATTAGATCACACGGTAAAGAGGTTATTTAACGATGGACAACACGACTCATGGCAAAGGAACCAATAGGCTTCATGATAGGCGGAGCCTTCTGGACAGCACAAGGAAAAGAGAATTTCCCCACGATAGCGTGCGACGGATAGTTTGCACAGAAGGACCACTGAAGCGTCCTTCTTAAACGAGTTGGAACTATCTGCCTCTTAATATTTAAGCAGTTTTCATCATTAGGTTTTAAACATGAAAACGTTGTTCAAATTTCTTCTAGACTACTAGTAATGCAGATATGCATGATAACTTCACTGACGCTCATTTCTTCTAACGGCCATAATTCTACATCTGATCATTTTCCCTTTATTTACCTTTATTTTGTCAACCTTATTTGTTTGCTCTGTTACACAGTGTCCCTGCAGCGTTCTTGTTGTATTTATAGTGATTCCATGTTCTAATCTTTGCAATTTGTTCTACACTTTCTCTGTACAAGTTCTAGCATTTTGTGTCCTTGCTGTACTTTAGTAGCGCGTGTTTGATATATTTTCCCTTCAGCAAGGTGCTCTGAGACATCCTTTTCTATACTTTTCATGGCTATGTCTATTTTATATAAAAATTAAAAAAAAAGGCGAGATCAAATGAAGCGCATCGCGTTATTCTGACCTTTCTGCAGGCGAGCACATAAAGTGACATACGGTTAGATACGACACACGGAAAGAGATGCTCAAGGCGAATCGATTGCCGTCTGTTCAGATTTGCCAGGCTAACCCAGCCTGTGGCACTACCACCACCACCATCACGAAAGAAATGGAAGACAGCAGTGAAATGCAACGAAAAATTGCTAATTTCTGCGCACGATTAAATATATGCACAGAAGACAATACCGGACGCGAAAAGGACTCGGATATTTCTTTAAACAACTTTGCATGTATGTACGCGCAAAAAATTGTGGCGCTGTGTAGACAGTGCGCGTATTCACGTCTTCCCCCCCCCCCCCCCCCCCCCACACACACACACAAAAGCTCACACTCACACAAAAGCTACATGAGATAATATTTCGGCCAATCGGACATGTCGACAGAGAAACCAGTCGGCCAATCACAAACAACACTTACGAAAGGACAGTCTTTTGTGAATTCGACCCTCTGGCGCCAAATTCACAAAGCTCTCTTCCGCAAACGCTTTTCCGGTTGGAGCATTGCGTTTCACTTATATGATATGCTCAGTGCCAGGATTGCTTGAGCCATTTTCTTGTTTAAAAAATTATTTTTCTTTCTTTCTATTTTTTTTTTTTTGCGAATACGAGTACTGCTACTTAGAAGCAGCTACCGGCCGATAGTGATGTTGGAAGGAGGAAGAACAAGAGCAAAGGCAGGAAAGTTAACCAGTGATGAGACCGGCTGGCTACCTTTTAGTTGTAATGTTCGGAATAAATATAGTAATGTTGGGAATAATAATAGTGAAGACAGCCGACCAAAGATGAAGGGCGTAATGTCACGAACGAAGCAGGCTGGTTGTGCTTGCAACACTTCTAGCCGTCAGGTCTTCCCTTGCACCTTGCGATCTCCTTTTCAAGTGCTGCGGTTGGGCTGGAGTGTTCAGGAGAGTGTTATCAAGCCACAGTTATGCAACTTCCACTTCATATTCGCCCCGTGCTGTCGCGTTCCAGACAAGTAGCGCTCGTACGAGCGGGATCCACCCGGACATAGTCGGCAGTGGCCTATACAGTGTTTCGCGCATCAGCACAGATAACGCAGCCGTAATCAGTAAAGGCGAGGGAAAAGGCCCACGAGTGTCAGCGTCGCAACAATGTCGCGATTGCCATAAAGAAAAGTAAGATAGAAGAAATTGAGTAACAGACCTCAAACAGTTGCTCGAGCTTTACTGTCGTGTCACGGGTTGCGGAAATGCCGAATGCATTACACCGTAGTGCCCTAGGGGGAAGGAATGAGGACAAAATTTATCAGGTCGTCGCCAACACCGGTACCTCCTAAGCAGATATGAAGAATGATGGTTATGTGAATAAAAACGAGACAGCTGACGAGTGCAAATAGGCCGTTTCTAAATGTTCCCGGAGGTGAAAATTCTAGTCAAGTCATTACAAGACTATGCTCAGTGCAAACGAAGTAGGTCACTGTTCCTGCTCTTTTATGCGTCTTCCATCAGTCACCGCATCGGCTGACTTTATCTTCCAGCCAGTATCACTCAAACCCTCTACAATTTTTCCTGCCCCGATCGGCCTTGTGACTGCTACGGCCAGCTAGGCACTGAAGTTGTATACCACTTTTATAAGTTTGTTACTACGGTAACATTATCCGAAGCTTGAAACACGACGTGTTAACACTTGGTCGTGTGTCTCACTGCTTGCACCGCTTTAAACCCAAGGCGGCGAATGAAGCAAAGCTCGGTGATGATACCTACATAGTAGTCTTATCTCCGTAACCCGTACCGAGTGGAGTTCAGGTATCGGCGTTGCCCCATAAGATTGGAAGCCGATTTCTCACTCTGGGATTTGGAAATGGCCCGATAAAAACGGGAGAGTTACTGCGATGCTTTCTTTGTACTTGTCGCAAGAAGTCGTCCCGTATCTGCCACGGTGACGGTTCGTGATGCTCCGAAGTCGAACGACGTTTGATGGCCGCTGCAGACGTGCTCCCGTGCTCGTAGCGACCTCTCGGTTTTGACCTCTAGGGTTGCGTTTAACAGAGCAGCATGATTAATCGACGAGTGCGGGCCCATTTAATCGGTCCGTCTGAGCATTGTGCGTGTGTGTATAAGGACTCGAACTGTAAGGGCGTACAACAATGTAGCAGGCCTTAGATAAGGTGCTGTGCTCGAACATTGCGGCATTCATGCCGTTGCAGTCCGAACGCACTGTTTGCGATAACAATTTCATCGGGCCTCGAGGAGAGATTGCGGTGAGAAATGAAGAAATAATTCCACTGCGAGCCCCTTACGAGACCTCGATGAGATATAAGTGGAAAGTACAGGTGGGCGGGCATGTCTGTGCTGATAACTTTTCGGCCCGTGTGATCATCTCCTGTCGCTGTGTGCTGAATTATTCAGATGTATTTTTAAAATGGAGGCAGTTGTTCGCAATAATTCAGTGAATATACTTTAAATTGCTTTAGCTCACTAAGACTCCCATGCAGTATACATAAGATACTTCAAGCAGAAGGTTCAACAATCGGACTCTGCAATTTGGTCTACATGCAACCCACTAGAAGGTCTTGAACGTGTCTAATTGAGCGCTACGATTCCGGGCGAAGGGCTCTAAAGGGAGCACTTCGTCTGCAACATGGTTCGAGCTTGGAGCTGCGACACCTCCTCGGCCCGTGGCAAGATAGCACCTGCGCACTACGCAATACGAAATCACTGCTAGCGCCTGTGCGCGAAACACGCCTCTATGAAGTGCCGTAGATTGCGTCTTAGTGTATATGTGTGTGTGCAAGTGTGACTGTGCGCGTTGTGTTAACATGTAATCATTGCGCATACCGTAATCATCGCTGAACACCTGGAGCAGCAAGCACGACCTCAAACGAGGCTAACATTTTCGGATTAATAATGCATTCTCTTTCTCTATTTCTATCTTAGGCTCATTGAATATGGGTACAACAGCAATTTATATCGGAATATGCTGAATGCATTGTTCGCTGCGATAAGCCCTTGATAAGTTCCTGACCGTGTCAACACACTACGTATAGAGGAAAGGAAAAAAACGGACACGCGCCAATCACGTTTATGCATGCTTCGGTTGTGCTTAAATATCCCATATCTCTTACGAACTACTTCTAGTGCGTGGCCATGCGGTACTTCCTTCTAATATACTGAACGTTGGCGTACACGGAGGGGGGAAGGGGGGAGCATCAGAGCATTGCACTTCGCCTGTTTCTTATGCTATAGTGCGTAATGTTATTACACTTCACATTTTTTTCCTCTTGATTTCTACGTTTTGCTTCCAGGCGCAGTGTTCAATTAGTAGAATGCAGTGTTACTTAACGCTCGCAGTGCCTAGGGCCTGCACGAGAGGTCATTAGTTCTCAACATCTCCTTTCCCCTCCCCGCCCCCTTCCGGCCCCTTAGAAAATTACCCGTGCATCGCGCAATGACATGGGATGCTAATGATGACGGCCCTTACAATAATCAAATTCAAGCATTCATAAATATAGCGTTGCGGTTGCGTTTTACACAAAAATTTGGACGTATGAATGTTGTTCAATAATTTCGACAAAGTCGAATGTCTTAGCACCTCCGAAGTGTCACAGAGGCCGTTTTCTTTAGAGTCGAATTCCGAGACAGGCAGGTTGAGATCGCTTTGAGACGTGCGCCACCGCAGGAGCTGTAGGTGACGTAACTAATGCTATTCCTTAAATTTTTTTAATGCCACCAGGAATTTTACGCCCTCCTTCTGTAGTAAAAGGGGGCAACCATGCCCCTTCCCACCCGCTTTCCATGTACGCCTACTAGAGGGAGGCCAATCTCCCCGTTGTTCTTGCGATTTCAACCAGTTAATCAATGCACTATTTTGGAGAAGGCAGTTGGATTACGGGCACTTGGCGATCACTGGAGCCACGTACTTTTAAGCAGGGAGTTCCAGGTGCACCGCTACGGCGAGCGGCCGTGCTACGGGCACTGGACCGGAAGGTCACTTCATTCGACCGGAACCGTTCTCTCGGGGGTCATCATTCATCGACGCCTTCCAGGAACCCGTCGAACATCTGCACACTGCCACTCGGCCTCTGTAGACACAGTACACGCAGAGTGGATCACCGGACACCGGACGGGGCCACGAAAGCGCTGCCCGGAAGTGGTGGGGATCGTTTTTTGAGCGCTTGGCTCGTATGCGTTTGTAAAAGCTTGTGGTTAACATCTATGGGAAGAAAATTGGAGCTTTCTGAAGCAGTTTTCAGGCGACAATCTAAAGACCGTTTTCCTAGCTAAGCTAAAACTTCTAAAAGAGGCCTTTATGACGTAAGGTAGGCCACACAAACTGTAATAGGAAACTATAATCAAGACGCAGTATACAGCACAACATTAATCATTTTGAAGAATGCCAGAGCGGCTTAGCGCGTGCGAGCCCTACAATATTTACTCGCGTGATACCAGAAATGACTAATGTTTTTTAGCACTGGCTTGAGATGGTAAGCTGTTGTCTACTGTTGGCGACCCACTCTCATAATAATGCAGTAGCACAGCACATGTGTACTGCCAATCTCCTGTCTCGGCCCATTAACATATATACATTGCACGCAGACCATATTAGGCTCGGAAGCGATGTACTTGAATTATCCTGTGTGACGATGAAAGAAACGCTATCAAGTGTACTAATGAGGTGCAAAAAAAATAGAAAGTTTGAGCTTTTCGTGATACGTAACCGAGCGAACGTATTAGGCCCTGCCTATGTAGGTTCGCTTCTTTAATTCGAGTGTATTGCTTGCGGAAAGACGAATTAAATAACTTAGAATATATTGAGCTATAGTACCGGTGTACAGTTCTACGTAGCAAACAAATTCTTCGGCCATAGATGATATTAAACCTGAATGTTCTTTCGAAGCAAAGCCGACGAAAAGGATGCTTTTTCCATTGTGGACGTGTCACGCGAGCCGCCATTTCAGCCGTGCGAAGCCAAAGTGGAATGGAAAATGAAACGAGGACGCCGCTACGCAAAGCGATTAGACGGCATTTTAAATGCCGCAGGAAGCATTCATATGAGCCCAAAGGATTCGTACTAGCCCTCCACTACGGTGTCTCTCATAATCATAGCCGGTTTTGGGACGTAGAACCTCAGAGACCAATCAATCAAATAATTCATACTAAATGGATGTTCCAGGTGGTCATATTTACACATGCACTTGTTTCGGTTTGCTCACGGGGATCGTCTTTATCACTTGCTTGTGACGGGCAGGACACGCCGCGCTTATCTTGCGTGCTACTTCGCGAATGGTCTAGAAACCTTGCGTGCCCGTCACGGGTATTTGAGCATCTTCTGGAAAATCAGTGATAAAACGAGAGCGCACAGTGATTAATGCATAAGAGCCGGCACATTTTAGCGCTTGTCAGTTTTTATCGTCCACCGAGGACTGTTCACGCCGCTATCGACGTTGGCGATTTTCTTTGCTATTCTGGGCATAGCTTCGCCAAATAAACAGTTAGGCTGTAGCCGCTACGAAGTCTGCTGCGTCCTTTTGCCGTCACCACGTGACAGTATATTCACCGCGTCACTGCAATGTCGCCAGTGTCTCAACGGCGCTTAGTAACACGGTTTTATGGCAGCAATTCGATTAAAGGCTTGCGGTAACCTTTGTTCGAGTCATCTCAACACTTTAGTATTGAAAATATTTTATGCAGGCAATCTCGGCGCACTCTATTAATCTCTATTTTCGTTCCTTTCACTGCGTCGTTTGCAGTCAGCGCTGCGATTCTCTCGAAGTTGCATATCTGAATTCAATTTTCATTATTTATGGTAGACTGGGACGTCGTTCGAGCGCGTTTATACATGCACGAAGTGTATAGGTGACGAACGTTTTGAGGTGGCCTTAAAACATGCCTCATGAAATTCTTTATATTCGCTGTCTGCCTACATCAAGATTTAAACCACCGGCGTGAAATGGTTTCTAATACAACGTGCTTCTTGCCCTACAGGCGCTGTCGCTCTGAAGACCCCTGACTGGGAATCTCTGAGAGCTTTAGAGCGGACGTTATATGAGCGAACTGACGCAGTGCAGCTGGCCTAGCTCATGTTTTCTTTTTCTTTGCATTTGTAGCATTGTTACATCGGGCGCTCGACAATGTGAAGTCTACTGCGTTAGAAAGAAAAGGTGTCTTTCGCTTTGTAAGTGAGGCGTCGTTGTAGACACTGACGTCACCGATGCTCCCGCAGTTGTTTTCCATCAACCTTTATGTCGGCTATTCTAAGCACGTGTCACGTGTCCGGCCGCTCGTACGCGCGTTTCAAGTGCGTTTATTTCGCGTCAAAGACGCTGTTTCCAAGAGCAGTGACAGCAACGAGCCTTTCGTCAAATCGCAGCTATAGCTATTCTGTGAAGGACAACACCTACGCCGTGCACAATATACCACCGTTCTCACCTTTGATATTGCTTGCGTCGTTTTGGCTGTCGAAATACGTGCACAAACAACAGCGTTCCCTGCAGCTATGTGATGCACGAAATCGTCCAGTGCCCTTGGGTGCCTATAATGCGTAGTAAATTGAGCGATAAGTACTAATTAACGCCGCGAAAGAAAGAAATCCTTTAACAGCGCAACTGGCTAAGCTTGGCAAGATTCCGCGGGCGACCACCGAAAACTGGGGATGCTTCGCGCGTATGAGCCACAGAAAGGGGGTATGTGGCACGCAACATAGTGCAGTCATGCGCAGTATAGTTTAGCAAGATGGCGGGAAGAGAAGTGAGGGAGAGGAGAAATAAATGAGGACGGGAGAGGATGGAGCATGACGTAGCCTCGTAGAGTATAGTTTATTCGCCACGGAAACAGGACATGTGCCACGCAGCTCTTAGCGTAGCATAGCCATGCATGATATAGTATAGCAAGGTGGTGGGAAAAGGAGGAATAAACTTTAAGGCCTCATATAACACTAGGTGGATCACCGCGGGCGGGGCCCCTCTTCCAGGGCACCGCTGGCCACAGCAGCTCGCCGGACCTGACCGAGGGTTGCCAACCGGCTTTCCAAGGTCAGATCGGGAAGTCGCGCCTCCCACGACCACGCACGTACTCGTCGTGTATGCCCAGAGTCGACCAAGACTGGTCTCTGCGGGCAAATGTATGTGGTGTGAGGTAGCGTTGGGGTGCCTCCGCACCAAGGACATACGTCCGCATATCTGTCGGCATACACCGTGTGCAGTTTCTGAAAATGGTGGTGAGAAAGAAAAGTAAGTGTGAGAAGGAAAAGGTGAGAGGGTAAGCCATAGCATAGCCATGTGCCGCATGGTATAGCTAATGATGGGAAAGAAAAGTTAGGGAGAGAAGAAGGGGAAGGAAGAGAGTATAGAAAGAGATAAAGAAAGAAAGATGAAAGAAAGTTAAAAATAACTAAATCGAGGTTCGCCAGGTCGGTGGCGCTTTATTACCAGCTCCGCTGTTTACTAAGGTTTCACAGGCGTACAGCTGCCTTTAATTTTCTTTTCTTTTTTCTTTTATTATTACTATTTCTTCTTTACCGGAAGATAGCATTTGCGGGTAATGTCTACGCGGCCCAAAACCCACAACCTGAATGGATGTCTGTGTTAGATGCATGCATGTGTATATACGCTTGTCTCTAAAAAAACAGTGCGTCTGCTTGAGCTCATAAGAGCTCTACAGTTCTATACCAAGGGCTACACTGTGTCTTCGCGCTCTAAACAGAGAAAGAAAAGCATTTCGTGCTTAAGGTGCTTCGTGCTTAATGTGCATGGTAGCGTGTGGCCCCGAATGAAGGTTTATGCACTGACATAGGCTCGAACGTTATTGATAGTGACTGTATAGACTGTTGCCAAGGGAAGCGCAAACTGGGCTCATAGGTCGGAAACTAATAGGCCGGGAAGAGCATCTTCACAGTCTATGGCTTCTTCTAATCGGCAGCACTCCAGCGCTCTCTCGGCAAGATGTAAACAAAAAATTAGTACGACAACCCATTATGGAGAAGGTTGTCGAGAATTATCTTCCATTCCGTCTTATGACGCTAATGAAGTTGTTGACAACGACCTAGATTAACCACAATCACGTTAATCTATATGTTCACAAAGGTTGTCGTCGGTGTAACGGGATGGGCTGACCGAGAGGGTGTAATCAGTTTCGTGCACTAGACGCTGTCGCAACAGAGTGTATATATTGTATCAACTTGCGCAGAAATCCTTGCGCTGAAGGTTCATTTGCAAGAACAAATGAAAACTCAAATCTGATACCATATATGTTCTTTACCACCACTGTACTGTCGGTGAGGAACGAAAAAAAAAGAAAAAAAAAGCACTAATGCTGTTCTGAGTAACGTGTGCGTCACATAGAGCGAAGCTGCAACAGCGACTGCTTACACGAATCGTTGGTCGTTCTAGAGATACGAGGCCAAATTTACGAAACATTTCATTCGTAAGCGATGTTTGCCGTTGGCTAGAGGGCTTATCCAATGATGTGTCCCGCATCAGGGTTGCCTCAGCATCTTCCATGGGAAGAATTCTATGGCGTATAGTCACTTGTTTTTAATGCAAGCCCTGTTTGCTGGTGGTTCTTAGTCGCGGTCTGACACTGTCGGTAATACGGCTTCAGAAAGCTGAGCCAGTTGGCACGGATTCATAATGAAAGAACTTAAGGCACGCTAACGTGGACTTAACAGCAGAGAAGTGGAAGACACGGCGTTTGCGTTGCGTACTTATGTCCGTACTTGAAAACATTCCATTCTTTCGTTATGAATTCATAAGGAACGTTGATGCATGATCGGTCGAGCACATATAGCGGCCACAGTATCGCCATTTGTGCCAAGCGCTGTTTTCCGAAGAAGCAACGCTTCAGTCGAACATGCAGTAAGCACGAGACTTCCTTCGCTGTTAGAAATGACTCATTAAAAGCGTACCACTACTGGAATGTGTTGGATTAGGGGAATGGACGCCAAAGAAACCAATTTTTAATGGTCACAGCCATCCGTTGCATAAAACATTACACATAGAGCACTGCGCGAATATTTTTTGCGAGTACCGCGTATCCTATACGTGACGACTATCTTACGAGGCGACTGACATCGCAAAGTTTAAGTCATGTGTTTATACCAAAGCAGCCACTGCTACCAACCGCAAATGATGTATCAGGCACTGCATTAAGCAATTGGAGTTCGCTGCAAAGCTGACAGCTGTCACCGCGAAGCCGACGCGCTATCTTTCTTGCCACCGGATTCCTCTCTCGCATTCCGCCTACAAAAACGCTAGTTCCAGAGTGAGACGTGCAATGACCGCGATATTAGATCAGTAATTCGCAACCACGTGAAGCCTTATCGTCTTTTATGTATGGCCCACGCCCCTTCGAAATGCGGTAGCTTTTGCCGCACCACGAAACACGCGAGCGGAATCTGGCGCGATTGTGTCCTCGAAAGATTGCGAACGATCAGATCTGCAGAAAAGCGGCGCGCATAGATGCTGCAGTGCCTCTTTTTACGGGGCTATCAAAGTTTAATTAAAGCGGAGCATGGTACCGACGTCGCCGTTGAAAGCAGTAGTAAGCCATTCAAAAATGGACCGTTGACTGTACGTTCCGCAAAGATAAAAAGCAAATAAAACGAAATACATACCAGTGCATCAAGTTGCTTCTAAGCCCTGCGCTCTGATTCGCTGATGCTCCTTTATACTTTATTCAGCGCGCATGCCTGCGGAGCTGCTATTGAACCCTTATCTATGGCAGGTCGCAGTAAATGCTGATATTGGGTTCACATTAAGTTAATGAGATTATCTAGCAGCAAACTGAGTTCACGAATGTAAAGCTACGTGAATCGAAAGCTAAATGTAAAGTGCGAGAAAATATTCTTGCCTTGTCTGCGGCTTCCTATGTTGATTGAGAGCATTTTCTTGCCTACACATACCAGCACAAGCTTGAAATGGTGCGGAGTTTACCTGGCACGAAATGCACAGTTTATGTTGCCCTAGCTGCTGGCAACACAAGTCTACGGAGAAGTGCTTGCCCTTCCTGACCTTGCGATAAACTTTGTTACAAAATTCGACAAAGAAATAGAAAGCTTGGGTCTCGTTCACTCAGTATAGAACAAAATAGGCACGGGAGGGTACAGAATGGATGACCAATACGAATCATAGGTGATGACATTAATAACACGACACGATCGTCAGTTATTACTTCCAGATCAACGATTGATTGATTGATTTCTGCCGTTTTACGTCCCAAAACCACGATATGATTATGAACGACGACGTAGTGGAGGGCTCTGGAAATTTAGACGACCTAGGGTTTCTTTAACGTACACTTACATCGCACAGTACACGGGCCCCAATCATTGCTCCTGCTACCTTCGCTACATCCCTCCTGCATCCCGCTACCTTCGGATCAGCAGCCGTGTACCATAGCCACTAGACCACCGTGGCGGGTCAATACCCACAGTCGATATGCAAATATAAGCTACACGTGACTGAACGTTAACCTTGACAAAATGAGATTTGAATAACGTTCGACGGCCAAAATTTTCGAATGCGTACCTCTAGGTCCAGGTTCAACTACCAAAGACCTTCGCTTTCGTCTTTGCGCCCCTAGAAGTAGCAATATGACGTTTTGCATGCAGCTATATCCTACGTCTACATGCGTAAGCTCATAACCGGCACATGACCCCAACTCCCGACTTTCCCAAAAGATGGAAAGGCGGGAGGGAGGGCTTCCAGTGACCGTAGCCAAATGGCGTTTTGGGATCCCACGTTTACACGTAGCTTAATTAAGGTATCAAGGCTGGTGCCGAAACGTCACGCAAGGCGGAAGAGGAATGGCAGGAAGGTCCATCATACGCGCGTCCGGTTTGCTATCCTGCCCTGGGGGAAGGATGACAAGAGGTAAAAAGACAGCTGTTGAGAGGATGTGCCAGAACGTGCTAAGTTAACGGCATTGCTGCGTTCCGGACAAGCCAGGAAACGCCAGATGCGGGACTGTGATCTCAGCGAGAAATGCTGGTGACATATGAGTCACAACGTCAACCGAAAGCTCGCAAGTGCTGGATTGAGGGCATCCAGCATCTGCTGCGCATACAGAGCTAATGGTGAGTTTAGCCTCCCGATGAGCTCACCTAGCATGTGTAACAATGACTGGAGTAATGGGACGATGTTATTTGTCCTCAACAGGCTGCTTTGTTAGTCGGTGCTTCGGAGGTCGAAGTTGCCGATGTGCACTTTCAGCTTAAGCAATTAACTTAAACCAAGCTGCTTCAGCGGTACCGATATTTACATGAGGTTCCTGGTTTGTACCGACCACCGCTGGTCCGTGTGGCTGTGGCTTCGGCAACGTAGGCCGAGCTGAATTAGCGCCAACCATGTGCACATTTTTAATGGAATCTTGGCTCTTGCCGGCTGTCACAGGTCTGGGTGGCAAGGGCGGTAAAGAAACAGGCCATCGGAGGCACGTTGCAAATGCAGAGGCACTCGCAAGGGAACGGCAAAGAGTCAGGACACCTATCGTTCGTAAGTTCTATTAATATGCTCTTAATGTGTCTGTGTAGGTCTCTGTGCGCTGGAAGTGCAGCAGAACTATATAGGGTGGCGTTTTCTTTTGCAAAAATCTTTAGACTAAAATATTTTTTTTGTGTGTCAATACGGGCCGTGTGGTGTCAAGCATTTCTTTTTCCCGAGAAGGATGCTACCGCACGTATACTTACACGCATGATACCCCATCGGTCGCGGAGTCGGTTCTCAAGCACGTGCGCGGTGGAACAGCAGCGCGCGTTGTTTGACAACGTACTTGTGCTCGAGGGCTTTGCGCCGAGGTCACTGACCTTGTCCTTAGATTGCGCAGTGCCAATAATGGGTCTAGAATAGCACGTCCTGTGATCCCATATAAATCAGCGGAATGCTTTTAGTTTCCCGCGTTTACTTTAGTCTCGAAATGGAGCAGCGCTTAAAAGCATTTGCCGATATTGCGTGAAGAACGCGCTTCACTTGAGCGGCCTAAGGACAACAAGTTGGAATAGTACGATTACACAACTCAGCTGCATGCGAGCAACTTGCATGGTTATACTATGGAACATAAGCAGTTCTTAAATACATGACGCTTGAAACGGCAGAATAAATTTAGATTAAGAAGGGAAGCTGAATATGTAAAGATGCAGCGAGTAAAAAGTGAGAGCTTTGGACCTCGCCCTCTCAATTACCTTGTAATAGCCGTCTATTATGCAACGGACCTATCAGCAAAAATGAGGCATGTCCGTTTCGTTTAACATTCCAACTACGTTCGCCCGCATTGTAGTAGATGACGTCTCGCATACTGGGACGTAGTGATGTTCTTTTAACAGCGAGCTCGAAGGAAAATGTCCGTCGTGACCTGAAAACTCGGCATATCGGATACGCGCCACAGGGGTACTAGAAGAAAGCCTCGGGGACCTGTCTCGTTAAACTGCAAAAATTTTAATTCGCACCAACATAACATTTCGCACAACCAGATCAGAACGCTTTAGATGCAGCATACTTACGATTCCTTCGAGTTCTTTATGCTAACATCGCAAGAACGCCAGCTGGGTTGGAGCGCGAATCGAATCCACGCCGTCTGCGGGGCAGGCTGGCGTTCTACCAAAGAGCCACGCCAGCAGTTGACGCTGCCTCAGAAAAAAAGCCCGTATACATGGTGAATAGTAAAGCATATCCATGTATACTATGGTACAGCAAGGAGGTGGGAAAGGGAAGTTAGGCTCCGGCGGAGGAGGGACAGAAGGGGGGCAGAGAGTAAAGCATAGCGTGTCATTGTATAACATAATATACCAAGGGGATGGGAAAGGAAAAGTGAGAGTGGGGAGGAGGGATGTGACGGTGAGGAAGAGGAAGGGTAAGCCGTAGCGTACCCATGTATAGTGTGGCATAGCAAGGAGATGAGAAAGGGAAATGAGGTGAGAAGGAGGGAAAGGAGGAGGATAAGGCCATCAGTGCCGCATCATAATACAACAAGGGGCAGGGACAGGGACGTAAAGGTGAAAACTGATGTGAGAGTGAGGAAGAGGGAAATGAGAAGGGGTGAGTATAAAGTGCAGCGTAGCCATGTATATATAGCATTGTATGCAAGGGGGTGGGAAACGGAATTGAGGACGAGGATGGGAAAAGGAGGGGGGGAAGGCCACCAGCTCCGCTACGACCTATCCTTGCGCTCCTAGTGCGAGATGCCCATAATAATTTTAAGGAACAAAACGCACGAAGTGAAGTGAAGCTTCGTTCTTAAATGATGCTCAAATAATTGCAAGCATCAAGAATGATTTTGGAAGTAATTCTTGTCCATTTAATTGGACCAATTTCTTAGAGCAACCCTGAAACTATGGGATGTCTTTAGGAACAGCAGCACAGCAGTAACCTAGAAACGGTGCCGAGTAAGCAGTCGGACACTATGTTGGATAAAGAGGCCCGCTATTTGGAACGCTAAGGTAATTGTGTTTATTAGTTGTGCATTAACTTGTTCATTAACGATTACTTTGACGGATCAAAAAGTTAATGATGACTAGGGTCTCTCATTACCGCTGTGTGTCTGGGAATGTGTACACCGTGTATAAACGTACGAAAATCGTATCAAGCCAGAGCTTCCACCTTTCGCGTGTCTCTCGTCTTGTTTCCACGCCCTGACAAATCAGATATCGGCCGGAGACCTCCCCTAAAGGAGATAATTTTGACACTAATGGAATACTGAACTGAAAAAAAAAACAAAAATTCAAAACAAGCTCGTGGCGATAGCGGCGTGCTTTCGTAAACTACACTGTATCCATAATAAGGGAAGGACAGCGCAAGGGCTCAGTTCAATGTCCTATTATTTCGGAACAAGTGGGAACTGTAACAGGATTAAGCCGCATGCTTCAAAATGGGGAGCAAAATAAGAGAGGAGCGCACATTTTGCTGGGGCTGCTTGAAAGCAGAACATTTCGTTGCGTCAAACACCGTGTATCTGCACTGGGAAAGGAAGAACTGGATAATGGAGGTTTGATACACGCGAAGCACACACAAAGTCGATAGTTTCAAGTTCATTCACTTCAACGCTTTTAACATTTCTCAAGATATCGAGATGACGGAATCAAAAGCAGATCTCGCACAGCACTTCAAACTTGGTGCTAAAAGCAACAAAAGATAAGGAAAATCCCGGCTCGTCGAAGGGAACTTCAGCGAACATTGGTAAGGAATTACTTCGTCTAAGGCTGCATTTATTGTGAAAAAAAAAAAGGAAAATCAGCGCATTGCGAGGAGTTAGAATAAGGGGTACACGTACACGGTTGGCATCTGCCGTTGTTTTTCAAGAAAGAGCCATTTCTTTTCCTCATTTGCGGAGAGCGGCCCAAAAGAAGTCAAAGAACTAAGTATGACAAACAAATAAATGGTTCTGCTGAGCTGCGGGGAAACTGAAACATGGTCCAGTGGTGAGAAACGGCCTGAATTATATAGGGAGAGATAGCTGAGATAGCTGTATCGGTCATGAAGACCAGCGCCCGCGCGCGCGCGCACACGCACACACGCGTATACACACACACGCACGCACACGCACGCACTATATGGCCTCCATGACAACGTGGCAACTTGGGAACAAGTTAGTGCGTAATACCACACATGGGCTGCAGCATGTCACAGGGTATAAAACACAAATAAGGGCGTTAGCCATCTCGCAATATCTTCGCTTCCCGTGTGCTTCAGATGCGCGCACTATGATAGTATTTTACTTTTTGCGTTCTGTTCGGAGTCGTTGCCACACCGCCAAAAAAGGATCTTGGACACTAATTGGCCAGAGAAAGAGAAGAGGAGCATGCAGATCTTACGTAAGTAGTCCATGTTAAACATAAATTTAGCCCTGTAACGGTGGCATACATAGTGGCCATGGAACACGGTTGCTGGTTCCGAAGGTCGCAGGATTGAATTGCGGTCGCGGTGGCTGCATTTCGATGGAGGCGAAATGTTTAGGCCCGTGTACTGTGAGACATGAGTGCCCGTTCAAGAACTCCAGGTGGTCGAAATTTCCGGAGGCCTCCACTGCGGCGTCTCTCAATCATATCGCGGTTTCTGAAAGTAAAACTCCAGAAGTCAATCATTACGTACAAATTTTTCGTCCTTCCAAACCATTACAAGTTCGCCACATGAAAGCATCACCACTTTGAAGTGCCGCCTGTAACCGTACAGAGCAAAAGGCCGATTATCTGAAGAATGCAGTCGTGAGGCAACAGATAGGAAAGCCACTAAGACGTTGGTATGCCCTCCTTGAACTTTCCCGTGCACGAAATTGCGTGCCTTTGTCGATATGCTCGTCTATCTATCTTTTTTTTTATGACCTTTCCTTCTTTCGTCGGGGACGACTTGAATTGTCGCCCAGTGTTGATTGATGCCCGACACAACAAGCTCTCTGATTTTGAGGGGGCCTCGCCGTTAAACCTCATAGTTGTCATCTTCGCGACAGTCCCTTATCACTCGCCGACGAGACTGCTTGCATTTCCGGGTACTCGACCTAGTATGTTTCCCGCGCGTCGAGGCGGCGAGAGTGCCGCAGTCCATGATGGCGTCAAGTGTTTTCATGTCCGACGAAATGACGTCACGACGACGACCCATCGAGAGCGTTTCCCAGAAAGAAGCGAGAGACGTAATCGCATCACTATACAAATGGCTTCCGCATGCCTTCGCTTGTCGGACTGCATGTCGTCCGAGAGTGCATACATAAGAGAGCGTGGGAGACAGAAAAGGGTGGCCGTAAAGTACTTCGTTCACGAAGCTACGAAAGCCTGTCGAGATCGCGGCTCTTTTCTAAAACGACGTTGCCCCCGGTCGTAAAATTTATTCGGCAGTAAAAATCGCTTCAGTGAAGGTTGTCTCGCTGTGATGCGCCCTATTACATCGATTCTACGACCTTCAACGTTGGTTGTTCGAAAACAAAGCCTTGACGTTACAATGGGGATAAATGCTACGAATCCTCGAGTAGCACGTTGCATCAATAATTTCGTAATGTCACTGGTTCGGCTACGGACAACGTCTTTATATTTACTTTATGGTTCCTTGCTTGTAATCACTTCCGTTTTTCACTTACGCCAGCTCGACGAAATTCTCTTTCAATTTCGACTATAAATCGCCGGCGAATGGCGTGTCTTCACGGCTTAATGAGCAAACAGACAATGAAGCCTAGGAAAGCCTAGGGGAAGTTACTTGTGGTATTGTAGTGTGTTCTACACACGCCGCCTTGGCCACGAGTGGCGCTGCCTAACACTCCCAGGATAATACGTACATAAATACACAATAAAGTGGACAGGGGGACGACCGCCTTTGTAGCTCAGTTGGTAGAGCATCGGACGCGACATCCGAAGGTCGTGGGTTCGGGTCCCACCGAAGGCAGGTTTGTCTTTTCGTCCACTTTAATTCCTTTCTACTATCTCCACAATTACAATACCACAAGTAACTTCCCCTAGGCTTTCCTAGGCTTCATCGTCTGCTTGCTCATTAAGTTGTTTCTAACAAATAAAGAACGAGCCCTTGACCCCTTCCCTTTCGTTGTGTCTTCACGGCGTAATTTATGCAGAATAAGCTTCTGCTTGTTGTGTTCTTCCTTTGATATATCCTGTTCTTGCATTGTCATGTACAACACACGGCCGTTTGACCGTCTTCCAAGATTCAAATGTGTTTTTTTGCACCCATTCCGTCACCTTCAACGTCCATCACTTCGCGCAAGAAGCATTTCGCGCAAGCACAGAGCGGTGCACTAGTTAAAAGGAACACCTGCGCGCAGGTCCTGTCTGCTATATTGTTTCCTTGCCAAGCTTCTGTCGCACATATTTGCGGCACACAGGTTGCAGTTGGCAGTTCTGACTCCTTTCGACACATTTGCACCATCAATGGAGGTTACTTCCGGAGCCAACTGCAGTCATGGCGCCACGAGTAGGAAAGGCGCAGATTCGAGTTTTCCCTTTAACAGAGGACTTTACCATCGATTTGTCATTTTTCTGAATTTAGATAGATTAGATTAATAGATAGATTAGATTAGATTAATAGATAGATAGATAGATAGATAGATAGATAGATAGATAGATAGATAGATAGATAGATAGATAGATAGATAGATAAATAGATAGATAAATAGATAAATAGATAGATAAATAGATAGATCCCCTACTCAGTGGAACAATGCCCGAATGAAGCAACAGCCCAGCAGGGTATCATGGGAAGAAAGCTTGGGAACTGAAGCGTCTTTTTTTTTTTTTTTTTTGGTCCGTCGTCTTTCAGAATAACTAACGTTTGATTTTCAAATAATTTTGGCTTCTGTTTGCTCTGGCATACGAGAAAGCAGTGGCAACGCGTTTTGGATCTTTTCACTCGCACTAAAAACGTCGTTAGATATCTCGAAGACTTGCGATGCAAGGAGAGTTATTTTGCAAGCGGACTTCACGTCCCGCCAATTCGGCTCCTTTCGTGAACGGCACGTCTCGCAGGAGGAAAAAGAAAAAAAAAAGTTCCGAGACTAAGAAAAAGAAAAAAGGTGTCTGTGTTTACTATTGACGCGAACTGGGGTACGCTGCGTAGGTGCACGGGTGTGCTGAATGGGAGACCCGGCGTAGGAGGAGTACGCCGATAGCTGGGCAACTGCCGAGTTGGCGCGATACGCTGGAGCACGATAAATACGAGCGTAGCACGGGCCACGCTCCTTTTACCAGATTGCGAGAGCGTCGTATGCACATGGTATTTCCCAGCCCGCTTACTGACTGACACGCGCTGAAGAGAGCACCTACGGAGAACCGCTTTCGGCAGATTCTTGTAACGTATTAATAAGAAGAATATCTAAGCAGTGCCCACACAACCTGTAAGAAGAAGCCATAGCGCTGAAGTGACAAGGACACAAAGGATGACAGGACATGCGACAATTTACAAGTTCTAGTTGAAAGTTAGTGCGTGTCCTGTTGTCTTCCTGGTCCTTCCTTGTCAGTTCAGAGCTGTGGCTTCTTATGAAACGAACCAACTAGTCCAAAAAATCAGAACTCCTAGATCCTGTACTCACCTAACATAGAAAATGATGGAATGCCAAGTTTTCCGTTCAAAATGTTGCGCAAGAACTTTAGTCGACTAATTTTTCTGCGAACAGCCAAGGTGGGGATGTTATGAGCTTTCATGAGTTGAGTTGGTGAATCTAGTCGTTTGCATTTATTGAATATAAATCTAATGGCTTTCTTTTGTAGCGCTTCTAAGCTCCGTATATCTTTTTTAGTGTACGGATCCCATACAACGGACGCATACTGCAATTTAGGTCTGATAATAGAATTATACGCTTGAAGTTTAACATTCACAGTTGCCTTTGCAAGCTTCCTTTTCAAAAAACACAGTTTTCGAAAAGCTGAAGTGCACACTGACGAAATGTGTGCCCGCCACGTCATATCACTTGAAAGAGTAATCCCTAAATACTTATATTGCGTTACTGATTGAATAGGAGAGCCATGAATATTATAGGTAAACACACTAGGATTTATTTTCCGTGTTATATTTATAAGCACTGTTTTATCAACGTTTAATTGCATGTCCCATGCTGCGCACCAGCACTCAATATTGCGAAGAGTTTGCTGCAATAGATTATGTCATCAGAACAAGTTATTTCTTTAAACAGAACACAATCATCCCCGAAAAGTTTAATAGACACTGAGTCAGGGATTTCTTGCACTAAATCATTTACATATATAAGGAATAATAGTGGCCCCAACACACTTCCCTATGGCACACCAGAAGTTACATTGAGCGTCCTAGATACACTAGATTTTATTTCAACGAACTGTTTTTTTATTAGTTAAATAAGATTCAACCCATTTATTAAGATAAAGCGGCAATCCTATGTTATGTAATTTCAGAAGTAATTTACTATGCGGCACCTTATCAAACGCTTTAGAAAAATCAAGTAGAAGTATATCAATTTGCCCTGATTGATCTAGAAGTGCCATAAAATCATGGACAGTTATAACCAATTGCGTTGTTGTGGACAATCCCTTCCGAAATCCATGTTGACAAGGAGACGATATGTTATTATCTGCTAAGAAGCACTGAATATTGTGAGCCACTATGTGCTCTTGTAACTTGCAACTTACTGAAGTTAAAGAAATCGGTCTGTAATTAGAAACAATTGATTTATCTCCCTTCTTATGAATAGGCACGACACGTGCAATCTTCCAGTCGTCCGGAACTTCACAACTACGCAATGATCTATTAAATACCTCTGCCAAGAAATCGCTTATGTGTGTAGAATAGCGCTTTAAAAATGTATTTGGTATTTGGTCTGGTCCTACACTCTTTTTGATCCTCAGTTTTCTTAGCAAGATCAAAACACCTTCCTTTGTGACAATAGGAATATCCACATCGTTAAGAATAGCTGGTAGGGGTGCAGAAGCACCTGAATAAGTGAAGACGCTGTGAAAATATTTATTAAATGCCTGCGATATTAAGAAGCCGTCAGTTTCGTATTTCCCGCCCAGTTTAATTCGATTCACTGTTTCATTGGTTTGAGCCAAAAATCTCCAAAATTTAGCAGGATCTTCTTTAATGAATGAAGGGAGAGTGACTTGATAGCAATGTGTCCTAGCATCATTTACTTTAGTTGCCAAACTTTTTTTTAAAACGTCAAACGTCTCGGGTGCTACGTTTTTACGCTTTATAAGTCGTTTGATTCTGCGTTTAATGTGGATAATCTCCCGAGATATCCATGGGTGTTTGCGGTTCTTGCGTACCTTCCGGAACGGGACAAACTGCTGAATGGAAAACCAGACCGTACTTTTAAATCTCGTCCACAAAGTATGGACATCATCGTGCGTACTATATCTTAGTACACTCTCTAAGTAATCTGTGATTGATGTATGATCAGCGCGATCAAAATCTTTGACGTCCACTGAATTTGTACTCGAACGCGCTACAGAACATCGATAAAGCCAAGAGAAAAACAATAAGCTGTGGTCCGACACTCCGTTTTCAACAGTGATAATACCGTTTAAGGATATATCGCTTACAAAAAATAAATCCAATACAGCACTGTTGCGCGTAGATTCACAGACAATTTGGTCAAGGTTCAGAGCTAACATTACGTCTAAAACAACATCACTCGATTTAGATTGCCCGTAGGCTAAGTACTTCCATTTGACATCTGGAAGGTTGAAGTCACCTGTGATCATGATGTAACGTGTGCGGTTTAAAAGAAGATGGTCGTAAAGCCTTTCAAGGAAAGAATCTGACATTTCCGGGGCTTTATAAACAACACAAAGCATAAAGGTTAAACCATTTACAGTGACGTTCAGAAACAAGCTTTCGTGATCGGCCATCTGATTGATCAAACATACATCAATACCAAGTTTACAAACAACTGCAACTCCTCCGCCACGTGTGCCTCGATCACGCCTGTGCATCTGATAGCCGGGGAGAGTAATTTCGTCATCTCGTACACCATCGTGCAACCAGGTCTCTGTGATAGCAACTACATGAGGGTCGTACGTCAAAAGCAATAGTTCTAATTTGTCCGCTTTGTTCACAATGCTTCTTGCGTTGAAAGAGAGCACACGCAGGTTCTTAAATGCAGACGGTGAAAGCTACGCTGTTTGTGTAGGATCTTTCCCAGATCGAACAACGACACGCGTGTTAGAAACATCATCCCATGCGTATAACTGGGAATCAACACGCAATTTATTATTCACCAGCGCAACCTTCTTGCCTTGTTCTTTTTCGGCTTTGGCGCTTTGCCATAGCAGTTTTCGTTTTCTTAGGGTTTCAGCAGAGAAGTCGTTTTGCACGGAAATTTGTGTTCCCTTCAGCTTTTTGCAGTTCCGTAGCACTTATTGTTTTTCCGTATAATTTTGAAAGAACAGGATTACAGGTCGCTTTCCAGGACGTTTTCCCAAACGATGTATTCTGGCAACAGATAAGCACTTTACGTCGAGCCTATCCTCGAACACCTCTTTTATTACTTTCTGCCGTAGGACATCCTCCGTTTCATTCGCTCGCTCATCTATGCCAAACACAACAAGGTTCGACATCCGACTCCGGTCTTCAAGCTCTGTAAGTTTTTCCTGCTGCAGCATGAGTGTTTGCTGATTTTTTTCAGCAGAATTGTTAAGAGTTTCAAAATTATCAACTTTCCGGGCTATTTCTCTTACATTCGTTTCTAATTTGGTCATTCGGGTCGAGAAGGAAGTAACACTTTTCTCGGCGACTTCCAACCGTTTTTTTAAGTTCTGCTAAATCATCCCTAATAGCCTGCTGGCCCTGTATTAGCGTCTGGAGCATTTCAGTATTGGTAGGACCTGGATTCAATTCCACGTCACCACAAAGTAACAATTTGCACACATGGTAGCACTCGTACGCTAAAGCAATCAAAGTCCGTGGGCACGGCACGACAACAACCCCTCTTTCATCACTACGGTATGAGCATACACAACTAACCTGAAACAAGAATACGGGACGCATAGTTAACGGTCCGCTTCTTGCGTTTTCGCCGTGCCCACTCAGTACACACAGTACACGATCCTGAACATTCCGCCTCCTTCGAAATGCAGCCGCCGCGGCTGGGATTCGATCCCGCAAACTTCGGATAAGCGGTCGAGTGCCATAGCCACTAGACAGCCGTGACGGGTCTTATTACAGCTTCAGCACTTGATTTAGTGTTGTTTTTTGTGATATCTGTAAAAAAAAAAAAAGCAGACCGCAAGTGCGCTGAAAAATATTTACACAGCTGTGTCGCTAGAGCGTAAGTACGTAAATAATGAGAAAACCATACGCTCTTTTTCTATTCCAGCTGCCATTTAGTGCGTGTGGTGTCGTTCCCTCACCTAGTGCCCCTTTTGCTTCTGTTCTTCGTGCTTTGAAACGTTCTGGTTTTATAATTCTGGTTCGATGATTCTACAATCGCGCTTATCAAACCTAGTAGCCCTTCGTTTTAACGACGTCTTTTCGTCACTTTGGTAATAAAGGTGGCACACATCATCATTTATTGAACCTTAAAGGCCCTTTTGAGGGTATTACATAAAAAAAAAAGGGGGGGGGGTGTACAAAAGCATCCATAACAGCATGGTCATTATTATACAATGCTATACAATTACGTGTGAAGTACGGGGGTTCCGAAACGGCATGAGAGCTCTCGTCCTCAACATTAAAAAAAAACAAAAACAAAAAGTAGGCAGTGCCAACGACATGGAACAGTGACAAGGCGAGTGCTTGGGGTGCCTTTTTCATCACATTACACACACACACACACACACACACACACACACACACACACACACACACACACACACACACACACACACACACACCGCTCCTGCGTTTGGCCGAGATATATACTCCAGCATAATGCACTGCGCACTCTCGTTGGACTCCGGTATACGTCATATCGGCAAACACACAGCGTGCGCGAGATTTGGACATGTACCGCGTAACTAGGCCCTTCCGCCCCGCAGAAATACAGCTGTTGAACATGCTACGAACGAACTGTCGAGGATGCGCGCAGAAGACAGTTATATAGTGGGTACGCCGCAAGAGAAGTTGACAAGATGTGGCCGCACCTTTCGTATTCGCAGCTTGTTCACTCCTGCGGAAGGCGTGCATCATCGATCGTTCGGTCGCAGAGTCTTTATAATAGCCCTCATGCCACGGCGGGAGCACTCTTAGTCACGTGGTATTTTTTTCAAATCTAGTGCACTTTCCCAGAAGACAGAAAACAGTGATTTCTTGGCGTTTACGTCCCAAAACTACGATATGATTATCCGAGACGCCGTAGTGGAGGGCTCCGGGAATTTCGATCACCTGGGTTTATTTAACGTGCAGCGACATAACACCAGCGCAAGGGCCTCAACATTTCGCCTTCATCGAAATGCAGCCACTGCGGCTGGGATTCGACCTCGCGTCCCTAGGATCAGCAGCGCGGCTGCCATAGACACTGTGGCGGGGCAAGCCCGTAGCGGCGTAAGCGTAGCGGGGCAAGCCCTGAAAGAAAAAAAAATTAAAGCACTGTACTTATTATTATAAAAATATATTTCATTACCCGGACACTAATTAACATGCTCTACAACTTCTCCATGGAACATCTTGCACTGAAAGCAGCAATTTAAAAGTTCATTATTGAATTATCATTGATGAATTCCCCGAGCTCACTTTAAAGGAATAAGCTGAGGTGAAGCTGAGGTGGTGAAGACGACAGCAAACAATTCTAAAGCGTTTGCATTCTCGTAAGGCTCCCGTGGATATCTTAAAAGCGTTGATAAGATTATTTCTCAAGTACCATACTCAAATGTGTGTGTGTACACGTGTGTGTGTGTGTGTGTGTGTGTAAATAACATGCATTGATATGTCTGTATTATTTTTTTATATATATATGCGGAAAGGGTCACGATGTCTGATTTCCTTGTGCGGACATGCGGCTTGCATTGCTTAATTTTTAAGTATTTACGTTCGAGATATTCTTCACTGCTCCATACACTTCGAGCAATAGCATACGAAGTAGCATTGCTTGCTGGACAGTATATTATTATTATTATTATTATTATTATTATTATTATTATTATTATTATTATTATTATTATTATTATTATTATTATTATTATTATTATGCCGTAGCGAAGTCGCGTCAGGCCGAACGGCCTTTAGCTTCGTTTCGCTTTTCTGGGTTTCCAGGAATAAATTTGTTATGTTCTGTAACTAAAACGCCCCGTATGTGATTATGAGGAGGCGCGCAGTAGGGGAAAGCTCCGGAAAATTGAGACAACATGGGTGTCATCAAAGTGGCACTAAAGAAAGATATGTCTGGCGAGGTCGATTTTTTTTTTTTTTTGCCTGCGTTGGAGTCTGTCACCGCTTTCTGCGCGCCAATAAACGAATTTTGTGTGCCCAAAACTGCTGCCGAAAGTTTCTGGAGTCTTCACTAAATTTGAATCGTTGCCGCCGAAAAGACGACATGACGTCACGGTGCAGTGAGCTTCACGGCCGTGATAAGCAGAGAGAGAGAGAGAGAAACTTTTTATTGGAAAAAGAGATTTCTACCGGCGTGTATAAGTACCGCTGACATGCTACTCTATATAGGGATGAGGATGGGGATATAAAGATTTAAATAAGCAGAAACTGCGGTTACTGCACGTTCACTTATTGTTAAAGCTTATCTAATTAATTTTTCATTTATAACCTGGAGTAGAGCCGAGTTCTCAGAATAAATTTGTCGACGTCATTTCAAAGAGGTACCAAAAGGGCGGGACAGAAGGCGCGACTCCAACATTTGAATTTTGACGTTTTCTCGCTTACAAATGCCCTATTCTGACCAGGAATGACGAAATGATTATCCAACAAACCTAGTGTTTACAATCTTGCTCGACTTAATATTTGCGCTTAGTGTCGCTTTAACGTACACCTAAATCTACAAGCACAAGGACCTCTAGCATTTCGCCGCCAACGAAATGCAGCCGCCGAGGCCGAGATCGGACATAGAGGTTACCCGGGGCCCCCCTAAGGGAGCCTCGCTTTGGTTTCAACGGCCCGGTGATGAGCCCCCACGGTACGGGCCCCCATACAGACCCCACCTCGACAACACCCATCGGATAGCAGCACGCAGACGGCAGATGCTGGCGCCCGACACAACGTACGGGGGCAGCGGCCGCGCTACGCCAGACACCCATAGGCACGGAAAGGGGGCCCCAGCCAGGGTCAAAGATCCCCACCACTGAGCTGCTGCTGCTTTGGCGAGGGGCTCGGTTGAGGGGGACCGAGGGGTCGAAGGTCACGGACGGCGGAAGTTCGAGATGCAGCAGCCGGCCGGCCACTACCGGGCACAAAGACGATCGAAACTCCCGGTGGGGGGTCAACTTAGGGGCCGAGCACGGAGGAGGGAGGGGGGAGGGGGTTTCTAGGTGAAGGGACGCGTAGGATGAAGGTACACTGGGGAAATGAGCGGCACGGGGCGGGCTCTACGGCGGCAGACGAAATGGAGGGTAAGGAGTGGAGGTTAAAATCCCGACTCTGGTCATCTCTTACCTTAACGAAAAAAATATTAAAAATAAAAGAAAACCATGCAAAGGTACGCTTCTACCTGAGAGAGAACACCGGACGCTATGAGAGACACACACACACACACAAAAGAAAAAGCAAAGGACAAAATTGTAAACATAAACGGCGGCATCGAACATTTAAAAAAATGGGGGCGAAGGCACGAAGCCATGGATTTCGGCAACGTTCTTTCCCTTCGGCGGGCTTTGGGCCTTTGTGTTCCGTCGGCGCGGGTTCCTGGGGTCCGGCGCGTTCAATGTCAAGGTACGACGCGTCGGTAGGATCGCGATGGGGGAGGAGGCAGGCGCGTAGTAAACTGGTACGCGCTGCTGCTCCGTGTGCGCGGTAGCGAGGAAGAGAGAGAGAGATGAGTGTTACAGAAAGAGGGAACGGAGGAGAGAGAGCTGATGAGAGAGGGGATGACGGCAAAGTCGAAGGCGCGATTACTTCGCGAGCATCTGGTTTGGGAGCGCTCGCTCGGCTCGGCGTTGTACGCACGGACGCACCGGCTGGAGCGGTGTACCTTTCTTCGCCGAGACCGCGCCTCCGACGACAGACTCGGTCGCCCATCCTCGACTGTCGTCAGTCGTCGCGGCTGTTTGATCGCACGTGTGACTCTTCGCAAGTAGAGGGCTTGCCCGCTTGTCGTTCCACCTGTGGAGTGCGCCGCCGTTGCCCTATTAGGCACCGCGCGAAATTCTCTTTCCCTGTTTATTTATTCTTTTCTCTGTGTAGATATTTAAGAACAAAAATTGTTGTGCCCAGTGACCGCCGACGCCCCTGAACTGTGCCGCAGCGAGTACGGAGTTTAGTGAAAGAGAGGCATTCGACATTTTCGTCTTCGGAACTTCCAACAAGATACCGAGTATTGCTGGAACACGGAGACTGGATATATTTCGTTCAGTCCTGTTCGTCGACTGATGATCGTAATGAAGGTACGTTTCATTTTTACCACTCCGTGTGTTTTTCGCCGTATCTTGACAGATTTAGGATTGCCGAAAATATCGCTCTCAGGCGACGAGATCAACTGTAGATCACTTGCGATCGTGTCGCGAATGACCTACAGTTGTTGAACAATGGCAATACAATCGCGAGTGTTTGATAAGAAAAACAAGAGAATAAAAATACAACGCGTCCCGCGAAATGCGCACGCTAGCATTTTAAATATTCGTATTGGTCATGTCGGGACATTTTTATGCAAGTAGTCTACTGCAAAGCACGGGATGAAATGCCGGGATATTAAGTTGTCGGTGAATGTGGAATAGCTCGCCTTAGCCACTTCCGTGAACGCTCTGAGAAGGCGCAGTATATTTTATTGCACGCACATAGTGCTCAAGTCTTTTATGTGTCATGGTTACATTGTCACTGCACCGTCACTGTGCCTCAATCTTCGTAACGCTGAATGCTGAAATTGACTTTTTCTAACCGTTGTTGGATTGAGGTAGATTTAAGTTAAAGATTTAGAACGACAGTAGCAATATATTTAATTTACGTTGTGACCAATCTAGAGCCGCGGGAAAAATTGATAGATTTAAGCGTTTAGGCACGAAGCTTACAGTTACATGCAAGTAAAGTACGCTTCTGATATGCTCGAGAAACATTTAATTAAAATATGCGGAGTAGAAGAAATCGATTTGCAGTGCGTTGCATTGGAACCCATCGCTATTCTGTCAGCAGTTTGAGGTGGTAACATAGTCAAACGAAAAATTTTTAAGTTATACGTCGAAACAGCATACTGGCATTTCAAGCTTGCATTGACGTGTCAGGTACAATTTGAAGACTTAAAGCATTTTACAAAGTCGCCTTTTCCTTGTATTTTTGACAATACGAAAACCGACGGTTGTTCTCAAACAGATTAGGCTCATAAACACACGTGACAAAAAAAAAAAAAAAGACGAGTGTAAGAAATTTCATAGAAGTGAGCCACAGAAGTGGAATTACCGAAAGGGTCTGTTTGCTTTCCTTTTTAAGTCAGACATTCACGCATGGAAGCCAGCCGCAACGAAGCCAAGCGAAATGAAATGAAGTTGTTAGAGGTGATTATTAATTTGAGTGTAGCGATTATATGACTAGTATCAAATGCATTGAAGTGGACGAAAAGAAGCAAAGAAACAAGCAAACACAAGCTCGGCGCCAGTGCGTACAAACCCGTCGACTTTCGATTGTTGTGGGTGCGGTTCTTCTTTTTTTTTTCTTTTTTTGTGTCATGATTAGTGCACATCAAGGGTTTTCCAAAATTTCGATTCTATTGCTTCTTTCTTTTCTTAGGAGGGGGAGGGGGGGAGTGAGTCGTTTTCCATGGTGCTGTCTGAACCCGAGGAAGTGTGGATGCCAACTTTAGTGGTCGGCTGGAATAATATTTTGTGGGGAGGGGGCCGGTTGTGTGTATAAATGTCCGGTGCACTTGAATTAAAAAAAAAAAAAACATACAACTATCATTCCACATGCTTTGCCTGGCTTGGTTAATGCTCTTCGCATATTTCATGCGGCGGATAGTTCAAGTGTTAATAAAGAGACCATTTATCGTCGTCTTTCTCCGAGGCAGAGGAAACAGCAACGAAGGCTTCCTTTGGTAGTACCGATCTCGCACATATACATTACCAGCGTATACGTCTAGCACGTTCATGCAAAGGTGTTTAAACCTTTGCAAAGCACCTACAGCAGAACGAAGGTGATTTAAACACCTCCACTCTGCTGTATGTAAAGATTTATGTGAACACATTTACATACAGCGCACAAAAAACTTGACGGCACGGTTTGAATATACCACACACCCGTGACGATATTGTGAGGTCTGTTTTTCTTTTCCACATAAAATGTTTTCCCGCGCGAAGCCTATACGGCAAGCCAAGAGCCAGGATACCGCGAGAAAATTACTCCTTCCACTGCGCCTTCGGCGCATGGTGTTGTTCTCGAGAAAAACGTACACAGAGAGAGAGCGAAGAAAGGTCATAAAGCCTTTCTGTAGAGCGCGTTTGTTTGTTTGTGTGTGTGTGTGTGTGTGTGTGTGTGTATGTGTGTGATTTCCACAGTGCCTTCGGCAGTGACACACTTTTGTCACCATTCATTGGAATATTATCTTACAAAAAAATCTCACGTAACATCTTTTTGTTAACACGTACACAGGCTTTGCTTAAACTAGAGAGACAAGGCTTTCCTAACGTGTATTTTATTCTTGCACCAAGAGCGCTAAGCATCTGTCTTATGGGTCACAGAAAGGAAGAGGAGAAAAAAAGAAATAAGAAAGAGAGAAGAAATGTACACACGCAGGTGGCCTGTGATGAACGCGTTCTTGGAAACCGCACTTACACTTCGTCCTTGCTCACGAGACTACTAGGTGAACATGTGACATTCACTTGTTAGCGCGCAAAGCGGTTTCTGCGCCACGAACATTAATACGTGCGCATGCATGACTCGTCCTCATTTCTTTTTTTTGGCTGGTCCTTTCCTGTCTTTTTTGTTTTGTTTTTTTATGTGATTGCGACCGTTTTAAATAGCTTCAATTTCTTGAACACCGACCTGCACTTTTCTTACTCCGTGCACTCTGCAATGATTCTTTGCCGGCACATGCCCGACACTGAGATGTCATTTCTGTCTTGTTCAGATAGCGGCGTCTCTCTCACGTCATGTGGCAAAGACCCATCGTGCAGTCCCCCCCCCCCCTCCCCCGCCCCCTCCCTTATCACCAGAAGCAGCAGTAGCCGCCATATTAAAGTCCACCGCAGGACGAAGGTCTCTGCCAACAATCTCTAATTTGTCCTGTCCTAGGCGAGTTGGTCCCACTTTATGACTACGAATTTCTTAACTTCATCGCCTCTTCTAACCTTTTTCCTGCCTCTGCTGCGTTTTCCGCCTCTGCTGCGTTTTCCGCCTCTTGGTATCCGTTCTACTGTCCTGATTGTTCAACGGTTGTCGAATTTTCGCATTACATTTCCTGTCCAAGTCTCCCTAACCCTCAAACCATTAATCGGTAGTCAGGAGCAGCGCGAGACTGCCCAGCGCAACTCCGACTGCCCAGCGCAACTCCGCCCCGCCTCGGTGGTCTAGTGGTTATGGCACTCGGCTGCAGATCCGAAGGTCGCGGGATCGTATCCCGGCCGCGGCGGCTGCATTTCGATGGAGGCGAAATGTTGAGACCCGTGTGCTGTGCGATGTCAGTGCACGTTAAAGAACCCCAGGTGGTCAAAATTTCCGGAGACCTCCCCTACGGCGTCTCTCATAATCAGAGCTGGTTTTGGGACGTTAAACCCCACAAATCAATCAATCAATCCACATTTCAGGAACTCGGAGTCCCGAGGTGGGCTGAGGAGGTAGCGGCTGCCCCGCCACGGTGGTCTAGTGTCCTTTTGAGGTGTTTAAACCTTTGCAAAGCACCTCCAGCGGAACGAAGGTGATTTAAACACCTCCACTCTGCTGTATGTAAAGATTTATGTGAACACATTTACATACAGCGCACAAAAAACTTGACGGCACGGTTTGAATATACCACACACCCGTGACGATATTGTGAGGTCTGTTTTTCTTTTCCACATAAAATGTTTTCCCGCGCGAAGCCTATACGGCAAGCCAAGAGCCAGGATACCGCGAGAAAATTACTCCTTCCACTGCGCCTTCGGCGCATGGAGTTCTCGAGAAAAACATACACAGAGAGAGAGCGAAGAAAGGTCATAAAGCCTTTCTGTAGAGCGCGTTTGTTTGTTTGTGTGTGTGTGTGTGTGTGTGTGTGATTTGCACAGTGGCTTCGGCAGTGACACACTTTTGTCACCATTCATTGGAATATTATCTTACAAAAAAATCTCACGTAACATCTTTTTGTTAACACGTACACAGGCTTTGCTTAAACTAGAGAGACAAGGCTTTCCTAACGTGTATTTTATTCTTGCACCAAGAGCGCTAAGCATCTGTCTTATGGGTCACAGAAAGGAAGAGGAGAAAAAAAGAAATAAGAAAGAGAGAAGATATGTACACACGCAGGTGGCCTGTGATGAACGCGTTCTTGGAAACCGCACTTACACTTCGTCCTTGCTCACGAGACTACTAGGTGAACATGTGACATTCACTTGTTAGCGCGCAAAGCGGTTTCTGCGCCACGAACATTAATACGTGCGCATGCATGACTCGTCCTCTTTTCTTTTTTTTTTTGGCTGGTCCTTTCCTGTCTTTTTTGTTTTGTTTTTTATGTGATTGCGACCGTTTTAAATAGCTTCAATTTCTTGAACACCGACCTGCACTTTTCTTACTCCGCGCACTCTGCAATGATTCTTTGCCGGCACATGCCCGACACTGAGATGTCATTTCTGCCTTGTTCAGATAGCGGCGTCTCTCTCACGTCATGTGGCAAAGACCATCGTGCAGTCCCCCCCCCCCTCCCCCGCCCCTCCCTTATCACCAGAAGCAGCAGTAGCCGCCATATTAAAGTCCACCGCAGGACGAAGGTCTCTGCCAACAATCTCTAATTTGTCCTGTCCTAGGCGAGTTGGTCCCACTTTATGCCTACGAATTTCTTAACTTCATCGCCTCTTCTAACCTTTTTCTGCCTCTGCTGCGTTTTCCGCCTCTTGGTATCCGTTCTACTGTCCTGATTGTTCAACGGTTGTCGAATTTTCGCATTACATTTCCTGTCCAAGTCTCCGTAACCCTCAAACCATAATCGGTAGTCAGGAGCAGCGCGAGACTGCCCAGTGCAACTCCGATTCCACATTTCAGGAACTCGGAGTCCGAGGTGGGCTGAGGAGGTAGCGGAGGCTTACCGCGATTTACAGACCGACGCCTACAAATATTTCCCCCTCTCTTTCCCGGCCCCTCCCCCTTTTTAAATAGGAAATAAGGTTCATTCATTCATTCATTCATTCATTCATTCATTCATTCATTCGGCAGGTTTACCACGGCCTGACTGGACAGACGCACGCGTCCATGAAGGAGCGTCCGTGCGCGGGTGTTCTGACGGGCCGTGGTTTTACTCGCACAGAACTCGACCTGTCAAGAAGTAAATAAGAGGGAAGAGGGGGGAAGGGGGAGTAATCATAGTTACGCTGCTACCCCCGCCCTGCAGTTCCCGCCTCGGCGTAGCTCAGCAGGTATGATGCCGCACCGGTAAGCTCGAAGATGTAGGATAGATTTCCAGCCACCGCGACCGCGATGCAAAGAGCACCCACGTATTTAGATTTATAGGGTACACCAATTAACCCAGGTGGTCAAAATTAAATACGGAGTACCCAACGACCGCGCGCCTCGTTATCCATCGTTGTTATAGCACGTAAAACCCATAATTATACGTTTGCCCTACAGTTGACAGCAGCACGTTCCTTTCGTCGTGCGCTAGCCGCACTATCTGCGAGATCAGTGTCGGGATTGTGGTAAATGACGATAATAGACGGCAATGAGGGACGTTATAGTCCATACACGTGGGTCTGTGCGGCTATGAACTGCTAAGTAAGGTCGAGGCAAATACTTCCCGCTGGTACCGTTTAACGCTATATATCTTGTACAGCAAAAGCTATACAGTCACTAATAACAATTAGTAAGCTTGACTGAAGTAAGCTGATTGGTAACGATGGTCGTACAGCGAAAAATAGCTAAAGTTTGGCACATAGCTCTATAGATCCAAATGCGTCACCGCGGTCACAATACAGAACGAATTGCGAAGAAAGGTCATAAAGCCTTTCTGTAGAGCGCGTTTGTTTGTTTGTGTGTGTGTGTGTGTGTGTGTGTGATTTGCACAGTGGCTTCGGCAGTGACACACTTTTGTCACCATTCATTGAATATTATCTTACAAAAAATCTCACGTAACATCTTTTTGTTAACACGTACACAGGCTTTGCTTAAACTAGAGAGACAAGGCTTTCCAACGGTATTTTATTCTTGCACCAAGAGCGCTAAGCATCTGTCTTATGGGTCACAGAAAGGAAGAGGAGAAAAAAAGAAATAAGAAGAGAGAAGATATGTACACACGCAGGTGGCCTGTGATGAACGCGTTCTTGGAAACCGCACTTACACTTCGTCCTTGCTCACGAGACTACTAGGTGAACATGTGACATTCACTGTTAGCGCGCAAAGCGGTTTCTGCGCCACGAACATTAATACGTGCGCATGCATGACTCGTCCTTCTTCTTTTTTTTTGGCTGGTCCTTTCCTGTCTTTTTGTTTTGTTTTTTATGTGATTGCGACCGTTTTAAATAGCTTCAATTTCTTGAACACCGACCTGCACTTTTCTTACTCCGCGCACTCTGCAATGATTCTTTGCCGGCACATGCCCGACACTGAGATGTCATTTCTGCCTTGTTCAGATAGCGGCGTCTCTCTCACGTCATGTGGCAAAGACCCATCGTGCAGTCCCCCCCCTCCCCCGCCCCCTCCCTTATCACCAGAAGCAGCAGTAGCCGCCATATTAAAGTCCACCGCAGGACGAAGGTCTCTGCCAACAATTTCTAATTTGTCCTGTCCTAGGCGAGTTGGTCCCACTTTATGCCTACGAATTTCTTAACTTCATCGCCTCTTCTAACCTTTTTCCTGCCTCTGCTGCGTTTTCCGCCTCTTGGTATCCGTTCTACTGTCCTGATTGTTCAACGGTTGTCGAATTTTCGCATTACATTTCCTGTCCAAGTCTCCGTAACCCTCAAACCATTAATCGGTAGTCAGGAGCAGCGCGAGACTGCCCAGCTGCAACTCCGATTCCACATTTCAGGAACTCGGGAGTCCCGAGGTGGGCTGAGGAGGTAGCGGAGGCTTACCGCGATTTACAGACCGACGCCTACACATATTTTCCCCTCTCTCTTCCCCGGCCCCTCCCCCTTTTTAAATAGGGAAATAAGGTTCATTCATTCATTCATTCATTCATTCATTCATTCATTCATTCATTCATTCATTCGGCAGGTTTTACCACGGCCTGACTGGACAGACGCACGCGTCCATGAAGGAGCGTCCGTGCGCGGGTGTTCTGACGGGCCGTGGTTTTACTCGCACAGAACTCGACCTGTCAAGAAGTAAATAAGAGGGAAGAGGGGGGAAGGGGGAGTAATCATATAGTTACGCTGCTACCCCCGCCCTGCAGTTCCCGCCTCGGCGTAGCTCAGCAGGTATGATGCCGCACCGGTAAGCTCGAAGATGTAGGATAGATTTCCAGCCACCGCGACCGCGATGCAAAGAGCACCCACGTATTTAGATTTATAGGTGTACACCAATTAACCCCAGGTGGTCAAAATTAAATACGGAGTACCCCAACGACCGCGCGCCTCGTTATCCCATCGTTGTTATAGCACGTAAAAACCCATAATTATACGTTTGCCCTACAGTTGACAGCAGCACGTTCCTTTCGTCGTGCGCTAGCCGCACTATCTGCGAGATCAGTGTCGGTGATTGTGGTAAATGACGATAATAGACGGCAATGAGGGACGTTATAGTCCATACACGTGGGTCTGTGCGGCTATGAACTGCTAAGTAAAGGTCGAGGCAAATACTTCCCGCTGGTACCGTTTAACGCTATATATCTTGTACAGCAAAAGCTATACAGTCACTAATAACAATTAGTAAGCTTGACTGAAGTAAGCTGATTGGTAACGATGGTCGTACAGCGAAAAATAGCTAAAGTTTGGCACATAGCTCTATAGATCCAAATGCGTCACCGCGGTCACAATACAGAAACGAATTGCGAGGAAAATAAGTCGGCGTAGACAATTCGGTCATTGCGCTAAGTTGAAGAAAGGTAATGCTCGTATTGTGGCAACGAATGTGCAAACGGCAGCCATGGACTATCCAAGCCATAGTTTAGCCAACGATAGTAAGTGTCAATAAATGTTGGCACTATGCAAGTAAATACGGCCGTTTAAATCAAGTGATTTATTCTCCCGATGCATCGACAAAAAAAGGAGAAGCAAGAAAGAAAGAAAGAAGAAAGAAAGAAAGAAAGAAAGAAAGAAAGAAAGAAAGAAAGAAAGAAAGAAAGAAAGAAAGAAAGAAAGAAAGAAAGAAAAAGCTTTTCGACTTTCCTGAAATGTTGCAACAGGATTTTAACTCAACGGTATTCACTTGCACTTCTGAGACGAACGCAAGGAACGCTGAGCGGCTTCTCCGATGGCCTCTTACTTTTGAAATCGGCTATGACACGATGTCGCTACAGCATGGGAACATGTGTGCCGCTAGCACGAGCAGCTGTGATGCGCACTCTATTACCGAAAGCAAAAAAAAAAAAAAAGAACATTATTAGGAGCGGCACCAGTTGACAGCTGCAACCGCACAAAGTAAGGAGCGAGGTGTTATATGAAGGTGAAAAACAAAAAGAAGAAAAGAAAAAAAAAGAACGACGTCGTCCCTGCGCCGCATCTCCGGCAAAAGATAACCTGATGCTTGCATGGAAACGAGTGACTAAGATGAAGATGAAGTCATTGCCAACGGTACGCCTTACGGTAAACTGCGGATCGCACATTAGGAGTAGGGCACGGAACGAACACACACAGCAAAGGACAGTGTTCTTCTGTGCTCAGTTGCTAATTTGTGGTCTACAGCTTACCGTGGTGAATCAACGATCCCTGCAACGAATTCTCTTGAAGAAGACTTGCAGAACTTTCTTAAAGGGCAACTCCAGCGACTTTTCAGTGTCCACTGATCACAATAAATTGTTCCATATATATTCTCCTCCGTACTGTAACAATATATGCCAGGTCAGGCGGATGTAGGTCATTTAGTTTTCTTGTAAACGAATTTTAAAAACATTTAGCGGACTCTCACGCGGGCCACCCTGCGTTTTTGACATCGTCACCTCCGCGCTGCTACCCGAGACAGCGGGCCTTCAATATCAAAACGGCGATACTTGAACGGTCAAATGGTCGCTGTCAAGATCAGAAAAGCTGGCATAAGTGAATATATCGTCGGATGACCTCGCCACTAGCATTTCTTTGGCGCCAGTTCCATATTTCTGGTGACGGGAAGGTTGTGACGTCACCGCACACGCTCCACGGAGCATCTACCCGTTTCGTTTGGGTTTGAAGACGACTTTCAGTTGCTTACTTAAAATTATTGGTGGGCGTGTTCTGAGCAAAGTAAACCAACCTGGCGGTTACAGTACTATCAGTACTATTGGAAAACACTGATATCAGAACGTGGTGAAAAAAAACCGCCGGAGTTGCCCTTTAACAACCCCCCTCCCAAGAAAAAAAAAATACACTGCGTTGTCTTGCCTATCAGTCGTGGAGGATCCGGCGAACACGCGAGCCATATATTATTGCACTGCACGCACCACGGACTTGGCAATTTGGTTTCAAGCACAGCTGGAAAGCGCCCGATCTTCTTTCAACAAATGACGTCGCAGGGGGTGCCGATACAAGTCGCTTGAGGCAAGAAATAGCATTCGCCGAGTTTATGACCGTGGAGGGAGCATGTACGATGCTTTATTTTTTCATCTTTAATTTAGCAAATAAAAGCAAGCGGGCGCATCTCTTAAATGGCAACGAAAAAAGTCGAACGCCGTAGTATGGGTGCCCCTACTGAGGTCATTTGTTGAAAGAAGGGCGAGCGCTTTCTAGCTGCGTTTGAAATCGAATTGCCAATTCCCCGTGTGAGCGAAGGGCAATAATATTTGGCTCATATGTTCGCAAGAGTCCCTACGACTGATCGGCAAATTTTCCTGGCTTTGTTAGAGAAGTGTTGCAGGGCCCCTTTAAGTTACGCCTTAAGTATGGAAAGCCGTTCGTGTATACAGGTTCTCTTGTGTGTTGAAAAGTGATTATGTCTGCGCAGGCTTTAATTGTATTAACAAAATTATATTGTTTTTGTGGGGTTTCACGTCCCAAAACCAGTTCTGATTGTGAGAGACGCCGTAGTGGAGGGCTCCGGAAATTTCGACCACCTGGGGTTCTTTAACGTGCACTGACATCGCACAGCACACGGGCCTCGACATTTCGCCTTTATCGAAATGCAGCCGCCGCGGCCGGGATTCGATCCCGCGACCCTCGGATCAGCAGCCGAGTACCTTAGCCACTAGACCACCGGGGCGGGGCTAACAAACATTATAACGTGGAATAGAGATTTGACTATATGTTACACGGTGCAATAATACGGATGCCTGAACGCTCGGTTGACGAAAACCTTCCATAAGTATGCAGATTTACAGTAGAACGTAACGACGACAGAAAATGTTTCGGATATGACACGTTGTACTGGTATTTGATCATCTCCCACTCTCTTTCTTGCAGGAGGTGCTCGTATAGGTTGTTTATTTTGCTGCTGTGTGACACAGGCCGCCTAGCGACACGACCATCTCTGAGGTAAGTAAACTAGAAGCACCGAGCAACAACGACCACTTTTAAGAGCGCTAAAAACGACAATGTCAGGCGCGCGCACCTGACACACACACACACACACACACACGACACACCACACACACACACACACACACAACACACCACACACACACACACCACCACACGGACACACACACACACACACACACCAACAGAGAGAGAGAAGAGAGACGGAGACGGAGAGAGGGACAAGAGAGAAGAGAGAGAACGGGCGCTCCGTGTGGTGTCGTCACTAGTTTGTATGCAGTGTGTGTGTGTGTGCGTGTGCGCGTGTGTATATGTGTGTGTGTGTGCGTGCGACGTTGTGGTTTTTCACGTTGTTTGATACTCGCCTTCTCGCTCTGCGTTGCTTAGCAATGCTGTAGTACCGTATTCTACTGCTGCCTTTGTGCGGACTGATCTTAGATTGTTCTTGCCGCGTGTTTGTTCCCTCCCCCCCCCGTATTTTTTTTCTTTTCGGTGTTTTTCTCTAATAACGATGGTTGGCAAGCTAGTTGGTGATGCACAACTTCATAAGTATAACAGCAGAAATGCGAAAGATACGCACCAGGAAGACGCGGGACAGTGTGCTGATTCCAACGAGCGGTTTATTTTGGTTCAGCTTGCATATTTATGGGACCCCCGTTCAACAACAGCAAGATATCATCGAGAAGTGTTTGTTTGTTCTTTGGTTCCTTTTTGGAGATATCCTGCTGTTACGGAAAAGATTTGCCGCAAAATAAACTGTTAGTTAAAGTAAGCGCTCTGTCCCGTATATTCCTGGTCCATGTCTTCGGTATTTGTAGCTTTTATACTTATGAAGTTTACTTTCTCGCTGTTTTTTTTTTTTTTTTGCTCCTTCCGCTGACGCTTTTTTCACGTCGCTAGAATAATCAGCGCACGTTATGTTTGTGTGTGCGTTAGCAGGCTTCGTGCTTGGCTAACCAGGAAGTGCTCGCACGCGCTTTTTCTTTTCTGTGTGTGTGTTCTCTAAGTCCTTTGGTTAACGTATGGTCACGTAACGTTATTCTTATTCAACCCGGAAGGGAATACAGGACGCCCCGCATATATGCATTTGAAATAGCTGTTAGTGAGCATTTATATCTGTCCTAAGGGACCTCAATTATTATTATTTGAGCTTTAATCATCGCGCATGCTTCTGGGTTTTTCTGACTAATGAGGTAGTTTATCGTTAACAGTGGTTATGCGTAGTCGGCCCCAGAGTGTCCGCAGGAAAGTGTGGGCTTGCCTCTTGTCCGCATATCGTGGTTGTTTATATCTGTTTTGAAACGGGAAGCTTCGCGCTCAAAAAGTATAGGTGACTGGGTTGTTCTTTACCCACAACACTCGTGTTTGAGATAAGCTTGCACGTAAAAAAAAAAAAAATGAGAGAGAGAGAGAGAGAGAGAGAGAGAGAGAGAGAGAGAGAGAGAGAGAGAGAGATATATAAAGCGACAAAATGAGGCAGTGTGAAATGTTCGGATTATAATATAAATTAGAGAGCGTTCTGGTTAGTACGGCTTTTATCGCTTGGAAAGAATGGTTTTCAAATGGCTAAATAAATGACGGCAACTGAACAAGCTACGCTGAAGGCAATGCATTTACGACACAGCGAAAAAAAGAAAAAGAAACAGTGTGCATACATCGACATCAGGCTTATATCGAGTACTTTTTGAAGCGGAACAAAGGAAAAAAGAACGACTGTGCAGTGACTGCTGTGTATTTGATCGCTGTCGAGACACGAGTGGCTTGCAGTTGTTACAGTATTACATATTTTAATCGTTTATTACGAGGTTCACTTCCGTCACCGTCCTGATCACCTCCACCGTCACCATATAACATCATCATCATCATCATCATCATCATCATCATCATCACTGTATCAGCAGCAAGCTGACACCAACACCGCGTGCGAAAAAAAAAACAGAAATCTTCTCAATATCTTCGCAGTACTTAGACAGTTCCAGTGTACGCTAGTCACCGTTGGCATATGCAGGTATGCCGATTTCCGGAATGTTCGTGGAATGTTTGAAAGCGTTCCAGGCGGCCTGGCTGAGATGCGCGCTATAAGATTTCCGCAAGCTTCTGTCAGCGCCACGCACCAAGCTGCATTTGCAACAGCGCCAGGTGCAGGGACAGTGTAGTTCGATTCAGGGCACGTCGGTAAGGACGTCATTAAGGGGAAAAAATAGCGCATCTCGCCTCTGGCCTTACGCGGCTGGTCACTCACTCTCGTCACACTAAACGTTCTTGTCCTTCGAAATACCAGTTCGCATGTGGCAACAAGCTTTCACAACATGTTTTCGCGACTTTAGCTTATAGTTCCACCCGGCAACGCAGAGGCATTTGACAGGATAGTATGCGTCCGCGTTCGAGCTATGCGATTCCTTTTAATGGAAATACATTCTACGGAGGTACTGAGAAAAGAAGCACAGACCTCGATTTAGAGCCGAAGAAATTGGAGGGCAAACATTCCGACGCATTTAGATTTTCAAGCGACGCTGCAGAAGTGAGATAAAAAGAAGCCTAACGTCTGACGGTTATAAAAAAAAATGACCTTTTTCTCTCCTCTCTGACGTCACTGCAGCTCTCATTTCGAGAACCTCGTTTCACTCGGGCTGCCTTTGCGTCTGGCCTGCCTGCGGGTGCAAGAAAAAGACAATACATGAAGCAGAATTCGCGACGTTTTTTTTTTTTCTTTTGTCAGCGTCGTTTGTCAATGGCCAGTTCGCTTCGTCAATGACATGACCAGCACAACGATTCGCTGAAAATTTCTCGCACGAAGAGCTCGTTAGCTTGAGATGACCCGCTATGAAATAAGGGTCCTATTTGTCCGGGGCGAATTCCCGAAACTTACTCACATAAGGGCTGTTTACTATTGGAAAACTGCCTTCGTTAATGAGACGCCTTGCGACAAAAATGGCTGAAACCTTCTCTCGGCGTTCAGTTGTTGCTGTGAGCGCTTTCCCAAAATATGGTTGATTGATTGGTTGATTGATAGATCTTCTGGGGTTTTACGTACCAAAATCACGATATGATTATGAGAGACGCCGTAGAGGAGGGCTCCGGAAATATGGACCATGTGGGGTTCTTTAACGTGCACTGACATTGCACAGCACACGGGCCTCGACATTTCGCCTCCACGGATTGCAGCCGCCGCGGCCGGCATTTGATCCCGCGACCCTCGGATCAGCAGCCGAGTGTCATAACCACTATACCACAGCGGCGGGGCTCTAAGTATATGGGCCTAGGCTTTGCAGGGTCGCTCGCTTGGGACCCGGCGGCGAGATAGGCCACGCCATTTCAACACCGACTCCTAAGCCTTCGTCCGTTTCACCCAGTGGGTGAAATTGTGGCACGTTTGGCAGCTTGAGACCATGCATGCGGACCGACCGCTGATGTAAAGTACGAATATGCACGTGGACGCTGTGTTTGGGACGGTTGGAGTTCATGCTATTCCGTCGTTAGTGTCGAGATGAGATGTGGTTGAGAGACAAAGAAGAAGACACCGCCATTCTCTAATTGATTCGCTTTAGCTCCTGCAGTATAGTTTAGACCACTTCCCCCCCCCCCCCTTCCCCCCCTTGTGCATATAACTAACTTATTCTTCACAGAAACTAATATAATACAATGTAATATAATATTGCTAATAATTTATTTCCATCAATACAAGATTCTCCAAGAGGGTCAGACAAATGCGACTATCTCCTTGACCAGGTGATCACCTAATCAAGAAGATAGTCGCTCTTGAAAAAAAAAAAAGAAAAAAAAAGAACACATGTGAGACCGATATACAGGTAGACGCGCTGGTGGCGACACAGCACGTAACAAAACTGTTGATTACACGCATAACCTGCAGTTTAACATTACATGCATGTGCAGTAATTACACTGATTAAGTAGCATTCTAAAAGAAGAGTAACTCCACTGGAAGTCAGCAAAGCGAACAGAACGAAAGCGGTCCTATAACTTCGACCTTCTCAGCACTGCTGCTCGCAGCTGTTCTCGTAACCAGCAGCCGTGTATAGGACACGAAGAAGCAGTGTGTCAGAAGTCAGCTACGGATTTACATTCCAAGCGTATGTTATTGATGCGAGCTCCCGAGAGTGACACATTGTCACCGCGTATACGTATACAGAGACGTCATTGTAGCGAAAAACATGTGACACCTCGAAATGTCAGAGCTGCAAAGCGTGCGTCAACCGAACCGAAGGCATTCTTGGAACGTGCCTGCATGTACGCCCCGCTGAGAGCTTGAGTGAGATAAATCACTGCTTGGGTATTTAACAGTGTGTGCAAACATTTGGCTCTTGTAGTACACGGAGATGGATACATTTTACTTGGTGGTCTGGTGGAGGTAAGCGTCAGCTTTGAATGCGTGCTCAGTTATTGCAAGATTAACAAACATTTCCGCAGTATACCTTTTACAATAACTGCTTCTTGCGGACCTGTTTTCATATATATATATATATATATATATATATATATATATATATATATATATATATATATATATATATATATATATATATATATATATATATATATGTGTGTGTGTGTGTGTGTGTGTGTGTGTGTGTGTGTGTGTGTGTGTGTTCACCTAAGCGTGTAAAGCGCAAGAAGGCGGCGTTTCAATAGCCTGTAGGGACTTAATAGCATTTCTATTCTATCACAACGACAACAAAACAAAAAAAGAAAGCTTTGTGAATAAGGCACCAGGATTATTACTCAATGCGTAGTACCTCGAAGTGCGATGTTGGCGCTAAGTGTACACAGCACCTGCAATGTTATTATTGGTGAGTGCGGAAAGACAAGGCACAGTATTGGGAAGCTGAAGCTAATTGCGCTGAACTTGGTCTGCTACCTTACATTGGGGAAGGAGGAGTTAACGGGAGGATAAAGAAGAGTAAATAAGAAAGGAGGAACTACTGGGCCCGTATTCACCGTAACACCTTACGGTGAAAAATTCGCAATGTAATATTTCAATTAATCACGATGAGAGACAAATGAATTACGAAGCTGGCTGACCAATCTGAAAAAAAAAATAAGCATTTACGTAAGAGACGTTTCGGGAATACCCCCACTGATGCATACGCACACGTTTAACAGATGGTCACCTATAGCCCGCGGCCACAGCAATTCCTTCCACGAAATGCTCATTGTCATTGACCGGCAGCCTTCGCTAATGATATGGCCGGCACCGTGATTGTTTGAAGTATTCTCTTACGAATATTCTTTTGAGTAAAACGTTTCTCTGAGTATGCAGGCCCTCTGTGCAGTGAGTGAGTGAGTGAGTGAGTGAGTGAGTGAGTGAGTGAGTGAGTGAGTGAGGGAGTGAGTGAGTGAGTGAGTATGCGCGCGTGTGCGTGCGTGCGTGCGCGCGCGCTTTTGGCAGCTGGATTTGATATTGATTTGGTCCGACACACGTCTGACACGGAAAGAAAAGCACTCGTTCATACGTTAGAAAAACTTGACGGTCGGCCGCTTTCCACGTTGCTCAAACGCTGTCCTCATCGAACACAAAGCCCTGAAAACACCTTTGTGTTGTTTGAAGGCGGTGGGGTCATGCGAACGCCTATGACCGATGGCGCAATCCCAACAGCGCCATCACGTTCACTGGCTATTTACTTCTTTCCGTCGACTTTCTCTCTCTCTCTCTCTGTCGTTCGTCTTTCGATTCCGCTTTCCCATCCACCATCGTAAGGTCGCCATCCAGATGCATTTTGGTTAACCTCCCTGCTGTTCAGTTTCCTCCCTCCTCCTCCACTTCTTCTCAACGTGAGTACGGTCCGAAATTTTCTCTGACAGACAATCCGAGCGTAATGTTCTGCTAATACTGGCCCTGGCTAGTATACTCAGCGAAAATTTGGATGCCCTGCTCGACTTTTGTTTCTCCCGTACGGGACTGCCGCTTTCAGTACAACCACGAAATGAATCAAACGGAAGGTTTTCACGTTCCATGAGCGACGGTTGCATCCGCGAGAAGCTTTATCTAACCAGGAACAAGTTACGAGAAAGCGTTGGACGATCCGGCTGTATGCAAGGGCACAAAGACAGCATTAATGACGCTTTCCGCCCACACGTTTTAGCCACGTGCACATACCTCTACGCCTAAACTGCTGCCTGTGCAGCCTTGATCCAAGCCTTCTGCGAACATTTTTGAGAGATTTCGTCACTAAGAACTTTCCGAAAAAGAAACGGAAAAAAGGACAGAAACTAATTCGCTTAAAAAAAAAAACGCATGTGTTGAGCGCTAGAAATACACTAATGAGTACTGAAGCCGAAATCAGAGAACTCTTCCGTGAGTGCTTCTGTAGCCTACGCGTTATTTTCTCTTCTTTTTTTTCCCTTTTTGTCGTGTCTCCTTCTCACTTCCGCCATCTTTTATTCACCTTACCGCTTTACCCCGGCCCAGGGTGGCCAGCTGGCCTAAGCACTGACCCTTCACCCTGTGTTTGTTAAAATGGCATTTTTGGCAACATGAGCTACCTTGAGCCCGCCCATCCATCCATCCATCCATCCATCCATCCATCCATCCATCCATCCATCCATCCATCCATCCATCCATCCATCCATCCATCCATCCATCCACAACATTTTGTGTACCAACATTTTGTGTACCACGAGATTGCTTTGTATACGCGTTCTTAAACAGAAAGTCCCCCGAACAGTTCTACTTTTGGACCTTGCTCATGTATCGCACAAATTGTTAGCCTCCTTCTTTTTGAGGCGCAAATAAACTTTTGTGGCACAAATGTGCAAATTCAGGCACAGAGCATAGCTTTCCATAAACATATAGGGGCAGTAATGACGATGCCATTCAAATCAAAGGGGCTCTAGTCGCTTGTTCGTGCAGGTTTGGACGTACACGTTTTATTCTCATGAATCGTTTATTTTATCTCAGTGCGTATGTGTCTCGTGCTCCCTTTCTCAACCTTATAATGTTATCAAGGTTATACAACCGCACTTCAGCTTCGGAGCTGCACATGCACTAGAGCTGACACCAGGTCCCGTATTCACAAGACATACTTACGCTAAAGGCGTTCGTAAAAGACTATAACGAACAGAATATATATATAATAGTGTTCTATTTGTCGGGATTCGATCCCGTTCCCTTCGGATCAGCAGCTGAGTGCCATAGCCACTAGATCACCGTGGCGAGGAAACCCGTGCTGGAGCCGAAAACGTTTGTTTTTGTTTTTAAAGGATTTTATTGGGGACGGCGTTCTTTGCTTTTTGAAATTTTCTAAAATCCCAAATAACAGAACATACTTACCAACTAGAAAATACAACTAGCCCAAACAAGAGTGTTACTACTTCCCATAGGTTTTTTTCGCATATTGTGGAAAAAATGAGCAGCTTTATCATGCGATGCAAATGATAAAGGAAGCATTAGACGCCTAACACGGAAACCGTAGTATACATACTAAATGCATAGCGTATGAGGATGGAATTTATCAAGGTGTTAGAATTACGTGATTTGCACCTGTGAGACCATGCAAATCAAGATATTCCAGCCAAACCTGATTTAGGAGGAATAAGTGAGGAAGGAAAGAAATTCGATGGATCCCGCACATTGTAGGAATCGGTCTTGTGCGAAGGAATCGGCAATAAATTTGCCGAACTGTTTTTTACCGAACGACACCGAACTGTTTGTCATTTGTATTTGTGGAAGTCTTACGAGTAGGATAAACGTCCTTGTGTAACACATTTCGAGCTAGTTGGTTCACCACGGGCAGGAACTGTGCGCACTACACATCGACAAAGAAGGAAGTGCAGGAGAACACACATGCGCCGCACACACAGCGTACACAACAGCGCATGTGTGTTGTCCTGCCTTCTTTCCTTATCGCGGTGTAGTGCGCGCGGTTCTTGTCCGTGTCTTTGTGTAAACTGAGCACAAGCGCCGTCACCACAACTGCCGATGCGATAGGGATATTGACCATAGGAAAGTGTGGAAAGAGGCCCGTGTACAACTGGTAGTGTGTATACTTGCTGTGTACCTCGGTGCCCCGGGTTCGATTCCCTTTCCCTTTCTGCTCCCTTTCTCAACCTTATAATGTTATCAAGGTTATACAACCGCACTTCAGCTTCGGAGCTGCACATGCACTAGAGCTGACACCAGGTCCCGTATTCACAAGACATACTTACGCTAAAGGCGTTCGTAAAAGGCTATAACGGATAGAATATAATAGTGTTCTATTTGTCGGGATTCGATCCCGTTCCCTTCGGATCAGCAGCTGAGTGCCATAGCCACTAGATCACCGTGGCGAGGAAACCCGTGCTGGAGCCGAAACGTCTTGTTTTGTTTTTAAAGCGCTTTTTTGGTGGACGGCGTTCTTTGCCTTTTTGCTATCTATCTATCTATCTATCTATCTATCTATCTATCTATCTATCTATCTATCTATCTATCTATCTATCTATCTATCTATCTATCTATCTATCTATCTATCTATCTATCTATCTATCTATCCGTCAACGTCTCGGCGATTTCGGCCGTTTAGTTCACTTACACCCGAAGAACGGAATGGCGGGGTATGTATGTATGGCGAAGATGAAGGATTGACCTAGACACAATTAAAATGATATACTCGTCCCGCACGTCAAGATTAACGATACTATGATCATGTGAGCCTCATACCCTCGGTACTGGGTCCGGGTAGTTCGGGTATGCGCCGCAGGTTATTGAATGTTAACATGACAGCTTATGTTAATCGCGAACGAGCCAAAAGAGACATCGAAACCTTCATGAAAACGCGCTTTCCTCGAGCTAGACAGGAGAAAGACACCGCGCTTTTCGTAGCTTGCGATTGAAATATAGACACCACAAGCAGACAAACATAGATAAGCGTAAACCTTCCACGCGCTAGGTGTGTGGGAATCGAACCCGGGGCACCGAGGTACACAGCAAGTATACACACTACCAGTTGTACACGGGCCTCTTTCCACACTTTCCTATGGTCAATATCCCTATCGCATCGGCAGTTGTGGTGACGGCGCTTGTGCTCAGTTTACACAAAGACACGGACAAGAACCGCGCGCACTACACCGCGATAAGGAAAGAAGGCAGGACAACACACATGCGCTGTTGTGTACGCTGTGTGTGCGGCGCATGTGTGTTCTCCTGCACTTCCTTCTTTGTCGATGTGTAGTGCGCACAGTTCCTGCCCGTGGTGAACCAACTAGCTCGAAATGTGTTACACAAGGACGTTTGTCCTACTCGTAAGACTTCCACAAATACAAATGACAAACAGTTCGGTATCGTTCGGTAAAAAACAGTTCGGCAAATTTATTGCCGATTCCTTCGCACAAGACCGATTCCTACAATGTGCGGGATCCATCGAATTTCTTTCCTTCCTCACTTATTCCTCCTAAATCAGGTTTGGCTGGAATATCTTGATTTGCATGGTCTCACAGGTGCAAATCACGTAATTCTAACACCTTGATAAATTCCATCCTCATACGCTATGCATTTAGTATGTATACTACGGTTTCCGTGTTAGGCGTCTAATGCTTCCTTTATCAATTTGCATCGCATGATAAAGCTGCTCATTTTTTCCACAATATGCGAAAAAAACCTATGGGAAGTATGTTCTGCTATTTTGGGATTTTAGAAAATTGCAAAAAGGCAAAGAACGCCGTCCACCAATAAAATCGCTTTAAAAACAAAACAAGACGTTTCGGCTCCAGCACGGGTTTCCTCGCCACGGTGATCTAGTGGCTATGGCACTCAGCTGCTGATCCGAAGGGAACGGGATCGAATCCCGACAAATAGAACACTATACAATAGAACACTATTATATATATATATATATATATATATATATATATATATATATATATATATATATATATATATATATATATATATTCTATTCGTTATAGTCTTTTACGAACGCCTTTAGCGTAAGTATGTCTTGCGAATACGGGACCTGGTGTCAGCTCTAGTGCATGTGCAGCTCCGAAGCTGAAGTGCGGTTGTATAACCTTGATAACATTATAAGGTTGAGAAAGGGAGCACGAGACACATACGCACTGAGATCAAATAAACGATTAATGAGAATAAAACGTGTACGTCCAAACCTGCACGAACAAGCGACTAGAACCCCTTTGATTTGAATGGCATCGTCATTACTGCCCCTATATGTTTATGGAAAGCTATGCTCTGTGCCTGAATTTGCACATTTGTGCCACAAAAGTTTATTTGCGCCTCAAAAAGAAGGAAGCTAACAATTTGTGCGATACATGAGCAAGGCCCAAAAGTAGAACTGTTCGGGGGACTTTCTGTTTAACAACGCGTATACAAAGCAATCTCGTGGTACACAAAATGTTTAAGCGATTTTACAGTTTCTTTCCCTACAGCATGTCGCGGTTACAAAGAGCGGATTACTAGAAATTGGTTATTCGTAAAACAGGCGGCTGGCCTTAGGCATGGTACATGCAGAAATGAAAATTTTACTTCCAATTCTGCGTTTTACCATTATTATTTTTTTACCAGGCTATAACGGGGAGATGACGCGAACCCGTGAAATGGCAAACCGCGTTTTCGCAACCCAGCGTGGCGGGGAAATGTTTACCGGAGGGCCGGATTGTCATCAGCCAGATTTGTAGCACGAAACGTAAGAAGAAAAAAAGAAAAAAGTCCGTTCATACGGGTTTCTCCTGTTAACAAGCCTATATGAAAATTTTGAATTTATTAAGAAAGGAGAACGCTATGAGATTTAGCGACCGGCAGATGCATACTGAACACTTCCCACTATAAAAGGATGTGGCTTGATCGCGGCCAACGTGCACAGATTACTGCGCGCCCAACGCATTACACAGTATCTATACTCTCTACCACACTGCTCGTGCCAAGGGGGCAAACGAGTATGCACGGCGATTCATTTATCACTTGAGTGGCGTGTCGACGGTTCATTACTCCTAACCCCCTAGTCGACCTTCGGGCGCCACCGTGTGTGCTGTACTTCAAACCTGCTCGGCTACCGCTGTCAGCTCTGAAATCGCGGTTGGGCAAGGCACGCGCACGAAACCGATACAAAAATAGACAAATCGAGGTGCCGAATCGGGGGCCCTTGCATCTGTATGCGTAAAAGAAACCAGCTTCGTTGCGAGAGGCCTGCTTGGCCGCCCCACGCCTCCCCATAAATTCAAGCGCGAGTTGAAATGGGCGGGCTACACGGGAAGACGTTGACTCTGCGGCTACGTGTATGGTCCTGCTTGTTGCAGAAAGGACGTTGCACTTGCAAGCGTTCGAGGCGTGTATTACTCGGAAAGTCCAGTGACCGAAGCTCTGACCTGGATCGACATAGAGCTAGTGAACTGGTTATTTGGAGGCCAACGAATATGCAACGGCTTACATGTAGCACAACCAACGTCTCAAGGTGTGCTGTTCTGTAGGACTTGGTGAAAGTCCAACTAAATGGACTCTCCTGCAGAGAGCGTGGTGACTGAATAACGCCTGATTGCAATGGTTGATCGCGACCAATAGTTGTTGCCGGCTTTCCATGGCTCTGTCCAATAGGCACACGCTGAAATCGATGATGGTGATAGCTGGGGATTTACGTCCTAAAGAAAAAAAAAAAGAAACGATATGCTTAGGAGGCACGCCCGAGTTGAGGGCTCCGGAAATTTTGTCCACATAGGGTTGTTTAACCTGCACTGACAACGCACTGTACACTGGCCTCCAGCATTTTCGCCTCTATTGAAAGTGCGATCCCTTTAACTGTTATGGGCTCATTACAATGTCGACTTTGGTGGCGTGTCCGTCTCCGCCACATGTTCCCGTAACAGCTATCACCCAAAATGAAGAAAGGAAAGGAGAAACCTTACGCCTGCGTAGAATCGAGGGTTGACAAACCCTGTCGATAGCTTTTCAATAGGATCAATGCTGCCAACATAGGCCAACAGATATTCCACCAGCCGTGAAGGCTAGTCGTTGCTGTCACCGATCGCCTGTTTAACGCATTGTGCTCTGGGCCAAGGCTTTTTTTTCCTTATTACATGGATATGAGAATTGAAGTTAAAAATCTGGAAGAGAACGTTCCACACTCGGCCACGGCTTTGATGATTGCGCTGATGTTTCAGGACGTGATCTGTATGCCAGACGTGGCATATAATATCCTTGGGACGAACACGATGCAAAGCTCGTAATGAAATTCAATTTGAAAGAAAATATAAAGGAAGGGAGGAGGGCGAAAAGAAGAATGAGAAAACAAAGGAGCTGCCGCATCAGGGGAAGAAAGAAAATGAAAGCAAACATACGTATTAATGTAGGAGGAGATGGAAAAAAAAAGAACAAGAAAGAGAAGGAGGAGGAGGAGAAGAAAACCCAGAGAGAAGAGCGCAGGCAGCAAAGTGTTTCAGAGTTCTTAGTTGTTTTATTCTGCATTGTGCACGTTACACAGAGCACACGCAGCACAATCACGGTGCAGCTTGTACTGTGATTTCCTTTTTTGTTAAAACTCGGACAGTACTAGAACGCGGTTTTCGCCGATCAATGGCACAGAAAGCAGGGGAAACACTTTAGAGCCTTGAAAACGACTACATTGTGCGAACATCTTAGACTTCGTAGTGCTGTCAGCTCACGTCCACTATGTTGCTCTCTCACTTCCTTCCAATTTCCTTTGCCCTTACCACACGGTAGTACCACTGGACACTATATACCACTGTACGGTCGAATTTAAGGTGATTAGCCGTGTCTCCTCCCTTTCTTATGTATCTCTCTCACTTCTTTCGTCTGTTTCTGCAAAGGCATTGAAGGCTTTTTCCAACCCAAGCCTCGGCCAAATTTTTGAGCTAAGATGTCGTCACACTTTTGAAAGAACTGAAGCACATGAAGTTGCGCGAGCATTTCTGTTCCCCACTTCGAATCCTTGGCAAGGGTACAGAGGGCATACAAGTCTAAGCATTTCGAAATATTCAAGTATGGCTTGAGGATAACTTTCTATACAATATTTGCAAGGAAAAGCCAGCACACCAAGAAAAGGACGAAGGGAAAAGGCACACCGCCTCCGGACAGTTCGGCGACAGTATGTAGCTAGTGTGCCTTGTTTTTCTTTGTCCTGAAGACTATGTATTTCTTAGTCTTTCCCACCTACACTCTGTAGCTGTCTACGAGGATGTTCCCGATGGCAAACTTAACACAATGTGTCTCTAACCCACATGATTTTGACTACCGTATTTACTTATATACCGCCACCACCCGTGAACACCGGCTAATGCATATAGCTAGCGTTAGCTGGCTGATGGATAACGCTGGATAGTGTTAGTCAACGATAGTTTAATATGGACGCTAATGTTCGTTACTCTAATGTGGTGCAGCGCCAACACTTCTCTCATTCAATCTCAATCCAATGGCTGAGCTGTCAATTATTTATTTATTATTTTTGTTTGTTTGTTTGAGTCACTGGCAACTGTTGGTCTGATTGGCCGTCAAAAATACTTTACCCCCTTGCAACGGCGTTGCGTGTGCATGCTTGCGCAGGATGACGAAATGGCGAGACGTTATCGGTTTATTTTTTTTTCTCTCCACTGAAATCGCAGCTATGCAAGACATTGACACCGTTATGCACAATTAATAACGTGGCGTTGACAACGTGCTCGATGTTGTGTCGAAACGTTTTGCCCATATTACGACCGTGCTTTGCCGCCTGTGGCTAGGAACGTCATTTACAAGAAGTTTCGGCTGTCGCATTGGACTGGAAGACAGTGCTGCCTGTGTTCACTGCGGCAGCGAGGAAACGATTGTGCACGTCCTCTGCGATTGCCCTGGGTACTGCTCCCAGCGACAGACTCTCGCCACAGAATTGTCACGCCTTGGTGGTCGACCGCTGTCTGAACAAACCGTATTGGAATGCCGGAATGATAGAGTCTCGCAGCAGAAAGCTGTGCTCAAGTTTTTGCGAGCAATGGGCTTCAGAACCGTCTCCGACACCGCCGTGTCTCTGTGTGTGTGCGATTCGACCTCTCTCTTCTTTTATTCTTTTCTTCCACCCCTTTCTGTCTCCCTTCACCCCTTCCCCAGTGCAGGGTAGCAAACTGGATATTTTTCCTTCCGGTTAACCTCCCTGCCTTCCGCCCATAATCTCTCCCTCTCTCTCTTGCCCATTCTACACGAAAAATATTTTTCTTTTCCTTGGTGCGACTAAACGTCGAAATTCAAGTAGAAGGCGATAAGAGACACCGATCAGAGACGCGAAGGACCCGAATTCACCTTTCCTTGAATGTTTTCTTGAACTGCGCCCCTAATTAAAATACGGCCGCTGCTTTCGGTAATCGAACTCACGTCTTTAAGCGCAACTTGAAATGCCACAGCAACCGCTTGAAATATCGTGCCGACTGAGAGGCCACGGCACAAGCTTTGTTACAGAGGGAGCCGTACGATTTGTTACGCGATCAACTTTTACGCAACTGCACGCAACTATAGGGGAAACTCAGCCAACGGCGCAAGAGAGCACTGCCGCACTCGACTTTGACGATCCGTCGGTTCCCTACGCCGTCAATGCACTGCTCGCAACTGATGCGACGTCGCGTTGGCGGGATGCCCAGTCTTCCGGCATGACTGTTCGTGTCGTCAAGTCCTCGGATGCCTGCACGCTATATAGTATAACTCTGCATTGCAGAGGAGCTTTGCGATCGAGTTCTGGGAACCACTTGGCGGAGCTCGGGACATCTCTTCCTCTCTCTCTCTCTCCTGCTCCTCTCTCTCTATCTTTCTGACGCCACGATGCCGTCACAGGAAACCACGCCGCCTTATCTCACCTCCCCCAATCTCTCTCTCTCGCGTTATTTGTTCTGCGCGATATTGTTTTCTTCCGGGTCTGCCCGTACATTCCCACCACTCCAACGCGTGCCTTTGTTTGCCCTTGCGGAACGCGTCGCGGTCGCTGTCTACAGCCTTTCCACCCCCTCCCCCCTTTTTTCTCTTTTTCTTTTTTTTTCTCCTTTTCTTGCTCTCACGTACTCCTTAGGACTTAGGAGAAAGCATTTCCCGTCATACCGTGCCTTCGTCGTCACGCGTTGCTCGTAAGAGGTGAGTTTCGCACGATCATCAAATGTGTGACTGTATAGATAAGACGTATCGCACTTTCGAAGGTTTCCGTAACGATGTGTCTGTGAATTGCGCGGTCACATGAACATACTTATGCATTGTCAAATGGTTAACATCGTCGTGTTTAATCCAAGGATTTTATTGATTTCTGGCGGCGTTTCATCCCATGAACCATGATATGATTATGTGAGAGACGCCGTAGTGAAGGGCTCCGGAAATTTCGACCCACTGGGGTTTTTTAACGTGCACTGACATCGCAACAGTACACATGCCTCAACATTTCCCTTTCATCGTAATCAAAGAGCAGATAGCGGTGTTGAAAACCGATAAAGATCTCGCGAAGCTGCCAGCAGAGTTCAGAGAAGGGGAACTCAGATGTGCAGAAGTTCTTGTTTGGGTCTTTCACGCATTGCATAAAAAGATTGTGTGCCCTGGATCTTACGTTCCGTTTTGTTGATTTTCTACACTTTCAAATATATTTGAAAAAGTTGAAATATCTTTCAGAAATGTGTGCGTGTTTTCTTTAAATAAACGCAGTCATCTTAATTACACGCTTGGTCGATTATTTAACGATAAAACAATATGTTAGGGGTGACCATTCTGTTAAGGTTTTCTAGAGCAATTACGTACCTTCCCGCTCGTAAATCATTCACCCGTTCGTACTCTCATGAAGGGTACCAAGTACATTGTGAAGCGACCGCGCATTTTAAGGAAAACTGTCTGCAGTAACAATGATGTTTGAAGAGACGACGGGTAAATAATGAGGCTATTCCTTGAGACTCTACTATATCGACAGTTCCATTACCACTGTCTCTGAAATTACAACGTACAGAAGTTTATATGTTGATGCTGCGCTTACGTTGGCGTGAATGAACTTTAACTTACCAGCCGTTACATTTTCATATTATTACGTCCCGTACACGGCTGCCTTTTTGTGGTTATGTTGTAGTAACAACTTGTAAGGGTGATTTCGGGCGGAGCTGGTATTCTTGGTGAATGTACGTTCATCCAAACAGTATATGAAACAGTGTTCGAGGAAAGTGTGCGTAACATCGCCGCTATTTCGCATTATATCTTGAGCACTGAAACTAAAGTGGGACCATACGAGTTTTTGTTAACAATATAAATGTGAGTGCATTGTGAAAACAAATTTATTGGTTGCCGTGTTAGAATGGCAACACAACAATTCCTGCTGGTATTTTAGACTCGTGAAGATGAAGTGGCATGGGCATGATGGAAAAGTGCCAGCTCAGAGCGCGATGGCGTACATTGCGCGGAGCATATCGAGCCAACACAAAGCGAAGAGAAATGTCACAGAAATAGATAGATAAAAAGAATGGATGAATAAAAGTAAAGAAGTAGACATAGGAGAATGAAAGAAGGACACAATATTACACAGAAACAGATACGTAGCAGGCGGAGTTCCATGCAGAGGTTAGCAAGCGATCAACGAATAATAGAGATGCCAGCGCTAACACAATCGACGGACTCAGCTCGCTCAAGACGGCTGAGAACGGGCATCGTTGGGAGAGGCTTTTGTCCGGCGGTGGACACAAATTATTATTATTATTATTATTATTATTATTATTATTATTATTATTATTATTATTATTATTATTATTATTCGTGAATTCCGCGTCGCGCTGGTATCACCTGTCGAAAGGACCCTTTCCTTTCAAATGGCGGTACGGTAAAGAACTTGCAGTAAACTCGTTCATTTAACTGAGCGTCAGCGAATACAATGCTGATGTTATAACAGTTGGTATGGATAGTCTAATAGTCTACCACCGTTTGGCCAGCGTAAGCCATCGTTTAGTAACACCAGCCAACATTTGCGGACATTTAGTCAACCTTAGCAGTCCGCTTAGCCAGCATAAAGTCGTCATTTAGTCAATGACAACCAACAACAGTCATGCTCTAGGCAGCGCTAGTTAATGTTAGTTGTGCTAACCAGTGCTCGCAGCGTACGAGTATACACGGTAGTTGAATTCGATCACAAATGTTTATCGCATCCGGCTACGTAATGTCGTGATGTGTGCGGGAGGTCAAAGGTCCAGCATTAAAAGCTGAACCAAGACACTTGCGGATACTTAGCCGACCTTAGCAGTCACTTATCACTGTTTCTCGTTTAGCCAATAAAAGCCGACCTTAGCCATAAACTAAGCAACGCTAGTCAATGTCAGCTAGCGCTGACAAGCACTCGTAGTGTACGAGTATATACGGTAGTTGAATTCGGTCACAAATGTTTATCGTACACAATTGTATAGTGTCTGTGTGGAAGATGATAGCTTCAGCATTCAAAGTTGAACCAATTTTCCTTTTTTTCAGCGTTACAAACTCCTTTTTGTTCAGGACATTGCACTGAGGGCCTCTGTAACGGCGACGTAACGAGCAGAGAGCGTGTCGGCCGTACGGCGGCAGCGAATCAAGGGCGGCGCTCTCGCGTGGCAGAAGCCCACCCGCGAGCGTGAGGAAGCAATTGGTATCGCGTCATGCGCGTAATCTCCTTCCGGCAGAGGTTCTTCCACCCCCCCCCCCCCCCCCTTGTCCGTTGCGCCGGGGGCTCGTTATTGGCAACAATGCAGCCACGTAAGCGGGCACGCCATACAAGAAGGAGGGAACAAGAAAAGAAAGTCATAAGCGAAGAAGAAAAGTAAACCTTGTAGAAAGAAAAAAAAAAAAAAGAAAGCGGGAGGACGGTTGGAAGAACCGAGAAGGTCGGGCCGGGCGGGTTGGGCTGCCCTCGTGTTCCCGGTCCATCAGTGCAATCACAAAAAGTAAAGCAGGAGTATAGTAGGAAGTATACGCTTGTTCCCTCCTCACCTTTATAGTCTGGTAACTCCCCACTCACCCTCCGCTTTCTTATCCTCCCTCGCCCAGAAAGGGGTAACGACTAGAGAGATGAAAAGGGTCCCCCCGCCTTTGCCGTCTCAGCGGGACAGAATACGCTGTCGTTTATACCCTTAAGCTTGCTCGGTTATGTTGACTGTGTTATGTGCCGTAGTCTGTCGGTTACAAGGAGAGGCAGAAGCTGATGGTGAAAAAAGAAAAAAAAAATGAAATAAATCATTACATGCAAAGACAGATAAAAACGGAGGCGTTGGAGTGAGGAAGTGCCTTTGGGGGTTAGTCCGGGGAGTGGGGGGGGGGGTGGGGGGGGAGGAAGGGGGTAAGGGAGACCAGCTGTTTCGCGTCGCGTTGCACTAACCCCGTCTCGACCTGGTGTGAATGTCCTCCGGGCAAAGGCTTGCCAACGATATTTCCTTCCCTAGGCCGGCGTGTCTGGTTGCATGTTCTTTGCTTTGTGCCCAGACCCTTCGTGTTGCCCTGGCAGGCAGATGTGGCGCGCAGATTAGGGGTCCACGGACCAGCAGTATACGTTTGTCGCAGCAGTATACAGCAGTCGTCGTTTGTGAGGAATGGTAGCTATTAGGTTCAACGGCCTTGCGAGATGCTCGTCGTCCGCTATACAATGCCAATGTCCGAAAAGGACATTGCGTGGCCTGAGGAAACAGTGAGAGCCGAAAGGCTATAGACAAGAGACCATTTGCGGGTCTAGAAGAGAAGTCCCTACGTCGCCCCTGTGTTTGCGCTGTTTCTTCTTCAAAGATGTTCAACCAACTAGCCCGCAAGTCCGTCCTCTATCAAAAAAAAGAAGGCTGTGTGGAGAGGGACATGAAAGACGAGCTAGCGGTCAGAAAAGCACAACTGGAGAAAAAGTCAATGACCAGTGGTGGCGGCAGTGGAACTTGCGATAGTACACGCACGTCTTGTGTGAGGGGAATGGACACGGGCATTGTGTTACAGAACCATGGGGTTGATGCCCCGAGTAAGAACCCAGTAGGGGTTTGTACGGCTAAGGAAACGTATTTTGGTTTGCTTTTGCTGAGGCAGTACCACGCCCTCTTTGCAGTATCACTGCCTGGTTCAAATTGAAAGATGCAACTATCAGAGTAACTCGAACTCTAGAACACTGTTCTAAAAAAAAAAAAAGAAGGAAGAACAGGAGTTTGCTTTGAAGCAGTAGGTTGGTTGGTAAAAGTAGTAACCTTCATATAAGCTCCGCAACAACTTGATGAGGGCTAGTTGGTGCATATCCACAGCAAAGAAGTAACAGCGCAAAGGAACACAGACGACGAAGAAACGAAGACCACAGGACAAGCGCTGTCCTGTGGTCTTCGCTTGTCCTGTGGCGCTTGTCCTGTGGTCTTCGTTTCTTCGTCGTCTGTGTTCCTTTGCGCTGTTACTTCTTTGCTGTCATATAAGCTGTTTTACAAAAGCAGAGAAGGACACAACTGAATGGCACAACAACTCAAAGGTGCTAATACTTTCTTGAGTGAGACTCCCACACTCGTTCCTTGTTAGAAGAAAGCAAAAACCTATTTTTTATACGCTCGCGTGTGACAGTAATTAATCACCCTCCTCCCACTGCCACTCAATTTACTTTCACATTGGTTATTTGTTACTAAGGGACAAAACTACCGGTCATGAATAATTCTAAATGTGTTCCCGGCTAACACCAAAGAAAACGAGACGCCTTTATTTGAAAAGCAAAGTATAGAAAGTGCAGAATTAAAATTGCACGTAGCTCACTTAGCCCGCAAGTTGATGCATCTTTAACAAACGCGAACCACGTGGCGCGAATTGCTGACCGAACAGATACAAGAAACGTTTGACATCATACGGTACACAATCCTGACAAGGATCAGTCCAGTTAATATGCACAAAGCCGAAGGCGCGTTACCGGGTTTGAATGAGTTTCTGCGCTGAAGAGTGATCTAGTTGGGTAGTTTATGCATGCGGGAGTGGATCCTTTGGTAAATTTACGCTGCAGCAAAGATTACTCCACCGCTTGACAGAGGCCACGGTATAATACTTCAGTGGCTGTCGGCGCACTCCATCACGTTGGTCTTTGTGCTGTAAACCTTAAACTTCTTCTTTGCGACTGCCAATCATACCGTGATAGCAGACTTGCTCTTCAAGCAGCTTTCGGGCAATTAAAGGAATGGTAATTTACAAAAATTAATAATGTCGTAATATTTACATAGCCAATATGGCTCTTACGGTTGAATATAACTGCAATTGTTCTAGGTACCCCTAGGACTATTCTGTACGTTGTCCTCAATAAATCAACAACGCAAGAAAAAGAAAACGGGCAAGAAAACTTGGAATAGAGTCAGAAATATGTGAATAATTTTCTGATAGATAAATAAGAAGAATGGTGTACGTATGTGATCTTGGGACTAACTGTAGCCTCATGCGCACGGTATTATAACCTCTGATGTGCGAGCGGTGTCTCAAAAGCACGCTTACGGAGAAACGGCAATATTTAAAGGGGCCCTGAGACACAAATTGAGCAGGCCGTTTTTATCATTGATTCTAGAACTGTTGCACGCGGGGATGTTGCAGAGAGAGTAGAAACGCCGAAAGCAAAGTGGCTATAATTTTATTTCAGCGAACAAACCGCCCAAAATCGCCTCCTGTTTGAACTGAGGCGACACACAACGGAGATTTTTGTTACAGGAAGTGACATCGAGTGACGACATTGGCGGGGCCAGGCTGGGCATTCTGATTGGTTTGACGCTCCAATATGCTTGTGACACACGTGTGGTGTCTGCTTGGTCACGCTATTCAGTACCAAAATATACTAAAACAGTTTTTATGCTTCGTAAGATAGTAAGCAAGTATCTGACATTACTTGCAAAGCGACGCTAGGTATGTTGACGGCCGAACGCTATGTGCGTGCGCGCGCTCTGCTCCCGGTGTCTTCCGGTGTCGCTCGTTGCTATTGGATGTGACTATTGACGTCAGCGGGAAAGCGAAATACGAACGGGAATGTTGTTTTTATGCTGTCTGCTCGTGTTTTGAACTTCGAGGACTAATAACTCCTCTAGCTCACCGATTTGCATAATTCTTTTTGCGTTCAACTCAGCATTCGATCCTACACACACTGCAGTACTGCAGAGGGCAGTTGAAAAAGTGTCGCAGGGCCCCTTTAAGCCGCTCGTGATTATCTGAACCGATAAGTATCCATCGTGATTGATCGATTTTATTGATTTCTGGGGTTTTACACCTCAAAACCATAACATGATTATGAGAGACGCCGTAGTGAAGGGATCCGGAAATGTCGACCACCTGGTGTTCTTTGACGTACACTGACATCGCACAGTACACGGCCCTCTGGCATTTTGCCTCCATCGAAATGCGGCCGCCGCGGCCGGGATTCGATCCCGCGACCATGTTTCATTAAGTGTGGGCGCACGTACTGCGAGCCCCTCTACTTTTCATATTTATGTCACCCTTCCCCCTTGTTTTTTTAATGACAGTCAACCGACGGCAAGCCTCTCCCTCTTTTTTGAAAGGTGTCGTGAAAGGTGTCGCGCATATGGGAGACATTCCCAACTCATGAACGGAAACCTACCACTATCACTCAAGCGGAAACTATATAACTACTGCATCTTGCCAGTACTGACTTACGGATCAGAAACCTGGAGAATTACAAAGAAGCTAGAGAGGAAGTTAAGAACCGCGCAGCGGGCGATGGAACGAAAAATGATAGGCGTTACACTAAGGTTCTTCTCTTTCATTCCCATACCCCTACCCCCAAGGCGCTTAGCCGTGTCCCCATCATGGGCGACAGAAATTAGCGTCCTTTTCCTCTCATTAAAATCACTACTACTACTACTACTACTACTAAGGAATAGGAAGACAGCCGAGTGGGTCAGAGAACAAACGGGGGTCGCCGACATAATGAACCATATTAAGAAGAAAAAAAAATGGACATGGGCAGGCCACGTGATGAGAAGGCTAGATAACCGATGGACAGTTAGAACGACGGAATGGATTCCAAGAGAGGGTAAGCGCAGCCGTGGGCGGCAGAGAGTAAGATGGGGGGACGAAATCGAGAAATTCGCGGGCATCAAATGGAATCAGCTCACGCAGGACAGGCAAGGATGGCGACGATTGGGAGAGGCCTTCGTCCTGCAGTGGACATAGGATAGGCTGATGATGATGATGATGATGATGATGATGATGATGATGATGATGATGGTGCTTGACGTCCTATAGCAACTTGTAAGCTGTGACAGCTAGAGGTCGAAGGAGAGTCTTCAAGATATGACCACGTGATACCTTTACCGAAGTAGATGATCGTAGTTTAATTATGCCCTTACAAGAATGCAAACACTACGGCTGGAAGTCGAACCTCCAGCCAAGCGCTCAGTAGCCAATTTCCATGTCCTTTCAGCCAACACGACATGCAGAAATAACGATCGAGGCGAATCATTCGGAAATAATTAGGCAAACTTCGGACTGCATTGCTGCTCTTCTATTGCGATAACATGACGAGTGGTTGGAGCGTTTGCAGCACTACGCGAGATTTATTAATTGTATGAGTGATCATGAAGTTAATGTGAGTTCAGGGCAAAGTATATGCTTGCGCCGATGAAAAAGTAATTGAACAGGGAGAGTCGTTAACGCCAAAGTTTCAACGAGTGGTCTTGTATTTGGGAGGGCATTGGCTACTTGAGAAACAATCTCTTGCTAAATTACCTTTGTTCACTTAAACGTAATAAAGATGTTTTCATTGAATACATCATTTACTCCTCCAAGTGCTGCTCGAATTCAAGGGCGAGCTCATAAGATCTCTATGGATGCGCGGCTACAGTTTACAGGGTTGCAGATTATTTATTAGTAGGCATGTCCCGGCGGCGCCCTCTTTATCCGCAATCGGTGCAGCACGCGTTACGTATACCAGTTAGCCCAGACAGTGATTTTTCGCTCTTCTCGCTTTTTATCAGTCTTCGCTTGCCACGTGGTCAAGCTGACATTTTGGCAAACGTCGCAGACGCAGCATTATCTTCATGGCGGAGCAAAACAAGAGATAAGCCCCTGTCTGGATATTGACCTAGAAATAGGAGCCCGGAAGCGCGCCTCAGTTGCTCGGTGAGAATTTCCCGAAGCGAGCCGCTGCCCAGGCAGAGGAACCGGGAAAGCAAGCTCTGCAGCTGTACGGCGGGAACGAAACGTGAGATTGTTTACGATACGATCGGGGCTGCTGCCGGGCTTACATCAGAGAGTTTTGATAAAGAAAAACGAGGGTTATAAAAGGACGTTGACTGCAGTAACCGCGGTGTTTTCGTAGAAACATGATCCGATTAAATTGCTTTGACTGGAACCCTTGACCTTTCTTACAGTGCGACACAAAGATACATCGTTTCCTTGATATGACTCGCAGTTTTTGCTACTTGGTGCTGCTGTTGGCGGTGATGGCGACGTCACGGCCAACATCAAAAGCCCCCGCCCCTCCCGCCACCCCAGTTTTATAATTTTTGTCGAATTTTTCGGTTTCTTGGTGACTCGGCGACACACGAACGCACACCATCCCACATACAAACAATGATGACACCCTCTCTTTCTCTCTCCTCTCTCTCTCTCTCTCTCTCTCTCTCTCGCGTGTGTGTGTGTGTGTGTTTGAAAGAGAGAGCCGGACTCACGTTACGGCTACCTTGGAATGGAGGAGAGTAATAAGGGACGAAAAGAAGGAAAGCTAAGAACCCGGGGAAATGCTCCATCATCCGCGTGTTGCTTAGGAGGAGTAATGAACGTTATTTTCTGAGAAACAGAAAGAAAGTGTTCTATGCAAGGAGGTCTTAGAAAAAAAAAATTGAAACCTCCTTGATACATGTCTTCGCAATATCAGCCTTAGAAATGCGTCGGCTAACGCCGTGGCTGTTGCGTGGTACACTAAGTACCGTGCTGATACTCTATATATGCGTTGTTACCATCAGTAAGCATTGCTTCTCCTGTTTCTTCGATAGTTCATACATGTTCTCGCTTTCCTCGTACAATATTATGTAGTACAATACTGAGCGTTTGGCTCGCGGCGTAGGCGAACCAACTGCACCTTTTGGAGGGTGTCTTGTAGCCCATGTACATCGCTTTAGGTATATGAGAATTGTGTGGAATGCATTCTCTGCATGATTATTTCGTGGAATTACCACGCGCTGTTTTTCTATAAGCGTTTGCACCACTTTGAATGTGGCACTGGATGTTGTTTTACCACGGTTGACAGTGCTGGAAGAAAAGAGCATTGCATTAACACGATTTAAATTGCTTTTATTTTCGTTTAGCAACTCTTAACAGCTTGTAGCTTGTGCAGCGGGGACTATCAGGCCGTTGCATCGATGTGCAAGTGTGTCAGAGGTCGGGCCATTCGCGGAACGCAAGTGAACTCTACGTAGCGCGCAGTGTCAATGGTCGGAGTCGCGCGAGAGCGAAGGAAAACATTTTCTCCGGTGTCAGTGATAACAGGCCGACACTCTCCGTACGGCCACGCTGCTTCAGGCGGCCACCGCCATTCAGTTCTGCGTGGCGTATCTCGCCTCGACCATACAGAGCAGGTCTGTAGAAGAAGAAGAAGAAAAGGAAGACACATTCAGTCGGCATCTTCTACTTGTCCTCAGGTTGTATACGGATGCTCTGCTAAGGTGACAATGTCTCTTGGTTGACGGTCACGGAAGGTGCGTACTTCCAGCGAGATTGCCGATTGGTCTTCATGCCCGAATATTCCAGGGTTCAGTAGTAGCTGCGGACCTTTGCTTAACTTTCTTCACATAGGTGAAAAGCTTTCGCAGGCTTTGTGAGAAACTTCGCGACAGGTTGAGGTATAAGAGCACCGCACGCTCAGTTTCGTTTTGTACAAGAAGCACCGGCGTATCTCGAGGTCAAGCGGGGAGCGAAAAGTGATGTGGCAGCGTGCGACTATGGATTCGCCAGTGGTGCTTACAACGATGAAATGGATTGGTTGAAACTGTATGACTGCAGGATCACTATATAGCGTTACGTTACCGAAGGGTTTGTCCTTGGTTTAAGTCATATATGAAGGAAACTATCGCACGGCGTAAGAAAGCCTCACGGGCGCGCCACAGCTTGCGTTCTTACCAGCCTACGATCGCTTTTAATGAGTGCATGATTGAGGAAATGAGGACGCTCGTTACAACAGTCGACAAGCTACAACCTGTCGCATACTGATGGCACTAGTTCCGGAAAGGCTCACGTGGCCGCAGAATTCATACGTGTGACGATCGGACGTGGTCCTTGACAGCGACTACATTGACCCCCTCAGATCTCGGAACACAATCGGAGAGATACTAGACTTTATATACCTCTCGGTAAGTGAGCACCTGCGTATGCTCGATGGATGCTACAAGTTGTGATTTCTTTTCAGTTTTATGCGGTGCACCATTCGGAAGCGATTATAATATTAATATAGTTCCACGAGTACATGCTGTGCAGTCATCACAGATGGAGACAAACAGGCTAGCCTGCAGCCTTGTCAAGTCCCCCTTCGCGCACTATATTTTGGCATATGAAATTTTCTTTACCTACGGCACATATGTTATGCATAAGCTGCAAGCAACGCTTCTTTAATAGCGCTTGGCGTTTCCATTCAGTGTCATTGTACCATTACGTTGTGTTTACACGCGATAATTTACCCACAACATTCAATTGCCTGCGTGGATGTTATCGAGAAACACACAGCCATACACACTGAAGGAGTAGTGCGGGAATGTCAGTGTCATTGAGTTGCACCTATAGCCACCAGTGCCCATTAGCTAGAAAAGAAAGAAAACAGCATATTATTATCCACAGACGTTGCTTTTGGGGCAGTGACCATTGCCGTCTGCGCTGACACTCACTTCGCGAAAACCGACTAAGGCGCCGCGTGTCAGCGCATATTACAGCAGCGATACTGAGATAGGATTTCTCTCATAGCACGCGAATATAATCCAGGGCCGGATGTGTTCATCAGCCTGAAAATGTTCTTAGGAGTATGGTTCAAGCCTGTCATGAGTCTGGACATGTCAGCAGAATATTTCAGCCAGTTACAGTGCTGGACGTGTCATGAGAGCATCTGCCTGAGAAATGGGAAAATACACTTACGAAAGAGATGTTTTGTGTACTCGGCTGCAGTTGCCGTGAGGGATCGCACACTGTCGAATATGAGCCGTTTTATCTATACCAAAACTTTATCAAAGAATCGTGGTAGAGAAAGAATGAGTGAACACCGGTATGCGGATTCGAATTTTGGACGAGCTAAACGTACCAACAAAAAGTAGTTTGCTCAAAAATCCCTGTTAGAAATCACTGTTGGTAAACGGTGAAATTGAGAAAATACAACACAATGAGATTTTACGCCGGTGATCGGTATGTTGGCTGCCTTCAAGATCCTTCCCTACCTGTCTCCTTCTGCAGGAACAGAGTGCACTCCCTTTTATATAGACCTTGCTAAATGCATCTGAATTGCTTCTTGGGAGCCTGGCAGCACCGAAATGCGGCGTATAATTGATAAATAATTAAAAACACACACACACACACATCCTAAGTGTTTTCCACCTCCTCGTACATACGCCAAGCGCCTTCTTCCAGATAAAACGCAGGCTGTTTCGCATTCTCCAGCCTCGAGACGAGTCTTGCATGAGAATCCGGCCTTTCCGAACTAGTCCACGACCGAACTGTATAGAGGGAAGGTATATGTACTCCGCGAGGCGCCAGCCTCGCTTTACGAGTCTTTGACCTCGTTTAAACCGTGCACTGACCCCGTCCAACGCATGCTAATGAAGAGCTGCGGTCGCGACGCCGATAACGCGTCGTCGCCAGATCACCACGTGCCCGCGAATCGTATACCCCGGCCGCCTTTTCTGCGGTTGCGTGACTGCCATCCTTCTGTACACCGCTTCACTAGTTGCGTGCAGCAGATATGAGTCTACTGCGACCACCAAGCACATATTCTTATGTAGTGCCAGAGGTTGGGAGATAACTCCATGCCGCATCCGCAGCAGCTCTCGTAGCTAGCAGGCCACAGGGATTTATATCCCCCAACCACCCCTTCCATAACGCCTCCTAACAAGCCCCACAGGTGATCTTCACACCAGACGCCGAGCTTTGCTCCCACATGGGCTGCAGAAAATAGCTTCTTTGTACCATCGAAAGTCACCACTACTACTTCTCATACCACCCCAATGTTTGTTCTAGCTGACCAATACTTTGTATTCGCAAATCCCCGCAGTCTGGTAACACTATGGGTAAGGTACACGACTCCAAATTGACATACTGGATAAACCCCTGACAGGTGACATGCCACGGAAGGACACATTAGAAATGTGGTGAAGGTAAGAAAACGTAAGGTCCAATGGTGACTGACACTTTAGAAACGTGTTTGCCCTGCGACCATTCAAAGGGGACTGTAGCTGCCAGAAAAATAAGTTTCTGCGGTCCTACGTTCCAAAACCACGATGTGATTTTGCTAGACGCCGTATAGCGGAGCGTTCCAGAAATTCTCTGCCCACCTGGGGTTCTTTCACGTGGGCTGACATCGCACAGTACGCGGACCTCTTAGCATTTCGCCTCCATCGAGATGCTGCCGCCGCGGCCGGATTTAACCCCTAGACAACAGTGTAGCTGGCACAGTGCTGCACAGAAGTAAGTTTACGAAAGCATTACGGCCGCGACCCCTCCCTCCCCCTTCCCTTCTGTTCACTCCTTCCTCACATCCACCCGCCCCTTACTCGATGTTCGACAGGCATGCGAATGTGGTGAACCACCGCTGCCACTTTCGATTCCGAGGAACCAGTTCGCCGGCTGCACAGACAAGGAAGACACGGTAGAGGACAGGAGTCCTAGTGTTAAACTGGTTTCACCGGAGGTTTCCTTTTCCTTTTTTTTTTATCTCGCGGGCTAAATGCGTCTTTTTTCGTGGTTCTACCTCCCATTCGTTGAGCGCGCATGCAATCGCAATGCATTAGGAGACACCGGTAGCGAAAGAAGCGGCGTGCCCTGCACTGGGAATTATTCAAGAGAAGCCGCTAGTGTTTTCATACGGAAGCATTCGTGTCTGCACGTTCACGGTTGTGCAAAGCGGAACTGCAGGCGCGTAAGCCTCGGAGTTTCCGCAGAACGGGTTAGGTAACGAGCAGGTCAACCGGAATAAAAGAGTTTAACATTCAGAAGAACGGGCAAGTTGGTGATTAGAATTTGCTTGACAATGCGGGACAGTGACATCGACGATGCCTCTCTTGAATAGTTTATTCCGCGTAGCGTGTTTGTTGAAATTTTTATTTCTTAGGCTGGTTAATAGTGAAGAGTGGATGAGCTGTTCCCGTTGTTTGTTTCCTTTTAACACAGCGTTGCTTCTGGATGTAACGATGCAAGAATGCTCACCGATAATGCGCCGCAGGCGGTAATCGAGTGTGCACCTTCGACTCCACACGTGCAGTGATTCATCAGTTGAGCTACTATATTTTTGCTTCCACTCATAAGTATGGCTGTTCGCTTTCCGGTGTTATATTGTTTACAAAATCCGGGGTGAAAGGGGGGCGAGTAAAAATCGGTGCTATTTTTCCAGGAGATATTCAGGGAGAAATTATGTTTTTTTTTTTCGAACCATTCCAAAACTCGATTTCTTTCGGGCTATATTTACAAGTTTATATTCAGAAATGAGAACCGTATAGCATCCATAGATGCTCCATGCAGGTCCGCGAAATGAACTCCGCGAAGCGCAAAACACCGTGCAGCGTTAAAAAAAAAAAAAAAGCACGCACGGGGTATTGGCACTCGGGGAGAAATTGGCTTTCACCCGATTTTCCTGAAACATGTTCGGAGATGTAATAAACTGGGTAGACTCATGAAATCCTTACCCGAAAGTGAACAACTCCGTTTACAAGAGACGCAGTGGACTCTGCTTTGAGCAGGCAGTCTTACATAGGATAGGAATTTGTTGCTGGGTTAGTCGGTTCAACTATCGAGGGAACACTGGTAAGCGTGCGGTTCAACTATCGAGGGAACACTGGCTGCTGCTAGGTTGAACTTGGTTGCAGCTGAGCTGAATTTCGCTATATTGACGTTTAAGCTTGGTCTAATTCTGTGTAACTAATCGTGGTGCGAAGTTATGCACGAACGCATAGCTTCACGAGACACTGTGCACCGGGCAAATTGACGAGCGCTGTCTTTGTTTTCTTTTTCTCCTGCTTGAACACGTGCAACACGCGCGCCCGCCAGCCGCAGTTTTGCCAGTGTAGCAGTGGGCCGAGGTTATGTGTGCAAGAGAAGAAAGAAGAGCGCTTGCGAACGCCGCACGTAGGGCAAATTTCTTTTTAGGGGCGAAGCTCCTCTTAGTCTAACCTTGTCACGCGTCAGTCGTCAGGCGTAACCCACGTGCCGGGAGGCACGCGCTCGCCCTCTGCGCGTGCCTCCCGGCGCGTGTCTATCTCTCTTCCGGCGCGTGCCTCTGCTGTCTTGTGAGAGAGAGAGAGACAGAAAGAGAGCGAAAGGCGCGCGTTGGCTATGGAAACGCTCTTTTTTAGAGGAACGCTCTACCAGCTCGCAAAGAAGGAGAACGCGCCCTCACCCGCGAGAGGCAACGTTGGCGCAGGCAGCGTCTCCTAGCGAGTTTCTTGATTGAGAAATACCGACTGCTCGCGTTGGATAAGCGTTCACCGGCAACCCATATATATGTATATATATAGGCACTGGATCTTGACTTGCAATGAAATGCCGGTGGGAGATTTCACTTGTGCATAGTTGAACCATGAGGATTCGTAGCGTGCGCGTTAACTAAATTAATCCAGAACTCGGCACGATCTACGATGAACCTCCCGAGCTTCGCCCAATCACCATAATTCACTCCGTGGATATGCTGTAATTTTTTTGGTTCATGGCCGATCTACCAGAGTCGGTTGCTCCCAAGGAGGTTTAAAGAAATGCTGGAGTGGCAACGCCCGTTGAATCTTACCGCGACAGGTGAAGCCGGCGTTTGCCTATGGTTCAGCCCTAAAAGCTTGCCGTAGTGTCCAGAAACCAGTATCATTTCAAGCGTTCTTGATCTGCTAAACTCTAGACTAATTGTAATGTAAAAGCGCGTTGTTTTGGTTCAATAAAGTACCATTGACCGAGTATCAATGCCACGATATTGCACACAAATTTTCGCGATGGTCAAGTTTCACCCCAGCATCCGTAGCGCAAAGAGGCACATCAAGCAGTGTCTGTCTACCAAAGCTGACCGTTTTAAAGGGGTTAAGAAGCGTGAGCAAAACGCTTTTAGGGGCGAAGCTCCTTAAAGCGGCACCCGTTCGTCCCTCGTAGTCGTAGTCGTAGTGCGTAACCAGTCTTACGCTTTGACCTCCAAGGTGGTGCCGGTGGGAGATTTCTCCTGTGCGTTGTTGAACAATAAAAACAATTCGCAGCGTGCGCGTTAACTAAAAGCCGAATTCTTCTGTCTCTCATTCCCCATTAGCAGCCATTGGCATGTTCCAGTAGGAAACGTTAGTAGAAGTAGAAGTGTTAAAAGCCGACTTCTGCTGTCTCTCATTCCCAGTAGCAGCCATTGTTTACCTCCAAGGTAGTGCCTGGTGAGATTTCTCCTGTGCGTGATTAAACAATAAAAATTTTGTTCAAAACGCCGTTGATTGATGAAATAAACCAACGAAAGACGCCAGATGTTTTCTAAAAGCAAAACGAAAAGACGCCAGATGTTTCTAAAGCAAAACGAAAAGACGCCAGCTGCTTAACGAAAGACGCCAGATGTTTCTAAAGCAAAACGAAAAGACGCCAGCTGCTTAACGAAAGACGCCAGGTAAAGCAATGGTTTTCATCTGCAACCAGTGCAAGAACCACTTAGCTTACATTTCACCGACCACAAAGCGGTCATAATGAAAGGACAACGGAAACCAGCAATAAAAGTTTGATAAAACATTTAATCAATCGTTTCACGTCATTTTTATCGGGCGAATTAACGGAAGAAATTTCACGGTTTAACCGATGATTACATCCAGGAGCTTCGCCCAATCTCATCATCATTCACGCCAGCTGCTTAACGAAAGACGCCAGGTAAAGCAATGGTTTTCATCTGCAACCAGTGCAAGAACCACTTAGCTTACATTTCACCGACCACAAAGCGGTCATAATGAAAGGACAACGGAAACCAGCAATAAAAGTTTGATAAAACATTTAATCAATCGTTTCACGTCATTTTTATCGGGCGAATTAACGGAAGAAATTTCACGGTTTAACCGCTGATTACTTCCAGGAGCTTCGCCGAATCTCATCATCATTCACCTCGTGGATCTGCCGTCAATTTTTTTTTATTTTGTGCTATTTGTATGCTGTTAATCGATTCCCTGAGTAAGATGGCGGCCGCCGGCTTCACCTTTAGCACAACATCTCCACTCCAGATTTTTTAAATTTTAAACCTCCTTGGTTGCGCCAAGGTATCCAAGGGCCAACCAACATTGGGCATCGCATAGAAGTGCACGCGCACTCCAGGAGACCTGAAGTGATATTTTGACGGAAATGATAGTTTTACGATACGTAACGCAATTTGTGCGAGCCAGAAATGCTTCGCGTTTAAAAGATGACACAGAGAATAACATACACCGGGTACAGGTCGAGGGCCACTCACTAATAATCTTTATTGTGAAGCACTTCCATTCATATACGCAGCTCATCAGCTCCCATACACCAGTTCGCAATAAGCGTTTCTTCAAGAGCACGCAGTATGCATGCCTTAATTTCACTCGCTTCGCCGTCTATAGCAGAAAAAAGCAGTATCCACCGTCCCCTTCTTATAAGTTTAATCATCATTTATCCATTCTGCAAGTCAACTGCAGGACGAAGGCTTCTTCCAATGATTTCCAGCTCATCCCGTCTTGAGAAAGTTGATTCCACTTTACAACCTGCCAATTTCTTGATTTCATCGCCACGTCCAACCCCTTCCCCATCTCTGCTGCGTTTTCCATATCTTAGTATTCATTCTGTTGGTTCTCGCGGTCCAACAGCTGTCTGTTCCTCCTATTACATGACCTGCATAGGTCCACTTTTCTTGTGTTAATTGACGTAAGGATACCGGTTACTCCCATCTGCTGCTTGATCCATTCTGCTCGCTTTATGCTATCATTTTCCGTTCCATTTCAAAAAATATATTGTACGGCGACGGTACTTTGTTTGTGCTCTTTAGGTGTGCCCTTTTCGAGTATTCGGAGGAGCATAGCTACACGAGGCAAGTATGAAAGCGACATCGAACACCGCCTAGCCTTTTTACGAGGACAAAACAAGGCCCTCTCACATCCATGTCGTAATAATGTCTGACATCTTAAGTACCCCGGGTGACCGTTCCAGCTCGCGCCAACACGACTTTTTACTCGCCTTGACATTCCGGTGGGATTTTTACGTTCGCGACGTCCACCGCCTTAGCCTGAAAGAGCCCACGCACTGCACTTTAACTGAGAGAAATAACGAGAGACAATAGGCTAACGCTTCTTTCGCTCCATTGTCTTAAGCGTAATCTAGTCCTTATTAAAAGTGAGTGCATCAGTCCTGATGAAGAAGAAAGATTCCTACGCATGCTTTTGCCATGCCATATATATACTGTATACTGCATCACGAAGTCAGTGCGCTAAGGAAGTAGTCGGGGTAACAAGCATCCCCCTGTTGTTACTAAGTAAAGCCCACAGCCCCCTTCTGGTCGTGTGTTCTGGTATTGCAATGAACATTAGGGACAAGAGCAGTCAAAAGCAGAATATCTAGAGACAGATGATGAGATTAGGGATCCGTATATAAATTGGTTAACATAGGAATCACATCGTTGGAAAGCGCTCTTTGGTGTGTGTTTCTTCATCGTCGTCCCTGTGTTCGCGCTGTTTCCTTTCCAACGATGCTCGACCAACTAGCCTGCAAATCCATCCTAATAGGAATCGCAGCCTGTTCCGTGTTATTCTTTCGTGAATAGTTCCAGGCCCGTGTCAACAGAAATGTTCCTTGGCTAAAACCGTTCGTAACAGCAAATGGCAGCGCTATGACAGCATGCTACGGACGATTGGCTTTGGGTATTTTGAAATGGTGAGCTTAACGCAAATGAAGCACGCACGTGCAAGAGACGAAGGGGAAAAGGACAAGCGCGTTCACAAACTTTTTTAGATTGAATACCACCTAGCACGACAGCCTGTTTTACTCATGGCTTTAGCTATATTCTGACTCAGTAAGTTGACAACACTCGGGGAAGCTTTCGCCTCGCATTGGACTTAATCAGCTCAAGCTGCTGCTGTTCCCGATGATTATGATAATGATGATATTAGTAGTGGAGGTGGTGTTAAGAAGAGTGTTAAGAAAACAGGCACGTAATTGCGTCCGATGCCCGCACTAGGCTTTCCGCTCTTAGCCGCAGAGTGAATAACGCATGTTTCTCAGATGAAAACGTGCTTGGGAAAATAACCACGTTCGATGCCTTGGTAAATGCGCGTGTGCTAAGGCGATATTTAGAACGTGGACAACGCTACAGTAGGTAAACAGGCCGTCGTCTTAGCGAGCGCCCATTTACTTGAGCTTGCCTTATTCGCCTATAAAGGCCTGTCAAGTGATTCACCGGCTACTTAAAATAAGAATAATAATAAAAAAAAATGTGGCTCAGAACCACAACCTGTACTCACAGAAACGCCTTATACGCTAAGCATGTTCGTATGAGAATATTTCAGCCGCTTATGATGTTGGACATGCCGTTGTTATAGAGCCGATTGGCCAATGAAGACCGCTTGCAAAGGAGAGGCCTTGTGGATTCGGCACCATATTTCGGAAAAAAATAAGATCACCAATTCCAGAACCCCATCGATAGCAACGAGTGCCTTGAGATTGGTGAAGAGTTTTTCACGCACTATCACAGCGCCCCAAGCGTTCTATCGTGGGCCTTCTGTTAATTCGCATCACAGTGTGCTACTTATGTATTATGCTGGTTAATTCATGCTCTAACAGAGGCGTGAGTGAGGGGCATAGACACTGTGAAGTCGGCAAACGGCTCTGACAAATGTTAGTGCCTCTTGTGTTCAATAGGGTTCAAAATTGGGCCAGCTTGTGGTTTATAAACAGTTGGTTATTTGGATTGATCAGTTGGTGACCAATTTAAAAGATATTTTTACGAAGACAGATAAAGAGAGTCAGGAAGACATGACAGTTCCTGACCCGGCAACTAATTTTATTTCAGAGACATCACTTGATACATACGCACCGGCGCACACCAGGGCGACACTGACAGGAACTAACAGCTAGGTCAAATGCCGTCTCGTCAAAAGAAAACAAACATGTTTTAGATCTTTTAAATTGCCTAGGCTACGCATGCCTTTGATTGACATTTGAATATGCGACTTATGTATTTTATTTTGATGAGACTGCATTTGACTTGTTCCTACATAGTTGACGGGTGGTACGTGGTTGGATATTGATGGAGTATTGTTTCTGAAGTAAAATCAGTTGCTAGGGCAGCTAGTGTCGGCTCTTTCCTGTTCCCTCTTTTGTCTTCGCAAGGGTGCTCTGTTTCACCTACACGGTATGACGCCTCTTGCGTATTTCAGCGATTTCAGCGTGAATAGTGAAACACTCGCGCACCTTTCAGTGCTGCTGATCAATTGATGTTCATTTTTTAAAAAAATTTTTGCAGATGAGATGCCTATCGAGAAGGCTTCTGTGCGCGGTACACCAGGCTGGCCTGCGGGAGAACAGCTCGCTTGCAGCTGCGGCCGCAGAGAAGCAACGCCCCGTGGAACACGATGTGTGTCCAGTGCACGGAGAGAAGCTGCAGCATTTGCAAGCCCTCAGAAACCGGCCGGTCGGAGCAGCCAGCGACACCGCGAGGCCGTTTCACGAAATACCCGGTCCCAAACCGCTGCCGCTCGTCGGGAACATCTGGAGGTACCTGCCGCTTATAGGTAAGGGGGCTTTCTTGTCTCGAGGCAGCTATCCACCGTGGTAGCTTAGCGAGTTCACGATGAAAGAACACGAGCGCTGACTTACAATTGTCACGGACGCTACAAGGAGCACAGAACGCTACACATAGAACGCTACATAGCGGCCGTGCAGCTGTTTATTATGACCTTTTGTGTATACATGTATACTTACGCAGAGAACACACGCGAGGACAAAGGTCGTGCGTACGCAAACGTCTTGTATCTTTAGCAGAATGAACAGATGACCTTGTAGTGTGGACAAAGAACACATGCGAAGACAAAGATCGTATGTATGCACACGCCCTGTATCGTTACCAGAATAAACAGTTGACTTTGTAATATGCGTATACTACGCTTTTGACATCGCGGATGTGGGTTCGATTCCCGGTTCCCGATTCCTTCTGCGGTTTCACGCGTGCTTAACGTCGGCTACCACTGCCTCGTGTCGACTAATGTCTAGAAGTTGGCTATCGCTGACCAGGAAGGTAATTGAATGGAATTAATAGAGAAAGAGAGAACCTTTATTAGAATCAAGATAGAACCCAGGATCATTACCAATGACAGGACCCAGGTGGAGTCCTCGACATTCCGGGACCTCATGAGCTGTGGCAGCTCTGCGTCCTCTTGCGACCAGATCGAGCAGGTAACGAGAGGTGACGCTCTACAGCGAGATTCTTCACTTTTGCATGGTGGGGTTTGCATTTCGAAGCCTTGCGCTCGTGAGCTGACACGTCAAAACGACGTGGTACAGCGTAACTGGGGCATTGCCGTCCGGGCATTGTGGCTACTATTTTGCGGGGATAACACACAGTCATAAAGCGTGTGTTGCAGAAAATGGGTTTAACCGCAGCTGCTACAGAATCTCTTCCGCATGATTGAGTGGGTCGTGCAGCGGAGGTATTTCCTGTGCTCTAATCCACGGTGTTGAAGTATGATGTCAAATTATTGTAAGGCTGCTTTGGAACATGTTCCTCTTGCCTTTACCGCTAACCCAGCATCCCTACTGTTTTCCTTTCAAGCACAGAGACATGCAAGACAAGTAAAAACCCGTACTTGTTTCCTTGTAACAGTATTTTATTTCCTGGCTGTTCGCAGGTGATATGGACCTGACGCGAATGCACCGGAACGCCAAGAAGCTGCTGGACCGGTACGGGACTCTGGTGCGGGAGGTGGTCGTCGGCGACCGCGTCGTCGTGCACGTGTTCGACCCGCGAGACATGGAGCACGTGTTTCGCCACGAAGGACGCTACCCGGCGAGGTTGTCGCACCGCGCGCTGCTCAAGTACCGTCGCGAGAGACCGCACATGTACAACAGCGGAGGACTGTTCCCTTCGTAAGTGACACCTCATGCCGAGCGAGCATGGCCTACGAGATCCGACGCACGCGCGTTTAAGCGCAACCAGATCTCGAAGGACGCGTACGGAACCTTGGTACCACGGGTCGCATTTTCGTAAGTGGCTTTGAATTCGGCAACGCACCATTTAGGGTGGCTGAGGCATTCTTTAGCGAAAAAAAAAATCTATTGTAGAAGTCTTTCGCAAATACATGCCCTGGTGTTTTAGCGAATGTGATGTAGCCACACATGAATACGAGTGAGCATTTTGTAGGAAAATCTATGCCAGCTAGGATGAGAATGGTAAAGAACCAATTCAAGATATCACTGCAGTTTAACCGTTACGGGCTGGCAGGATTATGAACAGTAAGCGTCCACTCCACGATGAAATTTGCACGCCAGCTACGTGTGGTGTAGCAAATTTTGGCACTGTTCACCGTAGGCACTGGCAGACTAACAGGAAAATATTGAATTATAGCCCAACCGCTACGCTACGGCTAAGCTCCATTCATCCGCGGCGCATAATATTCTTCTCCTCCAATAGAGCTACGCACAATTGTTGCCCCAAGCCTGCTTCCCATTTCCCAATTCGGAAAGTCTACAGACATGAGATTGTCACAAAAAAAAGATGCAGTTACTACTGGGACGTTGTAAAGGGCAACCGTAACTGGTTGTGTCTGCCCGCGTGATCCGTCATGTGCAGGAACGGCGAAGAGTGGTTCAGGCTGCGGCACATGTTCCAGAAGCCACTCATGCAGCAGGGCGCGATGGCGGCCTACATCGACGTCTTGCAAGAGGTCACCCTGGACGTCGCCAACCTCATACGACAAACGCGGGATAGCAGCACCAACGAAGTTGAAGACTTCCTCAAACAGCTCTACCAGTGGGCACTGGAATGTAAGGATCACTGGTTTCCCTCTATGCGTTGTTCGAGTTTGTAACGCGAAGCAATTTGTAGAAAGCCCACTGAAATATCTTCGGAGTGCAGCCGGATCGTCGTAAAAACATTTCGAGCTAAAATCGAAAATATATCCTAGCGATGTAAAATAGGCGATAAAGACTATCATATAGGACTATAACCAAGATTAAGTTTACACTGAAAGCATAATGCAAATGGGACTCTATAAGAAACCGTATGGACTTTCTGCAAGAGTCGCAATCCTCGCGTGATCCCCTCGTAAGAAACCGCGACCACGCGCACAGCCGAAAAGCGACACAGTGAAGGATGTTCCTTTTGTACTCTATTGTGTCAGCTTCACACCAATTCCGTCGTTCCTATAGGTCTATATAGCAAATGAACAACCCACGAACTTTAAAATCAATGAGGCAATTATTCAAACGTTCGGCGAACAACGTGTGACTGCCATTGTTCGGCGCATTCCGTGTGCTTTAACTGCTGCGACAACCAGGAAGTGCACTTATATAACCGACCTTCACGAATGTGTGGGATTGCGCGAGTGAAATAATACTGAACAGGTGGACGCAGCTGGCCAGAGAGTACGTCGTCGCTATAGCTTTCAGATGAGCCAACGCAAGCGGAAGCTTTACGTAAGGACATACCACACACGTGTGCTTGCTGGACATGTGAATGTACGCGTTTTCTTAAGCGCCCTGCACAAAGGTCGCATTCAGAGTTCGAGCCTTATGGCAGGAAAGAATGCATTGGTGCATTACCAAACAAGGCTATTGTTTGCGTAGCGGAACACGGAAAAAAAGTGTTCGCTCTTTAAGGATCGCCAATTAGAAAAACGGAATCATGTGACAGCGAACGTCTGGTGACGCACTGTCACTGAAGGTGGGATTCTCCGTGACGCAACTTGTACTGTAACTGACGTCGACTTTCTATTTCGTAACGATGCAAGGAGCTGTCGTGCCACTGTTTGACAGCTGCCAGGCGTAGCGCGAAACGGAAATACGTTTAACAAGGGGCATAGTCACCTGTCATCGTTTAGGGTGGAAAGAATAGGTGAGGCTTAATGACGTAGGCGCGTTATATCGTCATCAGCCATCACCATGACAACTTTGGTGACGCTGTGCCTTCAGCTCCCCGCTGTTGTTAAACTCTTTGTGCGTTCCTTGATCTTGATTCATTTGTTTTCATTTCGGACATTGCGGACGGCTGTAGATCGTGGCGGAGGCCTAGGTAGAAGCTGCAGAAAGTCAAGGTGAGGTCTCATTTGGCCCGTTTTACATGTTGCAGTGAATTGCGCAGTCATTGGTTATTAGGACACCTCTCGCTAAAACATTTAAAGCATCCAGTCGCAGGATATGTACCCGCAATGTTACGGACTTACGTTTCTCAAGTTTTATTTATATTCTTCTCGTTGGGAGGCAGTGTTAACGGCCCATAGCTTAGAGCGAAGTCTGGTGGACCAGGCACGGGCCGCACCATCAGCCAACAGCTTTCTGGACTGAGACAGCCGCGCACCTCGGGCGAAAATCGCTGTTTCTCAATATAAATGTTTATTCCTCCTCCTCTCGTTATTGCTGTTGTAAATCTGTAGTTGGCCTTTATGCTTGACGCGGGTCAGCAGCTCTTGAGAGGCACTGCGAGATCTGTATTAGTGTAGATTGCAATAAAGGTACAGGCGTGAACTGCTCGGCAAAGGACTTGAAAGGTGCTGCGGAGGCGTGTGCTGAAACATTACTGCTAACAAGTGACACGCACGATTTGCAGGTACGGGTGTGCTGGCACTAAACACAAGGCTGGGCTGCCTCGAGCAGGGTCTAAGCAGTGACTCGGAGCCAGCGAGGCTCGTAGAGGCCGCATCGGAGACGCACCGTATCATCATGGTGACGGAGAACGGCCTGCCTTTCTGGAAAGTGTGGAACACTCCAGCCTACCGGAAGCTCGTACAATCGCAGGACTTCATGGCCAGGTGAACACACCAGGGGAGCGGTGACTGTACGCGCTTAGACATCTGGGGCCGGATTAACAATGTCATTCGTATAGTTGGTCATGGTCGTTAGCCGAGTGGATTAGCTAATCAGATGTCCTCTAGCAGGATTGGGTGAAGGTGTCTTTTGCGAATGATCCTTGCGTAAGGTGTTCCTGTGAATAACGGCCCTTCACTTTAGCGTCGTTCTGAATATGTTAACCTAGGTTAGCGAAGCCATCTGTTGATCACCCATAAAATGCACGGAAATTTGGATGAAGCGTTATATCAGATTTGTTTGAGGAAACTGTGGTGTCTTTGTAAAGCGTAACGTAAATAATAATTATCACACATCCAGACGATGTTGCCAGTCCAACTTCTTTCTTCAAGGTATCACGCTGTAGACGCATTTGATGTAGACAGAGGAAACGTTGCTCGAGAGCGCAGCGGAGCCTTTTCTTAACGTGTGCACAGCTACAACGTTGCGTTTCAGAGTCGGCGGTGGCAGTCTCATACAAGATTCAAACTTGTGGGTTGCGGTGACTGTACCCAAAAAGCTAGGGAACAATCCATCCGTGCTAAGGCTTTACCGCTTTCTGCAGGTGTTCATAATAGCTCTCCTATTGTTTATTTTTGCGTGCTCTTATCTATCATACTCCCCTCCCCCCGTTTCCAGATGCAGGGTGGCCAACCGAGCACACGCTTGGTTAACCTTCCTGCATTTCCTCCTCATTTCTCTTTCTCTCCCTCTCTCTCTGTAACGTGATCTAGCACTGAATCCGGGTCCAAGCAAACGCATCGCGAGGATAGCGACAGACGTAACTACACATTCTCATACTGACAGAACATGGTCCCGTATTCGCAAAAGCAGCTCACGTTAAGTACGCTTATAGGAGAACATTTCAAGCAAACCGCGATGCTGGACGTATCATTAGGGAAGCCGATTAGCCGATGGCGAGAAGCACTTCCAGACGATGTGTTTTAACGGCGGAGCCGTTCAAGGTCAAGCCTTCCCCGCGCTTGTAACCCTTGCCACTTGACTTCCTCGCGAGGGAAAGGCTCGGGGAACGTCCCCGAGCTTCCCCTAGGAGGGAAGAGCGAACCCGCTGTTGCCCCCGACCCACTACCAACTGCCGCGATTGACGCGCCCTTTCCCTAAGCGTACTGCACATCACAGTGATTATGCTAAGGCCAACGTGCGGTAAGGCGTAGACAAGTCTTAGCTAGAAGGTGCGGGTTCGATTCCGCAGCCGCGGCTGCATTTACATAGCGTGAAATGCGAAGAAAGAAAGAAGAAAGAAAGAAAGAAAGAAAGAAAGAAAGAAAGAAACCCCTCTTCCCCTCGACCCGCCCACCTGCGCGCTCGACGCCCACTGCTGCATGATAGCGTTTATGCTAAGGACATTGTGCGATAACGCGTAGAAAAGAGGGCCATTATCATATAACGGAATACTTTTCCGTCTTGGTCCTCCCCGATTGGTCAGTTCTGCTCGTCAAGGCAGAATTTACCAATCCGTGACCAATCTCAATTCTCTGATTGGACAGTCCTGCATTGACAAGCAGAAATGATCAATCGGGAGGACGAAGAAGGAATAGAATTCCGTTCTACGGTTTAGGCCCCAAAGTTTCACTCGAAGTTGCGAGTTCGATTCCCGGGGCTGCGGGGACACCGCTTGTCACCATTGCCACTTGACGACGCTCTCGCTAGTTACGTCACAATGGACGATAAAAAATAACAGCTTCGCCGTTCCGGCGGTTTTCACGGCGTGAAATGAAACAGGCTCGAATGTATCTTTTTTTTTTTAAATACGCGTCCACAGCTAAACCGAATTTGAAGGAAAATCTCTGCTTTAAATTGCAAATACACATAGATAGTTCAAGGGCGGACTTTCAATGGCCCCTATCATATGCTACTTCTAGAATCGCGAGGAACAGAGTCTCGTACTCTTAGATTGCTCGAGTGCGCTGTGCCACTCAAGCGTCACGCCATATATCGTGTGTCGATAAGTGCGACGAACAGTCGCAGTAACAGGGAAGGAGTATGTCCTTCGAGTGCTTCTCGTAGATTCTACAGTGTATACTTATTTTTTTGTTATCTCGTAGTTACCCGTTTGTGACCAGCGTCCGTAAAAACTTCAGCTTCTCTCAAGCAATGCAACAAATACAAGCAAGTATAGTGAGAGGTACGACATTTATCGGAGCAGCCCGTGCGCGGTAAACACGGTGAGATCGAAAACACGATTGTGAATGCTGACGGCGGCACGGCGAACACTCTTGATTTTTTTTTTTTTTGCTCTCATCTCTTTGCTGTTGTCTATGTCCTATTAGCACGCACTCTGATTTTTTCCCCCACTTTTTCCTATGGTGCAAATACTCAAGTGCCTCGACCATCGAGAGACATCGCGCTCTCCACATATTTTCAATCGAAAGATAGCACTGAAACATGCTTGCCTCGAAAATACAGGTGAAGCAGCGTTAGAATGAGCTAGGCTACGAAAGCTGAAATTTAGGGCCGAGTGTTTGCCTTCGAAAATGGATACAAAGACATTGATTATTGATTGATTTTGGGGGTCTTACATCCCGAAACCAGCTATGATGATGAGAGACGCCGTAGTGGAGGGCTGCGGAAATTCTGACCACCTGGGGTTCTTTAACGTGCACTGACAACGCACAGCACACGGGCCTCAACGTTTGGCCTCCATCGAAATGCAGCCGCCGCGGCCGCGATTCGATCCCGCGACCCTCGGATGAGCAGCCGAGTAGCGTAGCCACTAGACCACTGTGGCGGGGCGGTTCTCGTGCGTAGAATTAAATGAGAGACGAAGACATGGGGAGGAGGAGATCCTGGCAGTGATGAGGGAAGAGGTAGCCGAAAAACAATCGAATAGTACGTTTAACTTTTAACAAGTACGGAGTTATAATGACGAATGGCGCTGAGCAGGGGTGGCGTCGGCCTTTTTTAAGTAACGCAGGTACGTTGTATCGAAGAGAAGTGGTGGGAAAGGAGAGAGCACTGCGTTGAGGCAGCGACAAAACGACATAAACTAAGAGGGAAGAAGAGAACGGGGAAAACAAAAATTGTCGGACAGGTCACTGGACCAAGATCGAAGGGGGACAGCACTGAATTTCCTAAGTCCCTACAGAACTTGCCGCGCCGTATTAAAGTAGTAGACCATAAGTGTAAAATGGAAGTTAACGAAGAAACAGGACATCGAATCCGGCAGTATTAAGCCCTTTTGTTTTACATTTATTCGATTAGTTCTTTTGATTTGCTTGTTTTTTTTTTATTTCGGTCACAATTACAAGGACACGGTACCCCGTTACGGAATTTGGGTAGTAGAGAACTAGGAAGATGCTGTGTGGGAAAGAGATTGTTCTGCTAAGCTTTCCCAAAAGAAACATAAAACCTTATAAAGCTGCTGAATCAGGGAGGATAAAAGTTATAAAAGCGAAGCTCCTAGAAAGACGACACATAATGCAGCTTCGGCACTACAACAGTACATGCTGGTTATGCGTTGCCTTCTACATCGCCGTTGATTTGACGCTAATAAATGACGCAGTGTATTGAAACACGCGCGCAAAGGTCACAGCCTTTACCAGTGTGCGCTGACGCTTTTGTACCACCGAGGAAAGGTACGCTCGATGTTATTTTGTGAATGCTTACGCGTCATATGCAGAGTGGGTGGTGCAGCTGTTTAGACAGGTTTTCAAAGCTATGAAAGGGCTGTTTCTCTCATTTTTTTCTTCGTTATAGAATGAACGCGCATTAACCGATAGTTATGCTTTAGAACATGCGCATAAGTCCTGTTTGTCGTTTACTAAGCGTGTGGCATTTTCTTTGTCGTACTACCTCGTCGCGTTACAAACATTTACAAATTGTGAATTAGAAACTCGATATTTTTTAAAGGTGAGGGTGAAAAGAAAGATGCAACATTCAGTGTTACTTTTACTTCTAGTTTTACCACTAATGCACACGTTGAAAATAAATATTTGAGTGTTTTTGAAGTTGCTGCTGTCCGTACCCCTTGTTGATCATCTCTGCCGAGACACCTGAGGACGTTCCAGAACAACGGTCCTCGGAGCGAGCCCTTGAAATGGCGTAGGTGTGTTTACGACACGAATTACTCGACACGGCGGCACAATTTAGTGTAATCCACTCGGAAAAGCGTGTTAATTGCGCTTGCTAATTGGTGCCCACTTTCACGAACACTAGTTCGTCATATGTTGCGACACATGTACGCTTTGCGTTCGCTAGTTTCTATATATAAGACTGCAACGTTCAAGGCTTGTTAGGCATAGCGCCTGATAACTGAAGCGCACTACTCGGACCACATGGCGGTCGGCGCCTCCTGCGTCGCCGCAGGGTGCGAGTGAATCGTTAGAGTGCGTAATCCAATTTCAAACCGTCAAAAAGGTTCTGGCTTCGTTAGCAAACCGCACTGTATCTGCATGGTTTTACCGGTATATTGCATTTGAATCACTATATCTACTCCACATATGATATTTTTCAAGTACCCCTGTGCCTTCTTTTGTGTCCTGGAATAAGGTACCCTGGAAGAGTTCGGAGTGTTTATATCCCGGCGCGCTGACTAACTCTAAAATAGGCAGTGAGGCATTAGTTGTCACTTCCGGTGCTCGAACTCCATTCAATAAACGTGCGCTGAAGCGGACACTTGCGAAACGCTACATCTGGTTTACCGCATTGGCCTGCATACAGTATAGCATTCGTTAGCATTTACTAAACTTGGCTCGCAATTACCTAATGCCAGCTAGCGTAGCCATACACCGGCTAAGTGGTGGTTGCTGGACATCGCGGGCTAATGTATGATATTTAGTGTAACAAGAACAGCATGCTGTACTCCTTCGCGACCTCCATCTAACGATGACATCGCGTGTTTGTATCTGACCGATAACGACGCTGTGCAAGCGACTCCGTGCGTCCAGAGCGCCGAATTTCTTCATGACAGACGCAAACGCTTTTCGCAGACGTTGTTGCGTTTAAAGAATGCATCTCCGGTTGAGACACTTAACACACTTGTCACGTACAGTAGAGATTATATGTCGTACATCGTACATGCTTACAAACCCCCTTTCCCCCAAGCCTGCTCATTGTTTGCCCTTTCTCTCGGTTTTCTGTTAGCGCAGTATAGTGAGCAAGTACCTGGAGAGGCACAAACTGGAGGAGGTCCAGGAGGGTCGTCGCGAAAACGGGAAAGAACGCACCGTGCTCGAAAAGTTCCTGTCCATGCCTGACGTCGACATCAAGGACGTCTTCGCCATGATCCTAGACATGTTCCTCGCCGGCATCGACACGGTGAGTTCTGTCGCAGGCTAAAGTGTTATCCTTGTAGAATGATCTATAGCGACGCGCAGCCTGTTGATTTGGCCTGTACACAGACTTCAAAGCGAGTCGCTGTGAGGGCGCCGGCGCGATCTCCGAGAGAAAACGGAACTCCTAGTCAGATTGCGAACGTGCCATAGCGTTTGACAATGATGATTTGCCGTAGGATTTTTAACGTGAAAGTGTTTTATGCCGGGTTCCACCAAGAACGAACTAGCCTCGAAGCCCTTACGGAAACGATGCCAGTGAAACAGCAGGTACGTTTAAAGCAAATAGTGAACGATTCAGAGTACATTGCACTCTACTACGGCAGACCTGTGTTTAGAACAAGCGTGAACTACTGAGGGCCCTTGTATACCCTTCTATGGGAGGCCTGTGTTTACGACACGAATTACTCGACACGGCGGCACAATTTAGTGTAATCCACTCGGAAAAGCGTGTTAATTGCGCTTGCTAATTGGTGCCCACTTTCACGAACACTAGTTCGTCATATGTTGCGACACATGTACGCTTTGCGTTCGCTAGTTTCTATATATAAGACTGCAACGTTCAAGGCTTGTTAGGCATAGCGCCTGATAACTGAAGCGCACTACTCGGACCACATGGCGGTCGGCGCCTCCTGCGTCGCCGCAGGGTGCGAGTGAATCGTTAGAGTGCGTAATCCAATTTCAAACCGTCAAAAAGGTTCTGGCTTCGTTAGCAAACCGCACTGTATCTGCATGGTTTTACCGGTATATTGCATTTGAATCACTATATCTACTCCACATATGATATTTTTCAAGTACCCCTGTGCCTTCTTTTGTGTCCTGGAATAAGGTACCCTGGAAGAGTTCGGAGTGTTTATATCCCGGCGCGCTGACTAACTCTAAAATAGGCAGTGAGGCATTAGTTGTCACTTCCGGTGCTCGAACTCCATTCAATAAACGTGCGCTGAAGCGGACACTTGCGAAACGCTACATCTGGTTTACCGCATTGGCCTGCATACAGTATAGCATTCGTTAGCATTTACTAAACTTGGCTCGCAATTACCTAATGCCAGCTAGCGTAGCCATACACCGGCTAAGTGGTGGTTGCTGGACATCGCGTATTTAGTGTAACAAGAACAGCATGCTGTACTCCTTCGCGACCTCCATCTAACGATGACATCGCGTGTTTGTATCTGACCGATAACGACGCTGTGCAAGCGACTCCGTGCGTCCAGAGCGCCGAATTTCTTCATGACAGACGCAAACGCTTTTCGCAGACGTTGTTGCGTTTAAAGAATGCATCTCCGGTTGAGACACTTAGGACACTTGTGACGTACAGTAGAGATTATAGTCGTACATCGTACATGCTTACAAACCCCCCCCCCCTTTCCCCCAAGCCTGCTCATTGTTTGCCCTTTCTCTCGGTTTTCTGTTAGCGCAGTATAGTGAGCAAGTACCTGGAGAGGCACAAACTGGAGGAGGTCCAGGAGGGTCGTCGCGAAAACGGGAAAGAACGCACCGTGCTCGAAAAGTTCCTGTCCATGCCTGACGTCGACATCAAGGACGTCTTCGCCATGATCCTAGACATGTTCCTCGCCGGCATCGACACGGTGAGTTCTGTCGCAGGCTAAAGTGTTATCCTTGTAGAATGATCTATAGCGACGCGCAGCCTGTTGATTTGGCCTGTACACAGACTTCAAAGCGAGTCGCTGCGAGGGCGCCGGCGCGATCTCCGAGAGAAAACGGAACTCCTAGTCAGATTGCGAACGTGCCATAGCGTTTGACAATGATGATTTGCCGTAGGATTTTTAACGCGAAAGTGTTTTATGCCGGGTTCCACCAAGAACGAACTAGCCTCGAAGCCCTTACGGAAACGATGCCAGTGAAACAGCAGGTACGTTTAAAGCAAATAGTGAACGATTCAGAGTACATTGCACTCTACTACGGCAGACCTGTGTTTAGAACAAGCGTGAACTACTGAGGGCCCTTGTATACCCTTCTATGGGAGGCCTGTGTTTAGAACAAGTGTGAACTATAGAGGGCACTTGTACTCTATTATGGGAGAGCTGTGTTTAGAACAAGTGTGAACGATAGATGGCACTTGTGGCCTACCATGGGAGAGCTACTACAGCTGTGCCGACGCATGCAAAAATTACAGCATATCCACGGAGTGAATGATGATGAGTGGGCGAAGCTCGGGATGTTTATCGTAGATCGTGCCGAGTTCCGGATTAATTTAGTTAACGCGCATGCCACGAATCCTCACGGTTCAACTATGCACAATGCACAAGTGAAATCTCCCACCGGCACGTCATTGCAAATCAAGATCCAGTGCATATATATATATATATATATATATATATATATATATATATATATATATATATATATATATATATATATATATGGGTTGCCGGTGAACGCTTCTCCAACGCGAGCAGTCGGTATTTCTCAATCAAGAAACTCGCTAGGAGACGCTGCCTGCGCCAACGTTGTCTCTCGCGTTTGCCGGGGCAGTGTCGAGTTTGCCGGGGAGCGCGTGGCTCCCGGCGCTCGCGGCGAGGGCGCGAGCCGTCTCGTTTTGCTTTTAGAAAACATCTGGCGTCTTTCGTTGGTTTATTTCATCAATCAACGGCGTTTTGAACAAAATTTTTATTGTTTAATCACGCACAGGAGAAATCTCACCAGGCACTACCTTGGAGGTAAACAATGGCTGCTAATGGGAATGAGAGACAGAAGAAGTCGGCTTTTAACACTTCTACTTCTACTAACGTTTCCTACTGGAACATGCCAATCGCTGCTAATGGGGAATGAGAGACAGAAGAATTCGGCTTTTAGTTAACGCGCACGCTGCGAATTTTTTTTATTGTTCAACAACGCACAGGAGAAATCTCCCACTGGCACCACCTTGGAGGTCAAAGCGTAAGACTGGTTACGCACTACGACTACGACTACGACTACGACGAGGGACGAACGGGTGCCGCTTTAAGGAGCTTCGCCCCTAAAACACGTTGCTCACTGGCTCTACTGGGATTGTCAGACTCTGCGAGTAGCAAAGATTGCTGTAGATTGCTGTAGACTGCTCTCGTCAGCTCGGGTCGAAATAACGCTGATATGTGGCCCCAAACCTCTCGAAAAGAGTAGGTCAATGTCAGGGTGCGCTTTAACTGATAAGCACTATAGCTGACGTGAGCATTGAAGCAAGACTGTCCTTTGAAGTGTGAGCTCTTTGTACATTATCTTTCCGCTCCGATTAGGTTGGTCTGTGCAACAGAACCTCAACACTGAATTTTAACCCACTTTTTTTCCCGCCCTGTTTCTTCGCCAGGTCCTCACGAATCCATCTGCTAAAATATTTGGCAAGAGCGAACACCAACCGATTGCGATGCAGTATAGGGGCGGTAGCAAGTGTATGGCGACCGGTTTACGAGAAGAAGCCTCGCGAATTCGGTCCCACTTAATTGTACCGATTTAGACAAATATTTTGAACGTAATGCCGGTAGTGAACAAAGGACGGTGCTTCACGATCTCCCAAAACAAGACTAACACTACAAGGCACAAGGTTCGTCAATAGGAATCTAAAGTGAGATGCAACATAAAGCTGTAAAGTGATATGAAAGAGTATATTTTTTGCCGGTGAATATAGAAACCATATGAAACGACAAGCAGTGAATTACAAAAGCGTAAAGACCGCGCCTGAACGCAATTTTTGAAAGCGCGAATAATTGCAGAAATCTACCAGAGCAAAAAACAAAAAAACATTGTGCTTGAGTTATGTTTCGCAGGTGTTACACAATGCATGTTCTGTATGAAGTCTCGCTGTACCGACTTCATTTTATGGCAGCCTGTGGTGCACCAAGGCGGAAATTGTATCCCAGCGTGCACTTATTTGAAATACATGGGAGGAGCAAATGCCGCCGTATTGTAAAGTTATTTGCTGTAACATACAAGAAGCTAATTAGAACTGTGTCTGGTTAGTCAGTTGTAAGTAACTTACTTTTTATCGTTTGTTTCTGTGTCTTCAGGCGAACCAGCGAATCTTTTATGCGTACTGCATCGGTATTGTTAGTTTAAATATTCAGGTCGCACTATTTCTTTACGTACTCTTTTCTTCGCAAGGGAAAGGGTAGCGGACGTCTCTCTCTCTGTCTCTCTCTCTCTCTCTCTCACACACACACACACACACACACACACACACACACACACACACACACACACACACACACACACACACACACACACACACACACACACCACAATACAATACAATACCAGCTAGACCTGGCTTTACAAGCATTGTGTAGAAAATGCTTGGAATGACTCACCCACCCTTTTAATGTGTGCGTACGCTGGACTAAGAAATGTCGGTTGTACAAGACGGTCATGCCTTATCGGATTAGTGCGTACACTTTTCCAGAATAGCTGCTTTGCTGAATTAGTTGGTTCATTGCAGTCTTTTTTAACAGCGCATGACAACTTTCTGAAGAAGGAACAACAGACACCGAGTGAGTACTGGTCACGCTGCGTCTGTTGTCCCTTCTAAGAAAAGTCTGCGCTGTTAGAAAAATTACCGTTCCAGATCCATACTACAGAATAAGGTGTATCTATGATTGCACTGCGCCTTACATGTGCTCTTAGGCGAAGTAGCATCGCGCTTCTCAAAACGCCAAACTGAAATAACCGGTTAGTGCACTACATGAGTTCATCCAAACCAATTACCATCCTGCCACTATCGAATCGTGTCCCATTCCGTCCGTTGGCGTAGCCCCGACGCTTACGCTAACTGCATATGTTCAAATTACGTAAATAATTTTAATTTCCAATCTTTCCAGACAGCCTACTCGACCACGTTTATCCTCTACTACCTGGCCATGAACCGGCGGTGTCAAGAAAAGCTGGCTCTCGAGCTGGGATCCTTGCTGCCAACCAAAGACTCAAAGCTTTCCATGGAACAACTTCAGGAGGCGGTTTACCTCAAAGCCTGCATCAAGGAAAGCCTAAGGTGTGCAGGACGTAGACATTTAATTGTTACAGCCGAATTCATTACTCGTCCATGATTTTTTTTTATTGATATGATATTAGGAGATGTTGGCGCACAAATAAGGCGCCGGCTACTCCTTGGCTCCTGGGTTGGTCCGTTCACCATGCATGGTTGCGAAGCAGTATGCGAAGCAATCCGGCATAATCACAATAACAGTGATTCCGTCAGAACGGTAATGAAGAAACACACTCACAAGGTATACGTACATAAGTTCAAACACATGACAGTACTTTCGAGCAAAAGTCTCTAATAAATAAATAAGAATGTCACTGCCACAAAAACGTCCATAGTCAGTCAGAGGCACGTGGTCGTGATCCATGATTTAAATGACTGCAAAAGTGGGTGGCGTTCAGAACTCCAACTACACAGCGCTTGTTTCTAAGAAACGGCCGCGCCATTTTCACTCCTCTATCGTTAATCGCGCCTGCAATCGCCTCTGTAACGAGATTATCTGTATGACGGATGATTCTTTACGTCTCTGTTTCTGTGCAAGCGTTACATCGTATGAAGATGATAGCGAAGCGACCTGCCTAACGAAGTACAATGAAGGTTCCGAGCACTTCATTACAAAGGTGTTAGGTCACTCTGAATTTGTTAATTCGCCGTGCGAAACAGTCACGTATTGTACCAACTAGCAACGCTGCAATAATGTACTGCTTGAGCGTTACATCGCAACTTCCCGCTTCCTGGTGTTACTGCCAGTCCCAGTCGTATTAATTCACTTTCCGAAAGGATACAAGTTTAGCTTAAAACGTAACGTGATAATTCGAAGCTTTAACATAAACACAGACAAACGTACGCGATATCTTTTTTTAGTCGATGCGGGTTGACGTATCGCTTTCATTGCGCTCCGTCCGAAATTGTGCGTAGTCTCTCCTTTCTTTCGTTAAACAAAATAGTAAAAAAAAAAGATGGATATAGTTGCAAACGGAATGAAACGGCAATAACCTGAGCCCGACGAGCCAGAAATATCCCGGCAGTTTCATCGCGACATATCTCTCTCTGCAGAGCAACAGCGTATGGATTGCGATGGTTGTCCAAATATTGGTTTTCGTACTGTGCGTATTTACACAACGTTGTTGGCTCCGTACCACTGCGCGGATGATACGCGACGAAGGCAATAGCGTTTTGTAAGAGATGGACGAAGAACATGTTGCACGAGGTCTCTGAACTATAAAAAAAAAAAAATGGAAAATGAGGAGGGGGGGGGGAGGGGGGGGGTGCGGTTACGTTATACAAAGGTTTGAAGGTACGTGCAGCAAATTATGTAATATACTTCGCTGTTACGTCAAATGTGATATTTCCTCTTTTGCGTTTAGGCAGGAGGTTGCGTTAGAGTTTTAGAGACGCGCAGATAAGGTACATGTGCCTCTGAAAATATACATATGAAATGTCGCTTCGAAAGCATATTCACTGTACATTACCTCCGGAGAGTTTACATTCAGATTCGTTGCAAGTATTCTCGGTAGCTTTAAGTAACGTCGTAAGTATACATAAATGCCGTATAAATATCCATAAGGAACATCATATCTCTGTTCTTTAGGATCCAGAAAAGCACATGTTATTTTACGACATTTTCTATGCCATTCTTGAAAGAGTGTGAGTGAGTGACGTAACTTTATTGCAAATCAGGATTGATCCGTGCCCGGTGGATTAGTGGGCCGGTGTCTAAAAACATTCGCGATTACGAGGTTTATGAGCTTAGAATTTCGGAGGAATGTAACCAGGGAACGCAGTCAGGCAGTCGCACGTGAGAAGAATTAACACGAAAATGTTTTATGCCGGGATCTACCGAGAAATCACTGACGTACTTACGTCGCGGAAGTGGGTGTCAGAAGCAATGAACACACATTTGACAATGAAAAATACTGTACCCTAGAATTCGAATCGACAACCATTCGGAGTGTGACGATAGGAGATGAAAGCTCTACCGATCGCACCACCATTGATGATATAGGGAACAAACAGGCCCTATATTTTTACCACACCGCTTTACTATTTGCGCTTTACTACTTGCGAACCGGTTGCGACGTCCGGTTCAGGCAAACGTGCTTGTCAAGCAAAAATGACTCATAATTTACCAAACCACTTTTTCACCGCACTCTTAGATCGCAGCGGTAGACCCCCATCTAGGAACGATGAAACGAAGCGGTTGATTGTCGACAAATGCGCGCCGGCAGTTAGCGCTTCGATAAACTCAGCACCACGATCGCGGCGGAGGTTCGCGGCATGGCGGCGTCCTGCTGGCGCGTTGATTGGGCTATATCAAGGAGGATTATATACAACCGCGGCTGCTACAAAGTATGTCTTGTGTGGCGTATATGACATCCAGTTGTGTTGCGACGCGCTCTGAACCAGGAACTTTTGCAAAGGCGGCCGTCGACGAGCGAATGATGAGCCTTTCGCTGCAGCGGATTGTGTGTTCACAGAACGATCCGCTGAAAACCCGTTCGGTCTCCCTTGCACGATATGGCGTTTTGCGGACGCGTCTGGTTTATGGCGGGTTTGCGGAGAGCCCTGGCACGTACGACGCAGTGACTGCGGTGAAATATGAGTCATTCGACAGTGCTCGCTTGTGTACAACTGCCGAGGATCCCTGTGCAACTATCGAGTATCCGCGCCCCTAGATCCGCTTATGTATTCGGCAACTTTGCAAAGACTTGTTTCACTCTCGTGTTACACCTGTTCCTATGACAGAAGGATAACCATATTTTTTTTTTTCGTTAGCAGTACATTGAACAAAAATTGCAAATCGGCTACCGGTATCGGCGACCTCCACATGACCTTGAGTCAAAAACCAGAGTAGAGTCGCTATCTGTACACTCAACCGAGGTCATCCGGACGCTCAAACGATATCACCCGGGTATTCAAACGGGTACATCGGAGCCTTTTCTAAAGATGAGTGTCTCTTGTTTGAACGAGACGTGCCGACACATATTGGAAATTGAAGCGCAACTGCTCACTTTTTTCTCACAATCACTTGCGAGATCTGCCAGCAATCGGTTGGAAATTACCGCCACGTTCGCTTCGACATTTGTCAGGCTTAAATATTTTGCACTGTGCTCCTAATACTTCCACTCACGGCAAACTCAATTTTGCGTCACTGGGAGACTTCACTTTATACGCTTAACATTCACCTGGAATATCCTGTTCGGCACTAACCTAAGGTACACTGTATATACGACAAAGTCATGGGTGGAGTTTTAGTTAACGCAAATAAATTAGAATAGCGTACTGGAAGAAGCGATGCCGTATTCGTTTTGCCACATAGTGCATACACACTCCCGCACATTCGTTCTTCAGCCATAATTTTAATTTTGTGTTGTAATGAAGTACACTGTTCTTGCCTTTAGAGAGACCGAAGTTTGGTTTTGTCTCACTGTTACTTTTATTTGTTCTTGTTTCACGCTTCACCAAAACAAGACTTAGCCCCATCGCGATTGGAGTCGGCAGGGTCCTTCCAGAAGACATCGTGCTGTCAGGGTACAATATTCCAGCAGGGGTAAGTTTTACCAACAGCGCCTTGAATCATTCGGTGAATGTGCCCTAATAGCAGATGTGCACCGATATAAACAGAGCGCCTCTTTTTTATTGTTTTTATGCAAACTAGAACTTTTTAAAACGAAAGAATGCTATGACAGTAAGACATCCGTCGTCTTCGCAAGCGAAGAAGCAAGCGAGGAGCACGTTAATGCGAAAATACTTTGCCACTATTATTACCTTTAAAAACTTACACGAACAAAAAATTAGCTTGAGACCAGTCGTTTATGTGCAATTAAGAATATCATGTGGGATTTGACGAGCGAAAACAACCATGCGATTATGAGGCACAGGTAGTCGAGGGTTTCCGATTAACGCTGACCATATGGGATTTTCTGGCGCGCACCTCAATCATAATGCACGGTTTTCTTATAATTCGGCTCATTGAAAATCCGGGAATCGAGCCCACATCCTCCAACTCAGTATCGCAACACGTCGCCTGGTAAGCTGCCACGGCGGGTTCGCTTACATGGAACAGTTTCGCAATGTATGGCCCGTGTACATTTTACGCGCGAGTGTGTGTGTGCGTGTGCGCGCATATGTGTGAGTGTGAGTGTGTGTGAGTGTGTGTGTGTTAACAACCCCAGAAGTTACATACTCCATCGGTCAGTCGGTCCGAATGGTTGAGAAGTTGCTAAACCATGCTGCAGGCATTTAAACGGGCCAAGCTTATGCATTGGAAGTACAGTGCTTGTACAACAGAATGTTTTGATTAAAGGTTAACGACTGGCCTCGAGATCGACCTATAGATGGCAGCGCGGTCACGGCGTTAGTGTCGATAGGCTGTCGGCGGCACGCATCAAGTGCACACAACGGCGCTCCGTTCTGAGCGGTGCTTGCGGCAACTGACATCTAAAGAAAAGCGCTGGCAGCAGTCAGCCGATGTCACGTTATTGCACGAAGAGCACAGAACGTTCCTATTCGATGTGAAAGAACCGTAATGTGCCATTCAACAAGGCATTGACATCATTTTCTCTCTCTCTCTCTCTCTTTTTCGTTTGCCATACTTAAGTTGTGCTCTGTCTACAATGTGTGCATTACTGTTTCGTTACTTATTCCAGTAACGCCAGATGAACTAGAAACCAATACTGAACTCTTTCGTTCAGTTCTAACAGGTTGCTTGTACCAAAATGTATGGACTACTTTATTTTCGATTCATGAGCGCCGTCATCTTGGACGCAAGCGATTTCTAAGTTTCGATTGTCGTGACGACAGCTTCAGCGTCGTGGAACGACAGGTGTTTCGTATTTCCATATGGTAGCATATGGCTCTACTGTAGCAGCGGTGATTTAGTTGTTACCGGGACTTACCAAGAATTTCGATATAAAGGGGGGTGGGGATGTATATTGGTTAGCTAGAAAATGTTGGGTAGGAGGGATTCGGGGATCCATAAGGGGTAGGGGGGGGGGGGTTGTATGTAACAAGGGTGTTGTGGGTGTGCGTATAATTCCTGGTTATTACAAAGGGAGAAAGGTCACTTCTCAGCCAAGATGACGGCTGCCGAATGCGTCCGCAGAGTGGTCTGTATCGTCATCGTCAATGATGAAGTGTTCTGGCTTGCAATGCGTGCCTTCTTGTCCCGTCTCTGTGCAGACTGTGCTCATTATGCACAACCAAGTGGCCTGCCGGCAGGAAAGCAACTACCCGGAGCCCGACGTGTACATACCCGAACGATGGCTCAAGGAGCGCACCGAGGGATCACGGGCGCACCCCTTCACACTGCTGCCGTTCGGCTACGGGCCACGAATGTGCATCGGCAAGCGATTCGCCGAGACAGTCATGTGCCTGCTCGTTGCCAGGGTACGTGCGCGTCATCACTGCATGGGCAGCGGGCTGTTTGAAAACGCCAGAGGAGGATCCATATTAAATATAAGAACGTGTGATTAAAAACAAAATATATGCCAGTTCTAAGCCCGTAACACCTGTATGGAAGGCGGAGCAGCGATTTTCGTAATACTGGCACTATATCCGTACCCACAAAAACATCTTACGATAAAACTGCACTTAAGAGAACATTTCACACAAACCTGACGCGGGCCATATTAAGGAAGCCATCCAACGAATCCCCAAAAGAAGCACTTACGAAAGGGAAATTTTGTGAATTCGGCCCCTGGCCGTTAACCAAGCGAGCCAAACATTGAGTAATCGTTTTTTGGGGTTTTACGTCCCAAAACCACGAAGTAAGCCGGACACTGCAGCTATCTTTTGTCTGAAGCCTATAGTGGGTTCTCAATGTCCGCGATGCCAGGAAGGTCATCCGAAAGCAAAACGGCACGTGGCAAAGCCGAGCAGCTGAATACGTTTGTGTTACCGAAAATGCACTGTAAACCGAGATGATTATGCAGATGTCTTGGACGTGCGGGAGCAAAAAGGAACGACCGAGTGGTAAAGTAGATGGGTGTACATTACTAAGAATTTTATGCGAAGGAGAAACTAATTGTTTATTTTTGCCGGTACTGGCTGCCATGACCGATAACCGCTCAGAAAAATTCGGGATGCTACGCAATAGTGGTGCGGAGACTGAGGATACAGCGTAGCTGGTGGAATTTCTCTCCTCCTCAACCTCACTTCACTTTCCCACTCCTTGCTACACTACAATGTACGAGACTTCTTTAAAATTTAAATGTGAAAACATGGGAAGGTAGGCTGTTAGAGCCGGCTATCCAGTCATCGTGATATTGATACTGAAAACAAGCACACGTACGAAAAAGAAGCCACAAGAAAGTACAAAAGCACGAGAAAAAATATAGAAGTATCAACAAACTACTGTGCCAAGCATTACTCTCTCCCCTCTTACTCACCTTCACATAATTTCTCCTCACCATCACCTGCCTTTCCCACGCCTTGCTATACTGTACATGCCTACGCTACGACTTGCTCTTTCACCTCCTCTTGTCCTGCCCCTTGCTATACTATACCAATCTGTGCTATGCTATGAAACGCCTCCGCCTTTGTGTATAGTCGTGGGCTGAGGGGCATGAGCGCAAGAGAAGGAAGCACGCACGCACATATCGTGCATTTCATAGAAGAAGTGGCCACGCACTGATTTCCTGATGATGATAGTTTTCTGCCCTGCCACGGTGGTCTAGTGGCTATGGTACTCGGCTGCTGATCCGAGGGTCGCGGGATCGAATCACGGCTGCGGCGGCTTCATTTCGATGGAGACGAAATGTTGAGGCCCGTGTGCTGTGCGATGTCAGTGCTAGTTAAAGAACCCCAGGTGGTCAAAATTTCCTGAGCCCACCACTACAGCGTCTCTCGTAATTAGAGCTGGTTTTGGGACGTTAAACACCACATAACAACGATGATAGCTTTCTGCTCGCGGTTCATCGATCAGTGCTCGGCTTAAGCAGCTGGGCTGTTCAAGAAAAAATTTGGTAGATCGATAGACCACACGTGCCGTCGTTTTATGAAACCGTGGAGAGGCAAAAACTGAAACCTCGGTGTAATCTTTCCGCTCTTGAGCTCGGTTGGCATTTAAGACGCACTTCCTGGCGAATAAAACGAATTTCGACCGCCGCTTAGTTCGTTTAGTGTCTTGGTGGTCTGGTCGAGTGCAGTTTTTTTTTATTACAGCACTGGGATTCTCCGTAGCTCTGTGTGGCATTGGCAAACAGCGTTTCCCGTTCTAAAATGCTAGCAAATATACCAAGGAAGGTGTACTAAAACCGCACGCCAGAACAGGACACGCTGGCTTGAATATACAGAAAAAGGGGAAAAAAAGAAAAAGCTCTTATGCTTGAATATCTCTTGCAAAAGACTACCTCGTTTTCCATAAGTGGAGCACCTTCTATCTTGTTTCTTGCCATATAATTATCGAATGCAGTCGACTAATGGAAAAACGCATTTACGAATGAAAAAAAGAAAAAAAGAAGAAAATCAGGGGGGTTGGGGGGGGGGGGGGGCGTAGCTTTGTGAATTGAGGCTTTCGCCTGCCTTGTATACAGAGATTACTGAGCGTGACTTCGTGTTTCTTTTTCTTCTGTTTCTATCATTTCAGATTGTCCGCAATTTCGTCTTGGAGTACAAACACGAGGATCTCGACTGCTTCACTCGGCTTATCAACGTACCGGACAAACCGCTCAAGTTGACCTTCATCGATAGGGATTTATGAGCACCGAATTCCTTAAGAGATGTCAGGCTTTAAAAAAAGAAATAGAGTATCGCTGACATGTTGAAATGACGAAAGCCTCAACTGCTTTTGGCGATTGAAAACAGTTCAGTGAGCCTGTTTACGTCGACTAAGTGCTTTCGTAAGAGAAAGGAAAAGAAAAAAAAACGCGTGCATTGAGTACCAACGTGTGCCGGAAAGCTTGCGGACCACTCCCTGAACAGCTCAAGAATATATCGCAATGACCGTGGACTCCAATCCAGTACAGCGTCAGCTCTCTTTCGTTGTTGAGATTGGTACGTGCGACGTACATACATATCCGATAAGCGTTTGCCGCGCTTGTTAAGATTGCTATTAACCTTTCTCAACGGAACAGTTCTGAAGGACACAAAAAAAAAGAAAAAAAAAACTGTCCTCAGTGGTTCAGCGGCAATGCAGGTCTACACCAGATCGCGGGTTCGAAATCTAACCCCATCGAATGGCATGACCGGCGAAGGACAATGGCACCTAACGATACAAGGTGTCTTAATTATTAGTTTTATAGTTATGTATAAAGCGGCACGTTAACGAGGTTATAATACTTCCGACCACTATTTTTTTTATCGCCTTGTGGAACATTAGTTATGGCAGTTAAGCGAGTGGCTAGAGTGAGGCATTTAGAGAGGAAGCCCTGTTTTCAAAACCTTAACAACAGGAGCGACGGCAACAAGTTAGAACGTTTTAAGAGCGCACTAAACTGAGCAGTTTAGATTCGCTGCTCGGCCATCTTATGCGGCATTTAAGAAAACCGCAGTTGCAGTCACAGTACTCACATTATAGATGGTCCAAACTCAACAAATATGCAGTGCGAGAGAGTAAAAAAGAAAAAAAAAGGAAAAGGAGAAAGGCAAGAAAAACAACGAAAAAGAAAAGACTGCGCCATTGCAAGACCAAGTGCTCCAAAACCCTGGGATGATCTTTTATGAGAACGAAGGCACGCGCGTGCGTGCGTGTTCTACTTTTAGCTTGTATCCCATTTTCATGTACCTCAAATGGAAGCGAATTGTTTGTGTCGCTCATTCATTTTTCATTGCGTATGTTCTTTTTTTAAAACGATTGACATACGGTACTGCTATGTGCTCTTATTTCTTCTCTGTTCATGCATCTTCGCATGCCCCGCTGATGAAGAAAGAAAAAAGACATACACAGAGAAATGTACATTATCGGTCGGTATAAATTTTGGAACTCGTTGATGCAAATACGTCGTCGCCATACATGTTGTACCTCAGACTGTAACGTACCACTTTTGTTCTTATGCAGAAGTGTCGACGGTGTCCACATACTAATACAGGCTCACGCCAACTTGGTACTTTATCTTTTTGTTGACATTGGATTTGTAGAAAAAGCAAATACGGTAGCTTCTGGTGAACCTTCACATCTGTCGAGCATTATGCAATGCATAATATTGGAAGTCATAATCGGCCGGGGCCACCTTCAGCAAGGGCAATGTTTCTTATATTCTGCGCATAAATGTCAGCATGACGTCAGGAATCGAAAAGCATTCTCTTTCTTAGTCTGGCCACATTGGCGCTGCATGACTTGCTGAAACTTGGTAGGTTATCTCTTTAGTCCATTAACAGTACAATGTAGTTCAATTAAACTGATTAAGAACTGCAAGGTCTAGTAAACGCCTTCCAAGTTTATGACGGCATGGCTAGTCGAAGAGTTGAAGAGTTGAATGTGACGCCGCCACCTGGACTTTTTTTTTTCTTTCTGTGCGCTTTATTGCATTCCAAGCCTCTTATAGCGTAAAGACTGGCACTTTCGGCATTGTGAAATAGTAGTTTACCAATATGAGAAACATCGTTTTGCTCTTCAGTATCCCTCTAACAATTTCGCATAACTCGAGTCCTCCGAGAGCGGAGGACAGCGGTAATACTCCCGAGTGCGCTGCAGAAGCCACCATATGCCAAGCCTTCGAGATATATGCTCTTGAACTAATGTATAGTCAAATCAAGGTTAATATCTCGTTTCCTTGGCACCTCTTGACACGTCTCCTGTGTTTTGTTGGTGTCTTTATAAGTGTCTCTGCGATAGGTAGAAACTATGAAGAGATGTTTGAATATATATAACGAGCACGAGAAAATGTACAATTTTTTGTGTTTTTTTAAATATCGTTCACTTAATTTTATAGCCGCGCTGACTACTACATTTTACATTACTGGCAATGATCTGTATTTTAATATTAATAAAGATCGGAAGCTCAGGTACTAAAAAAAATTCATGACAAGCAAGAAAATTACTTTGTATTCCTTTACATGCGCTATCACTGGTACAAGAATACGAATTTTTTCTCATATTGCCACTTAGGCATTATTTTCTTGGTTTTGGCCCTCGTCAATGTCAAAGTATTTTGTGATGCTAAAGAAAAAAAAACTGTACAGACAGACCAATAAAATGAAAAGCAAACTTGCTGCATCATTCTCAAGGCCCCTATTTGTTGTTTCTATCCTTCTTTCTCTCTCCCTATTTTCCCCCAACGTGCCTAACTCAAGCCTTCAACCTCAAAACAGGGTCACGTTGTAAATGCGGCAGAAATTAACGCATGTCATCTTCTGAAAACGCTATACTGCTATTATCTCGCATTAAGGCTTGCTGACGTCGCATATGCGGAAGCTATTCCCGGCGAGTTAATTATAAGTTCGGTAGACGAGAAAAACATCTGCCTCATTGTGAGCTTTAAATTTTCGTTGAGGGTTACAATATGTTCCCTTCCACGGCGGCCTAGTGGCTATGGCACTCGGCTGCTGATCCGAAGGTGGCCGGATCGAATCCCGGCCGCGGCGGCTGCATTTCGATAAAACAAAGTGTGGAGGACCTTGTACTACGCGATGTAAACGAGATACACACGTTAAAAAGCCACAAGTGGTCGAAATTCGCCGAGCTCTCCACCACGATGATGCGGCCAAACGTATTTATGATGCGGCCAAACGTATTTAGAGCGACTTCTGATCGAGTCAAAATTTCACAAATAACCCGACTGTAGTCTTACCTTTTTTGGCATATTGGGCAAAATTTTGAGAGACCGTATTTTTATTCAGGAAGACGCGCAATAAGTAGAGGAATGCTCTACGATGCGGCCAAACGTATTTTGTGCGACTTCTGATCGAGTCAAAATTTCACAAAAAACCCAAGACTATAGTCGTACCTTTTTTGGCATTTTGGGCAAGATTTTGAGAGACCGTATTTTTATTCAGGAAGGCGCGCAATAAGTAGAGGAACGATCTACGATGCGGTAAAACGCAGTTTGTGCGACTTCTGTCCGAGTCAAAATTTCACAGAAAACCCAATACTATAGTCATACCATTCTTGGCATTTTGGGCAAAATTTTGAGAGACCGTTTTTTATTCAGGAAGGCACACAATAATTAGAGGAATGATCTACGATGCGGTAAAACGCACTGTGTGCGACTTCTGATCGAGTCAAAATTTCACAAAAAACCCAATACTATAGTCTTACCTTTTTTGGCATTTTGGGCAAAATTTTGAGAGACCGTATTTTTATTCAGGAAGGCGCGCAATAAGTAGAGGAATGATCTACGATGCGGTAAAACGCAGTTTGTGCGACTTCTGATCGAGTCAAAATTTCACAAAAAACCCAAGACTA